>JAPXFY010000022.1:45851397-45933897 GCA_030674185.1 Monoplex corrugatus
CTGGATGAACTATAGACACTGGTTACTGGGTGAATATGATGAACAATAGACACTAGGTACTGGATGAACTATAGACACTGGTTACTGGGTGAATATGATGAACAATAGACACTAGGTACTGGATGAACTATAGACACTGGTTACTGAGTGAATATGGTGAACAATAGACACTAGTTACTGGATGAACTATAGACACTGGTTACTGGGTGAATATGGTGAACAATAGACACTAGTTACTGGATGAACTATAGACACTGGTTATTGGGTGAACCTGCAAGTGTTCGAAATGCAATGTTAGTGAGACTTTCGTTCACTCTCCTTGGCTCCAAGACTATATAATAGTCACATAGTCTTTGCTCTGTTTGTCGGAGTACTCCTCCACGTTATTGCACGAGTTCTTATACACACACTCTCACACACACACTCACACACACACACACACACACACACACACACACACACACACACACACACACACACACACACACATCTCACGCACGCACACACAACACACTTACACAAACACACACACAAACACAAACACAACACACACAAACACAAACACACACACACATACACACACATTCACATTCACATACACATACACACATATACACACACATACACACACAAACACACACACGCATGAACACACACACATGCATACACACATACACACACACTCACTCATGCACACACATACACACACACGCAAGTATGCACGCGCACGTACATACACACACACTCACTCACACACACATATGCACACACACATACACACATGCACAAACATATACATACACTCACATACACACACTGACACACACATGCAGGCACACACGCATGCACACATCCTCTCACATACACACACACTGCACGAACGCACGCGCGCACGTACACACACACACACACACACACACACACAACACACACACACACACACACACACACACACACACGAATGATGATGACTGTAGAAAACCTTATTCTACATTCATCTCACGCGCGCGCGCACGACACACACACACACACACACACACACACACACACACACACACACACACACACACACACACACACACACACACACACACACACACATGATGATGATTGCAGAAAACCTTGTTCATCATTCATCTCTCCGTCACACATCTCGCAGTGAACCCTCCCCACCTTCCCTCCTCCTTCCTTCCCCCTCTCTGTCTCTCTTTTTCTCTCTCTGTCTTTCCCTCTCTTTCTCTCCCCCTCTCTTTTTCTCTCTCTCTCTCTTTCTCTCTCTTTCTCCCTCTCTCTGCCTTTCCCTCTCTCTTTCTCTCCCCCTCTCTTTTCTCTCTCCCTCTCTCTCCCCTCTCACTGTCTCTGTCTCTTTGTCTCTGTCTGTCTGTCTCTCTCTCTCTGTGTCTCTGTCTGTCTGTCTCTCTCCCTCTCCGTCTCTGTCTGTCTCTCTCTCTCTCTCTCTGTCCCTCTCCTCTCTCTCTTCTCTCTCTGTCTTTCTTTCTCTCTTTTCTCTCTCTCCTCTCTCTTTCCTCTTCTTCTCTTTCTTTGTCTTTCTCTGTCTGTGTGTGTCTCTCTCCACCCCTTCTCTCTTTCTCTTTCTCTCTCCCTTCTCTCTCTCTGTCCCCTTCTCTTTCTCTTTCTCTCTCTCTCTCTCCCCCCCGTCTCTTTCTCTCTCTGTCTCTCTCTCACTCTCTCTCTTTCTCTCTCTCTCTTTTCTGTCTCTCGCTCTCTCTCCCCCTTCTCTTTCTCTTTCTCTGTCGCTCTCTCTGTCTCTTTCTCTCTCTCTGTCTCTGTCCTTCTCTGTCTGTCTCTCGGCTCTCTCTCTCCTCTCTCTTTCTCTCTCTCTCTCTCTCTCTCTCTCTATCTATTTATCTCTCTCTCTCTATCTGTCTGTTTCACGCACGCACGCACACATGATGGTTACAATAATTGCAGCCAACCCAGTTCTTTATTTTACTTACGGTCACTGACCTCCCACTGAATTCTCTCCTCCCTCCGCCCCCTCACCACCACACCACCCTCTCTCTTTCACATACACACGCGTCCGCGCGTGCACGCACACCTTTTCTTCTGTTTTATATATATATATTATATACACACACACACGCACGCACTCTCCCACGCACACATACATACGCGCGCGCGCATACACACATACACACACATACAACCATATACAACCACACTCACACACACACACACACGCACACACACGCACACATACACACGCACACACACACACACCACGCACACACTCACACACACGCACACATACACACACACCACCACACACACACACACACACACACACACACACACACACACACACACACACACACACACACACACACACACACACACACTGCTAGGCTTGTCTCGTCTGTTTGGTCTGTTTGTTTCTCTGTCTGTCTATCTGTCTGTCTGTCTATCTGTCTGTTTATCTGTCTGTCTGTTTATCTGTCTGCTTATCTATCTGTCTGCTTATCTATCTGTCTGTCTGTTTATCTGTCTGTTTATTTGTTATTTGTCGGTCTGTCTATCTATCTGTCTGTTTATTTGTCTGTCTGTTTATCTGTCTGTCTGTTTATCTGTCTGTCTGTTTATCTGTCTGTCTGTCTGTTTATATGTGTCTGTTTATCTGTCTATCTGTCTGTCTGTTTATCTGTCTGTCTGTTTATCTGTCTGTCTGTTTATCTGTCTGTCTGTTTATCTGTCTGTGTCTGTGTTTGTTTATCTGTCTGTCTGTCTGTCTATTTGTCTGTCTGTTTATCTGTCTGTATGTTTATCTATCTCTTTATCTGTCTGTCTGTTTATCTGTCTGTTTGTTTATCTGTCTGTCTGTCTGTTTGTTTATCTGTCTGTTTATCTGTCTGTCTGTCTGTTTATCTGTCTGTCATCTGTCTGTGTGCCATCTCTGTCTGTCTGTTTATCTGTGTGTTTGTCTGTCTGTCTGTCTGTTGATCTGTCTGTGTGTTTATCTGTCTGTCTGTCTGTTTATCTGTCTGTTTATCTGTCTGTCTGTTTATCTGTCTGTCTGTTTATCTGTCTGTCTGTTTATCTGTCTGTCTGTTTATCTGTCTTTTTATCTCTGTCCGTCTGCCTACCTGTCTGTCTCCCTGTCTGTCTACCTGTCTGCTTGCCTGCCTGTCATGTTTGTTTGTCAGTGGAGCGTTTTGTTTGGTTTAGGAGTTCCCCCGCTGTGTGAAGCAAAGACCGAAGTGCAGATCCCCCAAGGGCGGAAAAAAACAGCTACGGTGTTGATGTTGTGCTTGTACCCCGCTGTATTCAGACCCCGTCAAGCTTGTTTTCCTATCATTAGGCAGATCTTGTGTATCAGTGAGGCCAACACCACAGCCAGAAAAAAAAAGTGAGATCAGAGGGAAAGGGAGAGAAACAGAGAGAGTGGAGAGAGACGGAGCGAGGGAGGGAGAGAGAGAGAGGAGGGGGGGGGGTGTTTTTGCCATCTAATGAGAGAGAGAGAGAGAGGTGTTGTTGCCATCTAATGAGAGAGAGAGAGATGTTGTTGCCATCTAATGAGAGAGATAGAGATGTTGTTGCCATCTGATGAGAGAGAGAGAGATGTTGTTGCCATCCAATGAGAGAGAGAGATATATTATTGCCATCTAATGAGAGAGAAAGAGAGGTGTTGTTGCCATCTAATGAGAGAGAAAGAGAGGTGTTGTTGCCATCTAATGAGAGAGAGAGAGAGATGTTGTTGCCATCCAATGAGAGAGAGAGAGAGATGTTGTTGCCATCTGATGAGAGAGAAAGAGAGGTGTTGTTGCCATCTAATGAGAGAGAGAGAGAGATGTTGTTGCCATCTAATGAGAGAGAGAGAGAGATATGCAGTTGCCATCTAATGAGAGAAAGAGAGAGATGTTGCCATCTAATGAGAGAGAAAGAGAGAGATGTTGCCATCTAATGAGAGAAAGAGAGATGTTGCCATCTAATGAGAGAGATAGAGATGTTGTTGCTATCTAATGAGAGAGATAGAGATGTTGTTGCCATCTAATGAGAGAGAAAGAGAGGTGTTGTTGCCATCTAATGAGAGAGAGAGAGAGATGTTGTTGCCATCCAATGAGGAGAGAGAGAGAGATGTTGTTGCCATCTGATGAGAGAGAAAGAGAGGTGTTGTTGCCATCTAATGAGAGAGAGAGAGATGTTGTTGCCATCTAATGAGAGAGAGAGAGAGATATGCAGTTGCCATCTAATGAGAGAAAGAGAGAGATGTTGCCATCTAATGAGAGAGAAAGAGAGAGATGTTGCCATCTAATGAGAGAAAGAGAGATGTTGCCATCTAATGAGAGAGATAGAGATGTTGTTGCTATCTAATGAGAGAGATAGAGATGTTGTTGCCATCTAATGAGAGAGAGAGAGATGTTGTTGCCATCCAATGAGAGAGAGAGATATATTATTGCCATCTAATGAGAGAGAAAGAGAGGTGTTGTTGCCATCTAATGAGAGAGAAAGAGAGGTGTTGTTGCCATCTAATGAGAGAGAGAGAGAGATGTTGTTGCCATCCAATGAGAGAGAGAGAGAGATGTTGTTGCCATCTGATGAGAGAGAAAGAGAGGTGTTGTTGCCATCTAATGAGAGAGAGAGAGATGTTGTTGCCATCTAATGAGAGAGAGAGAGAGATATGCAGTTGCCATCTAATGAGAGAAAGAGAGAGATGTTGCCATCTAATGAGAGAGAAAGAGAGAGATGTTGCCATCTAATGAGAGAAAGAGAGATGTTGCCATCTAATGAGAGAGATAGAGATGTTGTTGCTATCTAATGAGAGCGATAGAGATGTTGTTGCCATCTAATGAGAGAGAGAGAGATGTTGTTGCCATCCAATGAGAGAGAGAGATATATTATTGCCATCTAATGAGAGAGAAAGAGAGGTGTTGTTGCCATCTAATGAGAGAGAAAGAGAGGTGTTGTTGCCATCTAATGAGAGAGAGAGAGAGAGAGATGTTGTTGCCATCCAATGAGAGAGAGAGAGAGATGTTGTTGCCATCTAATGAGAGAGAAAGAGAGGTGTTGTTGCCATCCAATGAGAGAGAGAGAGAGATGTTGTTGCCATCTAATGAGAGAGAAAGAGAGGTGTTGTTGCCATCTAATGAGAGAAAGAGAGAGATGTTGTTGCCATCTAATGAGAGAGATAGAGATGTTGTTGCCATCTAATGAGAGAGAGAGAGATGTTGTTGCCATCCAATGAGAGAGAGAGATATATTATTGCCATCTAATGAGAGAGAAAGAGAGGTGTTGTTGCCATCTAATGAGAGAGAAAGAGAGGTGTTGTTGCCATCTAATGAGAGAGAGAGAGAGAGAGATGTTGTTGCCATCCAATGAGAGAGAGAGAGAGATGTTGTTGCCATCTAATGAGAGAGAAAGAGAGGTGTTGTTGCCATCTAATGAGAGAAAGAGAGAGATGTTGTTGCCATCCATTGAGAGAGAGAGAGGTGTTGTTGCCATCTAATGAGAGAGAGAGAGAGAGATGTTGCCATCTAATGAGAGAGAAAGAGAGAGTTTGCCATCTAATGAGAGAGAAAGAGAGATATGTTGCCATCTAATGAGAGAGAGAAAGAGAGATGTTGT
This sequence comes from Monoplex corrugatus, assembly GCA_030674185.1. Classification (NCBI taxonomy): domain Eukaryota; kingdom Metazoa; phylum Mollusca; class Gastropoda; order Littorinimorpha; family Ranellidae; genus Monoplex; species Monoplex corrugatus. The sequence goes on from JAPXFY010000022.1 coordinate 45,856,978, forward strand.
TGCCATCCATTGAGAGAGAGAGAGGTGTTGTTGCCATCTAATGAGAGAGAGAGAGAGATGTTGTTGCCATCTAATGAGAGAGAAAGAGAGAGATGTTGCCATCTAATGAGAGAGAAAGAGAGATATGTTGCCATCTAATGAGAGAGAGAGAGATATTGTTGCCATCTAATGAGAGAGAAAGAGAGATATTATTGCCATCTAATGAGAGAGAGAGATATGTTGCCATCTAATGAGAGAGAAAGAGAGATATGTTGCCATCTTAATGAGAGAAAGAGAGATGTTGCCATCTAATGAGAGAGATAGAGATGTTGTTGTTGCCATCTAATGAGAGAGACAGAAAGAGACAGACAGACAGAGAAGAGATGTTGTTGTTGCCATCTAATGAGAGAGACAGAAAGAGACAGACAGACAGAGAAGAGATGTTGTTGTTGCCATCTAATGAGAGAGACAGAAAGAGACAGACAGACAGAGAGAAATTTGCTGTTGCCATCTAATGAGAGAGAGAGAGAAACGTGTTGTTGCCGTCTGAGAGAGAGAGAAAGAGAGAGAGAGATATGCAGTTGCCATCTAATGAGAGAAAGAGAGAGATGTTGCCATCTAATGAGAGAGAAAGAGATGTTGCCATCTAATGAGAGAAAAAGATAGATGTTGCCATCTAATGAGAGAAAGAAAGAAAGAGAGAGAGAGAGAGAGATGTTGTTGTCATCTGATGTGAGAGAGAGAGAACAGAGAGAAATATGTTGTTGACATCTAATGAAAGAGAGAGAGAGAGAGATGTCGCCATCTAATGAGAGAAAGAAAGACAGATAGACAGACGGAGAGAAATATGTTGTTACCATCTAATATGTGTGTGTGTGAGAGAGAGAGAGAGAAATGTGTTGTCGCCATCTAATGACAGACAGAGAGAAATATGTTGTTGCAATCTACTGAAACATATTGAGAAAGATTGCATGCAAGATGTAGGAAAGAAAGTGACAGGTTGTAAGAGATTGTAAGAAAAACGATGGAAAAGATGAAGAGATAGGGGCGGAGGGGAGAAAACAGATGGGAGAGATTATGAGAGAAAGATAATTAATGTGAAAGATGAGAGGCACAGGATGAAATAGATGAACGGCTGTAGGAGATAATTAATGTGAAAGATGATGATGAAGATTAAGAGATAAGGAGAAAGAGAGAGAGAGAGAGAGAAAAGATGGAGATATTACGAGAGAGAGAGAGAGAGGAGAGAGAAGGAGAGACAGACACAGACAGAGAGAGAAAGACATACAGAGGCAAAGAGAGAGAGAGAAAAGATGGAGATATTACGAGAGAGAAAGAGGAGAGAGAAGGAGAGACAGACAGACAGACACAGACAGAGAGAGAGAGAAAGACATACAGAGGCAAAGAGAGAGAGAGAGAGAGAGAAAAGATGGAGATATTACGAGAGAGAGAGAGAGGAGAGAGAAGGAGAGACAGACAGACAAACAGACACACACAGAGAGAAAGACATACAGAGGTAAAGAGAGAGAGAGAGAGAGAAAAGATATTACGAGAGAGAGAGAAGGAGAGACAGACAGACAAACAGACACACACAGAGAGAAAGACATACAGAGGCAAAGAGAGAGAAAAGATGGAGATATTACGAGAGAGAGAGAAGGAGAGACAGACAGACAGACAGACACAGACAGAGAGAGAGAGAGAAAGACATACAGAGGCAAAGAGAGAAAGAGAGAAAAGATGGAGATATTACGAGAGAGAGAGAGAGGAGAGAGAAGGAGAGACAGACAGACAGACACAGAGAGAGAGAGAGAGAAAGACATACAGAGGCAAAGAGAGAGAGAGAAACACAGACAATGAAGAGAAAGAGAGAGAGTGTGTGTGTATGTGTGTGTGTGTGTGTCTGGCTATTTACTGAGACCCGATTGGAAAGATCACGTGAACAATGTAGTAGGAGGGGAGGGGGTGGCGGGGTAACTGGTGCTAAGAGATTATCTCAAAGACGACGAGGAACACTTAAGAGACAGGGAATGGAAGGAACAAGATTTAGATATCATCACAGAGAGAGTGACTTAGGGAGGAAATGTGGAGGACTTGAACAAGATATGAAAGACTGTGAGAGATTATAAGAAAGATGATGACGAAGATAAAGAGAGAAGTAGGCAAAGCAGACAGAGAAAAATGGAGACATTTTGAGAGAGAAAGAGATAGACACAGAGAGAGAGAGAGAGAGAGAAAGAACGAGAGAGAGAGAGACCGACAGGCAGACAGAGAGGTTAGTGATGAAAAGGACGATCTGTAAAGGGAACGGTGACAGGATGTTAAAGATTTTTTTTTTACAAAGTTTGGAGTTTGTTTATATTGATATTCATTTTCATTTCTTTTGTCACAGACGATTTATCGTGAAACTCTGGTTGCTGTTCCTTTTGAAAGCGCTCGTCACAGTGCACAACCACCCAATTTCTTTTCTTCCCCCCACCCCCCCCACCCTTCTTTCTTTCAGGGCTTAAAACGTTCCGCGTCTGGTAAAAAAAAAAAAAAAAAAAAAAAAAAAACCAAAGGAGCAAGGCATCCGTGATCGGCTTGCAAGCGTTCATAGCAACGGCGCGCAAGTTATGGCCCCTGATTTGCCCCCCCCCCCCCCCCGGATCCCCCTAGTTTCAGTGTTTTCTTCCTCCTGTTTTAAGCCCTGTTCTTTCTTCTTTCTTTCTTTCTTTCTTTCTTTCCTTTAACTTTAAACAGGCAAGAAGGCTAATTGGCCTTCAAGGCTAGGGACCTGGGAATTCAGCCTATCTCTCGTGAGGGGGTCAAAGGGTTAAGTTTTTGCAGTTGATGGATAGGGCGCGGAAGTCAAAGGGTTAAGTTTTTTTTTGCAGTTGGGTGGATAGGGTGCGGGAGTCAAAAGGGTTAAGTTCTTGCAGTTGGTGGATAGGGTGCGGGAGTCAAAGGGTTATGTATTTTTTGCAGTTGGTGGATAGGGCGCGGGAGTCAAAAGGGTTAAGTTCTTGCAGTTGGTGGATAGGGTGCGGGAGTCAAAAGGGTTGTCTTTTTTGCAGTTGGTGGATAGGGCGCGGGAGTCAAAGGGTTAAGTGAAAAGAAGAGAGAGAAAGAATTGATATCAAAGATTTTGAAAGATACAAGAGGACGAGATGAACGGTTGAAAGAGATATCCCCCTCCCCCTTCACCAATTCCGAATATTCTGGGATGTGTGGATGCCTGTTGTTCTGTCCACACTGTGTCTCTAGACAGAGTGAAGTGGGGGGGGGGGGGAGAAATAATGAACGGTGTTTGTGGGAGGACGTGAAAATTGTAAGAGATTGGATGAAAGATAATGAGCAAATTTAAGGGAGAGATATGGAGGAAAGGGAGAGAAAAGATGGAAAGATTACGACAGAAAGAGAGATAGCAGAGAGAGAGAGACAGACAGAGAAAGACTATACACACACACAGAGTGAGCGAGAGAGAGGGAGAGAGAGAGGCAGACAGACGGACTGAGACAGAGAGAAAGAGACAGACAGAGAGACAGAGAAAGAAAGATTATACACACACACACAACGCGCGCACGCACACACACACCTACACACACACCCAGACAGAGTGAGAGACAGACAGACAGACAGACGGACAGAGATAAGAGAAAGAGACAGACAGAGAAAGATTATACACAGAGAAAGTGAGCGAGAGAGAGAGACAGACGGGCAGACAGACAGTAAGACAGACAGACAGACAGAGAGGTTATAGTTACTTTATGAGACATAACAAGAAAGATATGAAACAAATGAGAGAGAGGGTGACAGGTTGTAAAAGATTATCACAAAAAGACAGCGAGGAAGATCTAAGAGACAGAGAGGGAAGGGGAGAGAACGAGACGGAAAAAGTTACGACAGAGTGAGTGAGTGAGTGAGTGAGTGGGTTAACGTGAATTGTGAAAGGCTGTCACAGATTATAAGAAACATGACGACAAAAATCAGGAGTCAAGTAGGGGGGGGGGGGGGCGCTGGGGATGAAGAGAGAGAAGGGAAGGGGGGGTGACAAAGACAGAGAGAGAGGAAGGGTGGTGGTGGTAGTATTAATGTATGAGACTTAATGAGAAAGGCCATATGAATTATATGAGACAGACGATGACAAGTGCCCAGAGAGTATCAAAAACAGAGAGAGAGAGAGAGAAGAGAGAGAGAGAGAGTTGGCTGGCTCTTCGTGGCTTGCTGTCCAATTCCTCATAGCTGGCTGTCCGGCTCCTCGTGGCTGGCTGTCTGGTTCCTTGTGTCTCGTCAGGTCTGGCTCCTCGTGGCTGTCCAGCTTCTCATGGTTGGCCGTCTGGCTGGCTCCTCAAGGTTGGCTGTCTGGTTTCATCATGGATGGCTGTCTGGCTCTTCATGACTGGCTCCTCCTGGCTGGCTGGCTCCTCATGGTTGGCTGGCTGGCTCCTCATGGTTGGCTGGCTTCTCATGGTTGGCTGGCTCCTCCTGGGTGGCTGGCTCCTCCTGGGTGGCTGGCTCATTGCTGTCTGGATCCTTCTGGCTGGCTGGCTCATCATGGCTGGGTGGCTCCTCATGGCTGGCTGGCTGGATCCTCTTGGCTGGCTGGCTGGATCATCTTGGCTGGCTGTCTGGCTGGCTGTCCCTCATGGCTGTCTGGCCAGCTCCTCGTGGCTGGTTGGCTGGCTCCTCATGGCTGTCTGGTTTGTTATGAATGGCCGTTTGGCTCCTCATGGCTGGCTCATGACTGGCTGGCTGGCTTCTCATGGATGGCTGTCTAGCTGCTCATGGTTGGCTGTTTGGTTCTTCATGGCTGGCTGGCTGGCTGGCTTTTCCAGTTGCCTGGCTTCACTTGTGGCTTGCTCTTTATGGCTGACTGGCTCTTCCTGGCTGGTTGACTGGCTGGTCCTGGCTGGCTAACTGGTTGACTGGCTCTTACAATAAGAAAACAGGAGACAGAGGGCAGCAGAGGGATGCTGTCACAAGCCGTAGGTGCAGAGACTGAACACATAGAAGGAAAAAATACTTGACATTTTAATGCCAGGCCGCTGACCTGTCTGCAACTAGTGCAAGTATTGTATAAGCACATAGACAGAAAAATATCACTAATGCAACTCTTTAAAACAAGAAAATAAGTCGACACTTAAACAAAGTTTTGTTTGTTTGATTGTTTGCTTTGTTTGTTTGTTTGTTTGTTTGTTTGTTTTTTGCTGCAGCAAAAACAAATTAAGCTTGTAGTTACATGAAGTGTATCATCTTCAAACGAAAAATCGACGCTTAAAAAAAACTTTTGGCTTTGTAATGGAAAAAAACAATTAAACCAGTGTAACAACATCAAGTGTATTGTCTCCAGACAACAACTCGGCTCTTAAAAGCAATTTAACTTTTGGCATTGTAACGAAGAAACAGATTTCCTTTCATTTACACAAAGTATTCCTTTTCTTTTCCCAGTTTCAAAGCATAAAAGTTAAACATCGTTGCATTTTTCAGTATGTCACGGGGTTCATTTTTCAACGGATATTGATCTCTCTGTCTGTCTGTCTGCCTGTCTGTCTGTCTGTCTGTCTGTCTCTCTTTCCCTCTCTGTCTATATCTGTCTCTCTGTCTCTGTCTGTCTGTCTGTCTCTCTCTCTCTTCTCTCTCTCTCTCTCTCTCTCTCTCTCTCTCTCTCTCTCTCTGTTGCTTGCGCGCGGGGACATTGTCTCTCTTGTTTCTCTCTCTCTCTCTCCTCTCTCTCTCCTCTCTCTCTCTTTCTTCTCTTTCTCTCTCTTCTTCTCTCTCTCTCTCTCTCCTCTCTCTCTCTCTCTCTCTCTCTCTTCTCTCTCTCTCTCTCTCTCTCTCTCTCTCCCCTCTCTCTCTCTCTCTCTCTCTCGTGTTTTGGTGACGTGCATTTTTGTCTGTAGCTGTGTTTGTGTCTTAGCGTGTGTATGTCTCTGTGTGCGCGCGCGCGCGTGTGTGTGTGTGTGTGTGTGCGTGCGTGCGTGTGTCTGTGTGTGTGCGTGTATGTGTGTGTATGTGTGTGTGTGTGTGTGTATGTGTGTGTGAAAGAGAGAGAAACAGAAAGACAGAGAGAGAGAAAGAGAGAGAGAAACAGAAAGACAGAGAGAGAGAAACAGAAAGGCAGAGAGAGAGGGAGAGAGAAAGACAAAGAGAGGCCCAGAGAGAGACAGAGGGAGACAGAGAGAGACAGAGGGTAAGCCAGAGACACAGAGAGAGACAGAGACACACAGAGAGAGATACAGCGAGAGAGAGACAGAAAGACAGAGAGAAAGACAGAGAGAGAGAGAGACAGACAGACAGACAGACAGAGAAACAGACAAAGAGAGACAGACAGATAGAGAGAGACAGAGAGAGAGAGTCAGACAGACAGACAGAGAGAGAGAGAGAGAGAGAAAGACAGAGAAAAAAAGAGACAGAGAAAGAGAGAGACAGAGACACAGAGAAAGAGAGAGGCACACACACACACACACATCGTTCGATTCAACAACGCTCCCCTGATGAATTTTACTTCGTGGCGCGGATGTGGTAACTACAAGACCTGTGAAAAAGTCTGTGTTCTGTACAAACATTTGTTTGTCCTGGCCTTAGGGGCATTTTGTGCCGCCAGGTTTTTCCCCTCTTTCCCATTCCTCTCCACCTTCCTTCTCTATCGATTTCCCATCACCACCATACAGTCAACTAGTTTATAAACACACCCCTCTGCACTCTTCATCGCTATCTCTATGGGTGTGTGCCCAGTGTTGTATTGCAGGACGAGCTAGGAGCTGTGCCTCAAGTTTTTTTCTTCGAGTTAAGGTGGTAGATTGGAGTGTTTCGTGTGTGTGTGTGTGTGTCCGTGTCTGTGTGTGTGTGTGTGTGTGTCTGTGTGTGTGTGTGTGTGTGTATGTGTGTTGGTGTGTGTGTGTCTCTCTCTGTGTGTCGTGTGTGTGTCTGTGTGCATATATGTGTGTGTGTCTGTGTGAATGATCTTCTTGTGGCTGCCTCCATCAAGACTGTCTCGTTTGTTTTCTTTGCTGTCCATGGAACTCTGCACATTCTTCTTAGCTAATTTAGAAACCACATCTCGTCTGCCTCAATGAATCTTGTTCTGGCTTTGCTTGTTGACTGTCCACGCCTCACAACCGTATAACATTGTCGGTTCTATAATTATAACATTCAAGATCTCTCTTCCTGATGTCAATTGCTTGGCATTTGTTGGCAAGAATACTTTTCATCTTCTTGAATGCTGTTTTGGCTTGAACGATTCTGCTGGCTATTTCTGATTACCGTTTGTCAATCAGGTGAAAAACTCCTGGGTGGGGGGGGGGGGGGGATTAAGAAATTATGTCATGAACACGTTTTTTGTTTTGTATTGTTTTGTTTTTATTTTAGGATCATTGCCACTCAGGGAGGTTATGCTCACTTTTTTTTTGTCCGATTTTCTACGCCACTTTAAAGGCCACAGAAGCTGAAACAGTTTTTATTATGCGATAATGATGATGTCGATGTGGATGATAATCATGATGCTGTAGAGTTTTATCTAGGATTGAGACTGCGTGACAGGGTTGTGCTGCACGCTTACTATCATATATCCTGGCGTTAACCAGACCCGAGAGATACAGACACCTGTGGTGTTGGTCAGAAGATTTGAGCAACACCCTGAATGACGCATTCGCGAAGTGTATGAGACTCGACTGTGTGGTCCCAGTCTTCCCAATGAGCCCATAGCACGCCCAACTCTGGGTAGGAGCCGGTTAGAGCCGAAAAATCCAACAATGATTTTTGAAGTTACTGATGAGGATTCGAACCACAATCTTCCAGTCGGTAGTCCGTTGCGTTAACCAACTACACCACGGGGTGAAAAATCATGTAAGTGGTGAGAAATTCAATCCTGATAATCTTCTCTTCTTCACATACACTGACACCTTGCCTACTTTCCAGTCAACACAGTCAGCACGTAACCCCAAAAATCTCTGTTTAACCCTTTGACTCCCTCACCCTATCCACCAGCATCTTGCATCGTCAACCGTAGTAGGAAAGTGAAAACTTAACTCTTTGACTCCCTCACCCTATCCACCAGCTTCCTGTTTAACCCCCTGACTCCCGGGAAGCCGTCGATAGGCTGAGAGAGTCACAGAGTTAAGTTTTTACTGTAAGTAGGTTACCATTGAGGACTGCAATGTCGACAGTGGCATATTGGACTGTTTAACCTTTTAACTCCCCCACTCTATATCAACTACTAGCATTCTGCATCGTCAGCAGTGATAGCAAAGCAGAAACTTAACGCTTTGGCTCATTCACCCTCTACACTAGCTTCCAGCTGGAGGCTGGTAGATAGGGTGAGGGATTCAGCGGGTTAAAATTTTGCAGTTGGTGGATCAACAGGAAAGCTGGAGAGAAAAAGAACACCAGGTAGACCCAGGGAGAAAATATTGGACAGGTTTTGCAGGGTGGCTGAGGACAGAGAGGGTGGAAGACGTGCTTGCGGCGATAAGAGATATAGGCATATGGAGGGCCATGATGGCCAACGCCATGCGGCAGGCAGGGCACATGATGATGATGATGAGTTGGTGGATAGGGTTAGGGGAGTCAAAGGGTTAAATTCCTATCAAACGAGGTGTCAAAGTGCCCGGATGCTTTCTGCAATACACGCTGCAGTATTATAACACCAACCGATAAGAAACAAATCCGGATTATGGATAGTTGTGTCGAAGGTCCCGTAATGTCTGCATGGGCTCAACATGGAGTCAGCATGGAGTGGTTTTACATGGCTTAGTGGTTACCTATTACCACCTTCCCACGAAGTCAGAATTCCCAGATCATATTTCTGAATTGAAATGGGATTTTTCTCCCCTCCCCCTTCTCTTCCCTCCATCCCCCCCCCCCCCTCCTACTCCTGCCACTAGATCTTCACCAGGGATCAGGCAGATATCCTTCCGCATGAGGCGATAAACCATGGTTGAGAAATTGTACTTTTCTGAAGTTTGGAAAGTAAGTAGGAAAGGTGGTATGGTATAGATGTGTTTGTGTGTGTGTGTGTGTGTGTGTGTGTGTGTGTGTGTGTGTGTGGTGTGTGTGTTGTGTTGTGTATGTGCTTTGTGGTTGGTAGCTCGTGTTGTTCTTGTTAAGGTAATGTTGGTGTGTGTGGTGTGTGTGTGTTGTATGGTGTGTGTGTGTATGTGTGTGTTGTGGTGTGTGTGTGTGTGTGTGTGTGTGTGTGTGTGGTTGGTAGCATCTGTGTCTCGTTCTTGTTAAGGTAATGTTGGTGTGTGTGTGTGTGTGTGTGTGTGTTGTATGGTGTGTGTATGTGTGTGTGTGTGTGGTGTTGGTAGGCATCTGTGTCTCGTTCTTGTTAAGGTAATGTTGATGTGTGTGGCAGTGAAGCAAATATATAATGTCTATTCACCTGTTGATGCTGCAGTACAGCAGTTTAAGTTTCCCCAAGATGACGTCTCTGCGCTCGGAATAAAGTCCCATATGCGCTGACTCCACAGATGTCGTGTGATAGAGAAGATCCAAAATGATCATGACATAATCTATATATATGTTTGATGTGTGTGTTCATTCCCAAATAAACAGTCCCCTGAGGAAGGCCACTGGCCGAAGTACTGGGCTCAAAACTCTAGTTTGTTGTCTTGTTTCTTTGGTTTATCCACAATATAGATATATAGATGGATAGATGATAGATAGTAATAGATAGATAGATAGATAGATAGAGAAATAGATAGATAGGTAGTTAGATAGATAGATAGATAGATAGATGTGTGTGTGTGTGTGTGTGTGTGTGTGTGTGTGTTTGTGTACATATATATTTTAACCTTCAGGCACCTCTTCCCGGAAGATAGTGCGTTGCCATAGTGAAGTGCGACCCTATCTTTTTTTTTTCACTGTACATGTGTTTATTTGTATGTATTACCATTTCCGACTCTTGTATGAGTGTCTCTGTATATGTGTGTATGTCTGAATGTGTCTGTGTATATGTGTGTATGTCTGAATGTGTCTGTGTATATGTGTGTATGTCTGAATGTGTCTGTGTATATGTGTGTATGTCTGAATGTGTCTGTGTATGTGTGTGTATATCTTTGAATGTGTCTGTGTATATGTGTGTATGTCTGAATGTGTCTGTGTATATGTGTGTATATCTTTGAATGTGTCTGTGTATATGTATGTCATTTGAATGTGTCTGTGCATAAGTGTGTATGTCTTTGAATGTGTCTGTGTATGTGTGTGTATGTCTGAATGTGTCTGTGTATAGTGTTATGTCTGAATGTTTGTGTATATGTATGTCTGAAGTGTCTGTGTATTGTATGTCTTTGAATGTGTTGTGTATAGTGTGTGATACTTTGAATGTGTCTGTGTATATGTGTGTATGTCTTGAATGTGTCTGTGTATATGTATGTCTGAATGTGTCTGTGTATATGTGTGATGTCTTTGAATGTGTCTGTGTATATGTGTGTATGTCTGAATGTGTCTGTGTATATGTGTGTATGTCTTTGAATGTGTCTGTGTATATGTATGTACTTTGAATGTGTCTGTGTATATGTGTGTATGTCTTTGAATGTGTCTGTGTATAGTAGTCTTGAATGTGTTTGTGTATATGGTATTCTTTGAATGTGTCTGTGTATATGTATGTCTTGAATGTGTCTGTGTATATGTGTGTATGTCTTTGAATGTGTCTGTGTATAAATGTTATGTCTTTGAATGTGTTGTGTTGTTATGTCTTTGAATGTGTCTGTGTATATGTATGTCTTGAATGTGTCTGTGAAGTGTGTGTATGTCTTGAATGTGTCTGTGTATATGTATGTCTTTGAATGTGTCTGTGTATAGTGTGTATGTCTTTGAATGTGTCTGTGTATATGTATGTCTTTGAATGTGTCTGTGTATATGTGTGATGTCTTTGAATGTGTCTGTGTATATGTGTGTATGTCTTTGAATGTGTCTGTGTATATGTGTATGTCTTTGAATGTGTCTGTGTATAGTGTGTATGTTCTGAATGTGTCTGTGTATATGTGTGTATGTCTTTGAATGTGTCTGTGTATATGTGTGTATGTCTTTGAATGTGTCTGTGTATATGTCTGAATGTCTGTGTATATGTGTGTATGTCTTGAATGTGTCTGTGTATAATGTGTGTATGTCTTTGAATGTGTCTGTGTATAAGTGTGTATGTCTGAATGTGTCTGTGTATATGTGTGTATGTCTTTGAATGTGTCTGTGTATATGTGTGTATGTCTGAATGTGTCTGTGTAAAGTGTGTATGTCTTTGAATGTGTCTGTGTATATGTGTGTATGTCTTTGAATGTGTCTGTGTATATGTGTGTATGTCTGAATGTGTCTGTGTATATGTGTGTATGTCTGAATGTGTCTGTGTATAAGTGTGTATGTCTGAATGTGTCTGTGTATATGTATATCTTTGAATGTGTTTGTGTATATGTGTGTATGTCTTGTAATGTGTCTGTGTATATGTGTTATGTTTTGATGTGTCTGTATAGTCTGAATGTGTCTGTATAATGTGTGTATGTCTGAATGTGTCTGTGTATATGTGTATGTCTTTGAATGTGTCTGTGTATAGTGTGTATGTCTGAATGTGTCTGTGTATATGTGTGTATGTCTTGAATGTGTCTGTGTATATGTGTGTATGTCTGAATGTGTCTGTGTATATGTATGTCTTTGAATGTGTCTGTGTATATGTGTGTATGTCTTTGAATGTGTCTGTGTATATGTGTGTATGTCTGAATGTGTCTGTGTATATGTTGTATGTCTGAATGTGTCTGTGTATAAGTGTGTATGTCTGAATGTGTCTGTGTATATGTATATCTTGAATGTGTTTGTGTATATGTGTGTATGTCTTTGAATGTGTCTGTGTATATGTGTGTATGTCTTGAATGTGTCTGTGTATATTGTATGTCTTTGAATGTGTCTGTGTATATGTGTGTATGTCTGAATGTGTCTGTGTATATGTATGTCTGAATGTGTTGTGTATATGTTGTATGTCTTTGAATGTGTCTGTGTATATGTGTGTATGTCTGAATGTGTCTGTGTAATGTAGTCTTTGAATGTGTCTGTGTATATGTATGTCTTTGAATGTGTTTGTGTATATGTGTGTATGTCTTTGAATGTGTCTGTGTATATGTATGTCTGAATGTGTCTGTGTATATGTATGTCTGAATGTGTCTGTGTATATGTATGTCTGAATGTGTCTGTGTATATGTATGTCTGAATGTGTCTGTGTATAGTGTATGTCTTTGAATGTGTCTGTGTATATGTGTGTATGTCTTTGAATGTGTCTGTGTATAAGTGTGTTGTCTTTGAATGTGTCTGTGTATATGTGTCTTTGAATGTGTCTGTGTATATGTATGTCTTTGAATGTGTCTGTGTATATGTGTGTATGTCTTTGAATGTGTCTGTGTATATGTATGTCTTTGAATGTGTCTGTGTATAAGTGTGTATGTCTTTGAATGTGTCTGTGTATATGTGTGTATGTCTTTGAATGTGTTCGTGAAGGAGGTGAGACAGTCGGTAATCCGTTGAGGTGGAGGTGGATAACAGTTTTGGTCAAGAACCACGCGCCTAACTGGCTGAGTGTACTCTGGCTCTTTATCCTCTGTGTTTGTGTGTGTGTGCGTGTGTGTATCTGTGATGAAGACTCTGTTGTTCTGGATTCTTCTTTGTGACTATTTCCCTTGTACTTTTTTTCAGTTGTATGTATAACCAGTAGCACCTTTCATCGTTCTTTTTTTTTTTTCTTTTTTCTTTTCTATTCTTTTCTATTCTCTCCCCCTTCCCCTTTCGGCCCTTCGTGTTTTCCAAAACAAGTGCGACTGCCCGCGCCCAAGCAAACAGGAACCAGAAGAGCAAGAAAACCAATGCAAGCGCGTATTCAACACAAGACAAGACGAGCGCAAATTTTCGGCCAACCGGCCTTTGTCAAGCGCGAACGCACGGTCACAAACAGACCACAAACACCTAACAACGGATAATAAAAAGAGGACTAAAAACTTCCCTGCTGCCTCGTCCAGTGGATAAAAAGGAACCATTTGGTGTTTGTGGTCTGTTTGTGACCCGTGCGTTCGCGCTTGACAAAGGCCGGTTGGCCGAAAATTTGTGCTTGTCTTGTCTTGTCTTGTTTTGTTTAATGGTTTTCTTGTTCTTCTGGTTCCTTCGTGTTTTGTTATTGTTTGTTGTTACTTGTTTAAAATTTGAAAGTATTGTGCTGTTGCAAAATGCAACGAACATTCTTTTTTGTCGTGGACCATTTGTGCTATTTGTCTGTGTGTGTGTGTGTGTGTGTGCGTGTGTGTATGTGTGTATTGTGTGTCTGTCTGTCTGTGTTGTGTGTCTATCTTTGTGTGTGTGTGTTTGTCTGTGTGTGTGTGTTGTGTGTCTTTGTGTGTGTTTGTCTGTCTGTCATTCAATCTGTTTCTGTGTATATGTTGTGTGTCTGTGTTTGTTGGTGTCTTTGTCTGTGTGTCTGGGCGTGCGCACATTTGCAAATTGCTATGTTGTATATGAAGATTTGAATTCATGTGGGGTTTTTTTTTTTTTTTTTTTGTTTTTTAGCTCTTTTCATTTTTTCTTCTTTTTTTCCTAACTGCTATTTCGTTTCATGTTTTGTCAGTCAGTGTTCTCTTTAACTGGCTTGAAAATTGTAATAATATTCTGTTTCTGTAAAAATGCACTAAGCATGCTTTTGACATGGACTGTTTACTTTACAGAAGTGGTATTGTTGTGTATTTATTTGTCACTATTGTTGTTATTGTTGTTGCTGCTGATGTTTTCATTGTTATTATTATTATTATTGTCATCATCATTATATTATTATGTACATGAAATTGTTGTTATACTTACATGTGGATTGTATGTATGTTGCAGAGTCAGATGAGTTGCCCACCATAGTACCTCCCAAACGCCGGCGCCAGCAGAGCCACAGTCAGCGAGGCAGCAAATCAGCAGCAGGAGCCGTGGAGAAGGCGGCATCGGCTGCCGCGGCCTTGGAAGTCAAGCGAGCCATGCAGGAATCCTTGGTGGACGGTGCGGAGCGCATCATGCGAGAGTTCCCCAGACACAACTGGCTGGAGAACAAGATCCTGCAGAAGAATACCTACAATCCTGCCCACCCGTCCACCCCCGTCACCACGGATGGTGCTGACCCCAAGGGGCCCGTTCCCTTAAGGGCAGGCAAGAGGCTGCAGTCGGCTAACGCCTCCCCTCCGGAGAGTAACCGGAAAAGCGATTACCACGGTTTGCCCGTGCCGAGGTTAAACAGCATGTCAGCACGTGCCACCAGCCCCAGTGGGAACAAGGGTCAAGGTCAGACGGCGGTGGCTGGGGATAACAGGACTTGCGTGTCGGCGGCCATCCCCGCTGCTGGGCGTAGCGCTCATTCGGCCACCGACAGCGTCACCGTCACTTCACAGTCGGTGGGTGAGGTGGCCAGCTGTGCGGTCACACAGTCATCTCCCCCAATGGCTGTGGCCAGGACCGGCTCGGCACGTTCTCCAGGCGTCTTTCCACCCAAAACGGGCGGACTGATGTTCGAGCATCGTGTGAGCTCAGACGGGGTGAAGGGCGCGGACCGAACGTGTGGTGGCGTCGTGTCTGCTGAAGGCCACAGCCCGGAGATGTTGGTGAGGAGGCCGACCAGCACCTGTGCCACAATCAGCAGACCCTGTGCACAAGCTGTGGTGGCTCCCGCCATGGCGTCCCAGGTCAGCATGACGGGGCCAGTCCTGGTTCCCGTCTCCTTTGCTGTGCGGTCCCCGCAGATCCCCGTCATCCCGCTCGTGCCTCACATGACCCAGCTGACCAAAGTGCCTATCGTCAGCCCCGTGTCTTACTTTACCAGCACCAGCAACGCCAAACGCTTTGTGCCCATCCAGCCCAGGATCACTCCTCAAACCTCATCTCTCCCCCAGCCATGGCCTTCTGTGAAAACGCCAGCGTACCCTCGGGGCTCCTGGTCAGCGAGCCTGACGTTACTTCCCCGCCAGACCCTGGAAGCCGGAACTCCCCAGCCGACCTGTCGCCTGGGAGACTGCATATCGACATCAGGGAGATCTCCCCGCTTCCTGAAGAGAACGTCACTCCGACCTCCGCCTCCTCACAACCCAGTGAGAGTGAGGGCCAGAATCCCAGTAAGGCAGGACTTCCCCACACCATCAGTGGTCCAGGCTTGGGCGTATTTTCAACAGTGAGGTCCTCACTGAAAAATGGGGATGGAAACGTGTCTGCCGTGCCAATGGAAACCCAGAATGTTGGCAGAGTACCGCATGTTCACACGGACTCAGGTTCCAGAAATGCTAGCAGTTTGAGTGTCAACATGGACTCGAGTTCAGGACGTGCTCACTCAGGTGAAGCGACGAAGCACGGCGTTCCAGTGGACTGGAATAAGGATGACGCCAGAAACACGCATGTCCGTACAGGTACAAATTCAGGACGTACCGGCAACTCTTTGCCCACCCCCATGCTGCGCTCTAAGAGCAGTAGTTCTCTGCTGGGAGCTGGGCGTGAGGACGAGGCAGGACAGGGCAGAGAGGGAGTGAGGAAGGCCGGGGACTCGGCCTCAGCTAGCGGCCGGAGGAAGAGCTGGGAGCTGATTCACAAGGATGTGTTTGAGGATGACGAGGTGGAGGTCACGCTTATAGAGATAGGGTCAAGGTGAGGGACGTATCCTGGTTCGTTGTTGCGTGTGGAGAATTGCTGTTACCTGTCCTGTATTGTTGTTCTTGTTCTCTTCTTCTTCTCTTCTTCTTCTTCTTCTTCTTCTTCTTCTTCTTTTTTCTTCTTCCTCTTCTTTTTCTTCTTCTTCTTCTTCTTTTTGTTCTTCTTCTTCTTCTTCTTCCTAGTATTATTATTATTATGATAATTATTATTATTGTTATTATTATTATTATTGGTTGTTATTGTCATTATCATTTTTTTCTGTTATTATTGTTGGTATTATCATTATTATCCAAACTCATTTTTTGGACTCATTGTCCATTACACATAATCAGACAGTTTAGTGAAGCACGGAAAATACAAGTATGTACACATGTACGCTGCGCGTGTGTGTACGTGTGTGTGAGTGCGTATGTGCATGTGTGCCTGTGTATTAAAAGTACAGGCATTGTGAGCATGATAAAATAAACGGTTGGAGTTGTAGACAGCTTGTCACATGCATTGAATGGTGTTTGTGTTGGCAGCCCATGAAAATGTCATTATCAAGATATGCATGTGTCTAAGTGTGGCAATGTTTTGGGGAAGTGACACTTGATATTGTGCAGGCTGGTCGGCTCACTTGTGTGTGTGTGTCTGTGTCTGTGTGTGTTTGTGTGTGTCTGTGTGTTTGACGGGCATGCATGCTAGGTGTAGATATGTCTCTGTGTGTCTGCGTGTGTGTGTGTGTGTTTGTGCGTGTGTTTGTTTGTGTGTTTGACGGGCGAGCACATGCTGGTTAGCTTATGTGTGTGTATGTGTCTGTGTGTTTGACGGGCATGCATGCTAGGTGTATATATGTCTCTGTGTGTGTCTGCGTGTGTGTGTGTGTGTCTGTGTTTGACGGGCGCGCATACTGGTTGGCTCACGTGTATGTGCGTGTGTATGTATTTGTGTGTGTCTGTGTATCTGAGTGTGTCCATGTCTTCCTTCTCTCTGTGTCGTTTTGAGTGTAAGTGTGTGTGTGTGTGGGGGGGGGGGGTGAGTGGGGTTATTAAATGCCTTTAGACTAGCTATTGGCCAGGTTTTTTTTTCTCTGAAGAAACCATCTTTTAAACGTGGTTTGGCGTTGATTGTGACAGGTGGAAAAAAAAAAGACCAAGTATTTTATTGCAAGAAAGAAGCATTCTGTGCCTGAAAGTGTTAAGAAAAGCGATACGTGATATCTTAGTAAACTTGTGTATTAGTTGGTTTGTCACGCAAGCATGCTAGCGTGTGTATGTGTGTGTGTGTGTGTTTGTGTGTGTGTGTGTTTGTTTGTGTGTGTGTGTGTGTGTGTTCTCATATACTTTTTCGTGTATGTGTGTAGACATGCGCGTATGTGTGTAATGTATGTGTGTATATTTGTATGTATATATGCATGTATGTATGTGTGTAGGTAGGTAGGTAGGTATGTGTGTATGTATGATTGTATGTATGTGTGTATGTATGTGTGTGTGTATGTATGTGTGTATGTATGTATGTATGTATGTATGTGTGTATGTATTATGTATGTGTGTATTATATACGAGCCCATATGTGTAAATACCTGTTTGCATGCACAAGCACGTTCAGAGAATGTATGTGTGTCATTGTTTTTGCGCGTGCGTGTGTGTGTATGAGTGTGTGTTGTGTGTGTGTGTGTGTGTGTGTCCGCACGCGTGCGCATCTGTACGTGAGTGTCGCACGTGTGTGTGTGTGTTCGTGCATGTGGATGTGGTTGTACTTGTTGGTTGGTTTGCTTGCTTGCTTGCTTGCTTGCTTGCTTGCTTGCTTGCTTGGTTGATTTGATTGATTTGGTTGGTCGGTTGGCTGGTTGGTTGATTTGATTGATTTGTTTGTTTGGTTGGTTGGTTGGTTTGTTTGGTTGGTTTGCTTGGTTGGTTGGTTGGTTGATTTGATTGATTTGGTTGGTTGGTTGATTTGATTGATTTGGTTGGATGGTTGGTTAGTTGGTTGGTCGGTTGGTTGGTTGATGGGAAGGTTGGTTGGTTGGCTGAGTGGTTGATTTGGTTGTTTGGTTGGATGGTTGGTCAGTTGGTTGTTGATTGATTTGGTTGGTTGGTTGGTTGGTGGATGGATGGGTAGGGTTTGGGATATTTGGCTTGGCTGGTGGATTATAGACTGGAACACAAACAATTGCCTGTTTAAGTTTGGAGTGGTGATATTTTGGGGGACTGGATTAATGTGACTCATTTTGGAGTCATGACATGTCTTTTCTTTGCATGAAAATTGGGTTAGAGCAGTGGCAGGCAAGCAGGCACACACACACACACACACACACACACACACACACACACACACACACACACACACACACACACCACACAACACACACACAACACACACACACACAACACAAACACACACACACATCACACACAAAACAACACACAGATCACACACACAATACAAACACACACACATAACACAAACACACACACACAACACAACACACACACACACACATACATACACAACACACACACACACAATACACACACCACACAACAACACACACACACATCATACAACACACAACACACACACACACACACACACACACACACATCACACACACACACACACAACAACACACACACACAACCAACTCACAAACACACACACACACACCAAACACACACACACACACAATACACACACATTGATTTGGTTGGTTGGTTGGCTGGTTGGTTGGTTGATTTGATTGATTTGGTTGGTTGGTTGATTTGATTGATTTGGTTGGATGAATTTTGAAATTAGCAAAACACCTAAGCGGTTCCCTGCCAGTAGAAGTATACAATCCTTTATGTATAGGTGGAAACTTGATGCTTTCAAAACAAAATACACCAGGAATGTAGTGTGCCTGTGTGGAAAGAAGATTACACATAGTCATATTCTTTCATGCGTTCGAGTAAAACGACATATACCTACGTTATCAACGAAGACAGTTTCTGACATATTTGCCTCACCATCCTTAACATATGAATTTTTTTGTTAGCCTGTCAAAAAGTCCTATAGCGAATTATCTTTAACGCGCCATTACTTCTCATGTTCAGTGTTATGGTTAGCTAATTTTACTGTTTCAATCGTTAATTATGATAACGTCATTCGTGAATTTTTCTTTCTTGTCTTGTTTTTCTTGTTCATTTCTTTTTCCTGAAGATTAACCATTTCCAAGTGGGTTTGTTTGTTTTTTTGGGTCTAAAATCACTTTAGTGAATAGACATTAAATCAAAGACCACCACCACACCACACACACACACACACACACACACCACACACACACACACACACACCGCGACAAGGACGTGTCGGCCGCGTGACAGTTGACAAGTCTGACAAGTAGATGAAGTTTTCTTACTGTGGTAATAATAATTGTTTAGGTGATGGTGACAGCGCTTACGTTTTATTTTTCAGCCTCGAGCTGCCCCATTTGACGATGTTTTTTTAGTTGCCTCGGCGTGAATATTCTCAGTTTTCAGATCAGTGTTAATGACCCAAGCCACACCACCATACATTCATTACTGGCTGTGTGGTGAGTGTGTGCACTGTGCTGTGTGCACTACTTAAGCTTTACGCTGATGGGCTGAAGCTTGGCTTTACATGTAGTGCTCTCAGTTTTCACTGATCTGTCAACTGTGCTGACATGTGAGCTAGGTATATCTACATGTACTGCTCTTGACGTGTGGTTCTCTCTCTGTCTCTGTCTCTGTTTCTGTCTGTCTTTCTCTCTCTCTCTCTCTCTTCTCTCTCTCTCTCTCTCTCTCTCTCTCTTGTCTCTCTGTGTTTCTGTACCTCTCTCTCTCTCTTTCTCTCTCTCCCTCTCTCTCTTTCTCTGTCTCTGTGTGTGTGTGTGTGTGTGTGTGTTTCTGTATTTTCTCTCTCTCTCTCTCTCTCTCTCTCTCTCTCTCTCTCTCGTGTTTCTGTATCTCTCTCTCTCTCTCTCTCTCTCTCTCTCTCTGTATGTTTCTCTCTCTCTCTCTCTGTCTCTCTCTCTGTTTCTGTATTTGTGTGTGTGTGTGTGTGTTTCTGTATCTCTCTCTCGCTCTCTCGCTCTCTCTCTCTGTCTGTCTCTCTCTCTCTGTTTCTGTGTGTGTGTGTGTGTGTGTGTCTCTCTCTCTCTCTGTTTCTCTCTCTCTCTGACTCTCTCTCTCTCTCTCTCTCTCTTTGTGTTTCTGTAGCTCTCTGTCTCTGTCTCTCTCTCTCTGTCTCTCTCAGTCTCTGCTCTCTCCCACCCCTCCTCTCTGTCTCTCTCTCTCTCTCTCTCTCTCTCTATCTCTCTCTGTCTGTCTGTCTGTCGGTCTGTCTGTCTCTCTCTCTCTTTGTCTCTGCTCTCTCCCACCCTGTCTCTCTCTCTCTCTCTCTCTCTCTCTCTCTCTCTCTCTCTCTCTCTCTCTCTCTCTCTGTCTCTCTCTCTGTCTCTCGTTGGTGGATTGAGTATGACAGTGAAAGGATTAAACACGTCTATTCGTGATACTTTGTGTAAGTTTCTTTTTCTTTTTTCTTTTTTTTTTTTTTCTTTTCTTATTGGTATAGCAGTTTTGGTGTGTTTGTAGATTTACTTTAAACACGTTTATTCATAATACTTTATACAAGTTTGTTTTTCGCTTATCAGTATGGCTGTTTGAGTATGGTTTGATAGCAAGCTAAACATGATTTTATTCATGATTCCCCTGTCACCATGGATTTGCCATATGAAATTTGGGCTGTTCTCCCCGAGCAGAGTGTGTCGCCGCAATGGTGTCCCACCCATTTGCTTTCTTCTTCTTCTACATGTATGTATTTTTGTTGTTATTATCATTATGATGATGATAAACATGAACGCCTGATCCAAATGGTCGTGGGCTTGTACAAAATCAATTAAAACGGTACAAAAAATAAAAAGTACAAATCACAGTTCGGAAAGACAGCAAAACTTGGCACCCCGTACGGGACACGTCAGACCTTGCTGCATAGCAACATGAGTTTTGAAGACTTCCTAGCACTGTGAAAGTCTAACAGAGAATGAAAGTGGATATATTACATCAGGTCATGTTTGTTGGTATGATAATTGTAGGTATACCTTGGTGGCAAGATAAATTCACGTTTATTCGTATGTCGTGATTTTTTTCATTAGTATGGTGATTGTAGATGTAGCTTGCTGGCAATTGATAATATGATGTGATTTTTTTCCTTTTTTTTTTTTTTTGTAATTGGTATGGAAATTGTAGGTATAAGTTGGTGGCAGGCTAAATACACATTATTCAGGGTATCGCGTGACGAGGTTTGTTTGTTTGTTTGTTTGTTTGTTTTGTTTGTTTGTTGTAATTGTAGATACAGGTCGGTGGCAAGCTAAATTTACATTTATTCATTATATTATGTGAAGGTTTATGGTAATTGGTGGTGTAGATTGGTGGTAAATTAAGCTCACGTTTATTCATGATGTTAGGGAAAGTTATCTTTATTGGCGTGGTCATGGCAGAGACAGATTTATGGCAAGATAACAACACGTTTATTTTAATGTGTTAATTATCCGAGTATAGTCTTTGCGGATCCATGACAGTAATCGGTAATCATGGACGTACGTGATGGTCCAAGCCTCAACTTGTACAACGTTGTGAAAACATTGACTGTAGGTTTGATTGGCTGGAAGTGTTGGGGGTTTTTTCTTTGCTTGTTTGTTTGTTTTTTCTGGTTTGCGATCACAAAGGATATGATAATGACCGATTGCACAGCTGTCAGAGCTTTATTGCCAGCACACATACGTATAATATCCTGGATATTAATACAACTGCCGGTGTGTGTGTGTGTGTGTGTGGAGGGGGTGGTGGTGGTGAGGAGTGATCAAAGGACAGGAGTTTTCCACATACACACACACACACCACACACACACACACACACACCACACACAACACACACACACACACATACACACCACTACTCATCACGCACACACGCACATACACTCACACACTCACACACCACACACACTCACGCACACACCACACACACCACTCACTCACAGCACACACGCACATACACACACACTCATCACCACACAAAACACACTCACACACACACACACAACACACATCACACACCACAACACACACACACACACACACCACTCAACGCAACACACACACACACACGTACACACACACATACACACACACATACATACACACACACACACACATCACCACCACCACCACCACCACCACCTCCACCACCACCTCTATTACCACCTTCATCATCATGATGTCAGCTTAACATGAATATTGTAATCTCTCTCTCTCTCTCTGTCTCTGTCTGTCTCTCTTTTTTTACAGATTTATTATCATTTAACAGAAATATTGTGCGTGAGCACACAGACAGACAGACACACACACATACCCCACACACCACACCACACACACACACACACACACCACACACACACACACACACACACACATACACACACACACAGACACACACACACACACACACACACACACACACACACACACACACACACACACACACACACACACACACACAGAAAAGGAAACCAAAAAAAAGAAGAAAAGGGGACAAAACGGTCATATCAGTAAAGGCCTACTGGATTTACAGTGGACTGGGAATGATGGCCCACAAACAAACAAACAAACAAGCAAACAAACAAACAAACAGACAGCCAGTGAGACTTATTCATACAGCTGTGTCACATCTGTTACAGCTCTCTGAATACTCTCAATGGCTCATGGATCTTAAGCATAGAATTGGTTGTTTTGTGTTTTTTGTGTTGTTTTTTTTTTTTTTGGGGGGGGGGATTGTTTGTTTTGTTTTTTGTTTTTGTTATTTCTGTAATTATCGAGGCATGAAAGGTTGATGCCACAGCTGTTTCATATTGTCTGGCTGCCTGTCTATCTGTCTGCCTGTCTGTATGTCAGGGTCGTTCTTGAAAACCTTTCTATGGCTGAAGCGACAGCTGTTACACCTCTTGGAAAAAAAACATTAATGCGAAATCCATGTATCGGTAGCTGATCTGTGTAAGAATGCAGGCTTTGAACAAGCGAGTGGCTGCCGTTGGTGATGAAGATAAAGCGTTCACTACATGAGGTCTGATTAAGTTAAGGTAGCAACCAGTCGCCTTGGTGGAGTAGTTAGCGTAACTGAAACTGAAACTTAGCGTAACGGACTACCGACTTGAGAGGTTGTGGGTTCGAATCCAGTCAAAACCGTTTGGGATTTTTAGTCCCCCAAATAATTCTTACCCAGAGTTGTGTGTGCTGTGGGATCATTGGGAAGACTGGGAATACAACACAGTCGAGTCTCATTCACTTCATGAATGTGTTACTGAGGGTGTTACTCCAATTTTCTGATCAGCACCGCTGGTGTCTATCTCTGATGGTGAGTGTGCATGTAGAGCACATCCCTGTCACGCAGTCTCAATACTAGGTGGGACACCGTAGCTTCGTAATTGTCATCCTCGCCGTCATTGTCATCATGGAGTTGTAAAAATTGTTCCAGCTTGTGTCCATAATGAAATTGGCATAGAAAATAGGACACAAAAAGTAAACTAACAAGGAATTAAGGTACAGGAAACTGGTGGACAAGGTGAGGAAATCAAAGGGTTAAGTTTTTGCTTTGCTAGCATGGTTGACAATGCAGGATGCTGGTGGACAGGGTGCGGGAGTCATAGGGTTAAGTTTTTTCTTTGCTAGCATGGTTGACAGTGCAGGATGCTGATGGACAGGGTCCGGGAGTCAAAGGGTTAAGTTTTTGTTTTGCCAGCATGGTTGGCAGTGCAGGATGCTGATGGACAGGGTGCGGGAGTCAAAGGGTTAAGTTTTTTCTTTGCTAGTATGGTTGACAATGCAGGATGCTGATGGACAGGGTGCGGGAGTCAAAGGGTTAAGTTTTTGTTTTGCCAGCATGGTTGGCAGTGCAGGATGCTGATGGACAGGGTGCGGGAGTCAAAGAGTTAAGTTTTTGTTTTGCCAGCATGGTTGACAGTGCAGGATACTGGTGGAATGTTGATTGTACAGAAAAGGTAGATAAGCCTCTTGTACTATTATCAAGTAAATAATGACGTGAGGCAATTAGGATCCAGGCTGTCTGAAGATATCGTTAATGATTGTTTGGTGACTCCAGTTCTGCATAATAATCGATACCAGACGCAGCGTGTGTGAATTGTCTGAAATATTTCCTTCTTTTTACGTACAAAGACGATATACTAATTATAATAACGTTCTCTCTCTCTCTCTCTCTCTCTCTCTCTCTCTCTCTCTCTCTCTCTCTCTTCTCTCTCTTCTCTCTCTCTCTCTCTATCTATCTATCTATCTATCTCTCTCTTTCTCTCTCTCTGTGTGTCTCTTTCTCTCTCTCTCTCTCTCTCTCTTTCTGTGTCTCTCTTTCTCTCTGTCTCTTTGTATGTCTATCTGTCTCTCTCTTTCTTTTCTCTCTTTCTCTCTCTCTCTCTCTCTCTCTGTCTGTCCTTCTCACTCTCTCTCTCTGTCTCATTCACTGTCTCTGTCTCTCTCTTCTGTCTGTCTGTCTCTCTCTCTCCCTCTCTCTCTCTTTCTCATTGTCTCTCTAGCTCTCTCTCTCTCTCTCTCTCTCCTCCCCTCTCTATCTATCTATCCATCTCTCTCTCTCTCTCTGTTCAGAATTACTGTTCAAAACAAGCTTAAGATGTTGATAAGAATGACTGTATGCAAATAGGTTGTAAAGTAAACTAAGTGGGTTTTGTTTGTTTCTTTCTTTCTTTCTTCTTTGATTTTTTCAGTTTTTGTTCGTTATTTTGTTTTTATTTGTGATGGTGTGTGTGGGGGGGGGGGGGGCTTGCTTTTTTCGTTTCGTGTTTGTTTTAGTAATGATTCAGTTTGCCTTGGTTTTCCTGGCAAGCTGACGTTAGTTACAGTTTCTGTAGATGGTATAAAATGTTGGTTTTGATGTCCTGTCAGAATGCAAGATGTGCCGTCTCTCAGCGGCAGCCGGAACGCAAGATTTCCTACCACGTCCGTGACGGGGGAACTACCAGCCTCCTCCATCTTCACCAGCTCCACCAGCACCGCCACGACGTCACCATCCACATCCGCAACCACCGCCACGACCGTACCAGCCAGCGGTACCCTTGCGCCACCGTGTATCCAGGCCCCTCACACTCGCCCTCTGTCGCTCGCCCAGCCTTCCCACCCCTCTGCCGCTCCGGTGCCCCTTCCTCTTCCCCAACCCCACTCTCTCATACCCACGCCCTCTCCCTCCTCCTTCCCGCAGAAGGAGGTGGAGGTTGCGGCGGTGGAGGGCGGAAGAGGGGTGAGGGTGGAGGCGATGCTGCCCCCTGGAGGGAGCTGTGAGCCTGGCCTGCCCTTGGACTTGTGCACCAAGAAATCAGGTGAGTTCTCCCCCTTGCTATTACACTCTCCATACACTCCACACGACCGCCAGTGTTCACGTAAAAACCAGGGGGTGGAAAAAAATATATAAATAAAAAACGACAAGCGCGTGCACTGGGGCTGTTCCTTATGCGCTTCACGCAAATCTGGCACCAACTGTCCTTTAGATTCTTTGAGCCTACGCAAATACCTGGGCGCTGTTCAGTGCGTTTTAGACGTGAACGAATACTCGTGAGCTTTGGTTTTTTTTAAATTGTTGTCTGGTTGATTAAACTTGGAGTTGTTTTTAACCCTTTTTACTCCTTCAGCCTGTCGCTAGCGTCCTGCTTTGTCAACGATGACAGCAAAGCAGAAATGTAACACTTTGATGCCCTCATCCTGTCCACCAGGTTCCACCAACAGAAAGCTGCTGGATAGGGTGAGGGAATCAAAATGTTAAAATTTTGCAGGAAGCTGATCGACAGGGTCATCATCATCATCATCATCATCATCATCATCAAGTGCCTTGTCACATGGCGTTGGCGATCATAGCCTTCCATCTGTTTCTATCCCTTGTTGCCTCAAGCACATCTTCCACCCTCTCTGTCTTCAGCCACTCTGCAAGTCCGTCCAATATCTTCTCCCTGGGTCTACCTGGTGCTCTCTTTCCCTCCAGCTTTACTGTTGTGACCAGGTGCTCTAATTCCCCTTTCCTCATAAAATGGCCTATAAATGTTGCCTGTCTTTTCCTAATCTTCCTTATCAATGATCTTCTTGTGTCTGCCTCCATCAAGACTGTCTCGTTTGTTTTCTCTGCTGTCCATGGAACTCTCAACATTCTTCTTAGAAACCACATCTCGGCTGCCTCAATCTTGTTCTGGCTTTGTTTGTTGACTGTCCACGTCTCACAACCGTATAACATTATCGGTTCTATACAACATTCAAGAACTCTCTTCCTGATGTTAATTGATAGGTATTTGTTGGTAAGAACGCTTTTCATCTTCTTGAATGCTGTTTTGGCTTGGCCGATTTTGCTGGCTATTTCTGATGTGCATCTGCCGTCTGGTGAAATGATCGTTCCCAGATATTTAAACTTGTCTAAAGGTTGTGGGGTTTGCTGTTATTTTGCATGAGGGGATTTCGTGTTTTTTACTGATCACCATGACTTCAGTCTTCTTGCTGTTTAGTTCCAACCCCTTACCTTTGCTTTCTTATTTCTAGTATGTTCACAAGGTTTTGTAGGTCCCTTTCATGTGCACATATATGTATATGTATATATATATATATACATATATATATATATGTGTGTGTGTGTGTGTGTGTGTGTGTGTGTGTGTGTGTGTGTGTGTGACCCATTCTCACAAAAGGCACAATAAGTCTCAGTTTAGGCATTTTTAGGTTTTGGTATCACTATAAAGTTTAGAACCTCAGCTTTCAAATGGTACTAAAGTTGAGTTTTAGGCTACAAAAACAAAATAGTTATGGGCTTTCAAAGATGAGAGGGGTAGAGTCAGCCATTTTGAGAAAAACGGTGATGAAGAGAATAGGTCTGAATTGAAAGGGTATGGTCAGAAACTCCTTGGCAACAAATATTAAATATCAACCAAACCAGCTGAAATTATTCCATACTTCCTTTGTTTACTTAATTGTCCATCCATCCAAAACAACAAAAAGAAAAATAAATTTAAGAAAAGCGTACTTTAATCACCAAAATGTTACGGAACTTGTGAATATTTTGAAAGGAGATAGTAGCACTTACCACACATTAAAACACACACAAAAATTATACTTATCAATTGAATTTGACTAAATTGTGTTAGGACATGGTGTAAAAATGGTTATAGGGCATGAAAATGCAGAAAACTCAAAATTGACAAATGTGTCCCTGTTCAGAGTTTTCAGCCCCACAGCAGCAAAAGGCCTCGCCCGACTTATTGTACCTTTTGTCAGAACGGGTCACATATGTATATTGAGAGAGAGAGAGAGAGATGTAGATATATATCACTCACAAACGCGCCTTTCTAGGTACGATACTTGATATAAAGTGTATACAAACCAGGTGTTGCAATGGGCCAGTATCACTGTAGCCACAAAGAGTGTGTAGGCATGTGTTAGGTTTGAGCGGTGCGTGATTGTGTAGTGTTTGATCCTGGTAACATGTCACAAATCGTGTATATTATGGTGATACTACTGGGTTGGAAGACAGAGAACAAGAAACAGCTGTCGACAGTTTGTGTATAGTTGGGTTCTTTGTCTTTGTGGTGGTTCTTGTTGTGGCCTGTTTGGTGCCCCCACCATCTTGGGTATGGATACATACATACATACATACATACATACATACATACATACATACATACATACATACATACATACATACATACATACATACATACATACATACATACATGCATGCATGCATACATATATACATACATACATGCATGCATTCATCAAGATTTTGCGCTATATAAATATTGTAATTATTATTATTATTACTTAGACAGACAAACAGATAGGTGGATAGATAGACAAACAGATAGATAGATAGAGCACAGTATTTGATTTGAAAGAATAAATTCCGTTCCGGTCTAGTCTTTGCTGTGGAGGGGAAAAGGAAGACGAAACTAAAAGAAGGGCAGACAGAAGAGCGCCTAGTGGGAAGCCAATTGGGGATATCCCGAGAGAGCTCAGGACTTTTCAGTAGAGAAACCGACTGTAATGTCTTGACTAAGAGTTGACTAAGTCATAGAGTCGATTGTGGAGTGATGGTTGTAACAGAGACGTTATAGAACCGGGTTATGGGATTGACAGAAGTCGAAAGCTGCTGAAACGTCAAGAGCAGCATGTGTTCAGACAAAAGAGCTGGGGTTTTCCCTCCTAGATGAATGCATACGGTAGGTGTGATTGTAGCGTCAGCTGTGGGTCTGTTGTGCTTGTGTGCAAACTGCTTTGGGTCGTTTAACGTTCGACTCCCGCACCCTGTCCACTAGCATCCTATATTGCCAACTATGCTAGCAAAGTAAAAAAATGTTTTAACCTTTTGATTCCCTCACCCTATCCACCAACTTCCTGCAGTAAGCTGGTGAATAGGGTAAGGGTATCAAAGGGTGTAGTTTTTTGCTGTTGGTGGATAGGGTGCAGGAGTCAAAGGGTTAATCCATTCCCTCGTCCCATCCAGCAGGAGGCTGGCTGATAAGTGAGAGTGAGTGGAAGGGCCAGTATGCCGTGTTTAACCCTTTGACTGCTGCATCCTATCCACCACCTGCAAATACTTAACCCTCTGATTCCCTCACCTTATCCACCAGCTTCCTCTGTGTGTGTGTGTGTGTGTGTGTGCGTGTGTGTGTGTGTGTGTGTGTGTGCGTGTGTGTGCTTTGTGATGAAGAGCGTATATTTACAAAGACGTATTTTGATACAAGTTGTGTATGTCGCTGCAGCAGTCACGAAGTAGCAGTAGCCATTAATAGTTGTGGTAGTAACAACCATTGTAATAAGCAGGAACAGCGTTAGTGGTGGTGACACTATTCCTTCCATCATCTTAATAATGATGATAATAATAATGATAATGATACTAATAATGATGATAATGATAACTCCATTTGTATAGCACAAACAGTCCGTATCAGAGAATGCTCACTGCACTTTGAAAAAAAATTGGGGAGGGAGCGCGGGGGCTTCGATATCAGTGCTTCGATACACCAATGCCACACAAACACAAGCAGCATACACACATCAACACATCAGTCCAGCATAAACATAGTTCATCAAAAATAATAGTAACGATAACGATAATAGTAATAATAATAATAATAATATTAATGATAATAATAATAATAATAATGATAATAATAATGAGTTTTTGTGTATACACAGTCAGAACATCAAGTATGCATGTTAAAGATCTTGTAAGTCATGCCAGTGCCTGGCGGGTAATGGAAACAAATAGAACCACCACCCCACCCCCCACCCCTACACACACACACCCGATCCAGCATGCACAGCCTCTGAAGACAGAGTATGCAACAACATGCCGTCTGCGCAGTGTGAGCAATATATGTTTACACACTTGCCAGAAAAAAATACTGGAACGCTAAAAGAAAAAAAAAGCAGCAACCAGACTACATGCATTGTGGACATGGACATACATATTCACACACACACGCGCGCGCGCGCGCGCACACACACACGCACACCACACACACACACACACACACACACACACACAAACAGAAATACACGCGCACGCGACACACACACGCGCGCGCACACACAAACACACTCACACAAAAACAAAACACACACACACAAACACAAACATTCACACATACACACACACACACACACACACACACACACACACACACACACACACACACACACACACTCAAACACACATTCACAGACACACACACACACAACACACACACACACACACACACACATACACACACACACACACACACACACACACACACACACACACACACACACACACACACACACACATACACGACGTAAATGAATCTACAACCTTAAAACGACTAGACGAAAACAACAACAACAACAACAACAACAGCAACAACAACAACAGTAACAACAACAACAACAAGCGACCTGTATTGAAATCGTTCTGGAACCAGAAAAAAATACGAAAGAAGAATTTTGAAATCGTTGTGTTTATTTCAATCGACCCTTTTCATTGAACTCCACTCTGTTGTATTGAAATGGACCTTTGCCCCATGTGTGTGGTGTGTGCAGACATGCTCGGAGGCAGTCGCGTGCGGAACAACCTCCCGGTACAGCTGGTCCTGCCCCAAGTCCAACCCAGGTCTGGAACCACGATCACCACACTCACCACCAGCGCCAGCACCACGTCATCATCTACAGCCACTCATCTCACCTCTTCCCCCAGCGATATGGTCACCAACACCAAATTGGTCTTGAAAGCCATCTCAGAGACCCTGTCCACTTCCGCCACAGGAGGGTCTCACCACCATTCTGGGGCCGAGGAGCCTGCAGGCGTCCTCGGCAGGGAGGAGACTTCGGGGAGGAGGGGTGAGGTGGTGTTGGGGGGAGGAGGACAGCCGGGTGATGTTCTGGAGGGTAAGGTTCCAGCCCTGCAGGCTGCGCCCTCCTTACTCCCCCCTTTCGCTCAGGGGGAGGTAATGATGGACACTGCTGGCCCTGGAAGGACGTCTACAGAGGGTGAGTGTTTGGAGAATCTTGAGAAAAAAGGTTGAAACTTAACTCTTTGACTATCGCACCCTACCCACCAGCTGCAAAAGCGGTGGATAGGGTGAGGCAGTCAAAGGGTCATGTTTTTGCTTTGCTAACATTGTTGACAATGCAGGATGCTGGTGGACAGGGTGCGGGAGTCAAAAGGTTAAATAGAAAAAAAATGCCTTACAATTTCTTAAGTTCTCATACTGTCAATTTTTTTTCTGGTTCTTCGTGTAGCTTTTATCAGAGAAGATACTGAGTCGGTTTCTGCACGTAGGGACTTTATTAGTCATTGCTCAAGGATTGCAGCATTAGTTCTATCGGAACTGCTTTAACGAACTTTTATTATTCATTATTCAAGAAGAGTAGTATTAGCATCTCATTAGACGTGTCTGAGAGATAGCGCTTCCTATTGTGCATATGTATTAGAAAGCAAACGCGACAACAACAAAAAGGCAGGTTGCTTTTTGTGTGTGTGTGTGTGGGTCAAATGATCAAGTGGGTCAAATGATACAAGATTTCTCTGAAGACAAGTCAAGTCTCATCAGTCGTGGCATTAACACCATAATTATAATAGCAACAACAGCAATAATAATGATGATAATAACAATACTAATAATCAGAAGAATAGTAATAATGACAATAATAATAATAATAGTAATAATAATAACAATAATAATTACAGTATTTATACGGCGCCAAATCTTGACAATTCAAATCAAAGCGCACTCACGCACCAGGCATACGTATGCAATCGACAAAGACCACCTTACAATATTTAACCCTTTGACTCCCGCACCCTCTCCACCAACTGCTAAAACTTAACCCTTTGACTCCCTCACCCTATCCACCAGGAAGCTGGTGGATAGGGTGAGGGAATCAAAGGGTTTAAGTTTTTGCTTTGCTAGCATGGATGACAATGCAGGGTGCTGGTTAACAGGGTGCGGGAGTCAAAGGGTTAAATTTTTGCTTTGCTAGCATGGATGGCAATGCAGGATGCTGGTGGACAGGGTGCGGGAGTCAAAAGGTTAATTAATACACCGATTGAGGGAAAGAAGTAGTTGTAGAATTCATCGTTGGGGAAAAGAGATGGGTTTTTAAAGTGGATTTAAAAGCAGAAAGGGTTGGTGTTAGTCGAAGGCAGAGCAGAAGTCTATTCCAGGCTGACTGACACCATCAAATGGGAAGACATCGCTGGCGTTGACAACAGCGCACAGTCACATATGAACAGCACATAAAATCCAAAACAAGTGTGACCGCCCGCGTTCAAGCAAGCAGGAGCCAGAAATTCATGACAGCAGAGCCAGAACGTGTGTTTTGATACAACCGGACAAGTACAGAATGGGTTGCTGTTTAACCCTTTGACTCCCGCACCCTGTCCACCAGCAGCCTGCATTGTTAACCATGCTAGCAAAGCAAAAACTGAACACTTTGACTCCCACATCCTATCCACCAACTTCCCATAGGATAGGAAGCTGGTGGATAGGGTGAGGGAGTCAAAGAGTTAAGTTTTTGCAGTTGGTCGATAGGGTGTGGGAGTTAATGGGTTAACGGAAGAGGGACCAGCAGAGGCAGAGCCCAAGGCCAAAGGACACCTTCCAGTGCAGTGTCTGCAGAAGTACATGTGTCTTCAGGATCTGTCTTGTGTCCCGGTGAACATGAAAACCCATATCAGGGCGATGAGGGACAGTGTGTCTTCTCCTTCTGTAAGATCAACAGGGAGAGTTATGTAAGATCAACAGGGAGAGTCCATCATCGTTATCATCATCGTCGTCGTCATCATCATCATCATCATCTGGCGATGAGGGACAGTGTGTCTTCTCTTCTGTCAGATGGACAGGAAGAGTCCTTCATCATCATTGTCATCATCATCGTTGTGGTCATCATCATCGTCGTCGTCGTCATTATCCTCGTTATCATCGTCGTTGTCGTCGTCATCATCATCGTTGTCACTGTCATCATCATTATCGTCGTCGTCGTCATCATCATCATTGTCGTCTTCATCATCATCATCATTGTGGTCATCATCATCATCGTCGTCATCATCGTCGTTGTCGTCGTCATCATCATCGTGGTCGTCGTCGTTGTCACCGTCATCATCATTGTCATCATCATTATCGTCGTCGTCGTCATCATCATCATCATCATTGTCGTCGTCGTCAGACGATGAGCGACAGTGTGTCTTCTTATTTGTCATTTTGACAGGGAGAGTCCATCATCATCCTCGTCATCATTATCATCATCATCTTTTTCATCGTCGTTGTCATCATCATCATAATCATTGTCGTTGTCCCCGTCAATGTCATCGTCGTCGTCATCATCAGCATCGTCGTCATCACCATCATCATTATCGTCGTCGTTGTCATCATCACCATCGTCGTCGTTGTCGTCGTCACCATCAACGTCATCATCATCGACACTATCCGTATAGAGTTGTAAGTGGGTCGGGGTGCGTTGTTCATTTACCAAGCTGTAAAAACCGGTCAGTGTGTATATACTATACAGCTTTGACAGGAGGTAGATGCTGTGTGCAGAGCACCCACCGGAAGAGCCAGAGAGCCAGAGCCAGAGAGCTGTTCATGAGAGCCGAGAGAGCGGTGGTGGCCAGCTGCCGGTTGATTCCCGACCATCGCCCCAGCCTGCGGACGGAGCTGAGGAAGAACATCTGAGGTCACAGCTGAAGGAGCTGGAAGAAATGGCTGCTCGCAAAGAGAAGGAGAGAGAGCAGGTAGTGTTTGCTGGACGTGGTTTGGGTGTGAGCGATCTCTCTCTTTCAGTCTGTATGTCTTTCTCTGTGTCTGTCTCTCTCTGTCTCTGTCTGTCTGTCTCTCTGTCTCAGTCTCTCTGTCTGTCTGTCTGTCTGTCTCTCTCTCTCAGTCTCTGTCTCTCTCTCTCTCTCTCTCTCTCTCTCTCTCTCTCTCTCTCTCTCTCTCTCTCTCTCTCTCTCTCTCTCTCACTCATACATATAGATACATTGCTTGTTTTCTGTTGTGTACATTCATTTGATCTATGAGAAGAAAAAAAAAACCAAGCCACGTGGTCTCAAAGGTGGGAAAAAATCACTCTTTCTTTTCTATAGAAAGAGATCATTTGTTAACTGAAATAGATATCCCGCTTGTCGTTTGAACTGTTTGAAATGTGTAGCAAAGGTCTGTATGTTGCAATATGTTGCTGCACAGTCTGCTTACTCCATCTTTGACGGGCGTTCATGCTGTGTGTGTGTGTTCGTGTTTCTGTTAGCCAATGGACGCCGGCTTACACGCTCTGTAACGTGCGTCTTTGATTTTCTGTTCTGCGTGTGCATACACACATGTACACGCACAAAGGGCGTACAGGCTTTTAGCAGCTTGCACGTACGCCGACCTAGGAGATTGGAAATATCTTCACTGTTTACCCTCCAGACTGGAAATATCTTCACTGTTTACCCTCCAGACTGGAAATATCTTCACTGTTTACCCTCCAGACTGGAAATATCTTCACTGTTTATCCTCCAGACTGGAAATATCTTCACTGTTTACCCTCCAGACTATTTACTCTCCAGACTGACTGGAAATTTCTTCACCATTTACCATCCAGGCTGAAGGTGGACCAGCACGATTGAACCCAGGATTTCCCATTGGAAGCACGACGTTTTACCCACTGGAGGATCAGGCCCAGAGCAACATTTGTTTTATCGATTGATGGACCAGAAAGTGCCATGTGGCTGAAGTAGGCCTATAGCTGCTTTGAAATGGTTTGGTGTTTTCTGTGAATTGTGTATGGACAAAAGATTTCACAAGTGTTTGGTTCGGTGATACTCAAAACATGCGTTGACTTGAGAAAGGACAGATGGCGTTTTCTGTAGGAAAGTTTGCTTTGTGTGTGCGCGCGCGCGCGTGTGTGTGTGTGTGTGTGTGTGTGATGGTCTTTGATTTAATGTCTATTCACTAAAGTGATTTTAAACAACAACAAAAAACAAAGCAAAAAAAAAAAAGTGGGGATACATGAGGAGTGAAGAGGATATTTGGAAATGGTTAATCTTCAGGAATGAGAAAAGAACCAGAAAACAACTGTGCCGAAGACGGGAAGGAAACATTCACAAATGACGTTATCATGATTAACGATTGAAACAGTAAAATTGGCAAACCATAACATTGAACATGTGAAATAACGGCGCATTAAAGATAATTTGCTATAGCACTTTTTGACAGGCTAACAAAAAATTCATATGTTAAGGATGGTGAGACAAATATGTCAGAACTGTCTTCGTAGATAGTGTAAGAATATGTCGTTTTACCCGAACGCATGAAAGAATATGACTTTGTGTTATCTTCTTTCCACACAGACACACTATATTCCTGGTGTATTTTGTTTTGAATGCATCAAGTTTCCACCTATGCGTAAGGGATTGTATACTTCTGCTGGCAGGAAACTGCTTAGGTGTTTTGCTAATTTCAAAGTTCATGTAACATATTCGTACTTTTTCTGTTTATCTTGAAACTTGTTCAAAATCACTGACCAACATTGTGCATGTCTGTATCTCTCAGGCCTGGTTGACGCCAGAGCACAGATTATGAAAACAGTGTGTGAGTGTGTGCGGGGTGTCTTTTTTTGGGGGGGAGGGAGGTGTTTGTTTTGTTGTTGTTTTTCTGCCTAGCCATCGTCTGTGTTGCTTCAGAATCAGAACCTCTACTTGGCTCATTTGGCTTCTCCAACACAACCTCTAAACTTATCAAAGCTGAGGTCACTGTAGGTGCAGAGCGTGAAGGGTCACAGAATTGGGGAAAGTTTCTTTTTACGGTGCTGTGATGACGAGAATAGAGACGATAGAGATGACTACGGGGATCCATGTAGGGTTGAGACAGTGTGGCAAGGCTTAGGCTAAGCTCTACGCTCTGTTTCCATGATCTATACTATGGCGTCAACCAGGCCTGAGAGATACAGACACGCACGGTGTTGGTCATTGATTTTGAACAACACCCTCAATGATACATTCGTGAAATGTATATTAACCCTTTGACTTCTGCATCCTGTCCACCAGCATCCTGCATTGTCAACCACGCTAGCAAAGCAAAAACTTAACCCTTTGACTCCCGCACCCTGTCCACCAGCATCCTGCATTGTCAACCATGCTAACAAAGCAAAAC
This sequence comes from Monoplex corrugatus, assembly GCA_030674185.1. Lineage (NCBI taxonomy): Eukaryota > Metazoa > Mollusca > Gastropoda > Littorinimorpha > Ranellidae > Monoplex > Monoplex corrugatus. The sequence continues at coordinate 45,892,274 of JAPXFY010000022.1, forward strand.
CTTAACCCTTTGACTTCTGCACCCTGCCCACCAGCATCCTGCATTGTCAACCATGCTAGCAAAGAAAAAAATTAACCCTTTGATTTCCTGACCCTGTCCACCAGCATCCTGCATTGTCAACCATGCTAGCAAAGCAAAAAACTTAAACCTTTGACTCCCGCACCCTGTCCATTAACATCCTGCATTGTCAACCATGATAGCAAAGCAAAAACTTAACCCTTTGACTCTTGCACCCTGTCCACCAACATCCTGCATTGTCAACCATGATAGCAAAGCAAAAAAACTTAACCCTTTGACTCCGGCACCCTGTCCGTTACCATCCTGCATTGTCAACCATCATAGCAAAGCAAAAACTTAACCCTTTGACTTCCTCTCTCTATCCACCAGCTTCCTGCAGGACAGGCAGGAAGCTGGTGGATAGAGAGAGGAAGTCAAAGGGTTAAGTTTTTGCAGTTGGTGGATAGGGTACGGGAGGCAAAAGGTTAAACTGTGTGGTCCGAGTCTTCTTATCGAGCCCATAGCGCAACCCATCTGAGGGTAGGAGCCGGTTGACTTTGTCAATAGTTTAATATGTAGACTCCTTTTCTGACATGTCAGAGCGAAATCTCTGCTACAGTATGACAGTAGACTGTACGACCTGCACCTGTCTCCGCTGCCTTGTGGGTTATCCCTTGGGTGGGGAAAGGCTGTGGGAGTAAACCCAGACAGAAAATCCTGCAGCCGCATATTGCATAAAGGGCATTGCCACAGAGCACTGCTTGTGATTCTGTCCATATGCTGTGACTTGCTATCCACTGTTCAGCCGTCTGTGTCTCCTATGAGAACAGCTGTCTTACCTCGGTTTGCCCTGGACTTGTGAAGGCAGGTGGAGAGAGTTGCTGAGGCTCTGCGCAAACAACAGCAACTTACATATGCGCATGGCACCTAGCACCGCCAAGCGCTAGGTCGGACTTTATCGACCACGATAGTCAACCGTATAGACTCCTTTCCAGAGGCTCTCTGTACTAGTAACCACGTAATCCAGTACCCCCGGCGCTTGTACGGACTGAACCCCCCCCCCCCCCCCCAAAAAAAAAAAATACAGCTCTGTAGATGGGTGGTCCTGGCCAGGCCCAGTTTGTCCAAGACACGCCATAGGTTGATAAGTTTAAATATCTAGGAACAATCATCTCACCAGACGGCAGATGCACATCAGAAATAGCCAGCAAAATCGGCCAAGCCAAAACAGCATTCAAGAAGATGAAAGGCGTTCTTACCAACAAATATCTATCAATTAACATCAGGAAGAGAGTTCTTGAATGTTGTATAGAACCGATAATGTTATACGGTTGTGAGACGTGGACAGTCAACAAACAAAGCCAGAACAAGACTGAGGCAGCCGAGATGTGGTTTCTAAGAAGAATGTTGAGAATTCCATGGACAGCAAAGAAAACAAACAAGACAGTCTTAATGGAGGCAGACACAAGAAGATCATTGATAAGGATGATTAGGAAAAGACAGGCAACATTTATAGGCCATTTTATGAGGAAAAGGGAATTGGAGCACCTGGTCACAACGGGAAAGCTGGAAGGAAAGAGAGCACCAGGTAGACCCAGGGAGAAAATACTAGACGGACTTGCAGGGTGGCTGAAGACAAAGAGGGTGGAAGATATGCTTGTCTTCAGCCACTCTGCAAGTCAGTCCAATATCTTTTCCCTGGGTCTACCTGGTGCTCTCTTTCCCTCCAACGTTCCTGTTGTGACTAGGTGCTCCAATTCCCTTTCCTCACAAAATGGCCTATAAGTGTTGCCTGTCTTTTCCTAATCTTCCTTATGAATGATCTTCTTGTGTCTGCCTCCATCAAGACTGTCTCGTTTGTTTTCTTTGCTATCCATGGAACTCTCAACATTCTTCTTAGAAACCACATCTCGGCTGCCTCAATCTTGTTCTGGCTTTGCTTGTTGACTGAGGGGAAGATAGGAAAAAAAACCTATGGACTGACAACATTGCAGAATGGACATAGAAATCGTTTTACAAAGATCCAGGTTTTGGCGCACAACCAACGTGGCTTGTGGAATCTGATGAACAGTTCTTTGGCTCGACGCCCCAATGATCCTTCACGGAATTAAGGGAAAAGAAAAGAATATTTAACCCCTTGACTTCCGCACCCTGTCCACCAGCTGTAGAACCTTAACCCTTTGACTCCCTGGTGGAAAGGGTGAGGGAGTCAAAGGGTTAAGGTTTTGCTTTGCTAACGTGGTTGACAATGCAGGATACTGTTGGAGAGGGCACGGGAGTCAAAGGGTTAAAATAATTCTACGTACAACTTTTACTCTACGCTTGAAAATGAGCATCAAATCAGATGACAGTGTTCTTGAAATGCTTTGAGGGGATGACCGTGGTTGATTTTAAAAATTTTGATTAAAAATGACTCAACTTTCATACACACGATGCTGTCGATATAATATCTGAACGGTATTCATAGTAAATGAAGAATTGTAAAGCGAAACGTTATAGCGTTATAAATATTGATGAAAACCTGTAATACTTTCACTCGCGACTTTTTTAGTGCCGGGAGGTATCATTTTTTTTAAAAGCCCACGTCCCTGGTGCTGCTTGCGCGATTTCTGAGTGGTTTTCATCATTATAAAGAGCGTAAATATTTTGTTACAAAATGTCATAGATTAAAACCACTATCGTCTGACTTGATACTTCTTTCGTGGCGGATGATGGCATTTTCGCTTCAGAGGAAGTTATCGATTAAAGATCACCGCCCCCAGCTACCGCTGCTGCTGACAGAAAACACTACTGAGAAACAGAAAACGCTACCCAGTGACAGAAAACACTGCCCAGTGACAGAAAACACGACCTAGTGATAGAAAACACTACCCAGTGACAGAAAACACGACCTAGTGATAGAAAACACTGCCGCAAAAGACTAGATAAAAACAACCCGTACAGAAACGACCTAGTGATAGAAAACACTGCCCAGTGACAGAAAACACGACCTAGTGATAGAAAACACTGCCCAGTGACAGAAAACACGACCTAGTGATAGAAAACATTACCCAGTGACAGAAAACACGACCTAGTGATAGAAAACACTGCCCAGTGACAGAAAACACTTCTCAGTGACAGAGAACACAACCCACAGGAAACTTAACAACTAGAAACCAAACGAAAAAAATCAGTGGTACAAAGAAGATGTAGTATCTGGAATCAAATGATCAAATTTGAGCATGGCTGTACGCTTCATTCTCATAATACTTACTCTCGCACACGCACACACGTTCTCCCTCTCTCTCTCTCTCTCTCTCTCTCTCTCTCTCTCTCTCTCTCTCTCTCTCTCTCTCTCTCTCTCTCTCTCTCTCTCTCTCTCTCTCTCTCTCTCTCTCTCTCTCTCTCTCTCTCTCTCTCTCTCTCTTCTCTCTCTCTCTCTCTCTCTCTCTCTCTCTTCCCCCTCCCTCTTTTCACGCACTTACGAAGTAATTAAGATGCTTTTCACATTCATACCTCAAAAGTATTGTTCTCGTGCCTACACAACCACTGCTCGTTATTCACCATCTATTCTTGACGTCCACAGCTTCTGATGTTACACAAACGAAAGGCGGAGATGCTGAACCTGATGAAGAGCAAGAGGAGACGTACCGCAGCCAGCGCCACCGCTACGTCCACCTCTGAAGAACTGACGGACAACACCAGCAGCAGCCTGGCAGGCAGCGCCACTGCGGTGTGTGACTCCACCAAGACAGTAGGTGACAGTGGACACCGCAATGAGAACAGCAACATCCAGACCAACAAACAAATCCTGGACCAGCTGGCCGCAATCCAGCAGGTCATGATGACTGCCCTTTCAGCTCTGCCTCCGGCTGCCATCCAAGACACGGCTCGCATTCTGCGACAGTCTGTGGAATCGGTTGCTGCAGGGGTGAGTGAGAGGAGTAACGCCTCCAATGTGGACATTCTGGATTTGTCCTCTTCCGGCAACAAAGAAGCGAGCGATGTCTCGGGGAAACCAGGTCAGCAGCCGCAGGCGGTTGGCCAAGCCATGCAGCTGGTGACTGGCAAGGCAGGAGATCAGCCAGACAGTTTGGAGGCAGAGACGTCCCAAAGTAGGGGGGAAACGAGTCAGGAGGAGGATGGGAATCTCCGCCCAGCCCATCAGGCTCCCAGAGACATTACCTGCCCCCCTGCAGACCCCTCACCTTCCCCCACCCAGCTGCAGCTGCTCTCCCCCTACACCAGGCGACAGCTGCCGCTCAATGAGCCACCGGTTCCAGCCGGCAGGCACGGTCAGGATGGGGCTCCCAGGTCCGCTCACTCTCAGCCTCCTTTCCAGACGGCTGGCAGCCTGATCATACCGGCTGGAGCAAAAGCCAGTGAAGCACCAGGTAAAACGACTGGTGCTCCTCCCCGAAGTCAGAGCCGGGGGAGGAGCCAATGGTGGTGGTGGAGAAGGTCCATCAGCGAGAGAAAGAACGAACCCACAGTGTGGGAGATGTGACCAGTTTGGGGGTCACTGGCCGCAGGAGTGTCATCGACCTGACCAACGATCATGACGACAGAGTCCACCTCATGGACAAACAGGCGCTGCTGATGCGGGGAGAGGCCTTTGCTGCCAGAGGCAGTGTGGACGGTGTGCCAGCAGACATAATGGCTGCCATGACCAGGTCTTCCAGATCTCATGAGAATGTTGCAGCCAGAGGAACTCAGCCCCAGCAGCCTGCAGTCCCTTGTAACGTCCCAGTTTTGCCAGGTGCTGGGAGGGAATTCGGATCCCTTGAGATGCCTGACTTAAGACCTCCAGGACCCAGTCCTCGAAGGAATCAGCAGACACCAGAATCACCTCCACGACCTCCCCACGTCCCCCTGTTCCAGATTCGCCCTCATAGTCAAATGGCGAAGACAGGCCCCCAACTGGCCTATGTCATGGACACCTCCAACTCCATGATTCCAGCAAGACAGAGCAGAGAGTCGGCGCTTCATCGATTCCCTGGCCCGCAGTTCACAGAGGCCCGATCTTCCCAACAGCAGGACTCCAGACACGTTTTCAACACTGCAGACTGTCGTCCACCAGGGATGGGTGTGCCACGCATGCCTGTAACCTCCACCATGATTATGGTGCAGGAAACGAGGCCGATGGATGCTGCTGCTCCCTATCCAACAGGACCGCCTCCTGCAGGCGTCCGCTTTCCTGTCCCGATGCAGGACCAACCTCTGGTGTTGAGAAACCCCATGGACGACACGCCTATGGTCGGGCAGCCTTCTAGAATGGCAGCAGGCGGAGTGGCCAAATCCATGGACGCCCCTAGCCTGACCCTTCCCGAACAACACGTACAGAAACGTCACAGGCAGCCCTCTGGTTCACTCCACCAACAACAAGAGGCAACAGCACTTCGTATCCAGCAACAGCAGCAACAGCAGCAACAACACTCGCCTTACCTTCCACCACGTCCACAACCACCACCACTACAGCAGCAGCAGCAACATATACCAATGCAGCAGCATCACTTACAGCCACAACCACAACCACAACCTCCGCCACAGCCACACCTTCGGCCCATGTCCACCTCGCAGCACGTTCCGCACGGGCATCCAGCACCCAGATCTCATGCCCTGGTACCGGCGCCTCACCATCCACCCACAAGACCTCCCAGCTTCGCACTTTCACCAGGAATGCCTCAATCAGGAGTACCACATTCAGGAGGAGTACCTCAGTCAGGAATTCCACATTCGACAGTGTCCCTCTCGGGTGTTCCACTCTCAGGAGTACCGCAGTCAATGGGAGCACCACACTCGGTAGCACTGCATTCAGGAATGCCTATCCCTCCTAAAGAAGTGTGCCTGACACACCAGAGTCCTCCCGGTGCAGCTCACCCTGGTGGTATGCCAGTGTCGCTGTCTTCGTCCTTTCACGGCCAGATGCCCCAGTCTAACATACCTTCTCCAGGACAGCGCTTGAGACCTCAGGACATGGACCAAATGGTCAGGACCTCACATGTAAGTCCATGTTCACCTGTTTCCTGTCTATCTGTGTTTGTAGAAAAAACAGTTAACAGCCTGTTCCCTGTCTGTCTCTGTAGAGAAAAGAATAGTCAATCAAAAGGATCTCAGTTGGAAACAAATTAGATGTGTCGTCATTCTAAACGTACTAAAGAGAATCAAAATGGCCATACTGTGTTGAAAACAAATGAAATGGGTCACCACTTGCAAGCCTTCACAAGGTCTTCTTCAGGCTTTCTATGGATGTTTGCCGTGTTGGCAAAGTTCAGGACTTTATTGTTCTGATTGAGACTTATCTGCCTTTGTGTATTCACGCTTGCGGAATATCAGATATGAACGTGTAAGATTGTGTAAAAAGTCATTTCATAGTTCAGTGGCTTATGGATACATGAAAGCACCCAACATGTATGTAAAAAGTCATTTCATAGTTCAGTGGCTTATGGATACATGAAAGCACCCAACATGTATGTAAAAAGTCATTTCATAGTTCAGTGGCTTATGGATACATGAAACACACCCAACATGTATGTAAAAAGTCATTTCATAGTTCAGTGGCTTATGGATACATGAAAGCACCCAACATGTATGTAAAAAGTCATTTCATAGTTCAGTGGCTTATGGATACATGAAAACACCCAACATGTATGTAAAAAGTCATTTCATAGTTCAGTGGCTTATGGATACATGAAAGCACCCAACATGTATGTAAAAAGTCATTTCATAGTTCAGTGGCTTATGGATACATGAAAACACCCAACATGTATGTAAAAAGTCATTTCATAGTTCAGTGGCTTATGGATACATGAAAGCACCCAACATGTATGTAAAAAGTCATTTCATAGTTCAGTGGCTTATGGATACATGAAAACACCCAACATGTATGTAAAAAGTCATTTCATAGTTCAGTGGCTTATGGATACATGAAAGCACCCAACATGTATGTAAAAAGTCATTTCATAGTTCAATGGCTTATGGATACATGAAAACACCCAACATGTATGTAAAAAGTCATTTCATAGTTCAATGGCTTATGGATACATCAAAACACCCAACATGTATGTAAAAAGTCATTTCATAGTTCAGTGGCTTATGGATACATGAAAACACCCAACATGTATGTAAAAAGTCATTTCATAGTTCAGTGGCTTATGGATACATCAAAACACCCAACATGTACGCCCATGTACAACATCGCGGAACGGGGTCAGCCCCTAAAGCTTGAGTTCTCCGTAATCCTCTAAAAGATGTCTGATTTTGTGCAATGCCTTTTGAATCGAAATGAGTCTGGAATTTAGCACGATGCAAGAAAAATGTATATTAATAGTAATAAAAGTATTAACATGTCTTCTGTACATTTCCATTGTTTTTGTATGCATCGGAACTTGTACGTTTTCGCACTTTCTGTAGGAAAGAATAGAAATACGAGTTTGTAACTTTAAATAACAAAATAGAATATTAAGTACGTCTCTCACTTTAAATAACAATACATATAATGATATATATATACATAATGTATATATATATATATACATAGAGAGAGAGAGGCAGAGAGAGACACACACAGAGAGACAGAGAGAGAGGTAAAGTGTGTCTTTTATGTTATTCGTTTGCGTGCAACCTCAAGGCAGGCAAAATTCCCAAGTGTGAACTAAAGTCTTTACTGTGAAATGCCTGTGAGGCGTCTTGTCCTCGTCTTGACCTTGACCTCCTCTGTATAGACACATGTGGGTAGGTATTCACTCTGTTTCAAAAAACACCAGTGGCCCATCTGAAGACCGAACCCACGGCCCCTGATGAACTGAGCTAACAGGGTCATGTTTTTTCGTGGTTGTCTGGCTCAGCTGGTCTGTCCTTGTATTGGGGATCTGATGTCTTTGAGTTCAATCCCAGCCTTCAACATAAAGGCTGGCCTGTTGGCTGTCCGTCTCCATGTTTCCGGTCATTCAGATGACGTCAGTTTTGTGTCAGAGATCTCCCTCCCTTCCTCCCCACGTCCATTTCAACACCCTGTCAGCGTCTAGGGTCTTGTGTAGGTTTTGTGGGAGTCAGCTTGATTTGGGTGGAGCGCATATGGGACTATCCCAAGTTTGATGAATCCCTCTTGAACATCATCATGTGCCATGGCGTTGGCGATCATGGCCCTCCATACAAATCTGTCTTTTGTCGCTGCAAGTATGTCCCCACCCACTGTGCAGGAAGAGAATTCTTGAATGTTATATAGAACCGATAATGTTGTACGGTTGTGAGGCGTGGACAGTCAGCACGCAAAGCCAGAACAAGATTGAGGCAGCCGAGATGTGGTTTCTAAGAAGAATGTTGAGAGTTCCATGGACAGCAGAGAAAACAAACGAGACAGTCTTGATGGAGGCAGACACAAGAAGATGATTGATATGGAAGACTAGGAAAGGACAGGCAAAATTTATAGGCCATTTTATGAGGAAAGGGGAATTGGAGCACCTGGTCACAACAGGAAAGCTGGAGGGAAGGAGAGCTCCGGGTAGACCCAGGGAAAAGATATTGGACAGACTTGCAGAGTGGTTGAGGACAAAGACTGAAGAGGATGGAGGAGGTGCTTGAGTCAACAAGGGATAGAAACAGATGGAAGGCCATGATCGCCAACGCCATGTGGCAAGGCACTTGATGATGATGATGATGATGACTCTGCAAAACTGTCGAGAATTTTCTCCATGGGTCTACCTGGTGCTCGTTTACCTCTAGCTTTCCTGTTGTGACTAGGTGCTTAAATTTCTCTTGTCTCATAAAATGTCCTAAAAATATTGATTGACTTTCCCTATTCTTCTACATCAATATTGTTGTTTGTCGTGTGCTACTTTCGAGGTTGTCTCGTTTGTTTTCTTTGCTGTGGATGGAACTCTCAACATTCTTCTTAGAAACCACATTTCAGGTGCCTTGGTCTTGTTCTGACTTTGCGTGTAGGTTGTAAACAGGAGCAATCCGTTTCGAACAAACTCCAAGCTTACAATGTACACTCAGTTTGTATCTGTATATGGACATTTTCATTCTTTCGTAGGTGTGTGTACTTAGATCATCATCATCATCATCATCATCATCAGGTGCCTTGCCAAATGGCGTTGGCGATCATGGTCTTCCATCTGTTTCTATCTCTTGTTGTCTCAAGCATCTCTTCCACCCTCTTTGTCCTCAGCCAATCTGCAAGTCCGTCCAATATCTTCTCCCAGGGTCTACCTGGTGCTCTCTTCCTCCAGCTTTCCTGTTGTGACCAGGTGTTCCAATTCCCCTTTCCTCATAAAATGGCCCACAAATGTTGCCTGTCTTTTCCTAATCTTCCTTATGAATGATCTTTTGTCGTGTACTTAGAACTGGGGAAAAAGTCTTATCACAGAGTGAGCCTCCACTATTTACTCTAACAATGAATCCGCCCCCTCCCTCTTTGTTGTCGTTATCAGATGCAAGTAGCAGGACGACCTCCCTTCTTGAGCAGCTCAGGGCCAATGCCCCAGCCCATGGATTCTTCCAACAGGACCAGAGGAGGAGGGAACGCTCCCCCGTACCCTTCCCCTCCCCAACGGTTCCCCATCCCTCCCGGTCATCACCCTCACCCCCACGGAGCACGGCCACCCATGCCCCAGAGGACCAGGGAAGAGAAGTCGGCTCCATCTCCGCAGAGTCTGAGAACACCACCACAGCCACATCCACAAGCACATCCACATTCACAGCCACATCCTCAGCCACAACCACAACCACAGCCGCAGCCGCTGCATCCAGGAGCGATGAGCATGCCGATACCACAGCAGCAGCTGCTGCCACCAAACCGGAGGAAGCTGGAGGGAATGTGTGAGCTGTGTGGAGCATCGTCCATGTACTTGTGTTCCATGTGTCGGACTGTGTGGTACTGCAGCCAGCAGTGTCAGGTGAGTGTGTGTGTGTGGGGGGGGGTGTCTTTGTGAGTGTGTGTGTGTCTGTGTGTGTGTAGGGGATGGATGTGTTGTGTGTGTGTGTCTGTGAGTATTTGTGTGTGTGTCTGTGAATGTGTGTATGTCTGTGAGTGTGTGTATCTGTGTCTGTGAGTGTTCGCGTGTGTCTGTGAATGTGTTTCTGTGTCTGTGAGTGTGTGTCTGTAAGTGTGTGTATGTGTGTGAGTGTGTGTCTGTGGACGCGTGTGTTTGTGGCTGTGTGTGTGAGTCACTGAGTGTGTGTCTGTAAATGTGTGTGTGTCTGTGAGTGTGTATGTGCCTGTAAATGTGTCTATGAGTGTGTGTGTGTGTGTGTGACTGTACGTGTGTGTCTGTGAGTGTATGTGTGTGTCTGTGAATATGTTTGTGTGTATCTGTGAATGTGTGTTTTGTGTCTGTAGTGTGTGTTTGTCTGTGAATGTGTGTGTTGTCTGTCTGTCTGTCTGTGGATATGTGGAGGAGGATGTTCTCTGCGCGTAAGTTGTGTTTTGACAACCGCTTTGTATTCTGTTCTGTGCGTCAGTCTGTCTGCAGTGTTGATAATGTATTTATAGAATGTCTTTTCCTTGCTTCTTTTTATGCCTTGTTTCTGTGTCACTGCCCCGTTCCACTTATTTCGTCACTGTGTCCAGCTGCTCACTAATCTACTGAGGCAGAGGTTACTGTGTGGTTTGGTTCGTTTATTCCTTTATTTGATTTTACCTTATCGTTGAATGGTGGTGTCCCCATTGTCCAGAAAGTCGTCTTTGACGGTGTCGATGTCTGCCTTAAGTCGCAGATGAATTGATTGATCGCTTGTCAGGAACAAGCAGTTGGTTTTTGTTGTTCCTGTACTTTGGTGTGTGATGATTTGGGATGGTGTGTGATGATTTGGGATGGTGTGTGATGATTTGGGATCGTGTGTGATGATTTGATTTCTTTCCATCTGTTTCATGTTCTTGTATCTCTTTTTCATGTTTATGTATCTCTGTTTCATTTTTGTATCTCTCTCTGTTTCATTTTTGTATCTCTCTCTGTTTCATTTTTGTATCTCTGTTTCATGTTTATGTATCTCTGTTTCATGTTTTTGTATCTCTTTGTTTCATGTTTTTGTATCTCTTTGTTTCATGTTTTTGTATCTCTTTGTTTCATGTTTTTGTATCTCTGTTTCATGTTTTTGTATCTTTGTTTCATGTTTTTGTCTCTGTTTCATGTTTTTGTATCTCTTTGTTTCATGTTTTTGTGTCTCTGTTTCATGTTTTTGTATCTCTTTGTTTCATTTTTTTGTGTCTCTGTTTCATGTTTTTGTATCTCTGTTTCATGTTTTTGTATCTCTTTGTTTCATGTTTTTGTGTCTCTGTTTCATGTTTTTGTATCTCTTTGTTTCATGTTTTTGTATCTCTTTGTTTCATGTTTTTGTATCTCTTTGTTTCATGTTTTTGTATCTCTTTGTTTCATGTTTTTGTATCTCTTTGTTTCATGTTTTTGTATCTCTCTGTTTCATGTTTTTGTATCTCTTTGTTTCATGTTTTTGTATCTCTCTGTTTCATGTTTTGTATCTCTTTGTTTCATGTTTTTGTATCTCTCTGTTTCATGTTTTGTTTCTCTTTGTTTCATGTTTTTGTGTCTCTGTTTCATGTTTTGTATCTCTTTGTTTCATATTTTTGTATCTCTTTGTTTCATAGTTCTGTATCTCTCTCTGTTTCATAGTTCTGTATCTCTCTATGTTTCATAGTTCTGTATCTCTGTTTCATAGTTCTGTATCTCTGTTTCATAGTTATGTATCTCTCTCTGTTTCATAGTTATGTATCTCTCTCTGTTTCATAGTTCTGTATCTCTCTCTGTTTCATAGTTCTGTATCTCTGTTTCATAGTTCTGTATCTCTCTCTGTTTCATAGTTCTGTATCTCTCTCTGTTTCATAGATCTGTATCTCTCTCTGTTTCATAGTTCTGTATCTCTGTTTCATAGTTCTGTATCTCTCTCTGTTTCATAGATCTGTATCTCTCTGTTTCATAGATCTGTATCTCTCTGTTTCATAGTTCTGTATCTCTCTCTGTTTCACAGTTCTGTATCTCTCTCTGTTTCATAGTTCTGTATTTCTCTCTGTTTCATAGTTCTGTATCTCTCTGTTTCATAGATCTGTATTTCTCTCTGTTTCATAGTTCTGTATCTCTCTGTTTCATAGATCTGTATCTCTCTCTGTTTCATAGATCTGTATTTCTCTCTGTTTCATAGATCTGTATCTCTCTGTTTCATAGATCTGTATCTCTCTGTTTCATAGTTCTGTATCTCTCTGTTTCATAGATCTGAATCTCTCTGTTTCATGTTTTGTATCTCTCTGTTTTATGTTTTTGTGTCTCTCTCTGTTTCATGTTTTTTTTGTCTCTGTTTCATGTTTTTGTGTCTCTGTTTCATGTTTTTGTGTCTCTGTTTCATGTTTTTGTGTCTCTGTTTCATGTTTTTGTGTCTCTGTTTTATGTTTTTGTGTCTCTGTTTCATGTTTTTTTTGTCTCTGTTTCATGTTTTTGTGTCTCTGTTTCATGTTTTTGTGTCTCTGTTTTATGTTTTTGTGTCTCTGTTTCATGTTTTTGTGTCTCTGTTTCATGTTTTTGTGTCTCTGTTTCATGTTTTTGTGTCTCTGTTTTATGTTTTTGTGTCTCTGTTTCATGTTTTTGTGTCTCTGTTTTATGTTTTTGTGTCTCTGTTTCATGTTTTTGTGTCTCTGTTTCATGTTTTTGTATCTCTGTTTTATGTTTTTTGTCTCTCTCTCTGTTTCATGTTTTTGTGTCTCTGTTTCATGTTTTTGTGTCTCTGTTTCATGTTTTTGTGTCTCTGTTTCATGTTTTTGTGTCTCTGTTTTATGTTTTTGTGTCTCTGTTTCATGTTTTTGTGTCTCTGTTTTATGTTTTTGTGTCTCTGTTTCATGTTTTTGTGTCTCTGTTTTTATGTTTTTTGTGTCTCTGTTTCATGTTTTTGTGTCTCTGTTTCATGTTTTTGTATCTCTCTCTGTTTCATGTTTTTGTATCACTGTTTCATGTTTTTGTGTCTCTGTTTCATGTTTTTGTGTCACTGTTTCATGTTTTTGTATCACTGTTTCATGTTTTTGTATCACTGTTTCATGTTTTTGTGTCACTGTTTCATGTTTTTGTGTCTCTGTTTCATGTTTTTGTATCTCTCTGTTTCATGTTTTTGTATCACTGTTTCATGTTTTTGTATCTCTGTTTCATGTTTTTGTGTCTGTTTCATGTTTTTGTGTCTCTGTTTCATGTTTTTGTGTCTCTGTTTTATGTTTTTGTATCACTGTTTCATGTTTTTGTGTCTCTGTTTCATGTTTTTGTGTCTCTGTTTTATGTTTTTGTGTCTCTGTTTCATGTTTTTGTATCTCTCTGTTTCATGTTTTTGTATCACTGTTTCATGTTTTTGTATCTCTGTTTCATGTTTTTGTGTCTGTTTCATGTTTTTGTGTCTCTGTTTCATGTTTTTGTGTCTCTGTTTCATGTTTTTGTGTCTCTCTCTGTTTCATGTTTTTGTGTCTCTGTTTCATGTTTTTGTATCTCTCTCTGTTTCATGTTTTTGTATCTCTCTGTTTCATGTTTTAGTGTCTCTCTCTGTTTCATGTTCTTGTATCTCTCTCTGTTTCATGTTTTTGTATCTCTCTGTTTCATGTTTTAGTATCTCTTTTTCATGTTCTTGTTGCATGTCTCACTTTCTCTGGTGAGTTTTGGATCCGTTCTCTGTGTTATCTCATGGACCTGTATCAGTTGATATCGTGTCAGTAGATCGTTCCTCTTCTCTCCTTATTCATTATCTTTTTTTCTTTTTTTTTCAGACGGCTCATTGGAGGACTCACTCCAGTGTATGCAAACCCAAATCTTGAGAGACACGTGTTGCAGCTCCAAAGCTAAAAAAAAAAGTCTGACGTCTTTGGTTTTTGTGCATCACCTGGAGCTGTTTGACGTCTTTGGGTTCTGTGCATCACCTGACGGGCTGTCTGACGTCTTTAGCTTTTGTGCATCATTTGACCAGTTGTCTGACGTCATTGGTTTTTGTGCATCACCTGACCAGCCGTCTGACGTCGTTGGTTTTTGTGCACTACATGACCAGCTGTTTACGTCATCGAAATATGTGTAACAACGTTTGTGACATCATTTTACATCCGTGGAGGCCATATGCAGGGATCGTCAGCCATAGCAAAGCCATTGTTCGATCTCAGTGTATGTTTTTCTTTTTATTTGGAATGATGTTGCCATGGTTTTCATATCGGCTTCTGTATACTCTTGTCTGTAATGTGTAAAAATCAATTGCGTGTGTGTGTATGTGCATATGCACAAGCAGAATATGCACAGGGGACCTGAACGCTCATGCGACATGCTCAAACAACATGTGTACGTAAGACTTGAATGCTATTTCTGTACCGACTTCCAAGTGGTATGCAAAATGTGTGTTGTGAAGCGCAAAGGAAAAAACCTTGAAAGTTTACATGTAAAATATGCAAGCAGACATGTGTGTGTGGTTTGTGTGTTCACAATTTCATATTGCGACAAAATAATGTGTATATACGTAAAAAGGCACATGTGTTTGTGTGTGTGTGTGTGTTCGGCGGGGGGGGGGGGGGGTTGTGGGTTGTGTGTTCATAGATTGCAACAAGAAACTGTGTCTATGTGCAAGCAGACGCGCGTGTTTGTGTGTGTATGGTTTGGGTTGTGTGTTCATAAATTGAAAGAAGAAACTGCATATATATGCAAGTAGGCACGTGTGTATAGTCGACATGTTCACAAGTTGTGATTAGAAAAAAAAAAAGGAAAAAAAAAAAAGAGAAGAAAATATGTATATGGGATAGCAAGGAAAATGGCCAACACAGACTCTTCGTAATAAATGGGCACAGTGGCTTTGTGTCTTCATGTCCCAAATGTGAGCCGACCTTTAGGTGATGAGGCTAATAGGACGTGACTGTGCAAGCTGTTGTTGTTGTTGTTTTTTTCCATGAAAAAGATATGAAAGAAAAACCATCGTCAACAAAATGAAGATTTGCTGCAGTTGTAAGTAAGTAGGTTTGAGCAAGGACAGAGAACTTGTTCACGCTGGATTCTTCTCTCTCAGACAGTTCCATAAACGCTCTATTCAAATCCGCCGGTAGTAATCCGAAGTTCATTATCATTCATATTCATATTTATTTCTTTTGCCACAGTGGGTTTGCCACACTTGAAACTCAGACAGCTCTCCCCTTTTGAGAGCGCGTTTGCGCAGTGCAGCGGCATCGGTTTTTTTGTTTGTTTGTTTGGTTGGTTTTTTTCGTTCGTTCGTTCTTTGATTTAACGTCTTTTCACTATAAGTGATATTAGACGGTTTTTTCGTCCCCTTCCGAAGGACTAGACGTTCAGTTCGATTTTCCGGTCAAACTGAAGAGAAAAGTTGAGCTTATAAGGCCTCAACAGGGAACAAACCCTGGAAACTCAAGTTTTTTCTTTTCTTTTTTTTTTGTGTGTGTGTGTGGCTTTTTTTGTTTTTTTTTTTTTGTTTTGTTTTTTTGTTGTTTTTTTTTGTTTTTTTTTGTTTTTTAGTAAGACTTCAGAAAGGCAAAAAGGCTTAATTGGCCTTTAAAGGGAAGGACCTGGGAAACTGACTTATCTCTCCAATGCTGTATACCAGGTCAGCCGGGCAAATACTTTGCTCTGCACGATTTTCAACTGCCGCAGGATCTTTAACGTGCGCAGGCCAGAAAGCACACGGGTCCGATTCGTTTTTCGTTCCCTTCCGAAAGACTAGACGTTCAGTTCGATTTTCCGGTCAAACTGAGGAGAAAAGTTGAGGCCTCAACAGGGAACGAACCCTGGAAATTCAAGTTTATTTATAGGCAGGCGAATGTCTGAACCATTCTGCCACACTTCTCCGCTCAGTCGAGCACTAAGCCCATTATACAATCAGAGGCAGAGGGTGGAACCTGCATCAGCCTGAAAGCTGACGCCAACAACACGATATGGAGACAGGCAGCGAGGTGGTCACGTCTTAACATTGTAGCCAGGTCCAGAGTTGCAGCTACTGGATCATGAGACAGGCAGTCAGCATGACAGTTGTCACCATGCTGGCATTAACCCCTTCACTCCCGCACTCCAACAACTGCAAAAACTTAACCCTTTGATTCACTCGCCCTATCCACCAGCTTCCTGCAGGAAGCTGGTGGATAGGGTGAGGTAATCAAAGGGTTAAGTTTTTGCTTTTCTAGTATGGTTGACAATGTAGGACGCTGGTGGATAGGGTGAGGGAATCAAAGCGTTAAGTTTTTGATTTTTCTAGCATGGTTGACAATGCAGGATGCTGGTGGATAGGTTGAGGGAATGAAAGGGTTAAGTGTTTGCTTTTCTAGCGTGGTTGACAATGTAGGACGCTGGTGGATAGGGTGAGGGAATCAAAGGGTTAAAATTGTGCTTTTCTAGCATGGTTGGCAATGCAGGAAGCTGGTGGACAGGGTGTGGGAATCAAAGGGTTAAGTGTTTGCTTTTCTAGCGTGGTTGACAATGCAGGAAACTGGTGGACAGGGTGCAAGAGTCAAAAGGTTTAACCTCCAACATCACGGTTCAGCTTTTAAGAGTCCCCCGGCCAGTCAATCCACTGAGAAATACGACACATGACGACAAGCAGTTATAAGGGAGACAACCACATGGCTGTATGTACGAAAACCACAGAAAGATATACAGCACACGCATCTACACCGAAATTAACATGTATGTCGCAGTAACGCCTGTTGAAGTGGAAATATGAGTCACGGAAATCATCCCGTGTATGTATGTATAACGACCTAGCGGCAAAGGGAATGAATCGTGGGAGAGATACATCAAACGCGTGCATGGAATCTTTGAAAGTCTGGACATGAAAGCTTATGGTCTGTCAATTGTCGTTGATATATACCCTGGTCCACACGTGCCTGGTTTTCTAATGTGTATGTGACCATTCACCACGAAATGAACTGTAGATAAGAGTTGTTGTTGTTGCTGATTTTGTTTTGTTTTGTTATATCCGTAGACATTTTCTTGAGAAAAAAAAGTTGTTCCCTCTCCTAAAACTTTTGTTCCAATTTTCTGTAAAAGTATGGACATGTCCACATTTAACGCTTTGACTACCTCACCCTGTCCACCAGCTTCCTGCATTGTTGACCATACTAGCAAAGCAAAAGCTTAATTCTTTGACTCCTTTACTCTATCCACCAGCTTCCTTCAGGAAGCTGGTGGCTAGGGTGAAGGAATCGAAGGGTTAAGTTTTTGCATTTGGTGGATAAGGTGCGGGAAACAAAAGGTTAAATGAGGCATACACACACCAGTTTTTGGTTCATACGTTAATGATACTTTATATAAGATTGAATGTCTAAAACACGAAAGTGTTTTCGTGAAGAACACATAATACATACATACCAGGAAAAAAAAATGTTTTGCTGAAACTGAAACTAAAACTGTGATACTGGATGGATCGGTGTCTTTACAACGACTGATGACTGTAGTCTTTATCAGAAAAAAACAAAACAAAAACACAACAAACCCCGGGGTTTGACTTAAGATTCATTTTGGGGTAGACTGTCACATTGTATTTGGAGGGCAAACGTCATTTTAATCCATGCACGTAAGTCTGGAATTTGTTCAAGAGAGATTCATCGCATCAGGACAGTGCCATATACGCTCCATCCAAATCTGCCAGTACTTATTTGACAGACTCCTTAAGCCTGCGCTAGCAAAGTTTTGAAGTGGGCGGGTGAAGGGACCTGTAAAACGCTAAGCAGACACCATCACAATGACTGAAGCATTCAGATGGGCAGCAAATAGGTCAGCAGGCTGGAATTGAAATCGAAACAGGAAATGCTGAGTCCATGGCTCAGTCACAGGGACCAACCAGCTCTTGCAAGGATAGCTGACTGTAGTGGGTGTGTGGGTGTTGATTTGTTTTCTGACATCAGCACTGCTTTCTATGTCTCTCTCTCTTTCTCTCTCCCCCCCCCCTCTCTCTCTCTCTCTCTCCCTGTCTCTCTCTCTTTCTCTCTGTCTCTCTGTCGCTCTCTCTTTCTCTCTCTCGCTCTCTCTCTCTCTCACTCTCTCTCACTCTGTCTGTCTCTCTCATTTCTCTCTCTCTCTCTCTCTCTCTCTCTCTCTCTCTCTCTCTCTCTCTCTCTTTGTCTATTTATGTGTGTGTCTCTCTCTCTCTTTCTCTCTCTCTCTCTTTCTCTCTGTCTCGCTCTCGCTCTGTCTCTCTCTCTGTCTCTGTGTCTCTCTCTCTTTCTTTCTCTCTCTCTCTGTCTCTCTCTCTCTCTCACTGTCTGCTGTCTCTCTCTCTCTCTCGCTCTCTTTCTTTCTCTCTTCTCTTTCTCTCCCCCTATGTCTGTGGCGTAGCTGTTTCATTTGGCTGTTTCAGGAATTGGATTGTGTTGTATTGTGCTTCATTTCAAAGGAGCGGAAATTGATTGGATGGTTGCGTAGGTAGTTTATTCTGTGTGTGTGTATGTATGTGTGTGTGTTGTGTTGTGTCTGTGCGTGTGTGTGTTGTGTTGTGTTGTGTCTGTGTGTGTGTGCGCGTGTGTGTGAATGTGTGTCTGTGTGTGTGTGAATGTGGTGTTGTGTCTATGCGTGTTTGTGTGTATGTGTCTGTGTGTGTTGTGTTGTGTGTGTGGTGTTTCTGTGCGTGTGTGTATGTGTGTGTGTGTGGTGTATCTGTGCGTGTGTGTGTGTGTATGTCTGTGGTGTCTGTGTGCGCGTGTGTGTGTGTGTATGGGAATGTGTGTGTGGTGTTGTGTGTGTGTGGGGGGGGGTTGTGTCTGTGCTTGTGTGTGTGTGGTGTGTCTATGTGCGCGCTTGCGTGTGTGTGGGTGTGTTTCTCTTTTTGTTTCTGTTTGCTATATTGAGTATGTCTACGAATGACAGGGAGAGTCAGAAGTTTTGATTCTACTGTGATCTGGATTTCAAAGAAGTGGAGATAGATAGATTGATAGATAGATAGATAGATAGATAGACAGACAGACAGATAGATAGACAGACAGACAGACAGATAGATAGACAGACAGACAGATAGATAGATAGATAGATAGACAGATAACTAAATGGATGAATAATGAATGAATGACTGGATAAATAAACAAACAATAAATATATAAGACAGAGAGAGAGAGGAAGCACAGTGAACGAGTAAGCATGATCACATTGATAGACATAGATTAGAAGTTTGTGTGAGTACTGTGACTATGATGGATTTTTACGGAGAATGCATCTTTTGTAAGTAATGGATCCAGACTATGATGCTGTCCACGTAGTGCTCTGATGGTGTGTGTGTGGTGTGTATTTGTGTGTGGTGTGTGTGTGTGTGTGGTGTGTGTATGTGTGTGTGTGTATGTTAGTGTGTGTTGTGTGTGTTAGTGAATGTGTATGTGTTCACGTACGTGTGTGTGTGTATGTTCGTGTGTGTGTGTGTGTGTCTGTCTGTGTCTCTGTGTGTGTGTATGTATATGTGTGTGTCTGTGTGTGTGTGTGTGAGTGTGTCTGTGTGTGTTGTGTGTGTGTGTGTGTGTGTGTGTGTGTGTGTGTGTGTGTGTGTGTGTGTACACGCAATCCCTAACCTCGAATATTACCCCTGCACAGCAAGCTCTGAGCCTGCGAAGAGACAGAGACAACATGCCTGAGAATGAAAGCGAAGTACAAGACTCTTCTCTTGTTTCTGGATTTTGCTTAGTTTGAAATTGCGTTGAACCTACGTTGTCATTCACTTGCAGAAAATCCTGACCGATACGAATGAAATGCTAAGGCCGACTCTGCCATCAAGTGCTCTTATTAAAATGTGCTGTGTTTCGCCTTGTTTGTCTATGTGTTGGTTTTTTCGTTTTGTGGCTTGTTTCTCTATCATATGTGTTGGTTTTGTTTATTTGCTCATTCCTTTCTTTTAGTGATGTATTCAAGCAGCACAGTCTTATTATGACATCAATAGTGATTTGTTTGTGTTAATATGAGAGGCTTGTAGGATTGTCCATTGTCACTGACATGTCATTGTCCATTGTCATTCACATGTTGATGTGGAACATGTCTGATCATGACACCGTGGACGATTAGTTTAGTCCAGGTTTTGTTTTGTAGATTTGTGGATTTGTAGTATAGTTCGGTCTTTGGTTTGTGGATGCACAGATTGGTTCAGGTGGTTTTTTGTGTATGTTTAGTATAGGCCTGATTTTGTTTTGAGAACTTGTGGATATTAAGTTTAGTTCAGGTTTTGTGTTGTGAACTTGTAGGTATTTAGTATTTACTTTAGTAAAGGTTTTCTTTTTTGAACTTGTAGATATTTACTATTTACTTTAGTTCGGGTTTTCTTTTGTGAACTTGTGGATATTGAGGCTAGCTCAGGTTTTGTTTCGTAGATTTGTGGATTTTCAGGTTTGGTTTTGTGGACTTGCGGATTTTTTTTAAGTGTAGTCAAGGTTTGATTTTGTGGATTTTCGGGTATTCACATTAATTCAGGTTCTGTTTTATAGATCTGTAAATGTTTAGTGTGGTTCAGGTTTTGTTTCGTGATCTTGATGATATTTAGCTTAGCTCAGGTTTGATTTTGTGCATTTGTGGATATTTAATGTAGTTGAAGTTTGTTTTGTGGAGTGTTGCTGAATTGCTGTGTACATAGCTTCAACTGTGTCATATGGACATCGGCTCAAATGCTGGACATTTTCGTCATATCTCGTAAATGTCTTTTGCTACCTTGAAGGTGCTCAAGTGCATGATGATCAGTTTGAAACAAAGTCCCGAAGTGTACAGTTTTTTTTTAAATGCTTATGGGTGATAGAAAGAAAGTCCCAGTCTTTTTTTTCCCAGCATTTTTATTATGTTCGTCATTGCTCACTGTAAACTACTGTTAATCAACTTGAACTTTGTGTAACATTGAAGTGTTGAGTGTATTTCTTGAAGTGCCATGTTTGTGTATTGAAATGCTGTGTGTATATCTTGATGTTCATATTGAAATGCTGTGTGTGTGAGTGTCATGTTTGTGTATTGAAATGCTGTGTGTATATCTTGATGTTCATATTGAAATGCTGTGTGTGTGAGTGTCATGTTTGTGTATTGAAATGCTGTGTGTATGTCTTGAGTGCCATGTTTGCATATTGAAATCTTATATGTCTATCTTCAAGTGCTATGTTTGTGTATTGAAATCAAGTTATATGTCTATCTTCAAGTGCTACATTTGTGTATTGAAGTGTTATATTTCTATCTTCAAGTGCTACATTTGTGTATTAAAATGCTACATGTTTTGTTCGGGAGTGCTGTGTGTATATATATGATTGAAATGCTATGCTATGTATCTCTCCCTTTCTCTCTCTCTCTCTCTCTCTCTCTCTATATATATATTATATATATATATATATATATATATATATATATATATATATGTGTGTGTGTGTGTGTGTGTAGCCTATATATGTATATATATATATATATATATATATACATATACATAATATATGTATTTACATATACATATAAAATATATATATATATATATATATATTGAAATGCTGTGTCTATAACTTTAAATATTATGGTCGTGTATGTCTGCATAGTGAAATGACACTGCCGTTTTTTCACTGTTTAGTGAATTTCTATGTCTATACAGTCCATTAACGAAATGCTTTCTGTCAGTTTCTGTATAAAGTAAAAAAAAATTACACAAATAACAAAAGTGCTTTTTTGCCGGTTTTTGTACATAGTGTCCAACTTGGTCTAATTCAGACTTTTTTTTTTTTTTGTCTGTTTGCCTTGTAATTTTTGTATTACTACAATTGCTGTGTTAGATTTCAAGTAGTGGGAAATTTTTGTCGTTGAAAATTGTATGGATTGATGACTTACAGTTACATAAAGGGTGCTTTGTCAGCGTGAGCTACTGCACTCACAGGAACTGATCATACCTTGACAGTTCACAGACACCATAGCAGCTGATGAGCCACAGACAGTTTACAGCTGAAGCGCCTGGCTTTGGGGAAGACATTCACTTCAAGTTACTCTGCCGTCAGCTAGTTAACCCTTTCACTTCCTCGCCCTGTCGAGGGGAGTGCAAGGGTTAATCTGTTTTTGTTTTGTTTTGTTTTGCTTTGCTTTGCTTTGCTTTGCTTTCTGAACATTGTGCCATGTAGACGATGATGTCAAGCAGTAAATTATGCTGTACTTTATCAAACACTAGACATGTAGTAGATTATGATGTACATTATCAAACACTAGACATGTCAAGCAGTAGATTATGATGTACTTTATCAAACACTAGACATGTAGTAGATTATGATGTACTTTATCAAACACTAGACATGTAGTAGATTATGATGTACATTATCAAACACTAGACATGTCAAGCAGTAGATTATGATGTACTTTATCAAACACTAGACATGTAGTAGATTATGATGTACTTTATCAAACACTAGACATGTAGTAGATTATGATGTACTTTATCAAACACTAGACATGTAGTAGATTATGATGTACATTATCAAACGCTAGACATGTCAAGCAGTAGATTATGATGTACTTTATCAAACACTAGACATGTAGTAGATTATGATGTACATTATCAAATGCTAGACATGTCAAGCAGTAGATTATGATGTACTTTATCAAACACTAGACATGTAGTAGATTATGATGTACATTATCAAATGCTAGACATGTCAAGCAGTAGATTATGATGTACTTTATCAAACACTAGACATGTAGTAGATTATGATGTACATTATCAAATGCTAGACATGTCAAGCAGTAGATTATGATGTACTTTATCAAACACTAGACATGTAGTAGATTATGATGTACATTATCAAATGCTAGACATGTCAAGCAGTAGATTATGATGTACTTTATCAAACACTAGACATGTAGTAGATTATGATGCACATATCATACACTAGACATGTCAAACAGTAGATTATGATGTACATTATCAAACACTAGACATGTCAAACAGTAGATTATGATGTACATTATCAAACACTAGACATGTCAAACAGTAGATTATGATGTACATTATCAAACACTAGACATGTAGTAGATTATGATGTACATTATCAAACAACATGAGACAATGTAACATAGACATTAGATATAGTACATTATCAAACACTAGACATGTAGTAGATTATGATGTACTTATCAAACACTAGACATGTAGTAGATTATGATGTACTTTATCAAACACTAGACATGTAGTAGATTATGATGTACTTTATCAAACACTAGACATGAGTAGATTATGATGTACATTATCAAACACTAGACATGTAGTAGATTATGATGTACATTATCAAACACTAGACATGTAGTAGATTATGATGTACATTATCAAACACTAGACATGTAGTAGATTATGATGTACATTATCAAACACTAGACATGTCAGCATAGATTATGATGTACATTATCAAACACTAGACATGTAGTAGATTATGATGTACATTATCAAACACTAGACATGTAGTAGATTATGATGTACATTATCAAACACTAGACATGTAGTAGATTATGATGTACATTATCAAACACTAGACATGTAGTAGATTATGATGTACATTATCAAACACTAGACATGTCAACAGTAGATTATGATGTACATTATCAAACACTAGACATGTAGTAGATTATGATGTACTTATCAAACACTAGACATGTAGTAGATTATGATGTACATTATCAAACACTAGACATGTAGTAGATTATGATGTACATTATCAAACACTAGACATGTCAGCATAGATTATGATGTACATTTATCAAACACTAGACATGTAGTAGATTATGATGTACTTATCAAACACTAACATTATAGATTATGATGTACATTACAAACATAGACATGTCAAACAGTAGATTATGATGTACATTATCAAACACTAGACATGTCAAACAGTAGATATTATATACATTATCAAACACTAGACACGTCAAGCAGTAGATTTGTTGAACAATGACAAGACCTCATTGCAGCTGCTACAGCTCTTCAGCAAACACATTAGGTTTTTCTGTAGAGCGTTTTGTTGTTAGTCCTGTCCCTCTCCCTGATCCTATCTACCAGCTTCTGCAAGGAGGTAGCGGTTATTATGACGGCATGAACAAGGGATGAAGACAGCCTTTGTGAACACGTTCCTCGTGGAATCTTCAGAAACTGTGCCAGCAGCTTCAGACAGCGCTGTGGAGCAGGTTGTGTGTCACCGTATTGCTGTCATGTCGCTGGGCCTCGGTGATGTCCACAGGTCACTTCTGTGTCGTCTTCACTTTTCTTCTGATGTCAGTACCGTCGTCAGCTTCCTATTCGGCCACCGTCCGCTCTGCCCAGGGCACGATGAACTCTTCAACTGTGACACGAATGCACAATGAGAACTGTTCACGTGTGGCACAAGTGCATAATGAACTGTTCACGTGTGGCACAAGTGCATAATGAACTGTTCACGTGTAGCGTACATAATGAACTGTTCACGTGTAGCGTACATAATGAACTGTTCACGTGTGGCGTACCTAATGAACTGTTCACGTGTGGCGTACATAATGAACTGTTCATGTGTGGCGTACCTAATGAACTGTTCACGTGTAGCGTACACAATGAACTGTTCACGTGTAGCGTACATAATGAACTGTTCACGTGTAGCGTACATAATGAACTGTTCACGTGTAGCGTACATAATGAACTGTTCACGTGTAGCGTACATAATGAACTGTTCACGTGTAGCACAAGTGCATAACGAACTGTTCACGTGCGACACAGATGCATAATGAACTGTTCACGTGTAGCACAAGTGCATAACGAACTGTTCACGTGCGACACAGATGCATAATGAACTGTTCATGTGTGGCGTACACAGTGAACTGTTCACGTGCGACACAGATGCATAATGAACTGTTCACGTGTGGCGTACACAGTGAACTGTTCACGTGCGACACAGATGCATAATGAACTGTTCACATGTGGCATACACAGTGAACTGTTCACTTGCGACACAGATGCATAATGAACTGTTCACATGTGGTGTACACAGTGAACTGTTCACGAGTAGAACAAATGCATAATGAAATGTTCACGTGTGACACAAATGCATAGTGAACTGTTCTTGTGCGACACAGATGCATAATGAACTGTTCTCATGTGACACAAACGCATAATGAACTGTTCTCATGTGATAAAATGCATAGTGAACTGTTCTCGTGTGACACAAATGCATAATGAACTGTTCTCATGTGACACAAATGCATAATGAACTGTTCACATATGACACAAGTGCATAATGAACTGTTTCACGTGCAGCACAATTGCATAATCGTAATGGACTGTTTTGTATACCATGGACTTGGCATGCTGAAGTGTTCAGGTGTGACACAGGTGCATAGTGAAGTAGCCAAGGTGGGTAAAACCTCAATCGATTCGCAGTCTTCAGGGTCGTTCCGACCCCTCAAATCACGCAATTTTTTGCACATTTTAAAAAAATATAGAAAAACAGCCAAATAACTTAGACAAACAAAGTAAAGTGATATAAAAAGACCAGGATTAGATCTTTACAAATAATCTTACCTTGTTTATGGTATTCCATATACTTGTAAATGATGAGGTATCCAAATAGGTATCCAAAGGGGGGTAAAAAATTTTTGTGATGGATATGAACACACACTGTGAAACAGTTTTAGATGAAGTCCAGAACATAATTTCCATGCCATGGATGTTTTAAATCACTGATTTTACATGTTGGAAAACACAAGGTTACTGGTAGTTGCCACTTTTTGCATACAGTTGCTCCAGAGCAATAAAAACATTCACAAAATTGTGTAGGTTCAACTCGCTTTCCTTGACGCCATTTTTGATTTAGCGAAATTCGCATGTCGCGGGGAGCTCTGATAAAAGGCTACTATTGTCTTTGTTTCACATTGCCACAAACGGTCTAAGGGAAATAACTGCTGTAAACATGCCCTAGTTTTGGTTCCCAGTAGGGCTTTTCCTATAGCTGACGCTTCTGACGTTAAAAAAAAATACGAATGTCCGCCGTCGATAAATCGACGTCACGTCTTCAAGCAGTAAAGGCAAGTGTCGGCGATTTTTTACCGGCAAGACGCGATTGAGATTTATGTATATCTCAGTGCAGACAACAACAAAAAAAAACTTACGCTTGTGGATTTGTCTTCCTTGAGGGAAAATGGCAACGCATTGTAATTACTTTCCATCCGATGGGGGCTTGAAGGGGAAAGTTTGTTGTTGTTGTTGTTGTTTTTTTTTTTAAGACAACGTTGAAGTATTGTCTTTTTACTTTTTTTTTTGGTACTTGTACTTGTACTTCGAAGACAAATGTTGAGGACTTGGGCAGACAGACTCTGTGTGTGTGTGTGTGTGTGTGTGTGTGTGTGTGTGTGTGTGTGTGTGTGTGTGTGTGTTGTTTTGTGTGTGTGTGTGTGGTGTTGTGTTGAGCAATAGAGAAGCCATATAAGTGAAGTCAGATTGCTTAGATCACGTCACACACACACCTCCTTTAAATTCTCACGGCTGGAAAAGACCGTGTTTGGGTGTTTGTTATGTTGATAGAAGAATCTCCTGCTCAATGTTACATCATTCCAGTGCTCTCGTGGGGTTTTTTTTTTTCTTTTCAATTTCATGTAACAAGTATATATATATATGTGTGTGTGTATGTATGTATATATATTATATATATAATTATATATATATATATATATATGCATATTTTATATATATCTGTATTGATGTCAAGTACATGGTATTGTGTGTGTGTGTACAGAAAGGGCCAAAAAGGCCACGTTCTTTTACTGCTTGTGGGCTGAGGTTTGTGTCCCTGAAAGTGTTTTGTGTTCTTCACTTCCCCACCCCTTCTTCCCCGCAAACTTTCAACGAGAAAGACTTTGACAATGGTGTCCTTAATGTCAGGTTAAATATGGTGTCCCTATCCCCCACCCCCACCCTCCCAATCTGCCTAATACCAACTTAACTGCCATTCCAGACTAGGCGTTGTTTGTTGTCACAAATCATTCACAATGGACAGTAGAGACAAGCGATCATATCATTTGCATCCTGTGAGAGAGGTCTGTGCGATGCCTTTATGTGTGTGTGTGGGTGGGTGGTGTGTGCGTGTGTGGTGTTTGTGTGTGTGGTGTGTGGTGTGGGTGTTTGTGTGTGTATATGTGTGTTCACGTGTGTGTAGGTGTATTTGTTGTTGTTGGTGGTGGTGGTGGTGTGTGTGTATGTGTGTTCACATATGTGTATATTTGTGTGTGTGTGTGTGTGTGTGTGTGTGTGTGTGTTCTTGAGTGTGTATGTGTGCTCACGTGTGTGTGTGTTTTGTTGGTTGTGTGTGTGTGTGTGTGTTTGTTTGTGGTTGTGTGTGTGTGTGTGTGTGTTGTGTGTGTGTGTGTGTGTGTGTGTGTGTGTGTGTGTGCATGCACACGTGCGCGTTTGTGCATGCGCTGTGTTCATACATGTATACGTGCCTACATTTTCGTTGACAGATATCCTGCAACATTTCGATTCCCCAAACCGTATACATTGAAACATACCAGGGTTGGCGGTATTGAGATATAATAATCATTATCTGAGATTATGGTATCACGAAACAATAAAATTTTTGTCATGTCTTTTCACTGCCTGGCTCTCCCCACCAGAGAGCTGGTAGACAGGGTGAGGGAGTGAGAGGCTGAACAGTTGTATAGTGTGTGTGGTGTGTGTGGTGTGTGTGTGTGTGTTTTGTGTGTGTGTGTGTGTTTCCGAAGCTGAAGTTACGTAGTCTGAGACATTATCGCTTAGACTGACTGTAAAAGATTGGTAGTTTTGAGAACACTATGTAGTTCTGTTAGTGTGTGACTGTGAGTGTACTTAGCGTGAAGAAGTACACGTGTGTTATATATATATATACATCATTGTCAATATGGTTTGGTTTGTTTCCTACCATTCGCCTTTTTGTTGTCCGATTTTTTTTGGTTCTTCGCAAATTTCATTATGATGGACATAATAGAATGTTTCTACAACATTACAAATATCATTTTTTGGAGAGAAAAAAATCCCATTGTGTTGGAGTGATTTGTTTGTCTGTCTGTCTTTCTCTCTGTCTGTCTCACAATCTCTCTCATTCTCTCTCTCTCTCTCTCTCTCTCTCTCTCTCTCTCTCTCTCTCTTTCTGTCTGTCTCTCTTTCTGTCTGTCTCTTTCTCTCTCTCTCTCTCTCTCTCTCTCTCTCTCTCTCTCTCTCTCTCTCTTTCTGTCTGGCTGTCCTCTCTTTCTCTCTCTCTCTCTCACTGTCTCTCTCTTTCTCTCCTCTTTCTCTCTCTCTCTCTCTCTCTCTCTGTCTCTCTGTCTCTCTCTTCTCTCTCTCTCTCTTCTCTTCTCTCTCTCTCTCTCTCTCTCTCTCTCTCTCTCTCTCTCTCTCTCTCTCTCTCTCTCTGTCTGTATCTTTACCTCTCCGCCTGTCTTTCGCTCTCTGTGTGTGTGGGTGGGTGGGTGTGATCGTGTAAATGACAGTGATAAATTGAAAATTAGTGGTGGTGGTGTTTTTAATGCTGTCCCAATTTTTTGTGCACGTCAATGACCTCAAGGTCTGAGACGTGTTTTCACAATGCTATGGTGGTGGTGGTGGTGATGGTGATGATGATGATAACGATGATGATGGTGGTCATGGTGGTGGTCGTGGTGGTGGTATTATTATGACGGTGATGATGATGGTGTGGTAGCGGTGGTAATGGTGGTGGTGGTGGTGGTGATGATGATGATGATGATGGTGGTGGTGATGATGGTGGTGGTGATGATGATGACGATGCATGACGATGATGCGTGACGACGACGACGATGATGATTATGACGATAATGATGATGATGATATTATGATGATGGTGATGCTGATGATGACGACGACGAGGATGATGACGATGAGGATGCATGACGGTGGGGATGAAAAATCATGGCGCTGTGGACTGCCATTGTGGATTGAGAGTGCGTGACAGCTTTGTTCTCTACACTTCCTCTCTGAACAAATCCTTGCGTCAACCAAGTCCGAGAGATACAGACACCTGCGGTATTGGTCAAGAAATTGCAGCAGCATTCTCAATGAGGCATCCGTGAAATAGAAGATACTCAACAGTATGGTTTGGGTCTTCACAATGAGCCTGTGACAGGGTCATCTCTGGCAAGGAGCCGGCTGGGGTTGAAGACTCCGTCAGCAGTTTTAGTTTGGGATTTGACTTTTTGAGATTTGAGCCACAACCTTCCAGTCTTGTGTCTGCTGCGTTAACCACTGTGCTCTGCTACCTTAACTGATGATAATGAGATTTTTTTTTTATTCATGAGTAAATCATTTGCTTATTCTTCTATTTTTGTTTTTGTTTTTTATTTGTTTTTTCTTTTGTTTTGTTTTTGTTTGTTTTTGTTGTTTTTTTTTTTTGGGGGGCGGGGGTTGTTTGTTTGCTTGTTGTTTTCTGTTTGTTTGTTTCCTTCCTCGTCTTCGTCTTCTTCTTTTTTTTCTTTTTTTTCTTTTTTCTTTTTCTTCTTCTTCTTCTCTCTTCTTTCATCTTCTTCTTCTCTTCTTCTTCCTCCTCCTCCTCCTCCTTTCTTCTTCTTCTTCTTCTTCTTCTTTTCTTCTTCTTTTCTTCTTCTTCTTCTTCTTCTTCTTCTTTTTCTTCTTCTTCTTCTTCTTCTTCTTCTTCTTCTTCTTCTTCTTCTTCTTCTTCTTCTTCTTCTTCTTTTTCTTCTTCTTCTTCTTCTTCTTTTCTTCTTCTTTTCTTCTTCTTTTTCTTATTCTTCTTCTTCGCATTCTTCCTTCTTCTTCTTCTTCTTCGCATTCTTCTTCTTCTTTTCGTCTTCTTCTTTTTCCTTCTTTTCTTCTTCTTCTTCTTCTTCTTCTTCTTTCTTCTTCTTCTTCTTCTTCTTCTTCTTCTTCTTCTTTTTCTTCTTGCATTCTTCTTCTTCGCATTCTTCTTCTTCGCTTCTTCTTCTTCATTCTTCTTCTTCGCATTCTTCTTCTTCTTCTTCTCTCTTCTTCGCATTCTTCTTCTTCTTCTTCCTCCTCTTCTTCGCATTCTTTCTTCTTTCATTCTTCTTCTTCTTCTTCGCATTCTTCTCTTCGCATTCTTCTTCCATTCTTCTTCTTCTTCGCATTCTTTTCTTCTTCTTCGCTTCTTCCTTCTTCGCATTCTTCTTCTTCTTCTTCGCTTCTTCTTCTTCCTTCTTCTTCTTCTTCTTCTTCTCTTCTTCTTCTTCTTCTTCTTCTTCTTTTCTTCTTCTTCTTCTTCTTCTTCTCTTCTGGCAGCATGTACTCCCACCAAAGATGGAGTATGCAGACTGCGCATCAACATACTGTCTGCGCAGCGAGAGCCATACGACGCGCAGAGACATGCATCCGAGAAAATGGGAGCGCTACACTTTGTTTTTAAATAGGTGTGAAATCACTAAGGCAGGTGTTAAATAGTTTATTTTCACAGTATGTTGGTTGGTTGGTTAGTCGGTCGGTCGGTCGGTCGGTCGGTGTTGGTTGTTGTGATTGGTTGGTGGTGGTGGGTGGGTTGGCTGGTTAGTGGGTTGTTTGGTGGATTGGTTTGGGTGTGTTGGTGGGTGGGTTTGTTGGTGGACGGGTGGGTGGTTTGTTGGTGGGTGGGTTTGTTGTGGGTGGGTGGGTGGGTTTGTTGGTGGGTGGGTGAGTGTATTGATGGGTGGGTGGGTGTGTTGGTGGGTGGGTGGATGGATGGGAAGTTGGCTGGTTGGTTGGTTGATTCTTGCTTGTCAAATAAGTTTTTTTGTTCAAGAAGGATTCATGGCACTCGGACAAATCCATATGCCCTCCACCCAAACCTGCGGCAATGATGTGACAAAGTCCTTAAGCCCGTGCAAAAATCCCTATGCGCTGGTAAGGTTTGGAAATAGGGAGGAAAGGGGGCAGGGGGGGATGGGGCCTATCACACACAGACACCTCCACCAGAATGACTTGGAGCGCTTACCATGGCAGCGAAGAAGGCACGTTTCATATTCATATTCATATTTATTATTTATTTATTATGTATTTATTATTTATTATTTATTTATTATTTATTTGTTATTTATTATTTATTTATTGATTTATTGATTATTAATTCATTTATTTACTTTTGTTTGTTTGTTTGTTTTTGATTGGTTGTCGTTTTTGACGTGGTGTTAGTCCTTATATGGCTCTAGTAGTCGCTGGGCT
Source organism: Monoplex corrugatus (assembly GCA_030674185.1). NCBI lineage: Eukaryota > Metazoa > Mollusca > Gastropoda > Littorinimorpha > Ranellidae > Monoplex > Monoplex corrugatus. The sequence goes on from JAPXFY010000022.1 coordinate 45,923,354, forward strand.
ATATGAACTCGAACTTTGTTTGTTTGTTTTGTTTGGTTTGTTGGTTGTTGTTTGGTCTGGTTGGTTGGTTATTGGTTGTGGTTGGTTTGTGGTTTGTTTGTTTGGTTGTTTGTTTGTTTGTCACAGCGCAGTGCCTCCCAATTTATTTTTCTATGACTTTAGAAAGGCAACAAGGCTGATTGCTTTCAAGGGGTGAGACCTGGGAAATCAATAAATCTCTCCAATGTTTTATACCAGGCCAGCAGGACGAATGCTCTGCCCTTCACGATTTTCAACTGTTATGGGATCTTTAACGTACACGGTCCAGAAGGCGCACGGGTCCCACTCGTTTTTCGTCCCCTTTCGAAGGACTTACACGTTCAGTTCGATTTTCCAATGTCATAAACGTGTCTAGTTAGTTATGGCAAGGGGAACGTCTGAACCATTGTGCCACTCTTCTCCTTTGTGTTGCAGGCTGTGTTTGAACTCGAAGACTTGAAGATCACCGGTCCATGGGTCTGCCGATGGAGCCAGCCGTCCCGTGCTATTAACAGACACAGGTGTCTAATTTAACCTTTTGACTCTCGCAGCCTACCCACCACCTGTAAAAACTTAACCCTTTGACTCCCTCACCTTATCCACCAGAAGCTGGTGGATAGCGTGACGGACTCAAAAAGGTTAAACTTTTGTTTTGCTAGCATGGTTGGCAATGTAGGAAGATGGTAAATAGGGTGACGGAATTACGGGGTTAAGTTTTTTTGCTTTGCTGGCATGGTTGGCATTGCAGGAAGCTGGTGGATAGGGTGAGGGAGTCGAAGGGTTAACAAATTGTGTAAATAAATGAGAAAAGAGATCAAAACCGGAGGCCTTTACAGAGCAACACACTCACCACCTGTTCACACAAACGTGTAACATAATACACTGGAGAGAAAACTGAAAGTCAGCCAGCTGGCCTTAACTCTATGAATCCCTCACCCTACCCACCAGTTTCCTGCATTGTCAACCATGCTAATGAAACAGAAACTTAACCCTTTGACTCCCTCACCCTACCCACCAGTTTCCTGCATTGTCAACCATGCTAATGAAACAGAAACTTAACTCTATGAATCCCTCACCCTACCCACCAGTTTCCTGCATTGTCAACCATGCTAATGAAACAGAAACTTAACTCTATGAATCCCTCACCCTACCCACCAGTTTCCTGCATTGTCAACCATGCTAATGAAACAGAAACTTAACTCTATGAATCCCTCACCCTACCCACCAGCTTCCTGCATTGTCAACCATGCTAATGAAACAAAAACTTAACCCTTTGACTCCCTCACCCTATCCACCAGCTTCCTGCATTGTCAACCATGCTAATGAAACAAAAACTTAACCCTTTGACTCCCTCACTCTATCCACCAGTTTCCTGCATTGTCAACCATGCTAATGAAACAAAAACTTAACCCTTTGACTCCCTCACTCTATCCACCAGTTTCCTGCATTATCAACCATGCTCCATCATCATCATCATCATTATCATGGCGTTTTCGATCATGGCCCTCCATATGTATCTATCCTTTGTTGCTTCAAGCATCTCTTCCACCCTCTCTGTCCTCAGCCACTCTGCAAGTCCGTCCAATATTGTCTCCCTGGGTCTATCTGGTGCTCTCTTTCCCTCCAGATTTCCTGTTGTGACCAGGTGCTCTAATTCCCCTTTCCTCATAAAATGGCCTATAAATGTTGCCTGTCTTTTCCTAATCTTCCTTATGAATAATCTTCTTGTGTCAGCCTCCATCAAGACTATCTAGGTATTTTTTGTTTGTTTGTTTGTTTGTTTTTTGGTGGGGGGGGGGGTTTCTGTCCATGGAACTCTCAACATTCTTCTTAGAAACCACATCTCGGCTGCCTCAATCTTGTTCTGGCTTTGCGTGTTGACATCAAACAAGATCAACCATGCTAACAAAGTAAAAACTTAACCCTTTGATTCCCTCACCCTATCCACCAGCTTCCTGCATTGTCAACCACGCTAACAAAACAAAAACTTAACCCTCTGACTCTCTCAACCTATCCTCCAACTTCCTGCAAGAACCTGGTGGATAGGGTGAGGGAGTCAAAGGGTTACGTTTTTGCAGTTGGTGGATAGGATGCCGGAGTCAAAGGGTTAAAAACAGACACAGGTGTTTAACCCTTTTCACTCCCGCAACCTGTCCATAAGCTACAAAGAGTTAACCCTTTCACTCCTTCATCCTATCCACCAGCTTCCTGCAGGATAGGGTGAAAGAGTGAAAAGGTTAAGTTTTTGCTTGACTATCATAACTGACAACGCAGGATGCTGGCGGATGGGGTGAGGAAGTCAAAGGGTTAATGAACTGTGTCAAAGGGTTAATGAACTGTGTAAATAAGCCAATAAGAAAAAAGATCAACCCAAACGGGGGGTCTTATTTACTACTAAACCAACGCACTCTCAATTAACCCTCACCTGTGTAACGTACACTCTGGAGCGAAAACTGAACAGCCAACAAGCAAAATATAGAAACAAGGGTTAACAAATCATGTAAATAACCAACAAGAAAAGTGATCAACCAGACGAGTCATTATTCAACACTACAACAACATTCTCACAACCAATTAAGCATATGGCCTAGCGAAATACTGGAAAGAAAATTGATCGAACCAACGAACCAATAAACTTTATGTAATACTTAACTCACTTACTTACTTCTCGCCTATTTTGCCACTGGCTTGTAAGATAGCAAGCTGCAAAAACTCTCCGATTTGCCTGTTCTGGGTCAGTATGTGTATACTACTACTACTAATAATAATAATAATAGTAATAATGATAATAATAATAAATCATTATTATTGTTACTATCATCATCATTATTATTATTATTGTTATTATTATTATCATTAATATTATTGTTGTTCTTATCGTTGTTCTTGCTGTTGTTCTTGTTGTTGTTATTGTTATTATCATTCTTCTTATTATTATTATTATTATTATTAGGAAGATTAGGAAAAACAGGCAACATTTATAGGTCATTTTATGAGGAAAGGGGAATTAGAGCACCTGGTCACAACAGGAAAGCTGGAGGAAAAGAGAGCACCAGGCCAACGCCATGTGGCAAGGCACTTGATGATGATGATGATGATGATGATGATGATGATAATGATGATGATGATGATGATGATGAGTGTGGTGTGGTGTGTGTGTCCTCTTGACAAGTGTCCGGATGGCTGAAGGTTTGTGCCTGTCTTGATCTCTTCTTTACGTTCGCGTGTTTGTTCCTTGTTTGTCGTGTTTTGGGTGTTTATTTGCTTGAATGCTGGCGGTTGCTTTTTATTTAACCCTTTCACTCTGGCGCCTAGTCCCCCAACATCCTGTACTGTCAATCATGCTAGCAAAGCAAAAACTTAACCTTTTACTCCTCCACCCTTTCTTCAAAGAAGCTGGTGGAGAAGGTGAGGAAGTCAAAGGGTTCATTTTTTTCTTGTGTGTGTGTGTGTGTGTGTGTGTGTGTGTGTGTGTGTGTGTGTGTGTGTGTGTGGTGTGTGTGTGTGTGTGTGTGTGTGGTGTTTTGTTGTTGTGTTGTTGTTGTTGTTGTTTTTGCAGTTGGTGGAGATAGGATGCGGGAGACAAAGGGTTAAGTTTTCGCAATCGGTGGATAGGTACAGGAGTCAGAGGGTTGGTGAGGGAGTCAAAGGGTTAAATATTTTGCAGTTGGTGGAGATTGGGTGCGGGACTCAAAGGGTTAAGATTTTTTGCAGTTGTGGAGATTGGGTGCGGACCCAAAGGGTTAAGTCTTTGCAGTTGGTGGAGATAGGGTGCGGGACTCAAAGGGTAAAACGAAATCCAAAACAAGTGTGACTGCCCGCGTTCAAGCAAACAGGAACCAGAAAAACACGCAAAAAGAATCAGAACGCGTATTTGATACAACAAGACAAGACAGGCGCGACAACTGGCCTTTGTCAAGCGTGAATGTAAGTTCACAAACAAACAAACACCAAATACAAAATTAGGAGAAAAAGACTGAAGCTTCCCTGCTGCTTCGTCCAGTGGGAGAAGAGGAATAAAAAGAATTAGTCCTCTTCTCCCATTGGACGAAGCAGCAGGGAAGTTTCAGTCTTTGTCTCCTAATTTTGTATTTGGTATTTTCTCCTAATTTTGTATTTGCTGTTTGTTTGTGATCTTACATTCACGCTTGACAAAGGCCAGTTGGCCGAAAATTTGCCCTGTCTTGTCTTGTTGTATTAAATACGCGTTCTGATTCTTTTTTTCGTGTTTGTCTGGTTTCAAGGTAAAGTTAGGTTACTGACAATAAAAAAAAAACAACCTACTCGAGGTTATTGAAACAATCCACCAGCCTGACACTTCATGGCTGTAACAACAACAGCGATCTGAATTGGACCGTGTCAACATAAACAAGCCCCCCCCCCCCCACACACACACACACCCTTCCCCACCTGTTCTGACCTTCCCCCCCCCCCCCCATGAGAAGGGGGGAGGGAGAGAGGATTCCATTTGTTTACATTAGGTATTTGGGGAAGGTAGAGGGAGTGGAAACAATGTGTTGTAAGAAAAAAAGAAAATAAACGGAAAAATACATGGGTTGAAAAAGGAGACATAACAACCATTACGGAGTTCTCTCACACGAAAAGAGGTGTTCCACAGACGGGCATCCAGGAGTCATGACCTGGATGTGGCCCGCCCCCTTAAGAGTGTCAGGAGTTAAGGGCCGAAACATTTCTTGTTTGACGGGGAGTACCTCTTCTGAGGACCTTCTGCTGTCCAGCTCTCTCCAGAGTTTTTTACTACCACTGCTGGTGTCTTTGCATGAGAGTTTTTTTTTTGTTTGTTTGTTTGTTTTTTACCCAGAACGTTACTTCCGTGCCCGGATCGGATTGATCAGTCACCTCCGGACACACTGACTCAAAGCAACTTCATTAAGCCGTGGTCATTGTCGACGACGACAGACGAACACCAACCAGAACATTTAGGGAAAGTTCGGATTGTGGGGCAGAGGAGCCGGGTGGGGTAGTGGTGATGTAACAATGCTAATTCAGAGACTAAATACGTATTCCAGCCCTGTGACAAAATCCGACGGTCTTTGTTCATGAGTTTGTTTGTGTGTGTGTGTTTTTGTGTTCGTTCGTTCGTTCCTTCGTCTGTTCGTTGTCTGTTTGCTTGTTTGTTTGTGTGTGTGGTTTCGTGTACGTGTGTGTGTTTGTGTACGTGTGTATTTGTTTGATTGTTCTTTTCCTTTTGTGTCTGTTTGTTTGTGTGTGTGTGTGGTTTTGTGTGTGCGTGTGTGTTTGTGCACATGTGTATTTTGTTTGATTGTTCGTTTGTTTTGTGTGTTATTTGTTCTTGCGTGTTTTTTGTGTTTTTGTTTCTTAACGATGGAAATTGAGTTTCAGTTTCAGTTTCAGTTTCAGTTTTTTTCAAGACGACGTCTCCGAGTTCGGAACGAATTCTGTATGAGCTAACGTCACAGGCGCCATGTGTATGGTGATCATGGTACAAGCTTTAAGCCTGCACATAAAACCATGAGCTGGAAATTCAGCTGTGGTGTGTGTATGTGTGTGTGTATGTGTGTGTGTATGTGTGCGTGTGTGTGTGTGTGTGTATGGTGTGTGTGTGTGTGTGTGTGTGTGTGTGTGTGTGTGTGTGTGTGTGTGTGTGTGTGTGTGTGTGTGTGTGTGTGTGTGTGTGTGTGTGTTTGTGTGTAAGAGAGGGAGAGAGAGAAACTGAAACTGAAACTGAAAATGGTTTATTGCCATTGACATTTTTTGTCCTTGTGGCAAGGAGCATAAAACAAAGTCATTAAATTTTTCGGCGACGTTTTCTCGAAACAAAGATTTATAAATATAGTCATGGCTGACATTACATCCATTTGAATTTTTTCGTAAAGATGAAGAAAAATTTTGAACGGAAAGAGTTGAACAAAATGTTGAACAAAAAGTTGAAGAGAGAGAGATAGAGAGAGAAAGAGAGATTATCCATCATCTTTAACATCAATATAACAACATATGCATATAGTAAAATATCAGTATCATCACAGTTCAAAGAACAGAATTTTTCAGTTATTGTACTAGATACTTGTAGTTTAACCACAAGAAATGAACGTCAGTGCTTCATCTTATATGTCAGATAATAGAAGAGATAATCTAAATTCTTGAGATGTGCGGAGTGTTTCTCCTTAAATATTGTGAAACTGAGATGCTCTTGCAGATTTTCCGGTCGTTGTAATAGATAAGGATGTATTGTTCCGCCTTTTAACCATTTCACTAGAAGGAGAGGGAAGATCTGAAAACATTACACGATTTTTTTGGATATGCAGAATCGCGATAGAATGAAAATCAAATCCCGAAATTTGATCATTTGACCAGATAAACGAATCAGTGTTTGTTTTAACCATCAAATAAAAATAAGCTCGTCGTAAACTGGATTAGACTCGACTGTGTGGTCCCAGTTTTCCCAAATGAGCCCATAGCACGCCCAGCTCGGGATAAGGAGCCGGTTGGAGCCGAAAATTCCAACAATGATTTTTTGAAGGGGCTGATGGGGATTCGAATCCCCAACCTTTCCATCGGTAGTCCGTTGAGCTAACCACAACACCATAGCCACTTGTCCGTATGTGCGTGTGTTTTATGTGATCAAGGGTGGAGAATGGGTTCAAAGGATTAATTAACCCTTTGACTCCCTCGCCCAGTCCGCTAGCTGTCTGTATTGTCAGCCAGGACAGCAAAGCTAAACTTAACTCTTTCCCTCCCTCGCCCTATCCACCAGCTTCCTGATGGTTAAGTTTTTGCAGCTGGCGAATAGGGTGCGGAAATGAAAGATTAAGGTTATGGGAATGATAAATTGTGTTAGAAAAGGAGAGTTGTGTTTTGAGTGACCATAAATGGATTGTTCTTGTTATTATTGCTTAAAGCCCAGCCGACTGTGCAGAGCCATATCAAGGCTATAACCGTTTCAAAACATACACAATACTTCAACAAGAAAAAAAAGGAGAAGAAATTAAGTACACATATCAATGCATTCGCGCACATGATCCAAGGAGATGCCCCTGGCGTTGACCACTCCATCCTATTTATCACACAGGAGATTTCACAAACATACCTGAATACAATTTTAAACATCACTAAGGACACTAATATCGTCGTCGGCCTCTTTACATCTCAGGAGATGATAGTCTGCACCAGGAGGCGTTGTGGTCATGACGTGCACTTACGCCAAAAAAGCCTAGGCTTAAAACCGGTATCTGCTACTCTCCGTGTTGTGTCGATGCTGTGTTACCAGCGAAGCTGGAGTGACCTCTCCAGATGCAGGCCTGGGCAAGTGAATATGGAGGACGAGCTGTTGCCCATGCAGCAGATCCCCCCTCTCCTCGCCACTAGTAGAATCCAGGGGAAAGACGAAGGCCTGTACGCCTGGTACCAGGGGCGACGCAGGAGTTGCCAGAACGAGGTTGTAGACAACGGCGAACTGCCTTAGGGACTCCGACTCCGGATTTTTCCTCAGGGTTGACTCCCGAAGCCTTTCCTATGAGTGGGTATGGCCGCAAGGCAGCGGAGGTTTGAAATCAGAGTTTTCCTTCTCTTAGATGAGCTGTCTTCCCAGACTGATGAGCCGCATCTACCCAAAGCACTGGTTTTCAGGTGCCAGTAACCCGCCTTCACCCCTTCTCCTATAACCTATATAAAAATGGACCTAAATTACCAAAAATTGCTTCCGCATATCACATTTTCATACAGCCAAAAATGTATTTAGTACATATACCCAATTATCAATCCTAAGAGAAAGTATGTAATTCCATATGCACTAACGTCACAGGTGCCACGTGTATGGTGACCGTGGCACAAGCCTTAAGCCTGCACATAAACCCATGAGCTGGCCAGGTCCTGAGGCCCTACCTAGCCTACGTTTTACCTAGTCTACATTTTATACTGGTATTTCATCAGCCTACCACTGGAATAATCTTGGTTACATGTAAATGACATGTGTATGTGTGTGTCTTACCTTCAAAAAGGAACATACATATAAAGTAAATAAATAAATAATTAAAGGTCTGACTCACAACACAACTAGCTATTCTGTATAAACTCGTCTCACGTGACAGAACCCCCTCCCCCCTCCAGTCAATGCCCAAATGCTCAGCTGTCTATCAACTAGGTGAAGACATTATTTTCTTAACCATAGATTGATAGGTAAGTAAGTAAGCAAACAAGTAAGCAAGCAAGCAAGCAAGCAAGTAATTGAGTGAGTGAGTTAAAATATGGTACATCGACTTTACCGAACACATACAGGTGAATTGATCAGCAAGGCAGAAAATGATAGGAAAAATGACAGAAAGCAAAGGAACAAGGCAGAAACAAAGAGAGTGACAGAAAAGAGGAAATTTCTGGTACAGAATTTCAAGAAGGTGTGGATACTATTTTGCTATTTATACTGAAAGAACCTAACCCCTCCCCCGACCTCCCCATGGGGGGTGAGGGGTGATGGGGGTGTAAATAGATGTCTATGACCTGAATCTGTGAGATGTTGACACAGAGCACACTTAGTGAGTATTCGTCGATTTGTTTGTTTGTGTTAGGACATGGCATGTGAAAAGATACATTTCAATACTGGATATCTAGGTTGTTTTCAGGACACGTACACATTGATACATGGACAGATCATCATCATCATCATCATGTGCCCTGCCGCATGGCGATGGCGATCATGGCCCTCCGTATGAATCTATCCCTTGTCGCTGCCAGTACATCTTCCACCCTGTCTGTCCTCAGCCACCCATTGACAATAAATGAGATTAATTCAATCAAGTGTGCTTGCGGCAACAAGGGACAGATACATATGGAGGGCCATGATCGCCAACGCCATGTGGCAAGGCACTTGATGATGATATGCGTGTATGTGTGTGTACGCACACAGAACACAGTGCCTTTTTCTTCTTCTTCTAAATATCCCCTCTGTGGTCCAGAGGTCGGCGTGTCATGATTCTCCAGGTCGTCCTGTCCTGTGTTGAGTGGACCTATGAAACGCTAAGCTGACATCACCAGAATGATGGAAACATTAAGATGGGCAGCCAACAGGCCAGTGGATCTATCAAACACTAAGCTGACACCACCAGAATGATGGAAACATTAAGATGGGCAGTAAACAGGCCAGTGGACCTATCAAACAGTAAGCTGACACCACCAGAATGATGGAAACATTAAGATGGGCAGCCAACAGGCCAGTAGACCTATGAAACAGTAAGCTGACACCACCAGAATGATGGAAACATTAAGATGGGCAGCCAACAGGCCAGTGGACCTATCAAACACTAAGCTGACACCATCCAGAATGATGGAAATATTACGATGGGCAGCCAACAGGCCAGTGGACCTATCAAACACTAAGTTGACACCACCAGAACGATGGAAACATTACGATGGGCAGTGAACAGGCCAGTGGACCTATGAAACAGTAAGCTGACACCACCAGAATGATGGAAACATTAAGATGGGCAGCCAACAGGCCAGTGGACCTATAAACAGTAAGCTGACACCACCAGAATGATGGAAACATTAAGATGGGCATGCAACAGGCCAGTGGACCTATGAAACAGTAAGCTGACACCACCAGAATGATGGAAACATTAGATGGGCAGCCAACAGGCCAGTGGACCTATGAAACAGTAAGCTGACACCACCAGAATGATGGAAACATTAAGATGGGCAGCCAACAGGCCAGTGGACCTATGAAACAGTAAGCTGACACCACCAGAATGATGGAAACATTAAGATTGGAAGTGAACAGGCCAGTGGACGTATGAAACAGTCAGCTGACACCACCAGAATGATGGAAACATTAGATGGAAGTGAACAGGCCAGTGGACGTATGAAACACTAATCTGACACCACCAGAATGATGGAAACATTAAGATTGGAAGCAACAGGCCAGTGGACTTATAAACACTAATCTGACACCACCAGAATGATGGAAACATTAAATGGGCAGTGAACAGGCCAGTGGACCTATGAAACAGTAAACTGACACACCAGAATGATGGAAACATTAAGATGGGAAGTGAACAGGCCAGTGGACCTATGAAACAGTAAACTGACACCACCAGAATGATGGAAACATTAAGATTGGAAGTGAACAGGCTAGGTTTTAATGTTGTGGCTGGGATTAAACTCGAGACATCACATCTTGAGTCTCTTGGTTTTATCTTTTCACTTTCATTTCAGTTCCTCAAAATGACGTCTCGCGCTCAAAAAGATTCCATATGGACCTAACGTCACAGGTGTCATGTGATGGGAAAGATCCAGAATGATGGAATCACGGCACAAGCCTTAAGCCTGCACATAATCCCACGAGCTGGCCAGGTCCTGAGGTCCTACCTAGATAGTTCCACAACCCTGGGGTCGTAGGGAGTGAGGTGGCAAAGACCTCAACTTTTGCCGGGGCCAGCACCACGAGGGCGGCACCCATCCCCTCTCCCTTGCTTCAAATTCATATTCATACCCACATTTTTTTAAACCAAGACTTCAAAAAAAGCAAGAAGGCTAATTGGTCTTCAAGGGGTTGG
>JAPXFY010000022.1:45948897-45953897 GCA_030674185.1 Monoplex corrugatus
TGACTGTCATTTGATATATCTAAAACTCCAGTTCTTGCTTATTCCACATAGAAAATTTCAAGTGAAGGGTGCTGGACTAGATCGTCTGTTTTCTAAATGAACTGAATTTTTCAAACACATAAAAATGGTACTCTTCTCTTTGAACCGTCAGTGTACGTTTCTGCTTGTCTTCATCTTGTTTGGATTTATAAAAGGTAATTATGACTTGCCATTAATTTTTTTTTTCAGTTTGCGACTTGAATTTTTGGTACCAGCAGTGTTTCCATTCAATTGATAAATTTACGCATTTGTCACAACAAAAATTTAATAGTGAATTCAGTAAACAAATTGCAAGCAATCGTAGATGAAACGGAAGTTTAATTTAATAAAGGATTAAAATATGCGCATATATAGTTGTGTTTACTGTTATAACTGTTACATGTAATTAGATAGTGATTCTTAAATGACTGAATGGTAAATTAATCAGAAAAGATGGCCATATAGAAAGAGGACAAGAAATAAACATAAAATGATTGTGCTTTCCTGTTTTATTGGGGGGTGGAGGGAATGCATGTTCGGGGTTGTCATTTATTAACTTGACTGTAGTAAATACGAACGAGAAAAACAAACAAATATGATCAGAACGCGTATTTGATAATACAAAACGATACCAAAGCAAATGTTGGGCCAACTGGCCTTTGTCGAGCGTGTACAAAGCGAGGCAACAAAGAATAAAGGCTCAACACTTAGCACAAAAAGCAATAAATAACTCTTTTTTTTTTTAGGATCATTGCACTCAGGGAGGTTATCTCAGTGCTCACCTTTTTTCTTTTCTTTTTTTTTCCTCATTTTTCACGACACTTTAATGGCCATAGAAGATGAAACGGTTTTTATTTTGCGAAGATGATGATGATGTCGATGTGGATGATATTCATGATGCTATGGAGTTCCATCTAGGATTGAGACTGCATGACAGGGTCGTACTCTACGCTTACTATCATAATATATCCTGGCGTCAACCAGGCCCGAGAGATACAGACACCTGCGGTGTTGGTCAGAAGATTTGAGCAACACCCTCAATGACGCATCCGCGAAGTGGATGAGACTCGACTGTGTGGTTCCAGTCTTCCCAATGAGCCCATAGCACGCCCAACTCTGGGTAGGAGCCGGTTAGAGCCCGAAAAATAAAAACAAAGATTTTTGAAGGTACTGATGGGGATTCGAACACACAACCTGCCAGTCTGTTGTCCGTTGCGTTAACCATTACACCACGGCGACTGGTTAGCAATTGCGGGGTTTTCTAAACAGTATATCAGTAACAATGTTATGGAAGTATGAAAATAAACTGGACAGAACTACAATCATGTTGCAAGATAATAATTTGGGTAAAACAGGTTCCCTATTTTCGGTCTGCTTTTGACTTTTTTCACAAGGGTTGGGTCTTCGTATCTTTATTGTGTTATTGTTTTGGAGGCGTGAGGGAAAAGGAGCACCAGGTAGACTCAGGGAGAAAATATCAGACAGTTTTCCGGAGTGGGTGGAGACAAAAAGAGAAGGAGATAAGATTGCAGCGACAAAAGATGAAAGGCCATGATCGCCAACACCATGCGGCAAGGCACATGATAATGATGATGATGATGATGATGATGATGATGATGATGATGAAATCCTTTTGAGATGGTTATCGATGGCACTACAAGGGGTCATAACTACAAACTGAAAAAGAAGTTCTGCAAAATCAACCTACGACAACAGTTCTTCACACAGAGAGTGGTAGACACATGGAATGCACTAGAATACAGTGTGGTAAATGCTGATACACTAAATGACTTCAAGAACAGACTAGATACCACCTTCAAGGATTTCATTCATCGAGTAGATATAAGCCACCCACTGATCCCTCTTCCAACTCATCAGAAAGTCAGTAATTAGCGTAGGGCACGATCAAAAGATTGTTAGGTACTTAGATATTCAGTTAGACTAGTTAGTGTTGTTAATCAAAAGATCAGATAGAGGTCGTAATGACCTAAGATAATCTGTAATCGTATCGTATGTCGTATCGTATCGTATCGTATCGTATCGTATCGTATCGTATGATCTTTTATCACAAGGCATCACGATAGCCTACGCTTGTTTTCAATACAACATATATGTTTGATCATTTTTATTCACTAGTTTCCACTGGTACATTTTTGTTCTGCGTTTTTTTGGTCAGCTTTGTCAGCCTCCCTGTGCGCTGTGGAACTTGAAGACATAATTTTGTTGGCGTTGCCAGTCGTTCGTTCGTTCGTTGCTTGATTTAACGTCTTTTCACTATAAGTGATATTAGACGGGGAAAAATGGCATGGAGGATGAAATTAGGGGGGGGGGGGGGAGGGAAGAGGGGAACAGAGTAAGGGACGAAAAAAAATGAAAAGGAAGCGGCAAGGTCTTAAGAAAAAGGATATGGATGAACAGAGAAATGAACTAGAACAACGCTAACATCAATATGCCAGTCGGTGATACACACAATGTACAACCTTGCGTGGCCGTTTTTGTTTTTGCTGTTTGTTTGTTTGTTATTTGTTTGTTGTTTGTTGTTGTGTTCGTTTGTTGTTGTTGTTGTTTGTTTGTTGTGGTTTGTTTGTTTGGTTTGTTTTTTGTTTCTTTGTTTTGTTTACGTTTGTTCATTGTTCAACTTTGGTGGCCGTTTGTTTGTTTGTTCTTTGCTTCTTTTGTTTACTGTTTGTTCACATATTCAAACATTGGGCGGCCGTTTGTTTTTTTTTCTTTCTTTCTTTCTTTGTTTACATGTTTGTTCACATATTCAAACTTTGGGTGGCCGTTTGTTTGTTTCTTCTTTCTTTCTTTCTTTCTTTTTGTTTACATATTTGTTCACATATTCAAACTTTGGGGGCCGTTTGTTGTTTCTTTCTTTGTTTCTTTCTTTCTTTCTTTGTTTACATATTTGTTCACATATTCAAACTTTGGGTGGCCGTTTGTTTGTTTCTTTCTTTTTTCTTTCTTTCTTTCTTTGTTTACATATTTGTTCACATATTCAAACTTTGGGTGGCCGTTTGTTTGCTTTCTTTCTTTTCTTTCTTTCTTTCTTTCTTTGTTTACATATTTGTTCACATATTCAAACTTTGGGTGGCCGTTTGTTTCTTTCTTTCTTTCTTTCTTTCTTTCTTTGTTTACATATTTGTTCACATATTCAAACTTTGGGCGGCCGTTTGTTTCTTTCTTTCTTTCTTTCTTTCTTTTTTTGTTTACATATTTGTTCACATATTCAAACTTGGGGGCCGTTTGTTTCTTTTTTCTTTCTTTCTTTCTTTCTTTCTTTGTTTACATATTTGTTCACATATTCAAACTTTGGGCGGCCGTTTGTTTTTGTTTTGTTCTTTCTTTCTTTTTTTTTGTTTACATATTTGTTTCACATATTCAAACTTTGGGGCCGTTTGTTGTTTGTTTGTTTCTTTCTTTCTTTTCTTTGTTTCTTTTTCACATATTCAAATCCCTTGCTCTTTTCTTTTCTTTTTTGTTTTATTTGTTCACATATTCAACTTTGGTGGCCGTTTGTTTCTTTCTTTCTTTCTTTCTTTCTTTCTTTCTTTGTTTACATATTTGTTCACATATTCAAACTTTGGCGGCCGTTTGTTTTGTTTGTTTACATGTTTGTTTTACATGTTCTTTTGTTTGTTTACATTTTCAAACCTTGGGCGGCCGTTTGTGTTTGTTTGTTTTTTCTTTCTTTTATATGTTTGTTTGTTTCTTTGTTTACATGTTCAGTCCTTGGGCGGCCATTTGTTTGTTTGTTTGTTTGGTTGTTTGTTTGTTTTTGTTTGTTTGTTTGTTTACATGTTTGTTTTTTTACATGTTCAACACTTTGGGCGGCTGTTCGTTTGTTTCTTTCTTTCTTTCTTTTACACGTTTGTTTGTTTCTTTGTTTACATGTTCAGTCCTTGGGCGCCATTTGTTTGTTTGTTTGTTTGTTTGTTTTGTTTTTTGTTTGTTTACATGTTTGTTAACATTTTTGGTTTGTTTACATGTTTGTTTACATGTTTTGTTTGTTTACATGTTCAACCTTGGTGTGTTTGTTTGTTTGTTTGTTTGTTGTTTGTTTGTTTGTTTGTTTGTTTGTTTGTTTGTTCGTTCAAACCTTGGCAACCACTTGCTTGCTAGCTTGCTTGCTTGCTTGCTTGGTCGGTCGTCGGTCGGTCGGTCGGACGGTCGGTCGGTTGGCTGGTTGAATGGTTTCTTTCTTTCTTTCTTGTTTTTCTATCTCCCCCTCCGTCTCTCCCCCTCAGCAGTTCCATGGAGGATTGATTTCACAAGGGTTTTGGATTTTAATATTGGCTGTACCAGTTCAGTCTTTTATTTACTTATTTATTCATTTTTCTGTACTGCTGCCATGAGATGTCCGAATGGTCCAGTGCGCCATTTGATGGTTTAGCGCACTTGTTTACTGGTAATAGGATCAGTGTGTCCGATAGGAACCAGAAAAAAACACGAAAGAAAAATACGAACGCGTATTTAATACAACTAGACAAGACAGGCGCAAATTTTCGGCCAACTGGCCTTTGTCAAGCGTAAGATTACAAACAAACAAACATCAGATACAAACATTTGAGAAAAAGACTGAAACTTCCCTGCTGCTGTGTCCGTTGTGAGAAAAGGAAAATTTTTGTATCTGGTGTTTGTTTGTTTGTAATCTTACGCTTGACAAAGGCCAGTTGGCCGAAACTTTGCGCCTGTCTTGTCTTGTTGTATTAAATACGCGTTCGTATTCTTCTCGTGTTTTTTCTGGTTCCTGTTTGCTTGAACGCAGGCAGTCACACTTGTTTTGGATTAAGTGTGTCCGATGTTTAGTATCACTACATGACTTACTTGTTTTGAAATTCAGTTTGTCATTTTCTTTCTTTCCTTCCTTCCTTCTTTCTTTCTTTCTTTCTTCTTTCTTTCTTTCTTTTTCATATTGATCTAAGAAGTTGTTTTCCACTGTGTGTCTGTTTGTGTGCTAGTCAGTTTCAGTTTCAGTTTTT
>JAPXFY010000022.1:45963897-45966397 GCA_030674185.1 Monoplex corrugatus
TGTGTGCCTCTGTGTGTGTGGATGTGTGTATGTGTATGTGTGCGTGTGTGTGTCTGTGTGTGTCTGTGTGTGTGTCTCTGTGTGTGTGTGAATGTGTGAGTGCGTGAGTGTGTGAGTGTGTGTGTGTGTGTGTGTGTGTGTGTGAGTGTGTGTGTCTGTGTGTGTGTGTCTCTGTGTGTCTGTGTATGTGAGTGTTTGAGTCTGTATGTTTGTGTGTTTTTAATGGCGACAGTAGAGGGGCATCCAGAAGTGCTGACCTGGACGTGTTGAAGTTGAAGGAAGACAGAATAGAAGGGGAAATCACTGCTGGACAAAAAGGTCTATCTTCAAGTTAGTCATAAAAGACAGAATAGAAGGGGAAATCACTGCTGGACAAAAAAGTCTGTCTTCATGTTAGTCATAAAAGACAGAATAGAGGGGAAATCACTGCTGGACAAAAAAGTCTGTCTTCATGTTAGTCATAAAAGACAGAATAGAGGGGAAATCACTGCTGGACAAAAAAGTCTGTCTTCATGTTAGTCATAAAAGACAGAATAGAGGGGAAATCACTGCTGGACATAAAGGTCTGTCTTCAAGTTAGACATGAAGGAAGACAGAATAGAGGGGGAAATCACTGCTGGACATAAAGGTCTGTCTTCAAGTTAGACATGAAGGAAGACAGAATAGAGGGGAAATCACTGCTGGACAAAAAGGTCTGTCTTCAAGTTAGACATGAAGGAAGACAGAATAGAGGGGAAATCACTGCTGGACAAAAAGGTCTGTCTTCATGTTAGTCATAAAAGACAGAATAGAGGGGGAAATCACTGCTGGACAAAAAAGTATGTCTTCACGTTAGACATGAAGGAAGACAGAATAAAGGGGAAATCACTGCTGGACAAAAAGGTCTGTCTTCACGTTAGACATGAAGGAAGACAGAATAAAGGGGAAATCACTGCTGGACATAAAGGTCTGTCTTCAAGTTAGACATGAAGGAAGACAGAATAAAGGGGAAATCACTGCTGGACATAAAGGTCTGTCTTCAAGTTAGACATGAAGGAAGACAGAATAAAGGGGAAATCACTGCTGGACATAAAGGTCTGTCTTCACGTTAGACATGAAGGAAGACAGAACAAAGGGGAAATCACTGCTGGACATAAAGGTCTGTCTTCAAGTTAGACATGAAGGAAGACAGAATAAAGGGGAAATCACTGCTGGACAAAAAGGTCTGTCTTCAAGTTAGACATGAAGGAAGACAGAATAAAGGGGAAATCACTGCTGGACATAAAGGTCTGTCTTCACGTTAGACATGAAGGAAGACAGAATAGAAGGGGAAATCACTGCCGGACAAAAAGGTCTGTCTTCAAGTTAGACATGAAGGAAGACAGAATAGAGGGGAAATCATTGCCGGACAAAAAGTCTGTCTTCAAGTTGAAGGAAAACAGAATAGAGGGGAAATCATTGCCGGACAAAAAGTCTGTCTTCAAGTTGAAGGAAGACAGAATAGAGGGGAAATCACTGCCGGACAAAAAGTCTGTCTTCAAGTTGAAGGAAGACAGAGTGTGTGACCGTCAAAGAGACAGAGGGAGTTCATTCCAACTGTACGGTCCAGACACAGAAAACTGAAAGACAACTGAGTGTGGAATTTCTGTATTGACGAATTCGTAGACAAATGGTATCAGAATCACAGTGGACAGCTCAGGCAGAGGCGTATATTCGGTTGGTCATAGAGATAAATAGAGATAAATAAGTGCATTACCATTGATACCCATGCAGCATAACGTACTGGTTTTGTATGAAATCCTTTGAGAAACAGACATTCCATGGAAGGACATTTAGTGGCTGGGTGAGTGTGTGGATGCTGCAGTAGGTTCGTGCTTGTGTGTAAAGGACAAGAGTGGCAGAATGGTTCAGACGTTCGCCTGCCAATAACTAAACTCGAGGTTCTACGGTTCGCTCCCCGTAGAGGCCTCGACTTTTCTCCTCAGTTTGACCGGAAAATCGAACTGAACGTCTAGTCCTTCGGAAGGGGACGAAAAACGAGTCAGACCCGTGTGCCTTCTGCTGCGCACGCTACAGATCCCACGGCAGTTGAAAATCGAAGGGGCATTGTCCGGCCGCCTTGGTAAAAAACATTGGAGAGATAGGTTGATTTCCCAGGCCCCACCCCTTGAAGACCAATTAGCCTTCTTACCTTTCTGAAGTCTTGGAAAAAAAGATATGCGAATATGAATATGAGGGAGAGGGGATGGGCGCACCGTCGTGGTGCTGGCCCCAGGAAAAGTTGAGGTCTCTGCCACCTCACTCCCCCACGATCCCAGGGTTAAGGCACTATCTAGGTAGGACCTCAGGACCTGCCAGCTCATGGATTTATGTGCAGGCTTAGGGCTTGTGCCGTTATCATTCTGGATCTTCTCCACATGGCATCTGTGACGATAGTGCATTTTGCATTCATTCCGAGAGTGGAGATGTCATCATCATCAAGTGCCTTGCCACATGGCGTTGGCCATATGTATCTATCCCT
>JAPXFY010000022.1:45973897-45976397 GCA_030674185.1 Monoplex corrugatus
CGCCTCCTTCTTCCTTCCTCTTCACATTCTTCTTCTTCTTCTTCCTTCTTCTTCTTCTTCTTCTTCTTCTTCTTCTTCTTCCTTCTTCTTCTTCTTTCTTCTTCTTCTTCTTCTTCTTTTCTTCTTCTTCTTCTTCGCATTCTTCTTCTTCTTCTTCTTCGCATTCTTCTTCTTCTTCTTCTTCGCATTCTTCTTCTTCTTCGCATTCTTCTTCTTTTTCTTCTTCGCATTCTTCTTCTTCGCATTCTTCTTCTTCGCATTCTTCGCATTCTCTTCTTCGCATTCTTCTTCGCATTCTTCGCATTCTTCTTCTTCTTCTTCGCATTCTTCGCATTCTTCTTCCTCCTCCTCCTCCTCTTCTTCTTCTTCTTCTTCTTCTTTTTCTTGTTCTTGTTCTTGTTCTTGTTCCTCTTAGTCTTGTTCTTCTTGTTCTTGTTGTTGTTATTGTTGTTGTTTTTCTTCTTCTTCTTCTTCTTCTTCTTCTTCTTTTTCTTCTTCTTCTTCTTCTTCTTCTTCTTTTTCTCCTTCTTTTTCTTCTTCTTCTTTTTTCTACTTCTTCTTCTTCTTCTTCTTCTTTTCCTTCTTCTTCTTCTTGATAACAATAATAATAAATCACTTTTATATAGCGCTATTCTCCTACACATAGGTAAAGACTCACTGCGCTTTACATTAATTAGTTCATTTTTCCCAATCAGCCCATAGTGGTCCATTATACTAACTCCTACTCCTAGTCCCTTCCGCCCCCCCCCCCCCCCCACGCCCCTCAACACGCACACTAGAACATCCGTTGCAAGCAAGTACTAATATACACATTACCGAATCAGAAAGATCAAAAATCATGTTTCATTACTGGTAGTATTTATCAAAAAGATGAGTTTTGAGGCCTTCCTTGAAAGAAGAGAGATTATGAACAGCGGAGGGAAAAGGACAGATCGTTCCAGACAATGGGGCCTGGCAACGGAAGGCTCAGTGTCCTATGGTTTTGTATTTTGATTTTGATTTTGCCAGAGGCTTCTGGTTGCTTGACGAGAGACTGCGCTCAGGCCTGTATGTTTTAAGCACAGAAGAGAGGTAGATAGGCAAGGTACCATCAAAATGCCCATAAACCAGAATAGCTAGGTTATATTCTACTCTTGCTTCCACAGGGAGCCAATGGAGATGCTTCAATAGGCTGTTCGCTGAGGTGGTCTTTCGCTTTCGGAATACCAGCCCAGCTATACTGTTTTGTACCCTCTGAAAGCGCTTAATAGGAAAGGATGGGAGACTTGCAAGAATTGCATTACAATAGTCCAGTTTTGACGGTACAAAGAACACGACGAGTCATGCTGTGTCGTTTATACACTACGCACAAAAAGTTAGGATCACTTGCACAAAAATTCATAACTTTCAAAATAAGAAAGCCAATGCGTTGAAGTTTGACAAACATTTAATTCCATGCTTTAGTGATAACGATACACAATTGCCTTCAATTTCGAGCAATCGTTTGGTGTGTACATTTGATCAAAGTGGGTACGTATCGAAATTTGATTTCCCAAAGTCATTGAAATCACAAGACAGGGCATTCTGATGCTCCCAAAAGTTCAGTAATGCGTGTAACCGCCATGGCTGTTCTGGCACTCGACGCAGCGAGTCCTCATCGAGTTGACCAGGTTGGTGAAGATCCTCTGTGGAAGCGCCTGCCACTCAGCCTGCAGCATCTGGTAGAGGTGTTGGGCATCCCTGGGAGGGGGGTGGTTGCTCCTCACTTTGCGATCCAGCTCATCCCAGAGGTTCTCAATCGGGTTGAGATCGGGACTGCATGCTGGCCACTCCATTCTGTTGACTCCAGACTGCTGCAGGAAGTCGTTGACCACCCTTGCCCTGTGGGGGCGAGCGTTGTCATCCTGGTAGACAGCCGTCGGTCCCATCTGCTGCAGTGTAGGCACAGCCAGCGGTCGAAGGATCTCATCCCGGTATCGGAGGCCAGTCAGGTTACCCTGTACATGATACAAGGGTGTTCTGTGGTGAAGGCTGAAGGCCCCCCAGACCATTACAGAACCTCCACCAAAGGCCACCTTTTCTTGGACAGTGGTGTCAATAAAGCGTTGCCCTGGGCGCCTCCAGACCCTCAGTCGGCCGTCGTTGTGGTTCATGGTGAAGCGTGATTCATCACTGAACAGGACCTGGGACCATTGCTGACGTGTCCACCTCACGTGACGTCTGCAGAAGGCGCGGCGTGCTGCCCTATGGGCTGGAGTTAAGCGTGGCCGTACTGCTGGGCGACGAGAACGGAGGTTAAACCCATGAAGGCGGTTCCGTATGGTCTGCTGGCTGATGTTGATGTTAGTAGCCACCCTTAGCTGCCTTCGAATGATGCTGGAAGAGGCTGTTCTTGTCTGCAGGGCTTGTCGTTCAATGAGACGATCTTCACGTGGGTTTGTCTTCTTCGGTCGACCAGATCTGCGTCTTTCATGGACCCTCCCAGTGGCTGTGAAGCGTTGAATCAGTCTGACAATGACCG
>JAPXFY010000022.1:45981397-45988897 GCA_030674185.1 Monoplex corrugatus
TGTTGTTGTTGTTGTTGTTGTTGTTGTTGTTGTTGTTGTTGTTGTTGTTTGTCAGCGAGATACTTCTTGTTTCCACACACAGCATTTCGAAAGCAAAAATCTTGAGCAGTTCTTCACGGAAAAGAAGAAAGGTTTTACGCAATGTATATTTCAGACACCAGAAACATTTCTTTTTCATAGAGAATATTTTATGTAGGTTTACGGTTAACTATACCAAAAGCACACTTTCTATCGGCTGGTAGATTGTACGTAGCTTTAAGGTTTCTGGCACTAAGAATATTGTGCATAATTTTACAGTCCAATTACCATTGACGCATTTTCTAATCT
Organism: Monoplex corrugatus; assembly: GCA_030674185.1. Lineage (NCBI taxonomy): Eukaryota > Metazoa > Mollusca > Gastropoda > Littorinimorpha > Ranellidae > Monoplex > Monoplex corrugatus. The sequence continues at coordinate 45,981,725 of JAPXFY010000022.1, forward strand.
TTCAACAAGAAAATTTACGTAATTTCATCGTTCAACTGCAAAAGCACATTCATTTTCTCAGCGTGAATATTGCACACAGTTTCACAGTTCAAATGCTAAAACCACAGTTCATTTCGGCAAAAATACTGTACATAATTTCACTGTTCAAATACCAAAAACAGTTCATTTCGGCAAAAATAATATACACCGTTTCATAGTTTAAATGCCAAAAGCACAGTTCGTTTCAGCAAGAATACTGTACATAATTTCACAGTTATACCAAAACCATAATTCGTTTCAGCAAGAATACTGTACATAATTTCACAGTTCAAATGCCAAAAGCACAGTTCATTTCGGCAAAATACTGTGCATATTTTCACAGTTCAAATGCCAATACCACAGTTTGTTTCGGCAAGAAAACTATACATAATTTCACAGTTCAAATGCCAAAAGCACAGTTTGTTCCACAAAATATTGTACATAATTTCACATTTCAAATGCCAAAAGCACAGTTTATTTCGGCAAGAAATTTGTCATGATTTCACAGTTCAAATGCCAAAAGCACAGTTTGTTTCCACAAAAATATTGTACATAATTTCTTAGTTCAAATGCCAAAAGTACAGTTTGTTTCGGCAAGAATACTGTACTCAGTTTCACAGTTCAAATGCCAGATGCTTGTTTTTGCTCAGCAAGACTTTTGTATACAGTTCGGCAAGAATGTTGTACACAGTTAAGCAAAATTATTGCACACAGTTCAGCAAAAATGTTGCACACAGTTCAGCAAGAATATCGCACACAGTTCGAATGTTGTACACAGTTCAGCAAGACTGTTGTGCACAGTTCAGCAAGAATGTTGTACACAGTTTCACAGTTTAAATGAAAAAATCATTGTTTGTTTTAAGGAGGGAATTTTTTTTACATACATGTAATTTTACTGCAGTTCAAATACTAAAAGCACGTTTTCTTTCAGCGAGAATATTGCACAGACTATTGCACATACTTTCACAGTCCGAAACGAAAAACAGATCCTCTTTCAGCAAGAATATTTGACATAATTGCACAGTTCAAATACCAAAAACACATGTCATACAGGCGAGAATACTGTACATAATTTCACGGTTCAAATGTCAGAAGCACATTTTCTTTTAGCAAAAACATTTACGTAATTTCACTCTTCAAACATCAGAAACTCATTTTCTATCGCGAGAAGATTGTAAACATTTCACATTTGAGGGAGAGTTTGTTTTGTTGTTTGGTTGTTTGTTTTATCCGTTTCACTTCTGTTCTTCTTCCTGTTGTTGTTGTTGTTTTGTTGTTGTTGTTGTTGCTGTTGTTGTTATTATTGTTGTTGTTCTTGTTTTTTGCTGCTTGCTGTTTTTTTCTTCTTCTTCTTCTTCTTCTTCTTCTTCTTCTTCTTTTTTTCTTTTCTTTTTCTTTTTTTTTTTTTTCTTTCTTCTCTTCTTCTTCTTCTTCTTTCTTCTTCTTCTTCTTTCTTCTTCTTCTTCTTCTTCTTCTTCTTCTTCTTCTTCTTCTCTTCTTCTTCTTCTTCTTCTTCTTCTTCTTCTTCTTCTTCTTCTTCTTCTTCTTCTTCTTCTTCTCTTCTTCTTCTTCTTCTTCTTCTTCTTCTTCTTCTTCTTCTTCTTCTTCTTCTTCTTCTTCCTTCTTCTTCTTCTTCGCTTCTTCTTCTTCTTCTTCTTCGCTTCTTCTTCTTCTTCGCATTCTTCTTCTTCTTCTTCCGCATTCTTCTTCGCATTCTTCTTCTTCTTCCATCTTCTTCTTCTTCCTTCTTCTTCTTCTTCTTCGCATTCTTCTTCTTCTTCTTCCTTCTTCTTCTTCTTCTTCTTCTTCTTCTTCTTCTTCTTCTTCTTCTTCTTCTTCGCATTCTTCTTCTTCTTCTTCTTCTCTCTTCTTCTTCGCATTCTTCTTCTTCTTCTTCTTCTTCTTCTTCGCATTCTTCTTCTTCCATTCTTCTTCTTCTTCTTCTTCTTCTTCTTCTTCTTCTTCTTCTTGCTTCTTCTTCTTCTTCTTCTTCTCTTCTTCTTCTTCTTCTTCTTCTTCTTTCTTCTTCTTCTTCTTCTCTTCTTCTTCTTCTTCTTCTTCTTCCTTCTTCTTCTTCTCTTCTTCTTCTCTTCTTCTTCTTCTTCTTCTTCTCTTCGCATTCTTCTTCTTCGCATTCTTCTTCTTCGCATTCTTCTTCTTCTTCGCATTCTTCGCATTCTTCCTTCTTCTTCTTCTTCTTGCTTCTTCTTCATTCTTCTTCGCATTCTTCTTCTTTCGCATTCTTCTTCGCATTCTTCTTCTTCGCATTCTTCTTCTTCGCATTCTTCTTCTTCTTCGCATTCTTCTTCTTCGCATTCTTCTTCCTTTCCTCTTCAATAGCTTTCTTCTCTCATCGATGCATCAGAGAAACACATTTCCCACCAAGTTTTGTGTATTTGTTCTTTGTTGTCTTTTGTATAAATTTGACAAAGGCCATGCCACATAGCCATTAATTATGTGCTTGTATTGTTTTGTGTATTCAGTGCAGCCTTTCATTCAACTGTGCTGTGGTTTCTGGTATCCTTTTGCTTGAAGCCTGGCCGGCCAGTTTGATTCAGAGTTCACATTTCAAATGCCAAAAGCACAGTTCATTTCGGCAAAAATACTGTACATAATTTCACAGTTCAAATCGCTTGTTGTTGCTGCTGCTACTGTTGTTGTTGTTCTTCTTCTTCTTCTTCTTCTTCTTCTTGATTCCCTTTCTCACATTGGACACAGCAGCAGGGAGGTTTCAGTCTTTCTCTCATAATTTTTGTATCTGAGTATGGTTTGTTTGTAATCTTATGCTTGACAAAGGCCAGTTGGCCGAAAATTTTCGCCTGTTTTGTCTTGTATTAAATACGCGTTCGTATTTTTCTTTCGTGTTTTTTGTTTTGTTTTGTTTTGTTTTGTTTTGTTTTGTTTGTTTTTTTGTTTCAGATTTCACTGATAATTTCACGAGTTGAGATACCAGAGGTACATTTTCACTCAGTAATTTGTTGGGTTTTTTTCATCGCCTGTTTTGGACAGATGCCCATCCATTCCTGATGGAGAAGTTCGCCACAGTGAAGGTACCACACTCCACACCAGTGGGGGAAGTTGTTCACACGGTGAGGGTAGAGAATAATGATCCCAACGACAATCTTACAATGACGGTCAACATCACTCCTGCCGGTCATTTTGATTTCAATCCTGTCACTGGTAAGTGATACATAAACACTGTCGTCTGCAGACAAGCTTGTCTGCTGGGGGTCAGGTGGTTGGTTTCATGTGTGTGTCGCTGCGCTATTTCTTACACTTCTCAGGCCTACCACTCGCCGTAGTGTAGTGGTTAACGCAACGGACTATCGACTGGAAGGTTTCGGGTTCGAATCTCCATCAGTCCCTTCGAAACTCATCGTGGGATTGTTCGGACTCTAACAGGCTCCTAACCCAGAGTTGGGCGTGCCATGGGCTCATTTGGAAGACTAGGACCACACAGTCGAGTCTCATATGCTTCACGGATGCGATGCGTCATTGAGGGTGTTGCTCAAATCTTCCGACTAACATCGCAGGTATCTGTATCTCTCGGGCATGGTTTAGGCCAGAATGTATTATGATGGTAAGCGTGGATCACAGCCCTGTCACGCAGTGCACTGGTATATCCGTTCTTTCTGAGTGAACATGAGACACGGATCGTCACACCAGAACTGGAAGGGGGAACCCAAGCCATGGAAATGACATGTTAACGCAGGTGCTAAACATCAGGTACACAGATCATGTCACCAACGCACAAGTGCGCCAAGCCATCAAACTGTGTAATGGATCATAAGGGATTATGTTTGGAGTTTGTTCATCGCACTCGGACAATTCCATATATGCTCCACCCAAATCTGCCAAGAATTATCTGGCAGACTCCCTGAGCCTGCGCAAAACCCTATGCACTGCAAAAGTCTTGAAAATGATAAACATCTGTTAACACCAGTTTTGAGAAGAAAACTAATTTGGCATGGCCATCTGATAAGATCCAACAGCCTTGCCAAATCAGTCCTCCAAGGACAGTTCAGGTAGGGAGACAGATGGAAAGACAAAGGGAAAAAAAGACCGATGGACTCGACAACTTTGCGGAATGGACAGGCAAACCATTTCCAGAGAACCAGGATTTTGGAACACAACCGGCAGAGCTGGAGGAATCTGGCAAATAGCTCTTTAGTGCAGCGCCCCAATGTCTTCTAAAAGAGTTAAGAGAAGAAGAAAAAGATGAAAAGAAGAATGTCTTTGTTTGTTTGTGTGGTTTTGTAAATATAACTTGTTCCCCTTCCCTGTCCCTGCCAACCCAAACCCCAACCTCCTGGTCTACTGTGTCAGTTACACGTCACTACATAGTGTTCAGTTCATTGAAAATTTAAGAATCTGATCCACAGTGGAAGTGGAAACACATTGGGAAGACAGGGACCACACAGTCGAGTCTCATTCACTTCAAGGGCGCGTTGTTTAGGGCGTTTCGCAAATCTTCTGTTTCGTTCTTTCTACATCAACGCAGATGTCTGTATCTCTCGGATATAGTTGACGCCAGGATCTATTAAAACAGCAATCAAAGATACCTTTGAGGTCACACTGCAGAACAGCTACTGTTGAACAGAAGAGGAACTAGCGGAAGCTGAACGCAAAGCTGCATCCATTCTGCCCATATAGGGAAGAACATGTGTCTCCATGATCTATCCTGTATCTGACGTGACATATCCACACCAGGTGATAAAGGACCAGTATGCCTACTATCCCACATGAAGACCCACACCAGGTGATAAAGGACCAGTATGCCTACTATCCCACATGAAGACCCACACCTGGCGATAAAGGACCAGTATACCTACTATCCCACATGAAGACCCACACCAGGTGGTAAAGGACCAGTATGCCTACTATCCCACATGAAGACCCACACCAGGTGATAAAGGACCAGTATACCTACTATCCCACATGAAGACCCACACCTGGCGATAAAGGACCAGTATTCTACTATCCCACATGAAGACCCACACCAGGGTAAAGGACCAGTATGCCTACTATCCTACATGAAGACCCACACCAGGCGATAAAGGACCAGTATGTCTACTATCCCACATAAAGACCCACACCAGGTGTAAAGGACCAGTATGCCTACTATCCTACATGAAGACCAACACCAGGCGATAAAGGACCAGCATGTCTACTATCCCACATGAAGACCCACACCAAGCGATAAAGGACCAGTATGTCTACCATCCACATGAAGACCCACACCAGGCGATAAAGGACCAGTATGCCTACTATCCCACATGAAGACCCACACCAAGGATAAAGGACCAGCATGCCCACTATCCCACATGAAGACCCACACCAAGCGATAAACGACCAGATGTCTACTATCCCACATGAAGACCCACACCAAGCGATAAACGATCCAGTATTACCTACTATCCCACATGAAGACCCACACCAGGTGATAAAGGACAGTATGCCTAATATCCCACATGAAGACCACACCAGGTATAAAGGACCAGATGTCTACTATCCCACATGAAGACCCAACCAACAATAAAGGACCAGTATGCCTACTATCCCACATGAAGACCCACACCAAGTGATAAAGGACTAGTATGCCTACTATCCCACATGAAGACCCACACCAGGCGATAAATGACCAGTATACCTAATATCCCACATGAAGACCCACACCAGGTGATAAAGGACCAGTATGTCTACTATCCCACATGAAGACCCATACCAGACAATAAAGGACCAGTATGCCTACTATCCCACATGAAGACCCACCCAGACGATAAAGGACCAGTATGCCTACTATCCCACATGAAGACCCACACCAGGCGATAAACGACCAGTATACCTACTATCCCACATGAAGACCCACACCAGGCGATAAACGACCAGTATACCTACTATCCCACATGAAGACCCACACCAGGCGAATAAAGGACCAGTATGCCTACTATCCCACATGAAGACCCACCCCAGACGATAAAGGACCAGTATGCCTACTATCCCACATGAAGACCCACACCAGGCGATAAACGACCAGTATACCTACTATCCCACATGAAGACCCACACCAGGCGATAAACGACCAGTATACCTACTATCCCACATGAAGACCCACACCAGGCGATAAAGGACCAGTATGCCTACTATCCCACATGAAGACCCACACCAAGCGATAAAGGACCAGTATACCTACTATCCCACATGAAGATCCACCCCAGACGATAAAGGACCAGTATGCCTACTATCCCACATGAAGACCCACATCAGGTGATAAAGGACCAACATGCCTACTATCCCACATGAAGACCCACACCAGTCGATAAAGGACCAATATGCCTACTATCCCACATGAAGACCCACACCAGGCGATAAAGGACCAGTATGTCTACTATCCCACATAAAGACCAGTATAAATATATATATATACATATGTGTGTGTGTGCGTGCGTGCGTGCGTGCGTGCGTGCGTGTGTGTGTGTGTGTGTGTGTGTGTGTGTGTGTGTGTGTGTGTGTGTGTAGATTTCTCTCATTGTGCACTTGCTTAATGAGTGTTTATGTACTCCATCACCATTCTCTGTGTATTTATGTACATATGTCTGTCAATATGTGTGTGCTTAATGTGTATTTTCTCAATGAGTGTTTGCTTAATGAGTGTTTGTTCTATGCTTGCTTAATGAGTGTTTGCTTAGTGAATGTTTGCTCAATGAGCGTTCGCTTAGTGAGTGCTTAGTGAGCGTTTCATTAATGAATGTTTGCTCAATGAGTGTTTGCTCAATGAGTGTTTGCTCAATGATTGTTTGCTTAATGAGTGTTTGCTTAACGAGTGTTTGCTTAATGTGCGTTCGTTTAATGTGTATTTGCGTATTTTGTGTTTGTTAATGGGTGTTTGCTTAATGAGTGTTTGCTTAATGTGTGTTTGCTTAATGAGTGTGTACTCATTGTGTATTTGCTTATTGTGTGTTTGTTAATGAGTGTTGCTTAATGAGTGTTTGCGTAATGAGTGTTTGTTAAATGAGTGTTTCTGCACATTAGGTGAGGTGAAGGTACGCGACACTCTTTTGCCATCGACCTCATATACCGTGGATATTACTGTGAGAGACCTGTGTGGGCACGAGGACTCTGGCTACATAACTATCTACTCCTCCAATGAAGTAC
>JAPXFY010000022.1:46003897-46018897 GCA_030674185.1 Monoplex corrugatus
TGATTTCCCCTCTATTCTGTCTTCCTTCATGTCTAACTTGAAGACAGACCTTTTTGTCCAGCAGTGATTTCCCCTTTATTCTGTCTTCCTTCATGTCTAACATGAAGACAGACCTTTTTGTCCAGCAGTGATTTCCCCTCTATTCTGTCTTCCTTCATGTCTAACTTGAAGACAGACCTTTTTGTCCAGCAGTGATTTCCCCTTTATTCTGTCTTCCTTCATGTCTAACATGAAGACAGACCTTTTTGTCCAGCAGTGATTTCCCCTCTATTCTGTCTTCCTTCATGTCTAACTTGAAGACAGACCTTTATGTCCAGCAGTGATTTCCCCTCTATTCTGTCTTCCTTCATGTCTAACTTGAAGACAGACCTTTTTGTCCAGCAGTGATTTCCCCTTTATTCTGTCTTCCTTCATGTCTAACGTGAAGACAGACCTTTTTGTCCAGCAGTGATTTCCCCTTCTGTCTTCCTTCAAGTCTAACTTGAAGACAGACCTTTTTGTCCAGCAGTGATTTCCCCTCTACGTACCCACTCCTTCATCCCCCTCCCCTCTTGTTCCCCCCCCCCCTCCGGTATGCACGTGCTTTGTGTCGTAGAGTTTTTGTTATTGTGAGTAAATATTTTACTGAGTGGTGAGAGTATGGGCTTTGATTTGATTTGTTTGTCAAAACCTACCACATCATCATTATCATCATCATCATCATTGTTGTTGTTGTTATTAGTATCATCATCATCATCATCAGTAGTAGAAGTAATAGTAGTAGTAGTAGTAGTTGTTGTTGTTGTAGTATGATTATTATTATCATTCTTTTATTACTGTCATTATTGTTACCGTTATCATTGTTATCATTATTTAGCGCCTTATGATTATCATAACTGTTATTGTGATTTTATCGTCATCATTACTATAGTAATGTTATCATTATTATTATTAATGTTATTGGTAGTAGTAGTAGTAGTAGTAGTAGTTGTAGTAGTATGTTGAGAGTTCCATGGACAGCAAAGAAAACAAACGAGACAGTCTTGATGGAGGCAGACACAAGTAGATCACTCATAAGGAAGATTAGGAAAAGACAGACAACATTTACAGGCCATTTATGGGGAAAGGGGAAGTGGAGCACCTGGTCACAACGGGAAATCTGGAGGAAAAGAGAGCACCGGGTAGACCCAGGGAGAAGATACTAGACGGACTTACAGAGTGGCTGGGGACAAGGAGGGTGGAAGAGATGCTTGAGGCTGCAAGTGATAGAGACAGATGGAAGTCCATAATCGCCAACGCCATGCGGCCAGGCAACTGATGATGATGATGATTTTTATTATCATATTACTATTATAATTGTTATTATTATCGTCATCATCATCGTCGTCGCCGTCGTCATCTTCTTCTTCATCATCACTACCATCATCATCATTATCTTGCTTCTCATCATAATTGTTATCACTAGCAGCAGCAGCATTGTTATTATTATTATCATTATTATTATCATTATCATTATAATTATTATTATTATCATTATTATTATCATTATAATTGTTATTGTTATTAACATTATTATTATCATTATTATTGTTGTTATTATTATCATTATTATTATTATTATCACTACTACTATACTACTACTATACTACCACTCCTACTATACTAATACCACCACCACCACTACTACTACTACCACTCCTACTATACTAATACCACCACCACCACTACTACTACTACCACTCCTACTATACTAATACCACCACCACCACTACTACTACTACCACTCCTACTATACTAATACCACCACCACCACTACTACTACTACCACTCCTACTATACTAATACCACCACCACTACTACTACTACTACTACCACTCCTACTATACTACTACAACTACTATGTCACAGCACTGGAGTTATCACTGGCCCCCGGGCAGACGCTGGACTACGAGTCCACATCGCACTACCAGGTCAACTTTACAGCTGATGACGGCAAGCTGATGTCAGTGGGCGTGCTGACGTTAGACGTGGTGGACGTCAACGAGCCTCCTGTCCTGTTGACAGACATCTACTACGTCTACCAGGACGAGGGCAAGGTGCGCTGATGATGATGATGATAAGGCTGGTGGTGGTGGTGGTGGTGGTGGTGGTGGTAGTGATGATGGTGAATGTGGTGATGGTTGTGGAGGTGGTGGTGGTGGTGACGGTGGTGGTGGTCACGGTGATGGTGGTGGTGATGGTGGTGGTGGTGGTGGTAGTGATGATGGTGAAGGTGGTGACGGTTGTGGAGGTGGTGGTGGTGGTGGTTGTGATGGTGGTGCTGGTGGTGGTGGTGGTGACGGTGGTGGTGGTGGTGGTAGTGGTGGTGGTGGTGACGGTGATGGTGGTGGTGGTGACTGTGACGGTGGTAGTGGTGGTGGTGGTGATGGTGGTGGTGGTGGTGGTGATGGTGGTGGTGGTGACGACGACGGTGGTGGTGATGGTGGTGGTGGTGGTGGTGGTGGTGGTGTGACGGTGATGGTGGTGGTGGTGTGGTGGTGACGGTGATGGTGGTGGTGGTGGTGGTGGTAGTGATGATGGTGAAGGTGATGACGGTTGTGGAGGTGGTGGTGGTGGTGACGGTGGTGGTGGTGGTGTGGTGGTGGTGGTGGTGATGGTGGTGATGGTGACGGTGGTGACGTTGATGGTGGTGGCGGTGGTGTTGGTGGTGTGGTGACGGTGATGGTGGTTGTGGTGACGGTGATGGTGGTGGTGGTGACGGTGGTGGTGGTGGTAGTGGTGATGGTGAAGGTGTTGACGGTTGTGGAGGTGGCAATTCTGATGATAATGATGATGAAAATACTCATGACAAGAAGAAGACGGAAGTGATGACGACTCATCATCATCATCGTCGTCGTCGTCGTCGTCATTATCATTAATATCATCATCGTCGTCATCGTCGTCATGATCATCTTCATCATTGTCGTCTTCGTCATCATCATCAACAGCAGCATCTTCATCATTATTGTTATTGTTATTATTGTTATCATTCTTGTTATCATTACTACTATTATTATCATCATCATCATCATCATCATTACTTTTATCATTATTATTATCATTATTGTTGTTGTTGTTGTTATCAGCATTATTGTTGTTATCACTTTCATTCTTCATGTTAGTATTATTACTTTCATTCTTATTATAATTTTGATGATGATCATAATGATGATTGTGATGATGATGATGATGATGATATTAGTAATAACAACAATGATAATCCCATTTGTATAACGCAAACGATCCATGTCAAAAAATACTCGCGCTGTACAGAAAAAAAAAAACGGGGATGGGTGGGTGGAAGGGTTTGTGACATCAGTACGTCAATACATAATTAGATACACACACAAATACATCAATACAGCATATACATGTACATAGTACATCCAAAATACGAGGATTGATACCAATCTTTCTGGTTAGGCCGCTGTTTCTGAACTGTTTATGGCATATACTGATGACTTGTGTTGTGACAGAATGAATAGCTTTTGCGTCATTAATACGCACAAATATCATCATCATCGTCAGGTGCCCTGCCGCATGGCGTTGGCGACCATGGACTTCCAACCATCTCTATCTCTCGTTGCCCCTAGCATCTCCCCCACCCTCCTCATCCCCAGCCACTCTTTAAGTCCGTCCAGCATTTTCTCCCTGGGTCTACCTGGTGCTCTCTTTCCCTCCAGCTTTCCCGTTGTGACCAGGTGCTCCAAATCCCCCTTCCTCATAAAATGGCCTATAAATGTTGCCTGTCTTTTCCTGATCTTCCTTATGAGTGATCTACTTGTGTCTGCCTCCATCAAGACTGTCTCGTTTGTTTTCTTTGCTGTCCATGGAATTCTCAACATTCTTCTGAGAAACCACATCTCGGCTGCCTCAATCTTGCTCTGGTTTTGCTTGCTGACTGTCCACGCCTCGCATCCGTACAACAGAATTGGTTCTATATAACATTCAAGAACTCTCCTTCTGATGTTAATTGAAAGGCATTTGATGGTAAGAATGCTTGTCATCTTCTTGAATGCTGGTTTGGCTTGGCCGATTCTGCCAGCTATTTCCGATGTGCATCTGCCGCCTGATGAAATGACCGTTCCCAGGTATTTGAACTTACTAACCTGTGTCAAGGTTGTGCCATTTGCTGTTATTTTGCATGAGGGGATTTCATGTTTTTTACTGATCACCATGACTTCAGTCTTCCTGCTGTTTAGTTCCAACCCTGTACCTTTGCTTTCTATTTCTAGTATATTCACAAGGTTTTGTAGGTCCCTTTCATTTTCTGCAATTAGCACGGTGTCATCTGCGTACCGAACGTTGTTTATCATTTTCCCTCCAACCTTTAATCAGGGCTTCTTCTAGGTTTCTCATGATGTTTTCGCTGTATAGTGAAAACAGATCTGGTGACAAAACACAACCCTGTCTGACTCCTCTTTTGATGTTTTGGAAAGAGCTTATATTGTTTTCTATTCACATTGCAGCTGTTTGTTCCCAGTACATATTCCTGATTAGTCGTAGATCTTTTCCATCAACATTGAGTCTCTCCAGCACAAATATAATGACGTCATATCTACGTTTATCTTTTTGTAAATGACGTCACTGGAATTGTGCCGTATCGACGTGTCCGAAAAAATGGGTTCCAGCATAAAGCAGCCCAGATGTCACGCAACTAAAATCTCAAACCGAACCGGCCAGTGGTTGCTGCAGCAGACATCTTGCTTATGTATATGTATGAATCATGACTTGCGAGCATGATTGAAAACTTAAAAACTTTCATATCCACCACGTGCATGTCATCATATCTCGAATGTAGGCTATACATACATTCTGTCTCATCTTCTGGTAATCTGAATTGCATCTTTGCAGCGTGGTGTGAAGGATTGTTCATCGGCTAAATCTGCCCGCATTGTTTCGCACTATCTCCTTTGCATCTTTGCAGCGTGGTTGTGAAGGGTTGTTCACTCGGCTAAATCTGCCCCGCATTGTTTCGCACTATCTCCTTAGCAGTTTTGTTCCAGAGTGACAGCCAAGAAGCGTTCAACACGCCTCTTTCTATCATAATTATGTCTCTGTTCCTTCAGATCATGGTTCATACATATGCATAAGCAAGATTCTGCCGTATGACCCAAAATATCAACCAATCACTGGCCGGTTCGGTTTGAGATAATAGTCGCATGTGACTAGTCGCCGTGGTGTAGTAATTAACGCAACGGACTACCGACTGGAAGGTTGTAAGTTCGACTCTCCGTCAGTCCCTTCAAAACTATATCATTGTGGGATTTTTCAGCTCTAGCCGGCTCTTGCAAAGCCAGAGCAAGATTGAGGCAGCCGAGATGTGGTTTCTCAGAAGAATGTTGAGAGTTCCATGGACAGCAAAGAAAACAAACGAGACAGTCTTGATGGAGGCAGACACAAGTAGATCACTCATAAGGAAGATTAGGAAAAGACAGGCAACATTTATAGGCCATTTTATGAGGAAAGGGGATTTGGAGCACCTGGTCACAACGGGAAAGCTGGAGGGAAAGAGAGCACCAGGTAGAGACCCAGGGAGAGAATGCTGGACGGACTTGCAGAGTGGCTGGGGATGAGGAGGGTGGGGGAGATGCTGGAGGCAACGAGAGATAGAGATGGTTGGAAGTCCATGGTCGCCAACGCCATGTGGAGGGCACCTGATGATGATGATGAACCGGCTCTTACAATGATTTTTCTTTTCTCATAACATGTCTCATAAATGTTGCTTATCTTTTCCTATCTTCTTCATTAATGTTCTTTTTGTGTTTGTCTCTTTCAAGACTGTCTCGTTTGTTTTCTTTAGGCTAGTGTCCATGGAACTCTTAACATTCTTCTTAGAAACCACATTTCAGCTGGCTCAATCTTGTTCTGGCTTTGCATGTTTATTGTCCACGCTTGGCATCCGTACAATAGCATCAGTTCTATATAACACCGAAAAACTCTTTCTGATGTTATCTAATAGGCATTTGTTGGTAAGAACGCTTTTTTCATTTTCTGAAACTCCCGTAGGCTATTCTCTAGAACATGCAGTAACGTAACAATATAACATTATAAACAAACTGTAACAATTCGTCGATGTTTTTGTTTGTTTGTTTGTTTTTTAACCAGATGAACAGCACATTTGGTGGTCAGCCTAACCTTCAAGTCAGTGATCCAGACATGGGAGATTCTCTGACCTATGCCATGGACATCTCCGCCAACACCAACTCCAGCAACTACTGCAGCTACCTGCAAGTAAACAGAGGCTCTGGAACCTTCAGCTACGCTAGAGACTACGACGTCGACGATCCGGCCTTGTCTTCTCTGTTCACCTGTCTGATTAAGGTTGGTTTATCTGTCTGGTTATGGTTTGTTTACCCGTCTGATTAACGTTGGTTTACCTGTCTGATTATGGTTGATTTACCTGTCTGATTACGGTTGGTTTATCTGTCTGGTTACGATTGGTTTACCTGTCTGATTAAGGTTGGTTTACTTGTCAGATTAAGATTGGTTTATCTGTCTGAATAAGGTTGGTTTACCTGTCTGACTATGGTTGGTTTACCTGTCTGATTATGGTTGGTTTACCTGTCTGATTATGGTTGGTTTACTTGTCAGATTACAGTTGGTTTACTTGTCAGATTAAGGTTGGTTTACCTGTCTGATTAAGGTTGGTTTACCTGTCTGATTATGGTTGGTTTACCTGTCTGATTATGGTTGGTTTACCTGTCTGATTAAGGTTGGTTTACTTGTCTGATTAAGGTTGGTTTACCTGTCTGGTTATGGTTAGTTTACCTGTCTGATTAAGGTTGGTTTACCTGTCTGATTAAGGTTGGTTTACTTGTCAGATTAAGATTGGTTTATCTGTCTGATTAAGGTTGGTTTCCCTGTCTGATTAAGGTTGGTTTACCTGTCTGATTATGGTTGGTTTATCTGTCTGGTTATGGTTAGTTTACCTGTCTGATTATGGTTGGTTTACCTGTCTGATTATGGTTGGTTTACCTGTCTGATTAAGGTTGGTTTACTTGTCTGGTTAAGGTTGGTTTACTTGTCTGGTTAAGGTTGGTTTACTTGTCTGATTAAGGTTGGTTTCCCTGTCTGATTAAGGTTGGTTTACCTGTCTGATTATAGTTGGTTTCCCTGTCTGATTATGGTTGTTTACCTGTGTGATTAAGGTTGATTTACCTGTGATTATGGTTGGTTTACCTGTCTGATTATGGTTGGTTTACCTGTCTGATTACGGTTGGTTTATCTGTCTGGTTACGATTGGTTTACCTGTCTGATTAAGGTTGGTTTACTTGTCAGATTAAGATTGGTTTATCTGTCTGATTAACGTTGGTTTACCTGTCTGATTATGGTTGGTTTACCTGTCTGGTTATGGTTAGTTTACCTGTCTGATTAAGGTTGGTTTACCTGTCTGATTAAGGTTGGTTTACTTGTCAGATTAAGATTGGTTTATCTGTCCGAATAAGGTTGGTTTACCTGTCTGACTATGGTTGGTTTACCTGTCTGATTATGGTTGGTTTACCTGTCTGATTATGGTTGGTTTACTTGTCAGATTAAGGTTGGTTTACTTGTCAGATTAAGGTTGGTTTACCTGTCTGATTAAGGTTGGTTTACCTGTCTGATTATGGTTGGTTTACCTGTCTGATTATGGTTGGTTTACCTGTCTGATTAAGGTTGGTTTACTTGTCTGATTAAGGTTGGTTTACCTGTCTGGTTATGGTTAGTTTACCTGTCTGATTAAGGTTGGTTTACCTGTCTGATTAAGGTTGGTTTACTTGTCAGATTAAGATTGGTTTATCTGTCTGATTAAGGTTGGTTTCCCTGTCTGATTAAGGTTGGTTTACCTGTCTGATTATGGTTGGTTTATCTGTCTGGTTATGGTTAGTTTACCTGTCTGATTATGGTTGGTTTACCTGTCTGATTATGGTTGGTTTACCTGTCTGATTAAGGTTGGTTTACTTGTCTGGTTAAGGTTGGTTTATCTGTCTGGTTATGGTTAGTTTACCTGTCTGATTAAGGTTGGTTTACCTGTCTGATTAAGGTTGGTTTTCTTGTCAGATTAAGATTGGTTTATCTGTCTGATTAAGGTTGGTTTCCCTGTCTGATTAAGGTTGGTTTACCTGTCTGATTATAGTTGGTTTCCCTGTCTGATTATGGTTGTTTACCTGTGTGATTAAGGTTGATTTACCTGTGATTATGGTTGGTTTACCTGTCTGAATGAGGTTAGTTTACCTTTTGATTATGATTGATTTACCTGATTAAGGTTTGTTTACCTGTCTGGTTATGGTTAGTTTACCTGTCTGATAAAGATTGATTTATCTGTCTGATTAAGGTTGGTTCACCTGTCTGAATGAGGTTAGTTTACCTTTTTGATTATGATTGGTTTACCTGACTGAATAAGGTTGGTTTACTTGATTAAGGTTGGTTTATCTAATTAAGGTTGGCTGACCTGTTTGAATAAGGTTGGTTGACCTGACTGAATGAGGTTGGTTTACCTAATTAAGATTGGTTTACCTGTCTGAATAAGGTTGGTTTACCTGCCTGAATAAGGTTGGTTTACGTGTCTGAATAAGGTTGGTTTACCTGTCTGAATAAGGTTGGTTTATCTGTCTGATTAAGGTTGGTTTACCTGACTGAATAAGGTTGGTTTACCTGTCTGAATAAGGTTGGTTTACCTGACTGAATAAGGTTGGTTTACCTGTCTGAGTAAGGCTGATTTAACTGACTGAATAAGGTTAGTTTACCTGTCTGAATAAGGTTGGTTTACCTGACTGAATAAGGTTGGTTTACCTGTCTGAATAAGGTTGGTTTACCTGACTGAATAAGGTTGGTTTACGTGTCTGAATAAGGTTGGTTTACGTGTCTGAATAAGGTTGGTTTACCTGACTGAATAAGGTTGGTTTACCTGTCTGAATAAGGTTGGTTTACATGTCTGAATAAGGATGGTTTACCTGACTAAATAAGGTTGGTTTACATGTCTGAATAAGGTTGGTTTACGTGTCTGAATAAGGTTGGTTTACCTGTCTGAATAAGGTTGGTTTACCTGTCTGAATAAGGTTGGTTTACCTGTCTGAATAAGGTTGGTTTACGTGTCTGAATAAGGTTGGTTTACCTGTCTGAATAAGGTTGTTTTAACTGACTAAATAAGGTTGTTTTACCTGACTGAATAAGGTTAGTTTACCTGACTGAATAAGGTTGGTTGACCTGACTGGATAAGGTTGGTTTACCTGTCTGAATAAGGTGGGTTTACCTGACTGAATAAGGTTGGTTTACCTGACTGATTAAGGTTGATTTACCTGTTCGATTAAGGTTGGTTTACCTGACTGAATAAGGTTGGTTTACCTGTTCGATTAAGGTTGGTTTACCTGACTGATTAAGGTTGATTTACCTGTTCGATTAAGGTTGGTTTACCTGACTGAATAAGGTTGGTTTACCTGTTCGATTAAGGTTGGTTTACCTGACTGAATAAGGTGGTTTACCTAATTAAGGTTGGTTTGCCTGTCTGATTAAGGTTGGTTTACCTGTCTGAATAAGGTTGGTTTACCTGACTGAATAAGGTTGGTTTACCTGACTGAATAAGGTTGTTTACCTGTCTGATTAAGGTTGGTTTACTTGTTCGACTAAGGTTGGTTTACCTGACTGAATAAGGTTGGTTTACCTGTTCGACTAAAGTTGGTTTACCTGACTGAATAAGGTTGATTTACCTTTCGACTAAGGTTGGTTTACCTGACTGAATAAGTTTGATTTACCTGTTCGACTAAGGTTGGTTTACCTGACTGAATAAGGTTGGTTTACCTGTTCGACTAAGGTTGGTTTACCTGACTGAATAAGGTTGGTTTACCTGTTCGACTAAGGTTGGTTTACCTGACTGAATAAGGTTTGGTTTACCTAATTAAGGTTGGTTTGCCTGTCTGATTAAGGTTGGTTTACCTGTCTGAATAAGGTTGGTTTGTGTTCTTGTTTCGTTTGTTAACAATTTGTTCTTGGTTGGTTGACTGGTTAATTGGTTTATTAAATATTTAGGGTTGTTTTTGATTTGTTATTATTGTTATTATTATTATTATCATTGATTATTATTATCATTATTGTTGTGTTGTTGTTGTTGTGGTGGTGGTGGTGGTGGTGGTTGCTGTTGTGCCTGTTTGTTGGATTTTTTTTTTCGTTCAGTTTTATAGGGGAGCTGGTCTCCTTTTTTTTTTTTTTTTTTTTTTTTTTTGTAAGCATGTGTATTTTGCTGTTTGTTGGTTTGATTTTGGGGGGCTTTTTTTTTTTCTTTTGGTTGTTGTTGTTCCGTTTCGTTTGATTTTACTGCACAATTGTCTGTACTTCATTCCCCCCCATGTCACTACCGCCACACCGTTCATATCCGCTTCTCGAACACAACATGAAATGCAACAGAATCCCGGACAAGTTTTCACAGGGGTATGAGGAGTTCTTGTCCTTACGTAGGCTGCTAAATATTCTCACTTGCATTCGAATACAGGAGTGGGACTGTCTGTCTTGATGCTTCTGTGTGGTGCCGTGCATGAGGCAGCAAGAGCTGTCCAGTGGTGAAGCTCGTTTGGCACAGAGTCTCAGAGCATCACTCCTGGTCTCCATCAGCTGTCAGTCTCTGTCAACTGCCTGGCATCGGTTCCTTTTTGGTTTTAAACTCGTTTGCTATAGGAAAGCTGGGGGTGGGGAAGAGAACACCAGGTAGACCCAGGGATAAAATATTGGACGGACTTGCAGGGTGGCTGAGGACAGAGAGGGTGGAAGATGTACGTGCAGCAACAAGAGATAGGTTGGTATGGAGGGACATGATCGCCAACGCCATGCGGCAGGGAACTTGATGGTAATGTCCTTTGCTGTCCTGTTGGACATCCTTTATGGCGAGCTTGCCACAGGGCAGAGAAACATTGGCCGACCACAGCTGAGATACAAAGACGTTTGCAAACGTGACATGAAGGCGCTTGAGATCAACACTGAGTCCTGGGAGGACCTCGCAGACGACCGTAACAGCTGGAGAACCACTCTCAAGAAACAGCTGCGGATTGGTGAGGACAAACTGTCAGCTGCTGCAGCAGAAAAGCGAGTTCGCGGGAAAAGGGATGACAGCCAACAGACCAGCATCAGCATACACATGTGACCGCTGCGACAGAGACTGCCTCTCTCGCGTTGGTCTCTACAGTCACAGGCGACGCTGCTTGGACCAAGCAGACAGCCCATCTAGACATTAGAATGGATGTACTTTGTCCATGGTCAGCCATGACCGAGGGAGGCCTACTACTACCTCTTGGGTTCCAGCTCAGAACTACGTTGGCAGGTCTGGAAGATGACAGTTTAGTGACATGGCCCAGGCAACTCAGTCGACGCTTGCAGATGATGATGTTGGTAACAGGGATCTGTTTGTTTCCTTGACCTTCCTTCATCATTTGTCTCAAAGTCTGTCCGTCTGATGCCCAGGATCTTGCGTACGCATTTTAGGTCAAAGGAGTCACGCTTCTTCTCCCTATCGTGTTTTCAGGTTCCACATTTCATCGCTGTGCAGCAAAGTTGACAAAGCGTGGAGTTGTGGATATCAGCACTTTTAGGTTGAAGGAGATTTTTTGCTGATCCAGATATTTGACAGGTTGTTGAATTGCTGCTGTTGCTTTGCTCGTGCGACAGTTCTTGTTTGTTTGTTTGTTTGTTTGTTTGTTTGTTTGTTTGTTTGTTTGTTTGTTTGTTTTCCTTTTTTTTTCTTTTTTTTTCCCAGATATTTGACAGGTTGTTGAATTGCTGCTGTTGCTTTGCTCGTGCGACAATTCTTTTTTATTTTTTATTTTGTTGTTGTTGTTGTTGTTGCTATTCCACATAATTGACAGGGTTGTTGAAGCTGCTGTCGTTTTGCTCATGCGACTTTCTTTTTTTTTTTTTCTTTTTTTTTTGTATCGCTTGAGTTGTTGTGTGTTTTCTTTTACATGTATTTATCCGTTTACATATTTTCATTCTTCTTTTCAGATTGAAGACACAGGCGGCTTTTCAGTGACAGCCACCGCCACTGTCTCCATCCAAGACACCAACGACAACAGCCCAAAGTTTACAAAGTCCGTCTTTTTCTTCAGCATCAGCCAATCAGCGAGCTTGGGCACCACAGTGGGCGTGGTCAGCGCCACGGATGGTGACATCAGCTCGGCCAACAACCAATTGTCGTTCACTATGGTGGGGATCACGCCTTACTTCTATCTGTCGTCCAGCGATGGTGTGTCACTGTGCATTCAATTTGGATAACGTGTGTCGACACTGTCATCAGTGAACCTTTGCAGGTCATTGTGGTCTGGTGTTTGTTTCTCTTCTTCTTCTGTCTTGTCATATCATCATCATCTTCTTCTCTCGTCGTCGTCGTTGTCGCCTTCTTTTCTTGTCTTTTCTTTCTTCTTCTTCTTCTTTTTCTTCTTTCTCTTCTCTTCTTCTTCTCTTCTTCTTCTTTTCTTCTTCTTCTTCTTCTTCTCGTCTCGTGTGTCGTTTCTTTTCTTCTTCTTCTTCTTCCTTTCTTCTCTTCTTCTCTTCTTCTTTTCTTCTTTCTTCTTCTTCTTCTTCTTCTTCTTCTTCTTCTTTTTTCTCTTCTTCTTCTTCTTCTTCTTCTTCTTCTTCTTCTTCTTTTCTTTCTTCTTCTTCTTCTTCTTCTTTCTTCGTCTTTTCTTCTTCTTCTTTTCTCTTCTTCTCTTCTTCGTCATCGTCGTCGTCGTTTTCTGTTGTTGTTGTTTCTTTTCCTCTCTCTTTTTTTTCTTCTCTTCTTCTTTTTGTTTTTTTTTTTTTGTCTACTTCTTCTTTTCTTTCTTTCTTCTCGTTTCTTTTCTTCTTCTTCTTTTCCTTCTTCTTCTTTTTTTCTTCTTCTTCTATCTTCTTCTTACTTCTTTCTTTCTTCTCTTCTGTTCTTCTTTCTTCTTCTTTTTCTTCTTCTTCTTTTTTTTTCTCTCTTCTTCTTCTTCTTTCTTCTTCTCTTCTTCTCGTCTTCTTCTTTTCTGTTCTCTCTTCTTCTTCGTTTCTTCTTTTCTTCTTCTTCTCTTCTTCTTCTTCTTTCTCTTCTTTCTTCTTCTTCTTCTTCCTTCTTCTTCTTCTTCTTCTTCTTCTTCTTTTCTTCTTTTCTTCGTCTTCTTCGTTTCTTCTTCTTCTTCTTCTTCTTCTTCTTCTTCTTTCTTTCTTTCTTCTTTCTTCTTCTTCTTCGTCTTCTTCTTCTTCTTCTTCTTCTTCTTCTTCTTCTTCTCTTCTTCTTCTTCTTCTTTTTTCTTCTTCTTCTTCTTCTTCTTCTTCTTCTTTCTTTCTTCTTCGTCTTCTTCTTCTTCTTCTTCTTCTTCTTCTTTTCTTCTTCTTCTTCTTCTTCTTCTTCTTCTCTTCTTCTTCTTCTTTTTCTTCTTCGTTTTCTTCTTCTTCTTCTTTCTTTTCTCTTTCTTCTTTCTTTCTCTTTCTTTCTTTCTTTCTTTCTTTCTTTCTTTCTTTCTTCTTTCTTCTTCTCTTTCTTTCTTTCTTTCACATATGGAATTGTCGGAGTGTGATGAATCCCTCTTGACCAAAGTCCAAACTGAAGGCAGGACTGTATGTGACATAACGGGATCATCGACATAGATCTTTGATACCGATCATTTTCTGTGTTGATGGAAAGATATTCCGTCTCCGGTCAGTTACTGCACATAAACCATGAGCTGGCCAGGTCCTGAGGTCCTACCTTGCCTATGTTTTACCTAGCTTACATTTCTTTTATCTTATACAAGTACTGTGTCTAGATAGATAGATAGATAGACAGACAGACAGACAGACAGGTCCTGAAGTCCTACCTAGCCTATGTTTTACCTAGCCTGCATTATTTTATCTTATACCAGTATTATATGTCGATAGATAGATAAATAGATAACTTGATAGATAGATAGATAGATAGATATATAGATAAAGATAGATTGATAGACAGATTGATAGATAGACAGATAGATAGATAGATAGATAGATAGATAGATAGATAGCCGTTATTTGCATTATAACATTAACATTACAAGAAACAGCCAAAAGGAACGTTTAAAAGAAAAGGAACACATCGTCTTCAGTATAAATGTTTTTATTTATTCATTTGTTTATTGTTGTTGTTGTTTGTTGTTGTGTGCGTTTAGTTTTTACGTCGGCACCCACCTCAGGTGATATGGCCGACGGGGATAACCATATCCCAGGGAAGTGGGGGGAGGGAGACTTATTTAATCCTATGACCGACACCACCAAAACAACAATGATGTTAAGATGGGACAATGAGAAGGCCACCAGTTTTCATACAATGTAGCGCACCCGTGGATTCGAACCCATAATCATTAGCACAATACAAATGTAGGCCTATTGGTTCTATTCGTAGCTACCCATAAAAATGCTTGCCACTACTGTTGTTGTGATTGCCGTGGTTATCGTCGTTGTCGTTGTCATTATCGTTATCACTAATGGTACAGCGTTTTCTGTGTTAGTCAAAAGTTCATGGCTAGTCTTTGGAGGGCAGATTGTTAATGTTCGTGATCTGTTTAATCCCTCCTTTATAGACGACTAATAAGGTATGTATGTTTGTAATGTGGACCTGTAGGCCTATTTTGTTGGAAGTGTTCAACTTTGGAATTATGTTTGATGGTTTGTTGTGAATATTTGTATGTTGCTGACTTTTTTTTATGGGGGGGGGGGGGGGGAGGGAGGTGTTGCATGACAGATTTACATATGGAAGATGAGGCATTGTACAAGTAGTCTTATTATTATTTATTATTATTATTATTATTATTATTATTATTA
The DNA here is from genome assembly GCA_030674185.1 of Monoplex corrugatus. NCBI lineage: Eukaryota > Metazoa > Mollusca > Gastropoda > Littorinimorpha > Ranellidae > Monoplex > Monoplex corrugatus. Next base: position 46,018,673 of record JAPXFY010000022.1, read on the forward strand.
TTTTTTGTTAATGTTATATTATTATTAGTTATTATATATTATCATCATTGTTGTTTTGTTGTTATTACTGCTGCTGCTGCAACTACTACTACTACTACTACGACTACTACTACTACTTCTACTATTACTACTGCTACTATTACTACTACTACTGCTGCTGCTGCTGCTGCTACTACTACTACTACTACTACTAAACTGGTAGTAGTTGTAGTAGTAGTACTAGTA
>JAPXFY010000022.1:46023897-46038897 GCA_030674185.1 Monoplex corrugatus
ATGGTGTAGTGGTTAACGCAACGGACTACCGACTGGAAGGTTATGGGTTCGAATCCCCATCAGTACCTTCAAAAATCATTGTGGGGTTTTTCGGCTCTAACCGGCTTCTACCCAGAGTTGGGTGTGCTGTGGGCTCATTGGGAAGACTGGGACCACACAGTCAAGTCTCATCCACTTCGTGAATGCGTCATTGAGGGTGTTTTTCAGATCTTCTGACCAACATCACAGGTGTCTCTATCTCTCGGGCCTGGTTGACGCCAGGATACATTATGATAGTAAGTGTATAGTACAACCTTGTCACGCAGTCTCAATCCTAGATGGAACTCGATAGCATCATGATTATCATCCACATCGACCTTATCATCATAGCATAATAAAAACTGTTTCAGCTTCTGTGGCCATTAAAGTGACGTAGAAAATGGGACAAAAAAAAAAGGTGAGCACAAAGGTAACCTCCCTGAGTGCAATGATCCTTAAAATATCCAATCCACAATCCAATCAAATCCACCCAATACTATGTTTCAGTACGTACCTCGGGCACCCTCAGTCTTGCAGATGTCCCCTTGCCAAAGGACTGGAGTACTTGGGCCACGAAACAATAAGGTGTTTTTTTTTCTTTGGTTGTACATAAACGTATGCCCCCGTGGGGATGCTGGGGGTGCTTTCAGTATAAACAGTATCCCCACCTTCTGGAAATGAAATTCTGTGCTAGAAATTTCCTCTTTTCTGTCACTCTCTTTGTTTCTGCCTTGTTCCTCTGCTTTCTGTCATTTCTACTTATCATTTTCTGTCTTAATGGTCCATTCACTTGCATGTGTTCGATAAAGTCTTACGTATTTTTTCTTAGGATTGATAATTGGGTACATGTATTAAGTGTATTTTTGGCTCTAGGGAGGTAAGATTTGCAGAAACAATTTATGCCTGTTTTTACTTATGTTTTGGTGTCCTTAGGTATGCTTATATTTGTATTCAGGTGTGTTTCTTAAATCCCCTGTGCGATGAATTGGACGGAGTGGTCAACGCCGAGGGCATGTCCTTAGATTATGTGCACGAATGCATTGATATTCGTACTGAATTTTCTGTTCCTTTTTTTTTCCTGTTGAAGTTTTGCATGTTTTGAAGCGTTTATAATTCTGATATGGCTCTACGCAGTCGGCTGGGCTTTAAACAACAATAACAATAACAATAATTTGTAGTCATCTCTCTTCCCTTGGATTGCTTTAGTACAGTAGGTTAGTTGGTAGACTGGTCAGTGGATTGTTTGATCATTGTTAAGACAATTGGTTCATCTTCAATGGCCTGTTTGCAACCCATCTTAATGTTTCCATCATTCTGGTGGTGTGAGCTTAGTGTTTCCTTGGTCCCTCCCCCTTTCCCCCTGTTTCAAGACTTCGCCATGGCAATGGGTTTTGTGCCAGCTCAGGGAATCTGCCAGATAACTGCAGGCAGATTTGGGGTGGAGCGCATACGGAATTGTTCGAGTGTGGTGAATGCCCCTTGAAGTAAACTACGAACTTCACGTTTCTTTTCTTTCATCCTTTGTTTCTTTTCGTTTCTCTTTTTTTTTCAGTCCATAATTTCAGATTAGATGTGTCTTCTGTGAACTTGTAAGTCATTATTTCGGTAATGAGATATTCCATTGTTATCATCAACATCAGATGGACAGTAAACTGACCTTGTGATTTTTGTCTACGTGCAGATGGTCTTCCAAGTGACGTCAGAACTCTGTTTGTGGCTGCTCTTCCACCTTAATTACGGCTTCCGTGATGCTTGACGGGAAATTAAGGATATCGCATCATAGTTATCCTTTTTTTCTGTTTTTCTAATATTTTGCGTGTATTTCGTGATAACTTTGATATATATATATATACATGTATGTGAGCATACCTATGTGTATACATGTATATGTGTGTATGTGTGTGAGTGATATTTTCAAATACCTTACAGATATATTTATATACTTATAACTATCTGTACAACTACATATATTTATATATAACTATATACTTTTTGTTACTTTTTTTTTGTAACAGCGGATCTACCCTGTAAAATTTCGGCTGCTCTTCCCCGGGACATGGGATCGCCGCAATACCGCGCCACCCATTTTTTTAAAATTCTGTTTACTTATGCGTACGTATCTGTTTATCTATAAATGTATATTTTTGGACAAAAGATTGCTGGGAACAGTTTCTTGCCATGGGCGCTGTAACGCGCGTTGAGTGCTGGTAGACACGGGACCTTAACTTATAATTTCATCTCAAAGACTGTTCACCAAGTGTTTGATATTGTATGGTTTTCAGTATCTCGTAATCTCCTTTGTGTTTTTAACCCTCTGACTCCCGCACCCTATCCACCAACTACAAAACTTAAAACCCTTTGACTCCCTCACAATGTCCACTGGCTTCCTGCGAGAAGCTGGTGGATAGGGTGAGGGAGACAAATGGTGAAATTTTTTGCTCTGCTAGCATGGTTGACAATGCAGGATGCTGGTGGACAGGGTGCGGGAGTCAAAGGGTTAAAGAACTTTATTTGTTATACATTTGGTTCTGGTGACTAAATGGTAGTCACTACAGTATCTGCTTTTTTTTTCCCTCGGTAACAAAAATTCACCAAGACGATTCCTAATTGAACATTTCAATACCACGCTGAACCTTTGCTTGTCCTTAGTAGAACACGGGTAGGCACTACTATGATACGACGTTCATGATGGAGAATAGCTGTAAATTTTATTGACATGTACTTAAAGTAATAACTACCTGATTCATCGCCTGTTCGTTACATGTATTACGCTTCTTTATTTTTGTATGACCTACCCGGTCTCTTCGAGGATGCCGGGAGCTCAATCAGTATGAATGGTGTCCCTGAGTTCTGGAAGCTCTGTGCTGGAGATTTCATTTTTTCCTGTCATTCTCTTTGTTTCTGCCTTCTTCCTTTGTTTTCTATCATCCCTTTCTCTCTGATTTTTTGCCTTGCTGGTTCATTTACGTTTATGTTTTCCATAAAGCCTTACATACTTTCTATCTATTAGGACTGATAATTGGCTATATATATATTGGCGGCGGTTTTAGCTCTAAAGAAATGAAAAACTGCTCATGACAATTTTAGATACTGTAATGCCAGTTTTTCCTGTATCTTTTTGTGTGCTTAGTTCTGTTTTAGCATTTGTAGTCAGGTTTGTTTTCTTTTTTAATCTCCTTAGTGATAAACTGGGCGGCGAAGCCAACTCCAGGAGCATATCCTTAAGAGTATTTTCGTGAAGGCAGTGATCATTTATGTGCCCTGCCGCATGACGTTGCCGATCATGGTTCTCCATACGAATCTATCCCTTGTTGCTGCAAGTACGTCTTCCACCCTTTTTGTTCCCACCCACCCTGCAAAACTGTCGAATATTTTCTCCCTGGTGCTCTTTGTCCTTCTAGCTTTCCTGTCGTGACTAGGTGTTCAAATAGATTTCTCTTGCCTCATAAAATGTCCTAGAAATGTTGCTTTCCTTTTCTTAATCTTTTTCATTAATGTTCTTTTTGTGTTTGCCTCTCTCAAGATTGTCTCGTTTGTTTTCTTTGCAGTGCATGGAACTCTTAACCTTCTTTTTAGAAACCACATTTCTGCTGCCTTAATGACATTCTTCGTAGAGACCACATTTCAGCTGCCTCAATCTTGTTTTGGCTTTGCTTAACATTCTTTTTAGAAACCACATTTCAGCTGCCTTCAATATTGTTTTGGCTTTGCTTAACATTCTTTTTAGAAAAACATTTCATTGCCTCAGTCTTGTTTTGGCTTTGCTTAACATTCTTTTTAAGAAACCACATTTCAGTTGCCTCAGTTTTGTTTTGGCTTTGCTTAACTTCTTTTAGAAACATTTCTGCTGCCTTGGTGACATTCTTCTAGAACCACATTTCAGCTGCCTCAATCTTGTTTTGGCTTTGCTTAACATTCTTTTTAGAAACCACATTTCAGCTGCCTTAATCTTGTTTTGGCTTTGCTTAACATTCTTTTTAGAAACCATTTCAGTGCTCATCTTGTTTTGGCTTTGCTTAACATTCTTTAAGAACCATTTCATTGCCTCAGTTTTGTTTTGGCTTTGCTGTTGATTGCCGTCACCCGTATACAGTATTGTTTTATATAGCATTGAAAAGCTCTCTTTTGGTGGCCATTGATAGGCATTGTTGGAAGAACGCTTTTCATTGCTTGATGCCCCAAACATGAATGTAATGACTATTAAAATTTCTTGTAATCGATATATTTATATGTGTGTTTTGTTTGACATAGCCTAATATGGCCTGAGCAGTAACTGGTGTAGACAGTAATAATAATAATAATAATAATGATGATATGATAATAATAATAATATTGATATGATAACAATAATAACAATAGCTAGAAATGACGATCCATACGATGGAGAAATGATAATAATGATAATAATAATAATAATGATAATAATAATAATAATAACAATAATAATAATAATAATAGTAAGTCAGAAATAACAGTCCATACTGATGGAAAAATAATAACAACAACAACAACAACAATAACACCACCAACAACAACAATTAGAAACAACAGCCCGTACTGGGTGGAGGAGTAGATATGATTTCAACAGTGCGAAACCAGGCTGCAGGGTGAACAGTTAAGCTTTCAGCTGTGACCTGCAATGTGAAACAGTGGGCAGACCCCACAAGTCAACCAGCATAGACTTCCACACAGATAGTACAATGATACTGACAGTACGTTCTCCAACTGCCATCGTCTGAAGATTTTGTTTTAACCCTTTCACTCCCGCACCCTGCCCATTTACAATCATGCATTGCCAACCATGCTGTCAAAGCAAAAGCTTAACCCTTTGACTCCCTCACCCTATCCACCAGCTTCTTGCAGGAAGCTGGTGGATAGGGTGAGGGAGTCAAAGGGTTAAGCTTTTGCAGTTGGTGGATAGCGTGCGGGAGTCAAAGGGTTAAGGATCACAGAGTTGTGTTCTGCCATCGTCAGAAGTGTTGTTGTAAGGATCACAGAGTTATGTTCTGCCATCGTCAGGTTTGTTGTAAGGATCACAGAGTTATGTTCTGCCATCGTCAGAAGTGTTGTTGTAAGGATCACAGAGTTATGTTCTGTCATCGTCAGGTTTGTTGTTGTAAGGATCACAGAGTTATGTTCTGTCATCGTCAGGTTTGTTGTTGTAGGATCACAGAGTTATGTTCTGTCATCGTCAGGTTTGTTGTAAGGATCACAGAGTTATGTTCTGCCATCGTCAGGTTTGTTGTTGTAAGGATCACAGAGTTATGTTCTGTCATCGTCAGGTTTGTTGTAAGGATCACAGAGTTATGTTCTGTCATCGTCAGGTTTGTTGTTGTAAGGATCACAGAGTTATGTTCTGTCATCGTCAGGTTTGTTCTAAGGATCACAGAGTTATGTTCTGTCATCGTCAGGTTTGTTGTTGTAAGGATCACAGAGTTATGTTCTGTCATCGTCAGGTTTTGTTGTAAGGATCACAGAGTTATGTTCTGCCATCGTCAGGTTTGTTGTTGTAAGGATCACAGAGTTATGTTCTGTCATCGTCAGGTTTGTTGTAAGGATCACAGAGTTATGTTCTGTCATCGTCAGGTTTGTTGTTGTAAGGATCACAGAGTTATGTTCTGTCATCGTCAGGTTTGTTGTAAGGATCACAGAGTTATGTTCTGCCATCGTCAGGTTTGTTGTAAGGATCACAGAGTTATGTTCTGCCATCGTCAGGTTTGTTGTAAGGATCACAGAGTTATGTTCTGTCATCGTCAGGTTTGTTGTTGTAAGGATCACAGAGTTATGTTCTGCCATCGTCAGGTTTGTTGTTGTAAGGATCACAGAGTTATGTTCTGTCATCGTCAGGTTTGTTGTAAGGATCACAGAGTTATGTTCTGCCATCGTCAGGTTTGTTGTTGTAAGGATCACAGAGTTATGTTCTGCCATAATCAGAAGTGTTGTTGTAAGGATCACAGAGTTATGTTCTGCCATCGTCAGGTTTGTTGTTGTAAGGATCACAGAGTTATGTTCTGTCATCGTCAGGTTTGTTGTTGTAAGGATCACAGAGTTATGTTCTGCCATCGTCAGGTTTGTTGTTGTAAGGATCACAGAGTTATGTTCTGTCATCGTCAGGTTTGTTGTAAGGATCACAGAGTTATGTTCTGTCATCGTCAGGTTTGTTGTTGTAAGGATCACAGAGTTATGTTCTGTCATCGTCAGGTTTGTTGTTGTAGGATCACAGAGTTATGTTCTGTCATCGTTAGGTTTGTTGTAAGGATCACAGAGTTATGTTCTGCCATCGTCAGGTTTGTTGTTGTAAGGATCACAGAGTTATGTTCTGCCATAATCAGAAGTGTTGTTGTAAGGATCACAGAGTTATGTTCTGCCATCGTCAGGTTTGTTGTTGTAAGGATCACAGAGTTATGTTCTGCCATCGTCAGAAGTGTTGTTGTAAGGATCACAGAGTTATGTTCTGTCATCGTCAGGTTTGTTGTAAGGATCACAGAGTTATGTTCTGCCATCGTCAGAAGTGTTGTTGTAAGGATCACAGAGTTATGTTCTGCCATCGTTAGGTTTGTTGTAAGGATCACAGAGTTATGTTCTGCCATCGTCAGGTTTGTTGTAAGGATCACAGAGTTATGTTCTGTCATCGTCAGGTTTGTTGTTGTAAGGATCACAGAGTTATGTTCTGCCATCGTCAGGTTTGTTGTTGTAAGGATCACAGAGTTATGTTCTGCCATCGTCAGGTTTGTTGTTGTAAGGATCACAGAGTTATGTTCTGTCATCGTCAGGTTTGTTGTTGTAAGGATCACAGAGTTATGTTCTGCCATCGTCAGGTTTGTTGTTGTAAGGATCACATAGTTATGTTCTGCCCTCGTCAGAAGTGTTGTTATAAGGATCACAGAGTTATGTTCTGCCATCGTTAGGTTTGTTGTAAGGATCACAGAGTTATGTTCTGCCATCGTCAGGTTTGTTGTAAGGATCACAACAGAGTTATGTTCTGCCATCGTCAGAAGTGTTGTTGTAAGGATCACAGAGTTATGTTCTGTCATCGTCAGGTTTGTTGTTGTAAGGATCACAGAGTTATGTTCTGTCATCGTCAGGTTTGTTGTTGTAAGGATCACAGAGTTATGTTCTGTCATCGTTAGGTTTGTTGTAAGGATCACAGAGTTATGTTCTGCCATCGTCAGGTTTGTTGTAAGGATCACAGAGTTATGTTCTGTCATCGTCAGGTTTGTTGTTGTAAGGATCACAGAGTTATTGTTCTGCCATCGTCAGGTTTGTTGTTGTAAGGATCACAGAGTTATGTTCTGTCATCGTCAGGTTTGTTGTAAGGATCACAGAGTTATGTTCTGCCATCGTCAGGTTTGTTGTTGTAAGGATCACAGAGTTATGTTCTGCCATAATCAGAAGTGTTGTTGTAAGGATCACAGAGTTATGTTCTGCCATCGTCAGGTTTGTTGTTGTAAGGATCACAGAGTTATGTTCTGTCATCGTCAGGTTTGTTGTTGTAAGGATCACAGAGTTATGTTCTGCCATCGTCAGGCTTGTTGTTGTAAGGATCACAGAGTTATGTTCTGTCATCGTCAGGTTTGTTGTAAGGATCACAGAGTTATGTTCTGTCATCGTCAGGTTTGTTGTTGTAAGGATCACAGAGTTATGTTCTGTCATCGTCAGGTTTGTTGTTGTAAGGATCACAGAGTTATGTTCTGTCATCGTCAGGTTTGTTGTAAGGATCACAGAGTTATGTTCTGCCATCGTCAGGTTTGTTGTTGTAAGGATCACAGAGTTATGTTCTGCCATAATCAGAAGTGTTGTTGTAAGGATCACAGAGTTATGTTCTGCCATCGTCAGAAGTGTTGTTGTAAGGATCACAGAGTTATGTTCTGTCATCGTCAGGTTTGTTGTAAGGATCACAGAGTTATGTTCTGCCATCGTCAGAAGTGTTGTTGTAAGGATCACAGAGTTATGTTCTGCCATCGTTAGGTTTGTTGTAAGGATCACAGAGTTATGTTCTGCCATCGTCAGGTTTGTTGTAAGGATCACAGAGTTATGTTCTGTCATCGTCAGGTTTGTTGTTGTAAGGATCACAGAGTTATGTTCTGCCATCGTCAGGTTTGTTGTTGTAAGGATCACAGAGTTATGTTCTGCCATCGTCAGGTTTGTTGTTGTAAGGATCACAGAGTTATGTTCTGTCATCGTCAGGTTTGTTGTTGTAAGGATCACAGAGTTATGTTCTGCCATCGTCAGGTTTGTTGTTGTAAGGATCACATAGTTATGTTCTGCCCTCGTCAGGTTTGTTGTAAGGATCACAGAGTTATGTTCTGTCATCGTCAGGTTTGTTGATGTAAGGATCACAGAGTTATGTTCTGTCATCGTCAGGTTTGTTGTTGTAAGGATCACAGAGTTATGTCTGCCATTGTCAGAAGTGTTGTTGTAAGGATCACAGAGTTATGTTCTGCCATCGTCAGAAGTGTTGTTGTAAGGATCACAGAGTTATGTTCTGCCATCGTCAGGTTTGTTGTTGTAAGGATCACAGAGTTATGTTCTGCCATCGTCAGGTTTGTTGTTGTAAGGATCACAGAGTTATGTTCTGCCATCGTCAGAAGTCTTTGTTTTAACCCTTTGATTCCCTCACCCTACCCACCAGCTTCCTACAGGAACCTGGTGGGTAGGGTGAGGGAATCAAAGGGTTAGCTTTTTGTTTTGCTGGCATAATTGACAAGGCAGGATGCTGGTGGACAGGGTGCGGGAATCAAAGGGTTAAGGGTCGCAGAGTTAGGTTGTAGCGTCGTCAGAAGGTTTCGTTGTAAGGATCACAGGGTGCGTGATGTTCGATATGTAGACCTACACTGGCCATCCGAAAGGCAGGCTCGTAAAGATCCATCAATATGGCCCATATGCAAAGCGCTAGGTGCATGATATGGTACTGGCAGCGAAAGTTCATCGGTGACCAGTAGAATTCTTTCAGTAATGGTATTATATGATCACACTGGCTTGTCCTTGTGATTAGACATTCTTCATTGTTGTAAACCCTCTTCAACTGAGAAATTAGGTCTGATGGCAGGCCAGCTAGCACACTGAGAATTACTGTAGCTAGAGGAGGGATGTCATTAACCCTTTGACTCCCTCACACTATCCACCAGCTTCCCTTTGAGCCTCTCACTCTATTAACCAGCTTCCTGCATGAAGTTGTTGGATAGGGTGAGGGCGTCAAAGGGTTAAGTTTTTGCTTTGCTAGCATAGCTGACAGTGCAGAGTGATGTGTGGGCAGGGTGCGGGAGTCGAAGGGTTAAAGTAGATACGAGTCGTTTTATACTTGAGACCTGGCAACAAACTGGTTGACAAGAAACACCACGAGGGTGCAGATGGGAACCAGAGCACCAATGCCCCACCACTCTCGGGACACTCACCTCACAAGCTCCCGACGCCAATCGACAGTCATTTTTTTTTTCGATCAAAGGGGGACCATCCATGCGTTGCATGATCCATTCGGACCCGGTCATCAGTTACCTCGCTTACAATCCGAATGGTAAAGTCGGGAGATGGCAAAACCGGGGACACAGCCACACAACGCGCACCAGCCAGGTCCAGGCCAGCCTCTGCTATAGGCATCAAAAATATCAACAACAGTCAATGTATTTATTAGAATGTATGAACTGGAGACTGAATGAACGTAAAGCTATGAATAAACATAAAACTATGAATGAACATAAAACTGGATGAACATAAAACTATGACTGAACATAAAACTATGAATGAACACAAAACTACGGATGAACATAAAACTACGGATGAACATAAAGCTATGAATGAACATAAAACTGGATGACCATAAAGCTATGAATGAACATAAAACTGGATGACCATAAAGCTATGAATGAGCATAAAACTGAATGAACATAAAATTACGGATGAACATAAAGCTATGAATGATCTCAAAACTGTGGATGAACATAAAACTACGAATGAACATAAAACTACAGATGAACATAAAACTATGAATGAACATAAAACTACAGATGAACATAAAGCTATGAATGAAAATAAAACTATAAATGAACATAAAACTGGATGAACATAAAACTATGAATGAACATAAAATTACGGATGAACATAAAGCTATAAATGAACATAAAACTGGATGAACATAAAACTGTGGATGAACATAAAACTATGAATGAACATAAAACTATCACTGACAGTCGATCATCATCGTGAGTTTCACCATCTGCAGTATGACCCTGTTTTACGACAACCCTTACCACATTTTACCTTTAATTAGTGGTAAAATCCTGCAGCCATTTTAGTCTAAGCACGTATTTCAGTTTCAGTTTCTCAAGATGACGTCTCCGCGCTCGGAACGAATTCCATATGCATTTATGTCACAGGTGCCACGTGTATGGTGACCGTGGCACATGCCTTAAACCTGCACATAAATCCATGAGCTGGCCAGGTCCTGAGGCCCTAGCTAGACTATGTTTTACCTAGTCTATATTTTATACTAGTATTTTATCAGCCCTCCCACTGGAATAATCTTGTTACATGTAAATGACATGTGTATCTGTGTATCTTACCTTCAAAAAGTAAATATGCACGTACCTATTCGACACCCGATTTTGTATTGTGATGCGACGTGTTTTTCAAAGTCGATCATTTGGGTGAGCAGTTGTTATATATTTGCATTCATAAATATGATAATTATAATACTGACTGCTGGCACGATGCCTCGTCCCTCAAGAGTCCAGAGAGTTTCACAAGAACACAAGAGATGCAGGCAGACATGATACGGCGAAGTTTCAGTTTCAGTTTCTCAAGATGTCCCCGCGATCGGAATGAATTCCATATGCACTGACGATACAGGTTCTATGTGATGCAGAAGATCTAAATGATCATGGCCCAAGCTTTAAATCCCTTGACTCCTGCACCCTATCCACCGACCGCAAAAACTTAACCTTTTGATTCCCTTGCCCTAGGCTATCCAACAGCTCCTTACAGGAAGCTGGTGGACAGGGTGAGGGATTCAAAGGGTTTAGTTTTTGCTCTGCTAGCATGGTTGGCAATGCAGGCTACTGGTAGACAGGGTACGGGAGTCAAAGGGTTAAGCCTTTACATTAACCCATAAGCTGGCCGGGTCCTGAGGTCCTACCTTGTGTATGGAGAACAAAATACGTGCCCTCCCTTCTGTTTTGAGCAAAGGGACGAAACACAAAAGATAATGTTACCAACAAAAGAAATCTACGATCACATGTCTATTATTATATTATAGTAGACGTGATATATGTAGCTTGTTTATTAGGAAGATTATTAATTAACTCAAACAGGGGCTGTACATGTGTTTTCTTCAACTCTGAATAAAAAACAAAATTATTCAGTTTGGTTTTCACGTATTTGAGTGTTTGCGGTGTGTTACAATGAATAAAACTTTAACATACGAGTTTTTTGGGTGTTGTTATTTGTGTGTATTTTTTCTAAATAAAACTTCTTTGAATGTTTGATTGTATCATTATCTAATTTGTGTATGATTCTGTACCTGGTAATGTTGAACGCGTTGTCTGTTTGCACGATACAGTTTTTTCTATCTCTCTCTGTCTATCTCTATCGCTATCTCTCTCTGTCTCTATCTCTATCTCTATCTCTCCTTCTGTCTCTCTATCTCTCTATCTCCCTCTCTCTCTATCTTTTTATCTCTCCATCTATCTCTCTTTCTCTCTCTCTCACTATCTCTATCTATCTCTCTATCTCTTTCTCTCTCTATCTATATCTCTCTCTATCTCTATCTCTGTCTCTCTATCTATCTATCTATCTATCGCTTGTCTCTATCTGTCTGTCTGTCTGTCTGTCTGCCTCTCTCTCTCTCTCTCTCTTGTCTCTATCTGTCTGTCTGTCTGTCTGTCTGTCTCTCTCTCTCTCTCTCTCTCTCTCTCTCTTGTTTCTGTCTGTCTGTCTGTCTGTCTGTCTGTCTCTCTCTCTCTCTCTCTCTCTCTCTCTCTCTCTCTCCTCTCTCCTCTCTCCTCTCTCTCAGTACTACTGATGTTCCACTTTTGTATTGTTTTAAAGCCTTTATGTCGTTATAGTTCATCGTATTAACATACATGCTCTATGAGCAGAATAGTGCGTTAGTGTGTATGTATATATGTATGATATATGTATGTATATAGTATGTAGTATGTATGTATGTATGTATGTATGTATGTATGGACAGACAGACTGGCAGATGCATACATATACGTACATAGGCCTACATACATACATACATACATACATACATACACATACATACATACATACATACATACATACATACATACATACATACATACATACATACATACATACATACATACATTATCAAATGCCCTGCCGCGTGGCGTTGGCGATCATGGCCTTCCATAAGTATCTATCCCTTGTTGCCGCAAGCACAAACTTACGTGCATGGACTGAAATGACATTTGTCCTCCAAATACAATGTGACAGTCTACCACAAAATGATTCTTAAGTCAGACAACGGTGATTGTTGTTGTCATCATCATCGTCATCAAATGCCCTGCGCATGGCGTTGGCGATCATGGCCCTCAATACGTATCTATCCCTTGCTGCCGCAAGCACATCTTCCACCCTCTCCGTCCTCAGCCACTCTGCAAGTCCGTCCAGTATTTTCTCCCTGGGTTTACCTGGTGCTCTCTTTCCCTCCAGCTTTCCTGTTGTGACCAGGTGCTCTAATTCCCCTTTCCTCATAAACGGCCTATAAATGTTGCCTGTCTTTTCCTAATCTTCCTTATGAATGATCTTCTTGTGTCTGCCTTCATCAAGACTGTCTCGTTTGTTTTCTTTGCTGTCCATGGAACTCTCAACATTCTTCTTTGAAACCACATCTCGGCTGTCTCATTCTTGTTCTGGCTTTGCTTTTTGACGGTCCACGCCTCACAACCATAAAACAGTATCGGTTCTATATCGCATTCAAGAACTCTCTTCCTGATGTTAATTGATAGGCATTTGTTAGTAAGAATGCTTGTCATCTTCTTGAATGCTGTTTTGGCTTGACCGATTCTGCTGGCTATGTCTGATGTGCCGTCTTGTGAAATGATCGTTCCCAGGTATTTGAACTTATCAACCTGTACGGATGTTCCATTTGCTGTTATTTTGCATGGGGGAATTTCTTGTTTTTACTAATTACCAGGACTTAAGTCTTCTTGCTATTTAGCTCCAACCTTTTTATTTTTGCTTTCTGTTTCTATCATATTTACAAGGTTTTATAGGTCCCTTTCATTTTCTGCAATTAGCACGGTGTCATCTGCGTAACGAATGATATGCCTCCTCGTGGCGACATGTGGTAACTGAGCACCTCACGGACTCAGGCTAAAACTCGAGGGACTCGAAGGAGGTCTGGCCCCTAGACGTGTGGCATGCAGGTCCACTGGCTTGTGGATATGCCCTGGTGTCCACGAACCAGACCCCCAGCTATGGGTAAACAGCACCACTGTCCTGTGGTTATCTCGGGAGAGAATAAAGCTAAGGGAGGTAACCCTAAAAAATATCACCCCAACTAGTAGCTTTGTAGGTTGTCGTGGGAACGACAAAGGCTAGCGGAGAGATCGTACTCAAACCGATGGAAGGCAACGGGAAACCACCATCGTACTTTCTCAAGTATAATCATGGCCAGACAAAACAAGAAAAATGAAGATAACGACGTAAATAGGGGCTCCTATGGAGCACCTTTGTCAGGTAAGGACCGTCATGCTGCGCAGGTGACACAAGACCGTCAGCAAGCTACTGCGACCAGTCGCAAAAAAAATCGCAACATAGAATGTGAGGACATTGCTGCAAAAGAGAAAATTAGAGAATGTCAAAATAGAGATGGAAAGGCTTAATATTAATACTGGGGGAAGTGAGATGGAAGAGGGCAGGCATGATAACATCAGGAGAGCATACAATAATATAATTATTCTGTTGGAAGCACACATACATACATACATACATTCATACATACATATACATTATTCACATTATAACATTAACACGGAGAGAGAGAGAGAGAGAGAGAGAGAGAAGAAGAAGAAGAAGAAAAAGAAAGAAGAAGAAGAAGAAGAAGAAGAAAAGGACAAAGTACACCCAAACATGTTCACATTATCCTATGCATGGAATTCATCAAATTAAACGACATCCCAACAAGGCAAACAATTAAACATTTGGTGTGAAAAAATAACTTCGAAGTTTTTCTACAAGACAGCTGATCAATACAGACTACCATGGTCAAGTGGGTAAGAACTGGAGGGTCTGGGTTCGATTCGGCATAGATATTCTACTTCCCGCCTTGTGGAGTAAAAGGTGGTGATTATTTTCTGGGGGATCTCCCAGGTCAACATGTGTTCGTTCGATATTTCTATTATTAACCTTTTGACTCCCGCACCCTGTCCATCAGCACCCTCCACTGTAACCATGCTAGCAAACAAAAAATCAACGTTTGACTCCCTCACCCTGTCCACCAGCTTTCTGCAGGAAGCTGGTGGATACGTTGACGGAGTCAAAGGGTTAAGTTTCTGCAGTTGGTAGATAGGGTGCGGGAGTCAAAGGGTTAAGTTTCTGCAGCTGGAAGGTAGGGTGCGGCAGTCAAAGGGTTAACGTCTGTTCACGGATGTGCTTTTAGACGATGAAAAAAAAAGACAAATGAATTAGTAAATAAATACATACGTACATAAATAAATATGTAAATAAATAAACAAATAGATAAATAAACAAATATATAACTAAATAAGATAAGATAAAGGGATGTCTGTGGGGTGGAAGAATCTATGAAATCATAAAGGCAGTGTATGATATAAGGTAAAATCAAGCAATCTAACGAACAAGAGAAAAGCAATCAGAACATTAGGGTGATCAGGCTTGTTCAGGATTGTGTGTGTGTGTGTGTGTGTGTGTGTGTGTGTGTGTGTGTGTGTGTGTGTGTGTGTGTGTGTGTATGTATGTGTGTGTATGTGTGTGTGTGTCTGTGTGTGTGTG
>JAPXFY010000022.1:46046397-46111397 GCA_030674185.1 Monoplex corrugatus
TCCACCAGCACCCTGCATTGTCAACATGCTAGCAAAGCAAAAACTTAATCCTTTGACTTGGAATCAAAGGGTTAAGTTTTTGCAGTTAGCGGATAGGGTGTGGGAGTCAAAGGGTTAAAACCGTTGAGAATTTTTTTTTCTCGGATGTGTGTATGCACGTTGCTTTGTCTACACTGTGCAGTTGATACGTTGCTGCACAGTCTGCATACTCTCTCTTTGGTGGGCAGCTGGGTAATGTCATGTTTCCACAAAGCACCAGACACTGATACGACTTACACAGTTTTTACTCAAGCATACTTTATATTTTGTCCGGTTAGTATCATCAGCAATGCCAACAAATGCCTATCAATTAACATCAGGAAGAGAGTTCTTGAGTGTTATATCGAACCAATACTGTTATACAGTTGTGAGGCGTGGACAGTCAATAAGCAAAGCCAGAACAAGATTGAGGCAGCCGAGGTGTGGTTTTTAAGAAGAATGTTGACAGTTCCACGGACAGCAAAGAAAACAAACGAGACAGTCTTGATGGAGGCAGACATAAGAACATCATTCTTAGGAAGATTAGGAAAAGACAGGCAACATCTATAGGCCATTTTATGAGGAAAGGGGATTGGAGCACCTGGTCACAACAGGAAAGCTGGAGGGAAAGAGAGTACCAGGTAGACCCAGGGAGAAGATATTAGACGGACTTGCAAAGTGGCTGAAGACAAAGAGGGTGGAAGAGATGCTTGAGGCAATAAGAGATAGAGACAGATAGAAGGCCATGATCGCCAACGCCATGCGGCAAGCCACCTGATGATCATCATCAACAGCAGCAGCATACATCTTGCAAGTACTACGATAGCTGATCCAAAAAAAGTCATGTCCTTTACTTCACAAAACAAAAAAGGGAAGTCTAACGTTCGTGAAACGTTCAGTCATTTAACCCTTTGGCTCCCACACACTATCCACCAACTACAAAACCTTAACCCTTTGATACCTTCACTTTCCCACCAGCTTCCAGCAGGAAGCTGGTGGTTAGGGTGAGGAAATCAAAAGGGTCACGTTTTTGTTTGCTAGTATGGTTAACAATGCAGGATGCTGGTGGAGAGGGTGCGGGAGCCAAAGAGTTAAGTACTCTCTTCTT
This sequence comes from Monoplex corrugatus, assembly GCA_030674185.1. Classification (NCBI taxonomy): domain Eukaryota; kingdom Metazoa; phylum Mollusca; class Gastropoda; order Littorinimorpha; family Ranellidae; genus Monoplex; species Monoplex corrugatus. The sequence continues at coordinate 46,047,524 of JAPXFY010000022.1, forward strand.
CTCTCCATCACAGTTCATCAACCTCTTCAGCCATGAGTGAAATGCTTTTCCATAATCTGATCGAGAAATGGTAGCAAGTTGCAGTCACTGCTTTTACCGGGTACTGGATTTTTGAGAAATTCTTGCCAACCAGGATCTTCTTCAGAAAGGGAAACAACGTCACTGCTTTTACCGAGGGAAACGACCAGTCACATGGGCTAGGTCAGGACTGTAGGATGGGTGAGGGAGATTTTTGTTTGGGTTCAAGTTATTACGTCGACACCCAACTCAGGCGATATGACCGACGGGGATAACCATCCCAGGGAAGTGAGGGCAAGGGGGGGGGGGGGGGGAGGGGGCTTATCTAATCCTATACTGACAGGAACCAGAAGAAAAAAAAAACACGAAAAAAGAATAAGAACGCGTATTCAATACAACCAGACCAGACAGTCGCAAATTTCAAGCGTAAGATCGCAAATAAACACACACTAGGTACAAAAAAAAAATAGGAGAAAAAGACTGAAACTTCCCTGCTCTCCTTCCAGTGTGAGAAAAGGAATTCCTTTTTTCTCCTAATTCTTGCATCTGATGTTTGCTTGTTTGTGATCTTACGCTTGACAAATGCCATTTGGCCGAAAATTTGTTCCTGTCTTGTCTGGTTGTATTAAATACGCGTTCTTATTCTTTATTCGTGTTTTTCCTGGTCCCTGTTTGCTTGAACGCGGGCAGTCACACTTGTTTTGGATTTCCTATACTGACAGTTTCAGTTTCAGTTTCAGTTTCTCTAGATGACGCCACAAGCTGAACGGTCTGTTTGTTCTGGGCTGGTGGATAGGGTGAGGGAATCAAAGGGTTAAGTTTTTGCTTTGCTTTGATAGATACATGTGGAGAGCCATGATCGCCAACGCCATGCGGCAGGGTACTTGATGATGATGATGATGATGATGATGATGGTGATGATGATGATGATGATGATGATGATGGCGTGGTTGACAATACGGATTGCCGACGGACAGGGTGCGAAAGTCAAAGGGTTAACTTTACCATAAACGACTGTCAAATTGGCGGGTATGAATTATGATCTGACCGTCTCGAAGTCTGAGTCTTGTCTTCACAAGACATCTGATCTATTTTTCACAAGCAGAGTTACATCATATTTTTCAGCGATGTCATACAATTAATTACAGTAGATATAGTGTCATTATGATTTTGTGCATATTGACAGCGCTAACTAAATGATATAGTTCATCTCGATATTGAATGTAAGTCATAGGTATGTTACAAAAAATTTCAAATATTTTTAATAAATATGTAATTACCATCATTGAAAAGAGCAAAAAAAGAACATTAAAATGGTATAAAAAGTTCTTTGATTGATTGTCTGTGACGAAAGTTACGATTTTTTTAATGATTAAATTTTCGACGTTTTCCTTCAATGGATTACATAGCAAAAACTGTGACCGCGTATGTGCCGTTTCATCACAAAAAGCACCATAACTTTGGAACGACTGAACCGATTGAAAAAAATCAAGTATCCATAGAAAGGTCTTTGTTTAGCCAAGATGATTACGACTTTCATGAATCTCTGGGTTTTTGCATTAATTAGGAATTAATTCATTAATTGCCTCAACTGGCTAAAGCGAAAATTAATTGAGATTCCTAAAATCTTTACAGTTTCCAAAATCATCAAATTTCTTACTTGAAAATTGTTGAGTAAAGCCTCAAGATAATTATAATGATAAATTACAACAGTTATTCAATGCCATTAGGCTGAATCTTTATGTAATAATCAATTAATTACAGTTTTTCATGAACAACCGCCTTTAAGAAGTTGTCAACCTGTGTATTTATTAAATACCTCTTGGTTTTTATATACAGATGTTTATAATTATGAGATATGTAGGCCTATGTATATCATTATATATCATATACATGTGTGTATAGATATATGTGATGTAAATATATTTATATTGATTAATCAAAATAAAAAATTGAGAGCCTGTGATGGTAGTATAAAACCCCTTAAAAATAGACATGAAAATTGTTTGAATATTTCACTGAAAAAAACTCAAGTTTCCTGGTAGCATAGAAATGAGTCTTTATTAAGACTAGAGATTACAGATTAATTACTAATTAAGCTGTTCTGAGGGGAAAAAAGATTCACAGACTGAATTGGTTTATAACTTGCACATCTGGAAAGTTCATATTGCAATTTTGAATTAAAAATTCAGCTGGTAGTAAGGACAGTGTATCTTTTCAATTATTTACCCTGACAAGCAGACCTTTTTCAAAAAGTTTTGTTTTTTTTCCTTGCGTAATCACACACTTTTTCATAAGCTGTCATACAACATGAAAGATAATGTGTTATGTACATAAATATGTGTGTGTGCATGTGTGTTATAAGTGTGCATATATATATATATATATATATATATATATATATATATATATATATATATATATATATATATTATATATATATGTACATGTACCAGTATGCATATCACTCAAAAAACAAAATTATATGCAAACAAAAACACAAAGACGACAATATTTGGTTACAAATGTTTTAATGCATAATGCTATATCAAAATAAATACACAGAACAGGTAACAAGATGAAAAGGGCATCAGCAGAAATATATCATAACATACACGCACAAACACCAGACATAAAAATAAGCTACATTGCAAAAACAAAATTCTGAAACATATTTACATGAGTTACATACAAATAGTCCACACATACACAAAAAAGCACAGAATCCATAGTCACATTTACAGCTTGCTAAATGAAGAGATTACAAAAATGTGCAGACATTGTAAGAATGGAATCGTGAAAGTCATCTGTGTAAAACCAAACATGTCAAATGAAAATCTTAAACAATAACAAAAATTAAAAAAACTAAAGATTATACATGAAGGGTATCCAAGTGTCATTACCTAGACACACCCCAGTCTTCTTAGAGTGTACACGCTTGACAGGAAGGCTTCTCTTGACATTTTGCTGTTGACCTCTCCCAAGAATTTTTTGCTAAATACATGCAGCATACAAGTCACTGTTCTTCTCAGTACAACTATGCCATTTCCTCCTCTCCATCTGATACAGTGATGAAAATGATTGCTCCACATCATTAAATTCATATGAAAGGGTGGCTATGTATCCCTGATGATTATTGGCATTATCATTAATAGTGTTTAAAGCCCAACCCACTATATCCCTGATGATTATTGGCATTATCATTAATAGTGTTTAAGGCTGGAGGGCTCTTGTCCTGAAAACCATTCTTTTCTCAAATGCCAATGTCTTCAAAAGTTCCATTTAAGCAAATGTATACGTGCTATTCTGTCTCTAGTGTACATGTATTCATGTGAGAGATACAATTATGAAGACTTCATGCATTAAAACCACCTCTCCCATTTAAAATGCCAAAACCCAAAGAAATAATGAGAATAATAAATAGCCTACGTACATTATATAGGCTACAGAGCAAACCTCTGGTAATAAAGTTTTCTTTTCAAACTCACTCAATATGTGTACAAACATGAATTATTGCACAGCAGGACATGACCAGTAGATAGAAAGTGGTAGTGCATATATATATCATGACAATTGACTTGTGGAACAGGCAGGTCAAGTGAGAAAGACCTGACAGATCCTTTGGTTCAACTGACAGTGAATTCCAAAGAGATGGTGTGAGAAATGGAAAGCACAATGCTCAAGCTGACTTAAGATGACATTTTATCACCATCAGAAGCTTTTGTTTTGAGAACTTCATGCATCTGTTTTATTTACCATTAAGATGAGACAATCCTAAAACATGTGTTAAGTGAATCAACACAGCAAGAGAAGATGAGCTGACTGACTGTACAGGCCTACATATGTCAGTCTTGCACAAAAATTATCAAAATATCCACTTACAATGGCATCAGTCTGTGACTGCACGATGAAACATTCAGAGTCATCCCACTCATACCCAGGTGGGGGGAGGGTGGCATCGGAGTCACTCATTTTATCTGGATGAATAAAGACCTTACCCACTATTGGACATTTAAATGACAACAGTAACAGTAATGACAGACAAGGACTACTACTACTAGTTATCACAATTACTAGCACCTAATAATCATTGTATTTAGACCTATACAGTGCCAACAGTCCATATCAAAGCATCCTTGTGCACTTTAGACAGGAACAAAACAAACTAAAAGTGAAAAAAGATGGAGGTTTGTCATGCCCATACATTAATGCAGTAGGCCTATAGGCCTAAGCTCAGTTGGACACACACCAATTTAAAAGGCATATATTGAATATTTGAAATAAAAAAAAGATCACATTTAAAGCATTAATCTTAATCATTGTACCTAGGCTTTATATTTGGAAAATTCAAGATTTTTTTCAGTGTGATAATATTAAATTTAGAAGTTCAGCATTACTGTGCATCGGCTCATCACACCTTTGGGTATTTACTCTGTGTGTGTGTGTGTGTAGTGAGTGTGTGTGAGTGTGTGTTGTCACTGAGCTGCATCTGTCAAACATCAGTCATCAAGACTGTTGTGTGGGTGTACACATATCAGGAGATGAGACACTACTACATGACCAATATCCATTGTCCCTCACCATCCTTAACTATTGTAGTCCTATTTAGATCTACACTATGATTCTTGCTAAACTTGCCTAGTTAGTAGTAGTGAGTTTTAATCTTATCCAATCTGACAATCTGAAGTCCAGAAGTCTAGAAGCTGATAATCATAATGAGGGGCAGCAGACCTTCGAAGTTCGGCTGCCCATCGACACAGTTTGCTGAGTCAGCTAGACTCAGACTGACAACCAGCGTCAAACTGAAGCTTGTATTTCCAGTATTTGACAATAATTTTTCACCAAATTTTACACAGTACACTAAAAATGCATTGTCTTGTATGTCGTGAAAAATGAAGAAATTATTCCAATAGGTTCAGCTGGTATGACAAAAAGAAAACGGTTAATCGGCACTAAAAAGTCTTGCGCCCATTGTGAACAAGGCAATAACAACGGTCACCACACCCACTATCTGTAATATGGCCTAAAATGTTCATCTGACAATACAACTGCACCAAATTTTACACATAAGCAGGAAAATGCATGTTCTTATTGGTAATTAATTCACTTGAATTAATATTCATACCTGTAAGTTTGGGAGATACGGCCGCAAACACCAAAAGTCACACCAACACTGCCACGTCAGCAAATCAGAGGAAGCTCGTGAAAATGACCCGATCATTATGGGAAAAGTACGGACTTCGGTATTCAGATCGGTAATTATCGGACACATGAATACATTAACGAAGCAAACAGCGATTGTTTGCCTACCCTCTCACATGTGCCGCCACGCCGGTCACAATCTTCCGCTGTAGTTTTCGCGCACGCGTAATCGCCGATTGTGACATACCTATAAGTCAAATAGGATAACAGTGCAGAAATGGCAGCATATCTGACAAAACTTTGATCAGCCTTCAGGTGACAATAATACCACTTACTATCTCAACTCCACTCATTACCACCTCTTTCCACAAGAGTTTCCCTCCCCCTTTCCCTCCCTTCCAACATTTTACCTATACACAAGACGTTATAAATAGAAATGTTTATGTCTTTGCCTGTACCTCGTCACCATCTCCACGTCTGCTCGCACCACACAGACCGCCGGCTCGCGCCACGTGACGTACTGTTCTAAAAATAGTTTTACGTTTTTCGAGAATATCGCGAGAGGCAGCAATGTGATGTGTGGACTACAATTGTTTTCCAGAAAGTGTGCGTGAATCGACTTCGGCAGTTTTTGGACAATAGACGTCAGGCAGTGTGCTTGAATCGAGTTGTGCAGATTTTGGAAAATAGAGTTCAGTGACAAGTACGCTTGCTAGTCGTGTGCACGCTCGTTTGAAGCAGTCTGAAAATGGCAGAAAATGTCTATCTTTTTGTACCGAACATCATCGGTAAGTATTGATTGCAGCTATTATGCTATGTGATTGTGATTAGCCTACCGATTTTGAATAGAACCTTGGACTAAAGATCTCATATTTCCAGTTCAGTCCCATCTCGCCTGATTAGAGATGACTAGTTCATTGCCGGTCCTTTTAATCTTATTGCTCCAATCATTTTACACTGCAGTTTTGTTTCGCAGCGGCAGTCGCATCCCACCACGGCACCAGTATTATTCGATTGATGTATGTTAGTTGTTAGACAAAAACATTTAAGATATTTGTATTAAGTGTATAATTACCATCATTGAAACGAGCAAGAAAAAGGGACTATAATAATAATATGGTAGTATGAAAATCCTCACAACACTCTATAATGAAAAATGTTGGAACACAAAAATTTTACAAACAAGTGTTGTCTCAAGTTTCCCGGTAACATAGAAATTAGGGCCTACATCTTTATTAACATTAATAACAAATTATAGATTAATTGCTTATTAATACCTTCAGTACAATGAGTAAAAAAAAAAAAAAAAGAATCCAAGACGGTTTATAACTTGTTCTTAAAATGTTGCTGGTAGTAATGATAACAATGTACTATTTCAACTACTTACCTAAACAAACTGAAAATCTGTTGAAATAGTTTTCAGATTTTTCCATTTATGTAGGCCTAAATGTGCTTTTGCATAAGCTGTCATACATATATATATATACTATGTGTATGATAATGTGTTAAGTAGTAAATATGCATATGCATGTTTTGAGTGCATATATGCATACACACACACATGCACACACACACACACATACACACCAGCATATACCGGTGTGTGTGTGTGTGTTTGTGTGTGTGTATTGGTTTTGTGTGTATAGTTGTGTGTCCACAGATGCGTATGCACATACGCACAAATTTGAGGGTATTTTTGTTTTGTTTTGTTTTGTTTTTTAAGTAAGCAGACATCTACTGTCTTAAACTACAGTGGACAAGTCATGCTGTATCACAGTCACTGAATCAGCGACAGCTGTCAAATAGTCTGTCTCTGTATCAATATTACTGTCATATATCATCCATCAGAAACAAATATTTGGGCCATTTTCTTTGAGAAAGCATATATTTTCTTTCCCCAAAACGGCGAATGGTGCCAACCTTGAAAATCAGGGATCATTTTGTGGTAAAGTTAACATGTGTTGCGTAATTGATGATGTATTGTCACGTTGATTGTGTGATGGTTTATGTTGGCAGATTATTTCCGGGTCATCTTTGCCTTTGTGTCATTCTACTACATGCCCACTGACTATGTCAAGGCCAGCCTCTTCTACTTATTCAGTGGACTTCTGGATGCCTTTGACGGTCACTTCGCCCGCATGTTGAACCAAGGTATACAGGCCTAATATCTCAGTATTATTATAGTGTATCAGTTATTTTACCTAGTATATTTATAAGTTATACAGGCTGCTGCTTCCAGTTCGTCCAGCTATGATTAAGTGCCTGACCCTGTTCAGACATGGGAAAAGTAAAGCGGCAAAGGAGAATAGATGTGCACCACAGTCATACTGCTAGCATAAAGAAAAGTTATGGTCACTGCCACATGAGTCCCCTACATTTCAGGGTAATAGTACGTTTTACATATGTAGTATAATGTACTGTATCTCATGTTTTTCGTTCTGTTCACAGCATTGACTGTGATCTAGAACTGAGTTTAACTTTTTCACATCGTAACGCTAGCGTTCTCACGGAGACCGCAGGCGCCAGAACGCTAGGGGTATAGTGTTCAGCAAGCTCGCCGCTGACAACGTAACGCAAGGATTCTAGCGTCTTGCGTTAGAAAATTCCTATGTGAAGCCAGTTACGGTCTAAGGGAAAAAAACCTCTATTATAGTATCAAGTAACCATTTCTAAATACTGTGATTTTTTGGTCCCTTTTTATCCACTGGACGAGAAGTTTTTAGTCCTGTTTTTATTATCCGTTGTTTGGTGTTTGTGGTCTGTTTGTGACCGTGCGTTCGCGCTTCACAAAGGCCGGTTGGCCGAAAATTTGCGCTTGTTTTGTCTTGTTTTGTCAAATACGCGCTTACATTGGTTTTCTTGTTCTTCTGGTTCCTGTTTGCTTGGGCGCGGGCAGTCGCACTTGTTTTGGATACTGTGAGAGTGATTTCCCGAGTAAAAAGTCTATTTGAAGAATTTTTCAGGCGCGAGAACAACGTCACCCGAACCGCCTGCTTCACTGAAACAAAGGCAAAATGGAGCGCCCTGCGTATGCGTGATGTCGCTGTTCACTCAGGATTGTGGAATGTGTGTGTGTGTGTACTTTTCTGAGCTTCTGATCAGATGATACAACTACAAGTCATGGAGAATTGGTGTCTCTTTTTTCTGTTTTGTTTACATCTGCTGAATGAATGAAATGCTTTTCTGAAATGCTCCTCAACCATGATATTTCATTGCACAAATAATCTCAAAGCATGTCTGAACAAACCTTATACTGTAGATATCCTAAAAGAGGATTAAATTACCTTTCTAACCATACCCTACATGTTGATGTTAGTCATTTGGGGCGCCTGTGAAAATTAATTCAAAGTGGCCTAAAAATGCACGTTTCCAAGGAAAGTAGTCAGTGGCAGCTGGCACGTCTGCAGGGAAATAGGTCAAATAGCCAGCTTACGATGCCAAAGTGTTAATATCTCAGGTTCATCTTAACTTTAGCTCAGTTAAATCTGTAGAGAAACGTATTAATTATAGAAAATATTGTCATGTTAAATTGTAGATGTCTAGATCTGTGTGGCAGAACTGTGTGACAGTTATTTAATTGTAAACTTGGACTTTTGGAAAAGCCAACATAGCATCTGTGTTAAAAAGTCCAGAGAAGGAAAAAGAAGCGTGTGTTTGCAACCTTTGTTAGAATCATCATGATCATATTCAGCTAGGCATGGTTGTCTAAGTCTAATGTTCTGTTGTTCATTTTTCTGCGTGTTAGTGTGTCAAGGATTTCTGAGAGATCATTTCTTTCTTCAGCAAGGTGGTGGTATTTTGGTGAGCACTGTAGTTACTGTTGTTGTTTTGTAACTAAGTCTCAGTGACAGTGAATGATTAATAAAATAAAAAACAAAAAAACAAAACAAAAAACAGTCACTATGGCATAGATTTTTTAGTTAAATTCTTTGTAGTTGTTGTTTTATTCTTCAGATTTGTTGATTATTGGCAATGCAATTAATTGGTTATGACTTTTCTTTGTATGTTATGTTAAATTTGTTGGTGGCAGTGATGACATAAGGTTTCTCTTTGTTAACTAAGTGTATGCCTCCTTCTGACAGCTGGGGCCTATTAATAATAATAGCATTATGCTATTGGCTTTGGAAATGTTGCTACTGGCCGGTTGTATGTTTTTTCCTTTGTATATTTCATTGTGTATTTCTTTATTCCTTCATTTGCATCTATTTTGATTCTGCTGTTTGATTGATATATGTGTTTGACATTGTGTTATGAATGACAACGTGCATTGTAAAAAAAAAAAATTACAAAAAAGATGTTCTAAGAAAAATAATTCAACTCTTTGTAGTTTGACTTCCTCACCCTGTGTCCAGCTTCCTGCATTATTGGCCATGATTGCACAGCAAAAATGTATCTGACCCTTTTGTTTCCTCACTTTAGACCATATAGGATTAGGATCTGTTTTCCTTTTTATTTTTAACCCCTCGCAGCAGATTTGGTGTAAGTTGGTATTTCTTTGCAACATATGGCATTCATATTTTTGTGAAGCAAGATGTTTTCACTACAGTACAATACACCTTAATTTAGACATATGAATATTGCGCTGTAGCTCACAGTACATCATTTACGAGCAACAGCTGGCAGTGATCAACTTTCATGCCTGTTCAGTGATTATTACATATCAGTATACATTCAGATGAAGGAAGCTTAACCTGTTCACTTCCTAACTCAGTCCACCAACTTTCTGTTAGAACTGGTGAATACAGGGAGGGAGTGAAAGGGTTAATTGGCTTCACGACACACATGTTTCATGCTATCTGATGTCAAGGTGAGGTGTTTTAAAATCAGTGAATTATATTTCTATATCATCATCCATGTGTTTAAAGTTACAAAGTTACAACTGTCACACACTGTGACATTGTTTGTTTTTTACTGGGATAGTCAGTCAAGTAAATTATGTAAGACTCCAGTTGGAAGGTCCTAGATTCAATCTGCCTTGATACTTCCAGCTGGTGGATAAATGGTGGAGATTTTTCTCATCTCCCATGTCAGCATGTGGGTAAAATGTGGAGATTTTTCTGATCTCCCATGTCAGTATCAGGGTAAATGGTGAAGATTTTTCTGATCCCCCATGTCAGCATGTGGGTAAAATGTGGAGATTTTTCTGATCTCCCATGTCAGTATCAGGGTAAATGGTGAAGATTTTTCTGATCCCCCATGTCAGCATGTGGGTAAAATGTGGAGATTTTTCTGATCTCCCATGTCAGTATCAGGGTAAAATGGTGAAGATTTTTCTCATCTCCCATGTCAGCATGTGGGTAAAATGTGGAGATTTTTCTGATCTCCCATGTCAGTATCAGGGTAAATGGTGAAGATTTTTCTGATCCCCCATGTCAGCATGTGGGTAAAATGTGAAGATTTTTCTGATCTCCCATGTCAGCATGTGGGTAAAATGTGAAGATTTTTCTGATCTCCAGTCAGCATGTGGGAAATGTGATGAGTTTTTTCTGATCTCATGTCAGCATGTAAATTATTGTAAGGAAACTCAGTTGGAGTTTTTCTGCTCCCATGTCAGTATCTGGATAAATGGTGAGATTTTTTCGATCTCCCATGTCAGTATTGGGGTAAAATGTGAAGATTTTTCTGATCTCCCATGTCAGTATGTGGGTAAAATGTGGAGATTTTTCTGATCCCCCATGTCAGTATATGGGTGAAATGTGAAGATTTTTCTCTCCTATGTCACAGCATGTGGGTAAAATGTGGAGATTTTTCTGATTGTCAGTATGAGCATGAATGATGAAGATTTTTCTGATCCCCCATGTCAGCAATAAAATGTGGAGATTTTTCTGATCCCCCTTGTCAGGATGTGAGTAAAGGGTGGAGATTTTTCTGATCCCCCCATGTCAATATGTGGGTAATTGGTGAAGATTTTCTGATCCCCTATGTCAGCATGTGGGTAAAATGTGGAGATTTTTCTGATCCCCCAAGTCAGTGTCAGGGTAAATGGTGAATATTTTTCTGATCCCCCATGTCAGTATCAGCGCAAATGGTGGAGATTTTTCTGATCCTCCATGTCAGTATCAGGGTAAAGGGTGAAGATTTTATTCTTTCTGATTCCTCCTATGTCAGCATGTGTGCAGACCTGTTAGATCTTAAAACGGCTTCGTGTGTTTCCATAAGCACACAGAACATCAGTCATAATGCATTTTCACACAGGTAGCAAGCTGGGGGCCTTGTTGGCAAATCAAAGGACAGTAAGTTTAATTGTTTCCTCACAAGTAGCAAGCTGGGTGTGATGTTGGCAAAATCATAAGGGACAGTACAGTAAGTTGGAAACATGTATTTTCCCACACAAAGTATGGCAAAAGGACATTAGGGTGCCAAATGTTGGTCAAATCAAAGGACAGTCAGTAAGTTTAATTGTTTCCACACAGATAGCAAGCTGGGTGTGATGTTGGCAAATCAAAGGACAGTCAGTAAGTTTAATTGTTTCCACACAGGTAGCAAGCTGGAGGTGGTGTTGGCAAATCAGAGGACAGTTAACTGTTTCCACACAGGTAGCAAGCTGGGTGTGATGTTGGCAAATCAAAGGACAGTCAGTAAGTTAGTTGTAAATTGTGTTATCCAGCTTTACAGGTAGCAAGCTGGGTGTGATGTTGGCAAAATCTTTGGAAGGGACATTGTCCAGTAAAGTTTAATTGTTTCCGCACAGGTAGCAAGCTGGGTGCCATGTTGGACCAGCTGATTGACCGCATCACCACCATGTGTCTGTGTGCCGCGCTGTGCCACTTCTACCCCAGCTACATGATTCTCTTCCAGTTTGTCATGGCCCTCGACATCTTCAGTCATTGGCTGCATCTGCACAGGTCTGTATCATAGTGTATGTCTAAACACTGGATCTTTCTGTACATCCTCCTGGCTGGTTGTTTTACTTGTAGTGATTGCCTAAAAAGTTATAAATGGCTGTGTTTGACTCGTCAGTCGGTAACTGGAGGCAGACTCTGTCCATGTCTGAGAGTCTCTGTCATTCTTCTTCTGCGTTTCAGAGTTTGTCAGTCTTAGATCTCAGAGTAACTGGCTGTGTTCAAATAAACAGAAACCAGAAACACATGAAAATAGAATAGAAACGTGTGTTTAATTCACAAAACAATACAGGCAGAAATTTTCTGTCTACTGGCCTTTGTCAGATGTACACGGAAGACAACAAAGAAATCAGTACCCAAAACTTAAGACAAAAACAACAGAACTTGCTGACATTTTACTGAGCTGGAAAAATGACTAATTTGAATCATAAGTGTTGTTCTGTTGTTGTTTTAGGAGTAAGTTATGCGTATTGGTTTCTTTGTTCTCTTCTGTGTATGCTTGACAAAGGCTAGTTGGTTGAAACTGTGCGCCTGTCTCGTTTTGTGAACTTAATATGCATTCTCGCTCTATTTTCCTGTGTTTCTAGTCTCGAGCTGCCCAGTGCTATGCTGTAAAGTATACCATGCTGTGCCTGACTGCAATCCATATGCTTATGATCAAATTAATAACTCTTAGAGAGGAAAAAATTCAAACATAGGTGTTCATAAGTTGCAAAGTGTGTGGCATGGGTGTGTGTGAAATATCCAGTCATGATGCAGGCATGTAGTTCTGATCATGTTCTGAAATAGAACTAGCCAAACTGCAGTGCAAACTGATCATGTCTTGTCCTTTACTCCACAGATTTGGCTGATATGAATTGATTCAAAGCACTCTTCTAAACAAACTTGGCACCATTGTGAGGCATGATTCAGAACTCCTTCATGTTGATGCATTGCAAGAAGACAACAAGAATCTCTGTGGATGTGAAAACGGGCACTAAAACTATTAGGTCATATCTAAAGTGTAACTACAGTTTTAAAATGGAGATTCTGTGTTTTCTGTAAGTTTCTTTATACAGACACATGCCCTGTTATTCTCATAGTTGCTGCTCTCACTTTTTGCTTATGTGCTCCTCTTGAACTTTAAAGTGGTAATGTTAGCAAATCTGCAAAGTGACGTGCGCTTGTTCTTTGCTGTATAGGCTTGATAAAGGCCACCGAAAATTTGGGCTGCCTTATTTTGTTATTCTAAATATGCGACCTGCTGTGTGTCTCCCTCTGCCACACTGTGCCGTGCTCCTCTTCCTGTTTTTTCACCCACATACTGTTGAGGACATTCATTTTGTTTACAGTCATTTTCAGTTTATCTTTTTCTTTCTGAACTCTTTTTCTCTCTTTTAGCAAAACAAGGCATGCGTTGGTTTTGCAAAATAAGCAGTATGTAGGTGAAACCACCATGCCAGCATATCATAGAAAAGGAGGAAGAAGTTTCTTAATTAAGACTATGATAGGTTATCAGTTGTATGGTTCCTGTATTGTCGGTCACTGGTATTGTCTCTATTGTGTACCAACACAATCTGTTTAAATAACGTGTTGATCTTGGTTGTATAATGTAGAGTGTGTTGGTAAATTTTGTTATGGACTGGCTTTGAATTTTGATGATGTTGGTTCAGAGCAAACAGTCATTGTTTGTGTGTGTTTGACTGGCTCAGTGGCACTAAAACGGTGTGTATGTTCACATGGCTTTGTGGCTTTAAAATGATGTGTGTGTGTGTTCACATGATAAGTGGCTGTGTGTGTGTGATTGGCAGACAAACACTGTGTGTCACTGTGTGTCAAATTCTGTCTGAGATTATTGGTTTTTGTCTGCAGTCTCTCCTCTCTCTCTCTCTCTCTCTCTCTCTCTCTCTCTCTCTCTCTCTCTCTCTCTCTCTCTCTCTCTCTCTCTCTCTCTCTCTCTCTCTCTCTCTCTCTCTCTCTCTCTCTCAAACCCTCTCTTGCTCTCTCTCTCTCAAGCCCTCTTGAGATCTCTGTCTCTTTCTCTCTCTCTCTCTCTCTCTCTCTCTCTCTCTCTCTCTCTCTCTCTCTCTCTCTCTCTCAAGTCCTCTTGAGATCTCTCTCTCTCAAGCCCTCTTGAGACTCTCTCTCTCTCTCCCTCCCTCCCTCCCACTCTCCCTCCCACTCTCTTCCACTCCCTCTTGAGCTCTCTCTCTCTGTCTGTCCCTCCTTCCCTCTCTCTCTTGAGCTCTCTCTCCCTCTCTCTTGAGCTCTCTCTCTCTCTTGAGCTCTCTCTCCCCTCTCTCTCTCCCTCCTCTTTCTTGAGCTCTCTCTTGAGCTCTTTTGAGCTCTCTCTCTCTCTTGAACTCTCTCTCTCTTGAACTCTCTCTTGAGCTCCCTCTCTCTCTCTCTTGAGCACTCTCTCTCTTGAGCTCTCTCTGTGACAGTCTCTCTCTCTCTCTTGAGCTTTCTCTCTGTCTCTGTCTCTCATGAGCTCTGTCAGGAGCTCTCTCTCCTCTCTGAGCTCTCTCTCTCAAGCTCTCATGAGATCTCTCTCTTTCTCTCTTGAGCTCTCTCTCTCTCTCTCTTGAGCTCTCTCTCTCTCTTGAGCTCTCTCTCTCTCTTGAGCTCTCTCTTGAGCTCTCTCTCTCTCTCTCTCTTGAGCTCTCTCTTGAGCTCTCTTGAGCTCTTCTTGAGCTCTCTCTCTCTTGAGCTCTCTCTCTCTTGACTCTCTCTCTCTCTTCTCTCTTGAGCTCTCTCTCTCTTGAGCTCTCTCTCTCTTTTGAGCTCTCTCTTTCTCATGAGTCTCTCTCTCTCTCTGACTCTCTCTTGAGCTCTGTCGGGAGCTCTCTCCCTAACTCTTTGTCCTTCCTCTCATTGTCCATCTGTTTTGTCACAATGTTTTTGTCATTCTTTGGTTAGTGTCTTGTCTTTTCAGTTTTCTGTTAATTTGTTTTGTGATTTCTGTATTTATCACTCACCATGTATGATATTAATACATGATTATTACCTGTGTATGTATATGTGTGTTTGTGTGTGTGTGTGTGTGTGTGAGAGAGAGAGAGAGAGAGAGAAAGAGATAGAGATTAGAGAGAGAATGTCTACATAATACATATAATAATAAATAATAGTTAATAACAGGAGCTTGTTCAAGAGGGACTCATCACACTTTGAAAATTCCATGTTAGATAAGCAGAATCTGATTGAAAGTAAGAATCAGCTTTGAGTTTGCACCATCTCGTTTTGTGAATTAGAAACACATTCTCATTCTTTATTCTTGTGTTCCTAGATTTAGTATATATGTTTTGCATTTCAAAATTTAATATGCATCTTGTTTTCTTAAATTCAATGTGCATCATGTGTTCTTAAATTTAATATGCATCATTGCATGTTCCTAAATTTGATATGCATCTTGTGTTCCTAAATTTAATATGCATCTTGTGTTCCTAAATTTAATATGCATCTTGTGTTCCTAAATTTATGCATATTGTGTTCCTGAATTTAATATGCATTTTGTGTTCCTAAATGTAATATGCATCTTATGTTCCTAAATTTATGCATCTTGTGTTTCTAAATTTAATATGCATCCACCCCATATCTACCAATGACATTCTGACAAACTCCTTGAGCCCATCCAAAAGCCTGCGTGCACCAGTCGCAGTGGTGTAGTGGTTAACACAAGAGACTACCGACTGGAAGGTTATTGGTTTGAATTCCCATCAGTCCCTTCAAACGTCATTGTGGGACTTTTCAGCTCTAGTTGGGCTTGATGTGGGCTCATTGGGAAGACTGGGACCACACAGTCAAGTCTCATCCACTTAGCGGATGCATCATTGAGGGTGTTGCTCAAATCTTCTAACCAGCACCTCAAGTGTCTGTATCTCTCAGGCCTGGTTGACCCCAGGATATATTATGATAGTAAGCGTAGAGTACAGCCCTGTCGCACTGTCTCAATCCTAGATGGAACTCCATAGCAATTAGCATGATTATCATCCTCATCGACATCATCATCATCGCATTGTAAAAACTGTTCCAGCTTCTGTGGTCATTAGGGTGGCATAGAAAATGGGATGAGAAAAAAACGGTGAGCACAAAAGTAACTTTCCTGAGTGCGATTGTTCTTAAAAACAAATTTTTTCAAGCCTATGTGCTGCCAAGGTATTTGCAGGGAGTGGGTTGGTGGGCCTATGAAAGATGAGGTTGACACTACCGAAATGATTGGAACATTGAAATAGGCAGCGAACAGGCCAGTTTTTGTGTTGGCAGCTGAGATTGAACTCATACAGATCTTGAGTGACGGCAAATGTTGTGAAAATGATGACTGTTGTATTTCATTCTTTTGTGTTTTAGATGGAGTAGCGCCACTGCTACCTGTTTCTGGTTTCATGACATGATGTGTTGCTATTTTTGATGAATGGATGGACTACGTTTGTTTTTCAGTGTGTGTGCACGTGCATGTGCATGCGTGTGTGTGTGTTCAACTTTGTTTATACCACACTAACGTATGGAAATGGCCAACCCACCACCACCACCCCATAAATTTTTGCTGTGTGAAAGACGGTGAGCATGCTTTGACATTGACTGTTCGAGCTATACCAATGGAATTATTATTATCATTGTTATTATAATTTTTAATACTATTATTATTAATTATTATCATTATTGTTGTTATTATTATTTTTATTATTATTATTATTATATTATTATTATTATTATTATTATTATTATTACAATTAGTATTATTATCGCCAACGCCATGCAGCAAGGCACATGATGATGATGATGATTATTAGTGTTATATTCTTTATTGGCAGTGTTGGTTGATGGGATGAATATGAATGTGGAGGACCTTGGGTGAAGGTTTTTTTTATCATTTACAGCACAGCCATGAAGGGGGGTGAAAGCCACAAGAAGATTGACCTGTCTGCCAACCCCATTCTGCGCCACTACTACCACAATAAGGTAATCAGGGCAGGAGTGTGTGTGCACTTATCAAGGTTAGCAGATAAAGGCTGAATCCCTCACATATGAACTTGCAGTTGCATTAGACGCGGTGGTGATTTGGTTAACATTATCCAAGGAACAATAATAAATTTACGTCTCCGTATATTTTATACTAATGTTACCTAACTTCTTGCCAACAGAAACTTGTAAATTTTCATGAAATAGTCACAGAATATCTGATGTTATTTCTGTTACCCTCTTCTGTGTTATACCGACTTCAAGTTTGGAATTCCACATGATTTGATTTTCATTTTTTTATTTTGTCTGATAAGATTCTCGCCTAACTGTATAGACATTCTAAAACTACATGGAAGCCAGAGGCAAGATGAAAATGGTGTTACATGTATGGTCATACTCATAGTTTCCTTGACAATGTGTGAGCATAGTTCACCCAGAATGCATGATTTGTGAACAGCACTCACAGTGACAATGAAAATCATGAAAAACATTTTGAAGTTGATCAACTGGTGGCAAATTCTTTTTTCTTAACCCTTTCACTCTCACCCTGTTAAGCAGCTTCCTGCAGAAAGGTAGTGAGGGTGTGAAAAGTTAAAGGCTAGATGTAAAACAGTTGTGTCAGGAAGCACCATTGGGGGATTAATAATCTGGAGATGTGCTGCAGAAGTTAACATCAGGCTGGAAGCAAGAAGGGTTAAGTTGAAGCATAATTTAACCTTTTGACTCCCAAGCCCTATCCACCAGTTGCACAAATTTACCCCTATGACTCCTTCACCTTATCCACCAGCTTCCTGAGGAAGTCAAAGGGTTAAGTTTCTGCTTTGCTATCGTTGATGAAGACACGGGATGCTAGTGGATAGGATGAGAGAGTCAGAGGGTTAACTGATCAGGAAGGAATGAGAATGTATGATTTTTGATGTTGCTGATGACCCTGTTTGTGACCTGTCCCCATGAAATCATCCACAAGTTACATAGGCTCACTTGCACAACACTAGAGATCTGGAAAGGTGATCAGGGATCACCAATCAGGTGTTGAAAATTGAGACTTCTGTAGTATCATTTCCCATAAGCTGCATAGTTTTCTGTTTATCATTTCCCTTTAGCTGTGCAGTTCTCTGTTGTATCATTTCCCATTCATAGTTTTTGGTAAACAGTACATCTTAATGTGTATAAAGATATTTTGGCGCTTGCTTTGCTGTTTTCAGTGCCTACAGTCATGCAGATTTGATCGCTACCAGTAAACTAGCACAGCGCGGCAAAGTTTGTTGAATGCATGAAAATTACAAATTATATTGCATTTTATTTGATAACAAAGTTTCACCAAGTTTTGTTGAGATTTAACCCTTTTCCTACCAAGAAAATAGGTCACTGTACTAACTATTGACCAAGTAATGTTAGGAGAGAGACTTCAGAAACACTCAAATTATATCTGTTTTTTGCCATTTTTGCCGCTTCAAACATCGTGTAAAGGCAGAAAGGAAATGACAAGAGTATACTCCCTTTGCCGGAAAAAGGATTCACGTCAGCAATGCAGTCATTTTCTGTTTATATACTCAAACCTGAAACTACGGTTTAGGGCACGAAATCCTCGTGACGCGGTCTACGGAGAGAGAAAGCTGAGTCACGAGGATCTCGTGATGCGGTATGGAATGTGTTAAACTTGTTGGTAAGGACTTGTCAGTTGAGTGATACAACTTTTTGAAATTTGTTGTTTAGAAAATGGCTGATTCTGCATGTACAGACTTTAAACCACTATATCTCTGTCCATTTTCATGTAGAGAAGTAAAATAGGTTTTATTATGAACTGTTAAGAGTGTGTTCTTTACTGGTCTGTGAAACTAAAACTATGCGAAATGCAGATTTGGTGATTTTGTGAGAATATATCACATTATCTATACTGTCCACAAATTTCAGTACTTGGGGTCCACCATAAGTGACAACCTCTCTCTGGATGCTGAAATCAGCGCCAGAATTGCAAAGGCCTCATCTGTCATGGCTAAACTGAACAAGCAGGTCTGGTCCAACAGCAGTCTCACTGCGAACACCAAAATGCAGGTGTACAGAGCATGTGTGTTGAGCACAATTCTCTACTCAAGTGTAGCCTGGACCATATACGCCAGCCAAGAAAAGAGGCTCTGCTTGCGACGCATCCTCGGCATCCGATGGCAAGACAAGGTGACCAACACAGAGGTCCTCGGTCGTGCGGGCCTACAGACTATCTTTGCCCTCCTAAGCCAATGCCGATTACGCTGGCTTGGCCATGTGCGTCGAATGGAGGATGGACGCATACCAAAAGATGTTCTCTACGGCGAACTGGCAAACCGGAAGCGAACTCCAGGACGCCCACAGCTACGCTTTGTAGACGCATGCAAAAGGGACCTTAGAAGCTCAGGGATCGACCCAGGCTCTTGGGAGACTCTGGCAGAAGACAGGGCAGCGTGGAGGACAGCCGTTCAGCAAGGCGTTGTGAATGCGGAGAGGAGGAGAGCAGAAAAAAAGGCTCTTCGCAAGCAACGTTCCAGAAACCAGACAACAGCGACTCAGTTTGTATGTGGCAGATGTGACAGAGATTGCCACTCAAGAATCGGCCTGCACAGCCACAGCAGAAAGTGCACGTCATGACCTCCTGGTGCAGACTATCATCTCCTGAGATGTAAAGAGGCCGACAATCACATAATGAGATTATCATGTTTGTTGTGTATTTGATGGATAGATTGTCAGTTCTGTGTGAGATATGCTACATGCTTTAGTGAGATTTGTGCTGTGATTGTAGATGTGTATTGATAATGTTTACAGCACATTCTGTTTGCCATGTGTGCGGCCAACGAGCTTTTCTTCTGTATGCTGTACGTGGTCCACTTCACTCCTGGTCCTATGTGTAAGTCATCACCTCTTGATTCACACACACACACACACACACACACGCACGCACGCGCGCGCGCACACGCTGGGGGATGCCAGGGACTCTTTCAGTATGAATAGTATCCCCTCCTTGAAATTCTGTGCAAGAAATTGCCTCTTTTCTGTCACTCTGTTTGTTTCTGCCTTGTTTCTTTGCTTTCTGTCATTTCTTCCTATCACTTTCTGCCTTGCTGGTCCATTCACCTGTGTATGTTTGATAAAGTCTTCCATAAATTTTCTTAGGATTGATAATTGGGTATGTGTATTAAGTGCATCTTTGACTCTAGGGTGGTGAGATATGCAGAAGCAATTTTAGGTAACTTATGCCTGTTTTTATATATGTTTTGATGTCCTTAGGTATGCTTAAATTTTGTATTCAGGTGTCTTTTTTAAATCCCCTGTGCAATGAATCGGACAGAATGGTCAGTGCTGGGGGCATATCCTTAGATTATGTGGGCAAATGCATTGATATGTGTACTTAATTTTCTTTTTTTTTCCAGTTGAGGTGTGTGTTTTAAAGCGGTTATAGCCCTGATATGGCTCCACACAGTCGACTGGGCTTTATACAACAATAACATTAACATTAATATCTTAAATGAAAAAAAAACTCAGCATGAATATACTAACAGTTGCATGTGTCCACAATGTTTTCAGTGCCACTGGGCCCGCTGTCCGTGGGCTTGTTCCAGGCCATCCTGTACCTGTCCTGCCCTCTTTCTATCATCAAGAACTGCATCAGCGTTCTGCAGCTCATTGCCGCCGCACAAAACATCGTCGTCATTGACCTGCATGATCGCGCCCAGGCGCTGCCACCAAGACCCAGTAGAGGAGGTCGTTGTGACCGGTTTGGTGTTGAACAGGGAGGAAGGGATGGGATCGGTTAGAAATGCCAGTTTGAACAAATGAAAATATTTGGGGAAAAAGCGGGGTGGGTGGGTGGAGTATAATTAGGATTGCACCAGGCTGTTGTCTGCAAGACTCAGTAGAAAATGATGTTACTACTGTGTTCTTGGTTGGTAAGGGGTGTGTTTGGGGAAATAATGAATTCTAAGAGAAAAGGAATTTATAATCTGTATAATGCTATGTGACTTTTAAAAGGGAAAAGGTTTATTGTCAGTATGGTGTGAGAGTTTTAAAAGGTAAAGGGTTTAATATCTTTGATGTTGTAAAAAACACTTTTAGTACAGAAAGGGTTTGAAATCTGTATGATGATGTGCAAATTTTAAAAGGTTTAATATCTGTGATGTTTTTAATTTTTTGATATGAAAAGGGTTTGTTATCTGTGTGATGTTGTGCAAGTTTTAAAGGAGAAAAGGTTTGTTATCTGTGTGATTTTTGAGAAGTGAG
The DNA here is from genome assembly GCA_030674185.1 of Monoplex corrugatus. NCBI lineage: Eukaryota > Metazoa > Mollusca > Gastropoda > Littorinimorpha > Ranellidae > Monoplex > Monoplex corrugatus. The sequence continues at coordinate 46,068,712 of JAPXFY010000022.1, forward strand.
GGGAGGGTCTGTTTGGAAAATTGTGATTTGATTTGAAATGGGGATGAGGTTGTTGGGTAATTGGGAATGGAGATGATCATTGTGGAGAGTGGAGTGAGGTTTACTGTGAGCAGAGTAGGCTAACCTTCTCTGTTGGAGTTCTTTTCCAGTTCAGACCTCTGACGTGACCGGGTTGGTCCGTGAGTCTTAACTCACTTGCTATGAGCGTCGGGATTTCCTGATCATGTCTCAACAACGCTTGTGTACGAGCGTCGCAGAAATCCGACTTGGGTTTTGAAAATTCGCGGGAATTTCAGTATTTCCGTTAACAGAAATTAATGGCCAGAAATAGATTCTTCGGTCATTCTTAGCCACGTTTCAGGCCATTAGGTCACTGTACTACGCAGTTGGTGTGTAAACAGTGCAAAGTTCACGATCCATTAGCTCTGCAGCGAAGCAGACAACAGAAAAGCAAATGGCTGAACAGTACTCAGCCTCTCAGCGCTCTTCAAGACGATCTCTTCCTTCAGTGTACGTGGAGTGTGTGCACGTTGGATTTTATTAAATTTTATTCAAAGTGTGACTGTAAGAACTGATGAATTGACCTGACTGTGTATTTTGGAAGACATTTTTCACCTGAAAATTTCTCTAATATTACTTGTACCTTAATTACTCAGCAACCATGAGGGTTAGACAGTTGAAGTTTCAGCATGTTGTACACCAGTCTTTTGATATATGACCTGCCAAATTTCAAAGCTCTCTGTTTTCATTTGTTTGTATGAGAATTTTTGTCATGACCTATACAAATGGTGCATATCAGGGGAACGGCAAGGGACATAATTGTACGTAGCGAGTGAGTTAAGTCAAGTGGAGCGTGTAGCCAGAAAAGGGGAGGATGTACTGAGAGATTGGTGACCAAGAATGAGAAATGATCTGTTGGGGAAATTGGAGCTTGAGTGACCGTAAACATTGTATGGGGGGGGGGGGGGGGGGGGGGGGGGGGGGTGGAGGGAAGGAAGTGGAGTTGCAAGTAAGGGGTTGTGAGGGTGAAGGTAGGGGGGCATGAGATGTAAGTTTTGATGAGGGTGCATGCTGTCATTTCAGTAGGATTGGTGTTTAGAGGGCAGGTTCCTCAGAAATGCTCAAATTTGAGAAGGGCATGGCTATTGTATTGAAACACTATACAGTGTCGGCTATTGTATTGAAACACCATACAGTGTCGGCTATTGTATTGAAACACTATACAGTGTCGGCTATTGTATTGAAACACTATACAGTGTCGGCTATTGTATTGAAACACTGTACAGTGTCGGCTATTGTATTGAAACACTATACAGTGTCGGCTATTGTATTGAAACACTATACAGTGTCGGCTATTGTATTGAAACACTTACAGTGTCGGCTATTGTATTGAAACACTATACAGTGTCGGCTATTGTATTGAAACACTATACAGTGTCGGCTATTGTATTGAAACACTATACAGTGTCGGCTATTGTATTGAAACACTATACAGTGTCGGCTATTGCATTGAAACACTGTACAGTGTCGGCTATTGTATTGAAACACTATACAGTGTCGGCTATTGATTGAAACACTATACAGTGTCGGCTATTGTATTGAAACACTATACAGTGTCGGCTATTGCATTGAAACACTGTACAGTGTCGGCTATTGTATTGAAACACTATACAGTGTCGGCTATTGCATTGAAACACTGTACAGTGTCGGCTATTGTATTGAAACACTATACAGTGTCGGCTATTGCATTGAAACACTGTACAGTGTCGGCTATTGTATTGAAACACTATACAGTGTCGGCTATTGCATTGAAACACTGTACAGTGTCGGCTATTGCATTGAAACACTATACAGTGTCGGCTATTGTATTGAAACACTTACAGTGTCGGCTATTGTATTGAAACACTATACAGTGTCGGCTATTGCATTGAAACACTGTACAGTGTCGGCTATTGCATTGAAACACTATACAGTGTCGGCTATTGTATTGAAACACTATACAGTGTCGGCTATTGTATTGAAACACTATACAGTGTCGGCTATTGTATTGAAACACTGTACAGTGTCGGCTATTGTATTGAAACACTGTACGGTGTCGGCTATTGTATTGAAACACTATACAGTGTCAGCTATTGTATTGAAACACTATACAGCGTCAGAAAAGGAGATGTCTGTAAGAAAACAGGTGCTTTTAAGTGATGGTTATATGTAGAATTTGGAATGTTGAATTTGTGTCAGTTGTTGGAGGTATGAATGGAGGGATGTGACTTAATATTAAATTCAATGTGATTTGCGTCTAGAAATCTGTATGTGTTTTAAGTATTAAATTCAATATGATTTGGGTTTAGAATTCTGTCTGTGTTTTACAGGTTATATTTGTGGTGATATTTGGTACGATTTGGGTATTGTGTTCCACTTGTACTTTTTATCTTTATCCCTTTCCTGTTTTGAACTCTGTTTGAACTTTATGTTATACATTTCCAGTCGCTGTATGAGTCTGTCAGTATGTGTTGTGTTTGAAGATGGCTTTAATTGTGGGTGGTGGTGGTGTTTTTTTTTGTTTTTGTTTTTGTTTTTTTTTACCCCTGTGGGGATGCTCTTTCAATATGAATATTATGCCGTCTTTCTGGAAATTCTGTGCTAGAAATTTCTTGTTTGTTTCTGCCTTGCTCGTTCGCTTTCTGTCATCTTTTCCTGTCATTTTCTTCCTTGCTGGTCCATTCATCTGGATGTGATTTATGAAGTCTTTCTTACTTTCTGTTTAGACCAGTAATATGTTACATGTATTTAGTGCATTTTTGGGCTGTAAGGAAATATAATGAACAGAAGCAATTTTAGGCAAATTAAGCCAGCTCTTATGTGTGCTTTAAGATCCTGAGTTATGTTTACATAATTTGTATTCAGGTTGTTTTTTTTTATAAACTGGATGGAATGGCATACCCTCAGAGCATGTTTGCGAATGCATTGATATGTGTACTTAATTTTCTTTTCCAGATGGTGTCTTTTCCTTTTTGTTGTTTGTTTAGTGAGTATTGTGCATGTTTTGAGATGGTTATAGCCCTGATACGGCTCTGTGCAGATGGTTAAGCTTTTAGACAACAACACTATCACAATAACATTTTTTGTTCTACATCAATTGCTGTCAGTTTGCTTACGCTAGTCAAACATATGGCAAGTATGAGTGATACAGACTATGGCCATTGCAGGCAAAAGACCCACAAAGGATCATATATCAGGCAATCCAAATGTCCGCGAATTCGCGGATATCGAAAGGAAAAAAGGAAGGAAAAAAAGATTCCTTGAAAGTATGGAGAACCGGGACTGGGATCACCGAAACTATTCAAAACAAGCCGTAAGCGCATGCGCGGTTTCACTTTTGCAACTGCCCGCACGACTTTGCGCATCCTCTTTCACAAGCGTCACTCTATGTATTCCATCGACGCATTGAAATATGAGTATACGTAGGGAATTTGTTCCACTAAATGCTTCCATCGCTGACATCGATGAAGGCTTCAAAAATCACTGGAAATGGGACTGGCTGCAGCAAGTGTACGATGACAATAAGTTAGCTCGTTTCTTCGAGAAACTGAAGATCGCCCGGTAAAGCATACTGCAAACTTTGCCGCTCGGAAATCAGTTACAAGTCCGGCGGTAAATGAGCACTGGTTGATCACCTGAAAGGAAAGCAACACAACGACAGAATCAGGACATCAAACGAAAATTTTCGTTTGTCAGGTGAGGCAAAAGAGAGTGAGGCAAAGTTGCATGTTTTGTTTATTGTTAACAATGCTTGTGCCCTTTTTTTCTTTTATTAAAATATTTGATTTATCTTTCACCAGAGGGGGTTGAATTTCCATTTACTAGACTAAAATGCTTCAGCTCTGCCCCTGCACCCCGCCAGGGGGCCTATACGGCCCCCTGGACCCCCGACATTTTTTCCTTGAAACACATTGTTGCTTGAATGGATTGCCTGTATATTGTGTATTCCCCAAAACAGTGATATGTAGCCGAGGATTTTCTTATGTTGATGGCAAAATGAAGGAAATCCTAGTCTCTATGTTTCAGTATTGTCACTATTGTTTTGTTGTTTTGTTTTGTTTTAGCCTTCCTCATGTTTAAATGACAAGTTATGTGGCACAATCACATATATGTTGTACAGTACATTGTCAGTCTTGTTTTTTGGTTACTAGTATACACATTTGCCATTTTTTTTCGTCTGCCGGACACCATGATTGGGAAGTTTTTTTGTTTTTGTTTTTTTTTCCTGTGCTTAGTGTTGTGCGTTTATTATTTATCTTTTTGTATATATGCTAGACAAAGGCCAGTTGGCTGAAAATTTACACCTGTCTTGTTTTGTATATCAAATATGTGTTCTGATTCTGTTTGTTTTTTTGTTTTTCTGGTTTTTATTTTATTTCATTTTTTATTTCAGTTTGTTTTTTCTTTCATTTTTATTTCTATTTTTATTTCATTTATTTTATTTTATTTTATTCATTTCATTTTATTAAAAAAAAGATTTTATTTTTTATATTCACTGTTGTATATTGATGTGCAGTTATTGCTTCTTATTTCTGGATCTCCCTGTCATTTTTTTTTCTGTCCATTTTTGCTTGCATCATCTTATTCCTTTCTTTTTCTCCATACCATTGTATTGGCAAATGTGTGTGACTGAATGCACAAATGTTTCTTAGAATAAAGCAGAAACAAAACATTTAGTTTAAGAAAAAAGATAATGAGAAATTCTAACTGTTGTGTTGGTGTGTACGAGAGAGAAAGAGAGTGTGTGTGTGAGTGAATGTGTGTATGTGCTTGAGTATTCATGAGCTGTAAGAGACGCATCGAGCAAAAAATTATAAAAATTACCTGGACAGCATATGGATATTCGCAGATTAAGTATTCTTAACAAGGCATAATGCAAATATTCATCATTAAAAATGGCATATATATTATTCTACTGATTTGTTTTCCAGACAAGAGCTAGGATGGTACATTAAAACTGATCTAATCATGTACATGATGTTCTTGTGGCCAGCTAGCTAGCTAGCTCTTCAGATGGTGTCATCAGCGGTTTATGTATACATTTGTATATTTTGCATAATGGATCTTCAGACTATTCCATGTTTAAAAAAAATCTTGTTCATTTTGCAGAGGAACTTCAAATGTATGCGTGCGTTGGTGTTTGCTTTCTGAGTAAATCAAATCCACAGCAGGCATTCATTAAAGTGAGAACATGACAAAAGCAAATACAAACTCTCATTTAATGAAACAAACAAACAAAAAAGACAGGTGCATTTTTGTAATGGAATGAACTGATCTTATCATCATCAGCATTATCATGTGCCCTGCCGCATGGCATTGGCGATCATGGCCCTTCATATGAACCTATCTTTTGTCACTTCAAGTACATCTCCCACCCTATCCTCGTCCACTCCACAAAACCGTCCAATATTTTCTCCCTGGGTCTACCTGGTGCTCTTTTCCCCTCCAGCTTTCCTGTTGTGAACGTGATCTACTTTACCACACAAAAAAAAAAATGGAGGATGAATGATTTTAAGCAAAATCACCAGATTCTGACAAATTTTGATTCTGAAAAGAACAGTGAATAAGCAAGACAATGAAATGTTGACAAGTTTTGATTCATTAGAGCAGTAGCAGAAGAAATAATTCTCTTTTGTTGTCGCTTTATACATCCTTGATGTGATGGTCTGTTTTGACATGGTGGTCGTTTGCAGTTTGTTTGTTTGCTTGTTTGTTTCAGTCTCGACAAAGTATATTGGGCCAAAATTTGTGCACGTCTTTCCTTGATGAAATAAAGGTAGTTCTCCACAGTGTTAAAAGATGCGTTTTTCACTCATATATCCTTGCCTTGTTGTGCAGTGAAGCTGTAGTGATCCGAAGAGCCTCTGCAGGGGTTAGAATTATGAAGGTAGTGTCAGTTTTTCTCCATTGTTGCTTTACCATCGTCATTCATAAAGAGGGGCAGGCAGGAATGTACAGCTGGGTGGACTGTGGTGGTGTGTTCAAGCAAGGGCATCGGTCGTGTCACCCGTCCACATGTCAATCATATTTGATGAACCTTGACTGCTAGAGCCATAGACTCCAGATCTCCTGTCTTAACCCTTTGACTCCCACACCCTGTCCACCAACTGCAAAAACTTAACCCTTTGATTCCCTCAGCCTATCCATCAGCTTCCTACAGGAAGCTGATGGATAGGCTGAGGGAATCAAAGGGTTAAGTTTTTGCCGTACTAGCATGGTTGACAATGCAGGATGCATCGGATAAGGTGCGGGAGTCAAAGGGTTAAGTTCAGTCTCGGTTCACAACATAAAATCTGACCTGTTCTCTGCCCATTTCATTCTGCTGGTGCCTGCAGAGTGTTGGTCCATTCCCTCAGTTTCAAGACTTCTGCCAGCGTGTAGAGTTTTGTGCGGACTCAAGGAGTCGGCCAGATAGCTGCTGGCAGTTTTGGATGGTGCTTATTTGGAATCGTCCAGGTGAAATGAATTCCTCTCAAACTAATTTCTCTCAAAACTGACTTTAACACCAAACTCGAGTGGAAAGTGCTGTTGTCACTCTGTTACCCCAGATCTCTCTATCCCAATCAGTGAGATTATGTTTATAGTTTGATTTTGTTGTGTTCTGGTTATTCACTACTTGTCGGATGATTTGCAGGGTTCAAAGTTCAAAGCAACGCAGCATGGTCATAGTAATATAGAAACATGGCCACTTTTCAAATTGCAGAGTTCATCTCACTTCCGCTCCGACATATTTACTCACAAACACATTATGATGTCATTTTAGTCCTTTTCTCACTCTGGACAAAGCAGCAGGGAAGTTTAAGTCTTTTTCTCCCGATTTTTGTATTTGGTGTGTGTTCATTTGTGATCTTACATCTATGCTTGCAAGATCTACGCTTGAAAAGGCCAGTTGGCCAAAGATTTGCACCTGTCTTGTGTGTTGTATTAAATATGTGTTCTTTCTTTTTCCATGTTTTTTTTTTTTTTTCTGGTTCCTGTTTGCTTGAATGCAGGCAGTCACACTTGTTTTGAGTAACGTGTTTGTTTCAACTGTTTTTGTTTTGTTACCGTGCTCTGCTCAGTTTTGTTATCAGAGCTGATTGATTGTCTTGATAGAGCTGTGGACTGGAGATGATGTCTCGAGCTCAGTCACGCCGACAACATATAGAACTGGACTGTTCACTGTCCATCTTTGCAGGCCCAGTAGCTCAGTTGGTTTGAGCGTTGGATTCACATGCTAATGGTTGTGGGTTCGAATCCGGGGGTGCGCTATAGTAAAACTGGCCTTCTCACTGCCCCACTTAACATCATCGTTGTTCTTGTGGTGTCGGTATAGAATTAGATAAGTCCCCCTTCCCCCACTTTCCTGGGATGGTTATCCCTGTCGGCCATATCACCTGAGGTTGGTGCCGACGTAAAAACTGAACCAAACCAAATCAGCCCATCTTTATGCATCAGTCATTCTGGTGTCAGGTCGTCCCTTCAGCCTCCTACCCCAAATCCCTATCTCAAGATTTTGCTAGTGCATAAGATTTAATGTAGGCTCAAGGTGTTTGCCAAATAATTATTGCATGGGTGCCACTCTTCCGTCTGGGTGACGGAAATCCGTTTTCTCGGCAAGGCCCCAGACGGAAATTCCGTTTTTTTCATTTTCGTTATTTCAACAAAAAAATGTTTGGGGGAAAAAAAACAGTTGAATCGGTGGTATTATGACCGAAGCAGCACTGTAGCAGATGACCGGCCGGAAATGAGGAAGCGCTCTCTATCGTTGAAGACAACTTAGGTCCAGCGATCTTTGTTAGGCTACAGACATCACTTACGTCAGCGCCGTTGTGCTGCTAGTGCCTTCAAGCGAAAAAGTTTTCCAGTTAGCCTGATTTTCCGTTTTTTTCAGATTTTCAAAGTGTCACCCTTGTAATAAATAGATGTGGGTGGAGCACATGAAAATGTCCGAGAAGCCCTCTCAAATTCGTTTCCATCTCCAAACTCAGAGAGAAGGCCTACTGTAATTGCCATGGTATCCTGAAAGCGTGTGAATGAAATGATGTACATGTTTTGATTTTGTTGTGTTTTGGATGATTCACTACTTAACTGGATGATTTACAGGGTCCAAGTTCAAAACAACAGAACATGGTTATGTTAATATGTTTGTCTTCATCTTCTTTGTACAACGACACAAAACCACACAGATTTTTATCAGCCGCTGTTGAGTTTTGAGTTTGGATTCTTTTGTTTAACTTGAAAAATTAGTATTTTTGTAGTAAATTGAACTTCAAGGGTGTTGTTTTGAGATTTATTTTTGTTGTTAAACATGGAAAAGCTGGTTTAACCAGGGCTCCCATTTTTCCGCGAAAACCGAGAGTGAGAATCCGCAACAACAACAAAAAAATTCCATGAAAAAAGGGCATAAAAAACTATAAATTAAGCTCAGATATGTATCACACTGAGCCATTTTAAACGTAAATTTTCAAAATGTTCCAGATGGGCAAGTCCCCCCCCCCCTCCCCTCCCCCGGACCCCCACTGATTTTCAGGGATTTTTGTTTTTCCTCAGTGGAAGCCCTGTTCAACCCTCTCCCATTTGCATAGCTCGCAGTGAAACTTCCCCTAGTATTCACCATCTTTCTTGTTCGCACAAAGACAAGAATTGAATGTGGTCATTTCCTTCTTCTCTCTTGTGAATGATGCCAGTGGTGGCGTCTTAATTTAGGGTTAACAGTTCATTGGTCCTTCGTGGACCTACCGGCCAAATTTCATCCATTCAGAGTGAGCTAGCTCATGGTTACAGCGTGATGGAAAAGTAGGCCTACTGGCCATGTGTGCAAACATGCGGCTTGAGTGAACAGATGCAGGAGAGCATAAGACTTTTTATCTTATTTTTTGGACTTTCGTGAGATAATGTGATAAGTGTAAAACGCAGGTACCAGTATGTTGTTACAGCTTTAGCAGAGAGGCAGTAGGATTGTCTCCCTTGCTGTGGCAAGAACACTCAGAAAGACTAAACCAAGCAAAACAAAACTGACGTTTTACAATAAAGAGCAGTATCTTCCTCAGTTACTTAGTCAAGTTCAAGTTCATATTGCTTATAGCCCAGCCGACCTCTACCCCCTGTCGGGATGCCAGAGGCTCTTTCAGTATAAATGGTGTTCCCACCTACTGGAAATTCTGTGCCAGAAATTTCCTCTTTTCTGTCACTGTCTTTGTTCCTGCCTTATTGTAAAACCAGGACAACTCAGGTTCAATGATAGTGGCGATCAAAGTCCGTGGGGATGGATGGAAAAGATGATCAGCAAAGAAAACTTTCAACTTTTATGCAAAAACTTGAGGCTCCCAGGACTGCATTTACGCTCTTCTTATGTCTGGTTTGTTGCCTGAAAATTCTCCAGATTGCAGATTTAATCCCTTAAAAAATTGTAAGAGTAGCGTTTCCCAGACCCCATAGATATCCTCTTTTTTGTGTTTGTCCTTTCAGCAGTTTCCACTCCTAATCATAGTTTGCAATGTGAAATTCGTTGGGGTTTTTTTGTTGTTTTTTTTTTTGTTTGTTTGTTGGCTTTCTGTTTTCGGATTTTCTTTGTTTTTTTGTTTTTGCCCCCAAAAATATTGCTACAGTAAACGCCCTTTATCTAAAAGGCATATTTTTACTTATCTTCTTCATTTGTGTTTAATTTCTATTAATTTTTGTCGTGTTGCATCATATAATAGCGGGCTGTATGAAAATAGCTCCGTTTGCCCCCCAAAGAAGAATATTTCCACAGTTAACACACTTTTTATAAGCTAAGCAATATTTTCATTTACTTAAATTTAGGCCTTTTATGATTTTGTATTGATCATAATGAAATGATGAAAATGATTTTTGTTTTTGATCCATGTCACAATAAAGGCTACAGATTCCAGGACAGTTTTTCACAGCGCTATGATGATGATGATTATGTGGAAGATAATCATGATGCAATGGAACTCCCTAGTGATTACGATGATATTATCAATGTTATGATACCTATAATGAAGTCTCATCAAGCGCCTCTTTCCTTTAAAGGTAACTAGGTCACTAGGTAATGCTTACTATGGCCCGGACAATGAAAAATGTAAGAGGGGGAAAAGTGGAAATCATGAAGTTTTGTATGATTAATGAAAAATTAATTGTTTGGGGGGAAAAGGTGGGGGGAAGGGGGAGAAGCAATTGCACAAAGGCTGACCATCAAGGGAGATCATTTTGAATCCAACTTCTTTACCCTATTCTCCAGCTCCCTTCAGAACTCCCTCACCCTATCCATCAGCTTTCAGGAAGCTGGTAGATCAGGTGAGAGACTTAGAGGGTTACGGATTTATTGTTGTTATAATAGAGGGTTAAAGATTTATTATTATGATAAGAGGGTGAAGGATTTATTATTGTTATGATAGAGGGTGAAGGATTTATTATTGTTATGATAGAGGGGTAAGGATTTATTATTGTTATGATAGAGGGGTAAGGATTTTTTATTGTTATGATAGAGGGGTAAGGATTTATTATTATGATAGAGGGGTAAGGATTTATTATTGTTATGATAGAGGGGTAAGGATTTATTATTATGATAGAGGGTGAAGGATTTATTATTATGATAGAGGGGTAAGGATTTATTATTGTTATGATAGAGGGTGAAGGATTTATTATTGTTATGATAGAGGGGTAAGGATTTATTATTGTTATGATAGAGGGTGAAGGATTTATTATTGTTACGATAGAGGGGTAAGGATTTATTATTATTATGATAGAGGGTGAAGGATTTATTATTGTTATGATAGAGGGGTAAGGATTTATTATTGTTATGATAGAGGGGTAAGGATTTATTATTGTTATGATAGAGGGGTAAGGATTTATTATTGTTATGATAAATCATATATGTAGTGCTATATATCGTAGCGCTATTCTCTAAACTCATCCGGACTCGATGCATATTACAGATAATCCAACTTTTCATGGAATGTGAAGAACTCAAGTTGTTCCATGAACTGACCACACTTTACTCCCTTGTTAGATAATCCAACTTTTCATGGAACGTGAAGAACTCAAGTTGTTCCATGAACTGACCACACTTTACTCCCTCGTTAGATAATCCAACTTTTCATGGAACGTGAAGAACTCAAGTTGTTCCATGAACTGACCACACTTTACTCCCTCGTTAGATAATCCAACTTTTCATGGAACGTGAAGAACTCAAGTTGTTCCATGAACTGACCACACTTTACTCCCTCGTTGCACAAACTGCTTCTTTAGTGGGTTTGCATGCTGTGTGTTTTCAGGTTTTCATAAACCACCAGACATTGATAGGACTTTCAGGGTCTTTAATGCGAGTATTTGGTAGGCCTACTCTGTATGTGTAGACACACATAGGGCGTTTAGGCACCGGTTGGTCTGCACACATATTGACCAGGGAGATTGGAATAATCTCCATCATTTACTCAACAAGCGGACGTGTGTGGATGGATTGTATCCAGGACCTTGTAAGTTTGGCATTTGCCCACTTGGCTACCGTATCTAAAACAGAAGACGTCAGACTTCAGAAAGGCAAGAAGGCTAATTGGTCTTCTAGGGGTGAGACCTGGGAAATCAACCTATCTCTCCAATGTTGTTGTTGTTTGGTTTTTTTTGTTTGTTTTTAAATCAAGGCAGCCGGGCAATGCCCTGCTCTTCACGATTTTCAGCTGCCATGGGAACTTGAGCATGCTCAGCCAGAAGGCACTCGGGTCCGAATCGTTTCTCGTCCCCTTCTGAAGGACTAGACGTTCACTTCGGTTTTCCGGTCAAACTGAGGAGAAAAGTCAAGGGTTTTTTTTAGGTAGTATTGACTACTTGTTTAGCTGATCAGTATCACCTTTTGGAAGCCAACACCACATAAATGTGGCTATAGTCAACAAGAAAACAATTTTCTAAACAGAATCAGTAGTTATGATTGTTCAGTACAGAGACTAATCAGCACAATCAGTCATTCACTGTAATGTAGTGTGTTTGACATTTCAATATTCTTTCCAGGTTTTTTGTTTTGTTGTTGTAGTTTTTTTGGGGGGGGTGCTGTTCCCAGGTTTAGTTTACAGTTTGTTTAAGAAGGATTCATCACACTCTCAGACAATTCCATATGTGCTGTACCCAAATTTGCCAGCAGTTACCTAGCAAGCCCTCTGAGTCTTCAGAAAACTATGTGCTGGCAAAGTCTTGAAACGGGAGGATGGAATGAGATGTTTGAAATACTAAACTAACACCACCAGAATGATGGAAACGTTAAGATGGGCAGCCAACAGACCAGTGGATCTATCAAACACTAAGCTGACACCACCAGAATGATGGAAACATTAAGATGGGCAGCCAACAGGCCAGTGGACCTATGAAACACTAAACTGACACCACCAGAACGATGGAAACATAAAGATGGCATTAAACAGGCAGTTTTTGCAGTTTCTGATTGGGATTGAATAGAGATATTTTGTCTTATATCCTTGGCTGTATTGAGAGAACCAATTCAGCCCGTGTATGTGTGTTTCTGGTTGATTTTTGTTTGTGGGTTTGTGAACTTTATGTTTTGGTTTGGTTTAATTTAATTTTTTTGAAGAGGGGTGCTTTGTTGTTGTTGATTTTTTTGTTTTCTCCCGTGAGCCATATGTGTAGACATTTCAAACTTATGCCATACTCTCTGGGATGTTCGTTGGTCCCTTTTCACAAAGTAGAAAACGAAATGAAACATCAAACTTGTGGTATAACCTCTGTACTTGCCAACAGAACCCAAAATAAGGCTCTGAGACACGATTTGGTTGTAACAGTTTGACACTGCTATCAATGATCTCAGCATTTATTGATATCATGTTGTCATCATCATCATCACTGGTAATGTGAATGTACGAATGGCTAAGACTCCGTTTTCGACAGTGCTGGGTGTCTTAGATGTATTGATGGAATGATAAGAGAGATTTCAAAAGGAAGGTTGGTGAAATAAGAGATTTTTCAAGAGGAAGATTGATGGAATGATATAAGAAATTTCAACAGGAAGGTTGATGGAATGATAAGAGAGATTTCAAGAGGAAGATTGATGGAATGATATAAGAAATTTCAACAGGAAGGTTGATGGAATGATTAGAGAGATTTCAACAGAAAGATTGATGGAATGATATAAGAAATTTCAACAGGAAGGTTGATGAAATGATAAGAGAGATTTCAACAGAAAGATTGATGGAATGATATAAGAAATTTCAACAGAAAGATTGATGGAATGATAAGAGATTTCAACAGGAAGATTGATGGAATGATGAGAGAGATTTCAACAGGAAGGTTGATGGAATGATGAGAGAGATTTCAACAGAAAGATTGATGGAATGGAATGATGAGAGAGATTTCAACAGGAAGGTTGATGGAATGGAATGATGAGAGAGATTTCAACAGGAAGGTTGATGGAATGGAATGATGAGAGAGATTTCAACAGGAAGGTTGATGGAATGGAATGATGAGAGAGATTTCAACAGGAAGGTTGATGGAATGATAAGAGAGATTTCAACAGGAAGGTTGATGGAATGATTAGAGAGATTTCAACAGGAAGGTTGATGGAATGATTAGAGAGATTTCAACAGGAAGATTGATGGAAAGGTGAGAGAGATTTCAACAAAAAGATTGATGGAATGATAAGAGAGATTTTAACAGGAAGGTTGATGGAATGATGAGAGAGATTTCAACAGGAAGACTGATGGAATGATGAGAGAGATTTCAACAGGAAGATTGATGGAATGATTATGGTATGGACCTTCTGCATGTGTCATAGTGGGGGTGTAGATGAGGGCTTTGGCTGGTGACATTATTTTGTTTTTGATCGTGTCTGCTGGTGGAAGCCAGTAGAGCTGCTTCAGTTTATGAAGGGTACAGTTAAACTTGGTGTTTTCTTAATAGCATACGCTGCCGTTTGTTTTGTTTTGGTACATGTTGAGGAGATTGTTGTTGGTTTGGGTTTGTTTGAGTTTGTTGTTTGTTTTTGTTGTTTTTCCTGTCACGTAATCTGCATATTTTGAATTATTTTTATTCTCCCACGTTAGTGTGATTTCCGGTAAATTGATGTGTTGATGTGGTGCTGTTAAGTGTCGTATTTGAAATTAATTTTTAAAAGTAAATTTTAAAAAATAAAGGAAAAATCATAAGGAATTAATCCATTCATTCCCTTGCTGGCTTCCTGTTAACCCTTTGACTCCTGCAACCTATCCACCAACTGCAAAAACTTAACCCTTTGACTCCCTCACCCTATCCACCAGCTTCCTGGTGGGTAGGGTGAGCAAATTAAAGGGTTCAGTTTTTGCTGCGCTAGCATGGTTGGCGATACAGGATGCTGGTGGACAGGATGTGGGATTCAAAGGGTTAACGCTATTTATGTCAAGATTGTTGGATTGAACTAACAGATGTTTGTCTGATTATACACACTGATGGTGTTCTCTAATGTATTAAACTGTTGAGATTATTTTGATGATGTGATGAATTTTTCATATATGTGTGTGTGTGTACACTTTCTGTCTCAGTGTCTTTCACATGGATACACATACATACAGACATACATACATGCATACATACATACACGCATACATAACATACACACACACATACATACACACACGAATACACGCATATATACATATCTACATACATACATGCGTACACACACATACATATACACACACACACATACATGCATACATATATACATACATACATACATACATAAATACATACATCATCATCAGGTGCCTTGCCGCATGGCGTTGGCGATTATGGACTTCCATCTGTCTCTATGACTTGTTGTCTCAAGCATCTCTTCCACCCTCCTTGTCCCCAGCCACTCTGCAAGTCCGTCTAGTATCTTCTCCCTGGGTCTACCTGGTGCTCTCATACATACATACCTACATACATACATTACATACATACATACATGCGTACACATACATGTACATACATACATACATACATACACACATATATACATACAGACACAGTGAACATACATACATATATACATAGGCTACATACATACATATACATGCATGCATACACATACACACACATACATATATTGTTGTTCGTCCGTCGTGATCGACGATGACCAAGGATCATCCATCTGAGCTGGGCTCTTCTGAGCAGGGTGTGAATGCTAGTCATTCCGGCCTGATCGAGGACATCTGTGTCAGGTATTCTATCCTTCCAGGTGATCTTCAGGAGCTGTCTGAGGCAGTTGATGTGGAATCGGTTGAGTTTCTTGGCATGGCGCTCGTATACGGTCCATGTCTCACAGGCATACAGAAGGGTTGGCAGAACGGCTGCCTTGTATACCTTCAGCTTGGTGGACAGTTTGAACCTCTCCTGTCCCACACCGATACCCTGAGGCGTCCGAAAGCTGAACTTGTTTTGGCAATGCGTGTGTCTACCTCAGTGTCTATGTTCACTGATCTTGAGATCGTGCTTCTGAGGTACGTAAAATTGTCCACAGCTTTCAGGGTTTCTCCCTCGACAGTGACGCTTGGTTCCAAGTACCGCTGTTGTGGTGCAGGCTGAAACATGACTTCGGTCTTCTTTGTACTGATGGTGAGTCCGAAGTTTGTATAGGATGATGCGAATCGATCCATGCTCTGCTGCATTTTTGCTTCAGTGGTGGCGTTCAGAGCGCAGTCATCGGTGAACAGGAGGTCGCGGACCCAATCTTTTTCAACCTTGGTCTTCGCCTGTAGCCTGAGGGCATTGAGGAGCCTTCCGTCTGTCCTGTATCTGAAGCCAATGCATGTGTCATGGTCGTCATAGAATGCGTCTGAGAGCATGGCTGTAAACATCATACTGAACAGTGTTGGCGCCAGTACACAACCCTGCTTGACACCGTTTGTGACTGAGAAAGTCTCGGAGCAATCTCCGTTGTCCAACACACGTGCCTGCATGCCGTCATGAAATTGGCGTACCATGTTGATGAACTTTGATGGGTATCCGAACTTCATAATTCTCCATAGTCCTTCACGGCTGACCGTGTCGAAGGCCTTTGTCAGATCAACGAATGTCGTGTACAGATCTTGGTGTTGTTCCTGACACTTTTCTTGCAGTTGTCGTGCTGCAAATATCATGTCGATTGTCCAGCGTGATTTTCTGAAGCCGCACTGTGTTTCTGGTAGGTGGCCATTTTCCAGGTGAACGATAAGGCAGTTGAGGAGGACTCTTGCGAGGATCTTACCGGCAATGGCGAGCAGAGAGATTCCCCTGTGGTTGTCACAGGACTGCCTGTTGCACTTCTTCTTGTAGAGATGGACAATGGTCGCGTCCTTCAGTTCCTGGGGGATGGATATTTGTTCCCACATGCTCTTGAACAACTCTGTTAGCTTCCGGGGTCATGACTGGTCCACCTGCTTTGTATATTTCTGCTGGAATGGAGTCAGAGCCTGGAGCTTTGCCGTTTGAAAGGTGCTTGATTGCTGCCGTGATCTCTGATTCCGTTGGAGGCGCTGCCAGTTCGGTGTTTATTGGCACTTGCAGCATACGGTCAATGGCTTCGCTGTTGCTAGTAGATGCACGATTGAGGACGCTGTCGAAGTGCTCGGCCCAGCGTTGTAGGATGGCATTTTTGTCAGTGAGAAGTGTTGATCCATCGGCGTTGAGCAGCGGCGATGTTCCTTGGGGCTGTGGCCCATATAAAGTTTTTAGGGCGTCATAGAAGCACTTGTAGTTGTTGGTATCAGCGTGCTTCTGTATTTCGTCCACTTTTCTGCTAAGCCAGGAGTCTTGCATTTCTCTGAGCTTTGTCTGCATTTTGTTTTTAATTGATTTATAGGCAGTTTCCTTGGAGGTAGACTTTGGGTCTTGCTGGTGTGCTCTGAAGACTTTTCGCTTTTCTTCCAACAATATCTGAATGTCGGCGTCGTTTTCATCAAACCAGTCCTGGTGTTTACGCTGGTTGATATCGAGTTGCTCCCTCGCTGAGTTGTAGACGACGTCTCGGAAGGCTGCCAGTCCTCATCCACACTTTTGGAGCCCAGATTTAGGCCTTCGAGTTGTGCATCAAGGTCACATACATATATACATATATACATATATACATACAACATACATACATATATACATACATACAGACACGCATACATACAGACACGCATACATAATATGTATATATATACATACATACATATCTACATACATGCGTACACACACTCATACATACATACATACATATCTACATGCATACATTACATACATACATATATACATACATACATTACATACATACATATCTACATACATACATTACATACATACATATATACATACATAACATACATACATACATATCTACATACATACATATCTACATACATGCGTACACACACTCATACATACATACATACATATCTACATGCATACATTACATACATACATATATACATACATACATTACATACATACTAATAATACATGCATACATTACATACATACATTATCTACATACATACATTGCATACATATCTACATACATACATACACACATACACATACATACATATCTACACAACGTACATTACATACATACATATTTACATACATACATACATACATGCGTACAACACAACATACATACATACATACATACATACATACATACATTTACATACATACATACATACATACATACATACATACATACATACATCATGCATGCATGCTATTACATACATATTATACAAGCGTGCATGCAAATATACAGAAATATACATACATACATGTTTATATAATACAACACTCCAAGCCATATGTATATATAATACAACACTCCAAGCCACATGTTTATATAATACAACACTCCAAGCCACATGTTTTATAATACAACACTCCAAGCCATATGTTATATAATATAACACTCCAAGCCATATGTATATATAATACAACACTCCAGCCATATGTATATATAATACAACACTCCAAGCCACATGTTTATATATACAACACTCCAAGCCAATGTTTATATAATATAACACTCCAAGCCACATGTTTATATAATACAACACTCCAAGCCACATGTTTTATAATACAACACTCCAAGCCATATGTATATATAATATAACACTCCAAGCCATATGTATATATAATATAACACTCCAAGCCACATGTTTATATAATACAACACTCCAAGCCACATGTATATATAATACAACACTCCAAGCCACATGTTTATATAATACAACACTCCAAGCCATATGTATTTATAATAAAAACACTCCAAGCCATATGTATATATAATAAACACTCCAAGCCACATGTTTATATAATACAACACTCCAAGCCACATGTTTATATAATACAACACTCCAAGCCACATGTTTTATAATATAACACTCCAAGCCATATGTATATATAATATAACACTCCAAGCCATATGTATATATAATATAACACTCCAAGCCACATGTATATATAATATAACACTCCAAGCCATATGTATATATAACACTCCAAGCCATATGTATATATAATATAACACTCCAAGCCATATGTATATATAATACAACACTCCGAGCCATATGTATATATAATACAACACTCCAAGCCATATGTATATATAATATAACACTCCAAGCCATATGTATATATAATACAACACTCCAAGCCATATGTATATATAATATAACACTCCAAGCCATATGTATATATAATACAACACTCCAAGCCATATGTATATATATATAAACACTCCAAGCCATATGTATATATAATAAACACTCCAAGCCATATGTATATATAATATAACACTCCAAGCCATATGTATATATAATATAACACCCAAGCCATATTATATATAATATAACACTCCAAGCCATATGTATATATAATATAACACTCCAAGCCATATGTTATATAATATAACACTCCAAGCCATATGTATATATAATATAACACTCCAAGCCATATGTTTATATAATATAACACTCCAAGCCAATGTTTATATAATATAACACTCCAAGCCATATGTATATATAATATAACACTCCAAGCCATATGTATATATAATATAACACTCCAAGCCATATGTATATATAAATAACACTCCAAGCCATATGTATATATAATATAACACTCCAAGCCATATGTTTTATAATACAACACTCCAAGCCACATGTTTTATAATATAACACCCAAGCCACATGTTTTATATAATAACACTCCAAGCCACATGTTTATATAATATAACACTCCAAGCCACATGTTTATATAATATAACACTCCAAGCCACATGTTTTTATAATATAAACACTCCAAGCCACATGTTTTTATAATAAACACTCCAAGCCACATGTTTTTATAATACAACACTCCAAGCCACATGTTTTATAATACAACACTCCAAGCCACATGTTTTATATATAACACTCAAGCCACATTTTATAATAAACACTCCAAGCCACATGTTTTGTATAATATAACACTCCAAGCCACATGTTTATATAATATAACACTCCAAGCCACATGTTTTATAATATAACACTCCAAGCCACATGTTTATATAATACAACACTCCAAGCCACATGTTTATATAATATAACACTCCAAGCCACTGTTTTATATATATAAACACTCCAAGCCACATGTTTTAATATATAACACACTTCAAGCCACATGTTTTATATATGACACTTCAAGCCACGTGTTTATATAATACAAACTCCAAGCCACATGTTTTAATATATAACACTTCAAGCCACATGTTTTATAATATAACACTCAACCCCACATGTTTTAATATATAACACTTCAAGCCACATGTTTTTGTAATATAACACTGCAAGCTACATGTTTTATAGTATAACATTCCAAGCCACATATTTTGTAACACTCCAAGCTACATGTTTTTATAATAAATAACACTCCACGCAACATATTTTAATAACACTCCAAACCACTTGTTTTAGTAATAAAACACTCAACGCCACATGTTTTAATATATAACACTCCAAGCCACGTGTTTTGATAGATAACGCTCCAAGCTACTTGTTTTTATTATACTCGCTCGTACGCACATGCGTTATATTATATATATATATATATATATATTATATATATATTATTTAACGTTCTGGGCACTCACATACATCGTATCCCTCCCCTTCCACACGCCCAACTCTCTCGAGAGCGCACCAGAGCTCAACAACACAAATCAACTTTATTACAAAATTGTCCGGGGGAGACAGACAGGGTGGGGGCGTTGCGCTTGTCGTTTAACCAAACACCGGCTGCAGGCCGCGAAAGCAGGCAACGCAGACACCACGCAACACACGCAACAGCAACACGGAGATGTAAGGAAAGGCTGTCTGACTATCAGCTGTGTGTGGCGGCGATCAAGCTCCTCTCTCAGTAAGTTGGTTGTGTATGTGTGTGTGGTGTGTGTGTGTGTGTGTGTGTGTGTGTGGGGTGTGTGTGGTGTATTCATTCAAGAAGAAAGAGACTATAAAACTCGTTTAATTATTTGCCCTATTTTTTGTGGTTTAACTTATGGACAGTGTGAGCCTCTCCGACCATGTTGTTTGTTAACGTGATTTAGAGTCAGTTCTGCTGTGGATTCGTTTTAAAACTCGTGTCTTGTGTGGTGCTACGTTTGCTGATTTTGTTTTTGAAGGTAGGCTGTTGAATTGTACAACAACAACAATTCGTTCGTGTATACTTTTGTTCTCCAAACTCATTTGAATACACTGCACAATACACGTTATCAGAATAATAAGTGGAACACGGAGTCTAACTCAAGCTGTTAAGCGGGCTGACCACATGTCCTGTGTTGTTGTTAGACAGTCTTCATCTTCGACAGGCGTGCGTTCTGGGTGTTTTTATGCCCCCCCCCCCCCCCCAGGCCAGCCACTGACCTGACAAATAGGATATTTAACGTGCATAGTTGATATATCATCATCATCAGGTGCCCTACCGCATGGCGTTGGCGATCATGGACTTCCATCTGCCTCTATCTCTCGTTGCCCCTAGCATCTCCCACACCCTCCTCGTCCCCAGCCACTCTGCAAGTTCGTCCAGCATTTTCTCCCTGGGCCTACCCGGTGCTCTCTTTCCCTCCAGCTTTCATGTTGTGACCAGGTGCTTCAAATCCCCCTTCCTCATAAAATGGCCTATAAATGTTGCCTGTCTTTTCCTAATCTTCCTTATGAGTGATCTACTTGTGTCTGCCTCCATCAAGACTGTCTCATTTGTTTTCTTTGCTGTCCATGGAACCCTCAACATTCTTCTTAGAAACCACATCTTGGCTGCCTCAATCTTGTTCTGGATTTGTTTGTTGACTGCCCACGCCTCGCATCCGTACAACAGTATTGGTTCTATATAACATTCAAGAACTCTTTTCCTGATGTTAATTGATAGGCATTTGTTGGTAAGAATGCTTGTCATCTTCTTGAATGCTGTTTTGGCTTGGCCGATTCTGCCTGCTATTTTTGATGTGCATCTGCCGTCTGATGAAATGATCGTTCCCAAGTATTTGAATTTATCAACCTGATATGCTGTATGCATATATACACATGAAGAGAGATTAGGCACTGGCAGATCTGCGCACTGGTTGACACGGGAGATTGGAAATAATGTCCACCATTCACCCACGCGGCTGAGATGTTTAGACACAGGCCCAGTGTGATTCTGTGACCTTTTGCTGCATTTATCGTGTTTTTACACTGGCTGTGTTAGCGCTGTTATTCAGTGTCATTGCTGGATGTGTTGGTCAGTGTGTCATTGCTGACTGTGTTGGTCAGTGTGTCATTGCTGACTGTGTTGGTCAGTGTGTCATTGCTGAATGTGTTGGTCAGTGTGTCATTGCTGAATGTGTTGGTCACGGTGTCATTGCTGAATGTGTTGGTCACAGTGTCATGGCTGAATGTGTTGGTCAGTGTGTCATTGCTGAATGTGTTGGTCAGTGTGTCATTGCTGAATGTGTTGGTCAGTGTGTCATTGCTGAATGTGTTGGTCAGTGTATCATTGCTGAATGTGTTGGTCACAGTGTCATGGCTGAATGTGTTGGTCACAGTGTCATTACTGAATGTGTTGGTCAGTGTGTCATTGCTGAATGTGTTGGTCACAGTGTCATGGCTGAATGTGTTGGTCACAGTGTCATTACTGAATGTGTTGGTCAGTGTGTCATTGCTGAATGTGTTGGTCACAGTGTCATTGCTGAATGTGTTGGTCAGTGTGTCATTGCTGAATGTGTTGGTCAGTGTGTCATTGCTGAATGTGTTGGTCAGTGTGTCATTGCTGAATGTGTTGGTCACAGTGTCATTGCTGAATGTGTTGGTCAGTGTGTCATTGCTGATGTGTTGGTCAGTGTGTCATTGCTGAATGTGTTGGTCAGTGTGTCATTGCTGAATGGTTGGTCAGTGTGTCATTGCTGACTGTGTTGGTCAGTGTGTCATTGCTGAATGTGTTGGTCAGTGTGTCATTGCTGAATGTGTTGGTCAGTGTGTCATTGCTGAATGTGTTGGTCTAGTGTAGTGTCATTGCGAATGTTGGGTTGTGTCAGTGTGTCATTGTCTGGAATGTGTTGTCAGTGTCATCTGAAGTTGTCAGTGTCATTGCTGAATGTGTTGGTCACAGTGTCATTGCTGAATGTGTTGGTCAGTGTGTCATTGCTGAATGTGTTGGTCAGTGTGTCATTGCTGAATGTGTTGGTCAGTGTGTCATTGCTGAATGTGTTGGTCAGTGTGTCATTGCTGAAGTGTTGGTCAGTGTGCATTGCTGAATGTGTTGGTCAGTGTGTCATTGCTGAATGTGTTGGTCAGTGTGTCATTGCTGAATGTGTTGGTCAGTGTCATGCTGTGTGTTGCAGTGTCATTGCTGAACGTGTTGGTCAGTGTGTCATTGCTGAATGTGTTGGTCAGTGTGTCATTGCTGATGTGTGGCAGTGGTCATTGCTGAATGTGTAGGGCACAGTCATTGCTTGAATGTGTTGGTCAGTGTGTCATTGCAGAATGTGTTGGTCAGTGTGTCTTTGAATTGTTTGGTCAGTGTGTCATTGTGATATGCAGGATCGTGGTATGACCCCAGGAAGGCCACGACTTAGTCAGTCCCAGCCATGACATAAGAACGCCTGTTCTCACTGTCTAAGTATGTCATTCTGGTGTTACCTAACCCTTGACTCCCACACCTATCCCACCTACTGCAAAAACCTAACCCTTTGACTCCCACATCCTATCCCACCTACTGCAAAAACCTAACCCTTTGACTCCCACATCCTATCCACTACTGCAAAACTACCTTGACTCCACCCATCCCACTATGCAAAACCTAACCCTTTGATTCCCACATCCTATCCCACCTACTGCAAAAACCTAACCCTTTGATTCCCTCAGGCTATTTCACCAACCGCAAAAACTTAACCCTTTGATTCCCTCAGACTGCAGGAAGCTGGTGGATAGGCTGAGGGACTGAAAGGGTTGAGTTTTTTGCTTTTTTTTTTTTTTTAGCAAGGTTGACAATGCAGGATGCTGATGGACAGGGTGTGGGAGTCAAACGGTTAATAATATTTCATAGATCCGGCTACCCCACCCATCCCATCCCCATCCCCCACCCCACTACCTTTCTGAAACTTTGCCAGGTTTTGTGCCAGGCTCAACTGAGGAGTCAGCGACAAAAGATTGTATGGAGCGCATATGGCTATGTCCGAGTACGATGGATCTATCTTGAGGCTGGAGTTTTGAGTTTGTTCAAGAAGAATTCTTCGCGTTCAGACAGTTCCATACAGGCTTCGCCTAAATCTGCCAGCAGCCAATTGGAAGACTCCCTGAGCCAGCACAAAATCACTATACACTGCAATGCCGAGGTCTCGAAATGGTGGAGAGGGGGAGGAGAGGTAAGGGGGGGAGGGGGGGGGGCTGGGGAAGAGGAAGAAATCCCTGAAACGCTGACACCAAGAGAATGATCGGAGAATTAACCCTTTGACTCCTGCACCCTATCCACCAGCATCCTGCATTGTCAATCATGCTAACAACCGCAAAAAAAAATTGACCCTTTGATTCCCTCACCCTATTCACCAGCTTTCTGCCGGAAACCGGTGGACAGGGTGAGGGAGTCGAAGTATCAAAGGGTGCAGGAAGCTGGTGGACAGGGTCAGGAAGTCAAAGGGTTAAGTTTTTACTGGTGGTGGATAGGGTGCGGGAATCAAAGAGTTAAGATGAACAGTGTACCAAGCCAACTTGTACGTCGCTGGATGGGACTTGATACGAGAGATCATGAGTCCGTGACTCTTTCGCAAGAATCCGCCAGCCCTCCGCCGTCATGAAATAAAAACTGGAGATAAAATTCCAGGCTCTAGCATCGATAGATAGGCCTGTGCTGGCTGCATGCAGTGGGCGCACACAGATCTTACATTATACATATAATTATATATAGGTCAGTCAGCAGGCCTTGTATCCCTGTAGTATTGATTCCCAGGCACGTGATGGGAGATGTAGTCAGCTGTGGGGGAACTGTTTCGCCTCGTGCGTTAACTTTGCTAGGAATAGGCACATGAATGGTGTGTTTGTCTCAGACAAAGGCACATGAATGTTGTATTTGTGTCAAAGGCATATGAATGTTGTCTTTGTGTCAGGCAAAGGCACATGAATGTTGTATTTGTGTCAGACAAAGGCACATGAATGCTGTATTTGTGTCATACAAAGGCATATGAATGCGGCATTTGTGTCAGGCAAAGGCACATGAATGTTGTATTTGTGTCGGGCAAAGGCACATGAATGCTGTATTTGTGTCATACAAAGGCATATGAATGCGGTATTTGTGTCAGACAAAGGCACATGAATGTTGTATTTGTGTCGGGCAAAGGCACATGAATGCTGTATTTGTGTCATACAAAGGCATATGAATGCGGTATTTGTGTCAGACAAAGGCACATGAATGTTGTATTTGTGTCGGGCAAAGGCACATGAATGCTGTATTTGTGTCATACAAAGACATATGAAAGCGGTATTTGTGTCAGGCAAAGGCACATGAATGTTGTCTTTGTGTCAGACAAAGACATATGAATGTTGTATTTGTGTCAGACAAAGGCACATGAATGTTGTCTTTGTGTCAGACAAAGGCACATGAATGCTGTATTTGTGTCAGACAAAGGCACATGAATGCTGTATTTGTGTCAGACAAAGGCACATGAATGTTGCATTTGTGTCAGACAAAGGCGCATGAATGTTGTATTTGTGTCAGACAAAGGCATATCAATGTTGTATTTGTGTCAGACAAAGGCACATGAATGCTGTATTTGTGTCAGACAAAGGCACATGAATGCTGTATTTGTGTCAGACAAAGGCATATCAATGTTGTATTTGTGTCAGACAAAGGCATATCAATGTTGTCTTTGTGTCAGACAAAGGCACATGAATGCTGTATTTGTGTCAGACAAAGGCACATGAATGCTGTATTTGTGTCAGACAAAGGCACATGAATGTTGTATTTGTGTCAGACAAAGGCACATGAATGCTGTATTTGGGTCAGACAAAGGCACATGAATGCTGTATTTGTGTCAGACAAAGGCACATGAATGTTGTATTTGTGTCAAAGGTACATGAATGTTGTATTTGTGTCAAAGGTACATGAATGCTGTATTTGTGTCAGACTAAGGCACATGAATGCGGTATTTTTGTCAAAGGCACATGAATGTTGTATTTGTGTCAAAAGTACATGAATGTTGTATTTGTGTCAAAGGTACATGAATGTTGTATTTGTGTCAAAGGTACATGAATGTTGTATTTGTGTCAGACAAAGACACATGAATGTTGTATTTGTGTCAGACAAAGGCACATGAATGCTGTATTTGTGTCAGACAAAGACATATGAATGCTGTATTTGTGTCAGACAAAGGCACATGAATGTTGTATTTGTGTCAGACAAAGGCACATGAATGCTGTATTTGTGTCAGACAAAGACATATGAATGCTGTATTTGTGTCAGACAAAGGCACATGAATGTTGTATTTGTGTCAGACAAAGGCACATGAATGCTGTATTTGTGTCAGACAAAGACACATGAATGTTGTATTTGTGTCAGACAAAGACATATGAATGCTGTATTTGTGTCAGACAAAGGCACATGAATGTTGTATTTGTGTCAGACAAAGACACATGAATGTTGTATTTGTGTCAGACAAAGGCACATGAATGCTGTATTTGTGTCAGACAAAGACATATGAATGTTGTATTTGTGTCAGACAAAGGCACATGAATGCTGTATTTGTGTCAGACAAAGACACATGAATGCTGTATTTGTGTCAGACAAAGGCACATGAATGCTGTATTTGTGTCAGACAAAGGCACATGAATGTTGTATTTGTGTCAGACAAAGACACATGAATGCTGTATTTGTGTCAGACAAAGGCACATGAATGCTGTATTTGTGTCAGACAAAGGCACATGAATGTTGTATTTGTGTCAGTCAAAGGCACATGAATGCTGTATTTGTGTCAGACAAAGGCACATGAATGCTGTATTTGTGTCAGGCAAAGGCATATGAAAGCTGTATTTGTGTCAAAGGCACATGAATGTTGTATTTGTGTCAGACGAAGGCACATGAAAGCTGTATTTGTGTCAGACAAAGACACATGAATGTTGTATTTGTGTCAGACAAAGGCACATGAATGTTGTATTTGTGTCAGACAAAGGCACATGAATGTTGTATTTGTGTCAGACAAAGACAATTACTGGCAGATCTGGATGGAGCACATATGGAATTTTCCAAATGCGATGAATCCCTGTTAACCCTTTGACTCCCGCACCCTGTCTACCAGCTTCCTGCACTGCCAACCGTGCTAGCGAAAGCTAAATCTTAACCCTCTGACACCCTCATCCTGTCTACCAGCATCCTGCATTGTCAACCGTGCTAACGAAAGCAAAAACATAACCCTTTGACGCCCTCACCCTATCCACCAGCTTCCTGCAAGCAAAACTTAACCCTATGACTCCCTCACCCTATCCACCAGCTTCCTGCAAGCAAGAACTAAACCCTTTGACTCCCTCACCCTATCCACCAGCTTCCTGCAGGAAGCTGGTTGACAGGTTTAGGGAATCGAAAGGTTAAGTTTTTGAAGTTGGTGGATAGGATGAGGGAGTCGAAGGGTTCAGTTTTTTCAGTCAGTGGATAGGGTACAGGAGTCAAAAGTTTAATCAAACTCCACACTCTATTCACAAAAGATTGTGCCGTTTATTTTATGCGATATGTTACTAGTGGAAATGTTATTTTGTATTTTTAGGTGGAAGCCTCTAAATGCAATGATAACGACATTCAGCCATTCCTGTGATATCATTTCAGGTAAGATGGCTTCGTTGTGGGTGTATAGACCATGATGCAATGATGTATTCTGTAGAAATGATCATTGTTGTTGTTTTTTTGTTGTTTTTTTCTTCTAATGACATGTTATTGCGGATACGTTTCCACCGCGGGGTTTGTTGTTGTTGTTCTTGATGCTGTTGTTGATGTTGTTGTTGTTGTTGATGATGATGACGATGATGTTGTTGTTGTTCACGACGACGACGACGATGATGGTGATGATGATGACGATGACAATGATGATGATGATGTTGTCGATGATTATGTTGTCGACGACGACGATGATGATGATGTCGATGGTGATGATGATGTCGATGATGATGATGTCGATAATGATGATGATCATCATCATCGATGATGATGATCATCGATCATCGATGATGATCATGATGATGATGACGAAGACGACGAAGACGATGATGATGATGATGTCCACGACGACGATGATGATGTCGATGATGATGTCGATGATGATGATGATGATGTTGTCGATGATGATGATGATGTCGATGTCGATAATGATGATGATGATGTTGTTGTTGTTGTTAATACAGGCCAACGAGAATGAATCGTGTATTCTTGTGCAACATTATTATGGATAGTTTTGGGTCCCCTACGTTGGTGTGGCCGTGTAACAAGATCCATTGGCCTTGCTGAATCAGTCCCACAGGGAGGGAGACGGGAGGGAAGACAGACAACAGAAATATTGGATTGACAGCATTGTGCAGTGGACGGAAAACCCATTTGCAGAGACCCATGCTTTGGCACACAGCCAGCATAGCTGGAGGAATTTGACGAATAGTTCCCTAGTGCGGCGTAAAAGGAACAGAAGAAGAAAAACAAAGAAAGAAAGAAGAAGAAAAGAAACGAAAAACAAGAAGAAGAAGACGAAGATTAAGAAGAAAGAAGAAGAAAACAGAAGAAGAAGAAGAAAGAAAGAAAGAAAGAAAAAAAGCAAAAGAAGAAGAAGGGCATTCTTCTAGGTTACTCACGATGCTTTAAACTACTTATGATAACGTTATTTTGTTATTCTGTAATTCTTTGTGATAACATTATTCGCTTCGTATTTTGGGCAGAAATATATAAATCTGGTGTTTATCATCAGAGTCATTCATTCGGGTACAACTTCTACAACTACTTCTTTCCCTCAGTCTGTGTATTAAATATTGTAAGTTGGTCTTTGTCGACTGTATGCGTATGCCTGGGGCGTGAGTGCACTTTGATTTGAAGGAAGAAGAAAGGCAGAATGGTTCAGACGTTCGCCTGCCAATAACTAAACACGAAGTTCCAGGGTTCGCTCCCCGTAGAGCTCTCGACTTTTCTCCTCAGTTTGACCGGAAAATCGAACTGAATGTCTAGTCCTTCAAATGGGGATGAAAAACGAGTCGGACCCGCGTGTCTTCTGGCTGCGCACGCTAAAGACCCCACGGCAGTTGAAAATCGTGAAGAGCAGGGCATTGCCCGGCTGCCTTGGTATAAAACATTGGAGAAATAGGTTGATTTCTCAGGTCCCATCCCTTGAAGACCAATTAGCCTTCTTGCCTTTCTGAGGTCTTGGTTAAGAAAAGTGAATATGAATTTGAATCAAGGGAGAGGGGATGGGCACGGCCCTCGTGGTGCTGGCCCCGGAAAAAGTTGAGG
Organism: Monoplex corrugatus; assembly: GCA_030674185.1. NCBI lineage: Eukaryota > Metazoa > Mollusca > Gastropoda > Littorinimorpha > Ranellidae > Monoplex > Monoplex corrugatus. The sequence goes on from JAPXFY010000022.1 coordinate 46,097,686, forward strand.
TCTCTGCCACCTCACTCCCCTACGTTCCCAGGGTTATGGAACTATCTAGGTAAGACCTAAGGACCTGACCAGCTCATGGCTTTATGTGCAGGTTTAAGACTTGTGCCGTGATCATTCTGGATTTTCTCCATCACATGGCACGTGTAACGTTAGTGGGCATGGATTTCATTCCGAGCGCGGAGACGTCATCTTGAGAAACTGAAATTGAAAATTGAAATTTGATTTGAATTGTCAAGACTTGGCGCCGTATAAATACTGTAATCCTTACTAATTATTATAACTTATTTTGTGGAGTTTCGCTTTGCGTATATGTGTACATGTTGCAACAACATCCTTCCAGTGATTACTCTCATGCAGTTTTTCCACAGAAACGGTATCATTTATGCTTTAAGTATGGAGACTTGTACTCTTCAGTTCCAGTGTCGCAACAGATTCCATTTTATGAACAAGATCATGGCATCAGCCATAGGCCTGTGCGTAAGGCCAACCCACAGGCAAAGGCGCAAATTTTCGGCCAACTGGCCTTTGTCAAGCGTAAGATCACAAACAAACAAATACCAGATACAAAAATTAGGAGAGAAAGACTGAAACTTTCCTGCTTCTCTGTCCAGTGTGAGAAAAGGAATCCTTTTCTCACAGTGGACGGAGCAGCAAGTATCAAGTCTTTTTCTCCTAATTTTTAATCCCTTTCTCACACTGGACAGAAGCAGCATGGAAGTTTCAGTCTTTTTCTCCTAATTTTTGTATCTGATGTTTGTTTGTTTGTGATCTTACGCTTGACAAAGGCCGGTTTGTCGAAAATTTGCGCCTGTCTTGTCCTGTTGGTTTAAATACGCATTCTGATTTTTTTTTTTTTTTTTTTCGTGTTTTTTCTGGTTCCTGTTTGCTTGAACGCGGGCAGTCGCACTTGTTTTGGACCACGTTTAAAGTCTTTTAGGTCCTACGTAGTGTATGGGTTCTATGTCTTTGTATCGATCAGACACTAGAACAAGTTGGTCATACTGTAGCAAAACGTGTCTCTCCGTCTGCAGTGACCCACAAAGAGGAAAAAGAAAGTTTTCAAGAAACACCCGAGGGTTGGTTTTGGACGAGACCCAGAGCAATAATGCCTCACCGCTGCCCGTACAATCACCTTACAATTCCTGATGCCACATGGTAGTTATTTCGCCAAGCAAATCATGCGGGATGGGGGGAGGGGGGCTGTTTTGCTTTTCATAACACATTCAGACCCAGTGACCAATCACCTTGTCCACAAACCGAATGGCAAATAGTGGGAAGATGACAACACCCCCCCCCCCCCCCCCCCGTGATATACCCTCACAACGCACATCAACCAAGTCCATCCAGCCCAGCCACCGGACCAAGGGAGAATGAAAGAGCCCTCTATGGCCTTACTCTTGGCCTTCACCTGTCTGTTGGGCAGCCCGCCAAGCCGCCAGCTCGTCCAGCCACCGCCTGTTTGCCCCTCACTGTAGTATAGTCTGGACACTTGGCAGTCGGGAGCTCCCAACGTTGTTTTACCAAACGAATATGCCTTCAAACGCAAAAGCGGTCGGAGATGATGATCCAGACACAACCTGTTTTGCTGTTCAGCTCAGTCTGAAATGTCACCAAATGGGATCCCTGTTTGCCGTCCTGCTAGGAAAAATGGTGTTTGCTTTCCTATCATGACAACTAATGCAGGGAAGGGGATGGGTAAGGTTAGGGAATGAAAGGGTTAAGTTTTCGCTCTGCCTTCATGACTGAGTGATAATGCGAAAAGCTGGAAGATAGGGTGAGGGGGGAAGAGTTAAGTTTTTGTTTTGTTATCATAACTAATAATACAGAAAGCTGGTAGATAGTGTGAGAGAGGAAAAGAGTTAAGCTTTTGTTTTGTTGTCACAGCTGATAATGCAGGACGCTGGTGGGTAGCGTGAGAGAGGAAAAGGGTTAAGTTTTTGTTTTGCTATCATAACTAGAGAAAAAAAAGAGTTAAGTATTTGTTTTGCTATCATAGCTAGAGAAATAAAGGGTTAAGTTTTTGTTTAGCTATCATAACTAGAGAGGAAAAGAGTTAAGTATTTGTTTTGCTATCATAACTAGAGAAAAAAAGAGTTAAGTATTTGTTTTGCTATCATAGCTAGAGAAATAAAGGGTTAACTTTTTGTTTAGCTATCATAACTAGAGAGGAAAGAGTTCAGTATTTGTTTTGCTATCATAACTAGAGAAGAAAAGAGTTAAGTGTTTGTTTTGCTATCATAACTAGAGAAGAAAAGAGTTAAGTATTTGTTTTGCTATCATAACTAGAGAAGAAAAGAGTTAAGTTTTTGTTTTGCTATCATAACTAGTGAAGAAAAGAGTTCAGTATTTGTTTAGCTATCATAACTAGAGAAGAAAAGAGTTCAGTATTTGTTTTGCTATCATAACTAGAGAAGAAAGAGTTAAGTATTTGTTTTGCTATCATAACTAGAGAAGAAAAGAGTTAAGTTTTTGTTTTGCTATCATAACTAGAGAAGAAAAGAGTTATGTATTTGTTTTGCTATCATAACTAGAGAGGAAAAGAGTTAAGTATTTGTTTTGCTATCATAACTAGAAATGAGAATAGAAAACAATATATAGCTTTTTCAAAACATCAAAAGAGAGAGTCAGACAGTTGTCGTTTGTCACCAGATCTTTTCAAAAGAGGAGTCAGACAGGGTTGTGTTTGTCACCAGATCTGTTTTCACTATATAGCGAAAACATCACGAGAAACCTAGAAGAAGACCCTGGATTAAAGGTTGGAGGGAAAATGATAAACATTCGGTACGCAGATGACACCGTGTAATTGCAGAAAATGAAAGGGACCTACAAAACCTTGTGAATATACTAGAAATAGAAAGCAAAGGTAAGGGTTGGAACTAAACAGCAGAAGACTGAGTCATGGTGATCAGTAAAAAACATGAAATACCCTCATGCAAAATAGCAGCAGATGGCACAGCCTTGACACAGGTTAATAAGTTCAAATACCTGGGAACGGTCATTTCATCAGACGGCAGATGCACATCGGAAATAGCGGCAGAATCGCCAAGCCAAAACAGCACTCAAGAAGATGACAAGCATTCTTACCAACAAATGCCTATCAATTAACATCAGAAAGGGAGTTCTTGAATGTTACATAGAACCAATACTGTTGTACGGATGCGAGCGTGGACAGTCAGCAAGCAAAGCCAGGCCGGATCGAGGCAGCCGAGATGTGGTTTCTCAGAACAATGTTGAGAGTTCCATGGACAGCAAAGAAAACAAACGAGACAGTCTTGATGGAGGCAGACACAAGTAGATCACTCATAAGGAAGATTAGGAAAAGAAAGCAACATTTATAGGCCATTTTATGAGGAAGGGGGATTTGGAGAACCTGGTCACAACGGGGAAGCTGGAGGGAAAGAGAGCACCAGGTAGACCCAGGGAGAGAATGCTGGACGGACTTGCAGAGTGGCTGGGGATGAGGAGGGTGGGGGAGATGCTGGGGGCAACGAGAGATAGAGATGGTTGAAGTCCGTGGTCGGCAACGCCATGTGGCAGGCACCTGATGATGACGATGATGATGATGATGATCATAACTAGAGAAGAAAAGAGTTAAGTATTTGTTTTGCTATCATAACTAGAGAAGAAAAGAGTTAAGTATTTGTTTTGCTATCATAACTAGAGAGGAAAAGAGTTAAGTATTTGTTTTGCTATCATAACTAGAGAAGAAAAGAGTTAAGTATTTGTTTTGCTATCATAACTAGAGAAGAAAAGAGTTAAGTATTTGTTTTGCTATCATAACTAGTGAAGAAAAGAGTTAAGTATTTGCTTTGCTATCATAACTAGAGAAGAAAAGAGTTAAGTTTTTGTTTTGCTATCATAACTAGAGAGGAAAAGAGTTAAGTATTTGTTTTGCTATCACAGCTAACAATGCAGGACGCTGGTGGATAGGGTGAGAGAAGAAAAGAGTTAAGTTTTTGTTTTGCTATCATAACTAGAGAGGAAAAGAGTTAAGTATTTGTTTTGCTATCACAGCTAACAATGTGGACACTGGTGGATAGGGTGAGAGAAGAAAAGAGTTAAGTATTTGTTTTTTTATCATTACTAGAGAAGAAAAGAGTTAAGTATTTGTTTTGCTATCATAACTAGAGAGGAAAAGAGTTAAGTATTTGTTTTGCTATCATTACTAGAGAAGAAAAGAGTTAAGTATTTGTTTTGCTATCACAGCTAACAATGCAGGACGCTGGTGGATAGGGTGAGAGAAGAAAAGAGTTAAGTTTCTGCTTTGCTATCACAGCTAACAATGCAGGACGCTGGAAGACAGCGTGATAGAGTGAAAGAGTTAAAGCACAGCGGCTGTAGGCCTACATGTAGATAGGAAAACCTCGATCACATGCTTACAGCCTCTGGAGAGTCGTGACTCAAAACGCGGCTCTGGAAAAGGTCAACCCAGTCTGCAGAAAGAGATCGATAACATGCGCGATCACACCCACAGGCTTGCCTGTAGAGACTGTCCTATACACAACACGCTGATTTTCTCCTGGTTAATCCTTACGTCTCCTTGCCCTTTCCACCAGCTGCCTGCACCATCATCTATAATAACAAAGCAAATACTTGAGTCTTAGCACCCTCCATACGATAGACCATCAGCCTGTACAATCAACTGTGACAGCGAGGCAAAACCTTGACGTTTTCTCTCTCACACACTATTCACTAGCTTCTTGCATTATTAGTTCTGATAAAGCAAAAACCTTAACTCTTTTCCTCCCTCACACTATCCACCAGCGTGCTGCATTATTAGTTGTGATAGCAAAACAAAAACATAACTCTTTTCCTCCCTTTCATTCCCTCACCTCATCCACCAGCTTTCTGCATAATCAGCCATGACAGCAAAGCAAAAGCTTAACTGATTCACTCCCTCACCCTATCTACCATCTTTCTGTATTTTCAGCTATGATAGCCTCCTCCTTGTGGGGATGCCGGGGGATCTTTCAGCGTAAATAATATCCCCATCATCATCATCATCATCATCAGGTGCCCTGCCGCATGGCGTTGGCGACCATGGACTTCCAACCATCTCTATCTCTCATCGCCCCCAGCATCTCCCCCACCCCCTTCATCCCCAGCCACTCTGCAAGTCCGTCCAGCATTCTCTCCCTGGGTCTACCTGGTGCTCTCTTTCCCTCCAGCTTTCCGTTGTGACCAGGTGCTCCAAATCGCCCTTCCTCATAAAATGGCCTATAAATGTTGCTTGTCTTTTCCTAATCTTCCTTATGAGTGATCTACTTGTGTCTGCCTCCATCAGGACTGTCTCGAGAAACCACATCTCGGCTGCCTCGATCCGGCTCTGGCTTTGCTTGCTGACTGTCCACGCCTCGCGTCCGTACAACAGTATTGGTTCTATATAAACATTCAAGGACTCTCTTTCTGATGTTAATTGATAGGCACTTGTTGGTAAGAATGCTTGTCATCTTCTTGAATGCTGTTTTGGCTTGGCCGATTCTGCCAGCTATTTCCGATGTGCATCTGCCGTCTGATGAAATGACCGTTCCCAGGTATTTGAACTTATTTACCTGTGTCAAGGTTGTGCCATTTGCTGTTACTTTGCATGAGGGGATTTCATGTTTTTTACTGATCACCATGACTTCAGAAATAATATCCCCACCTTCTGGAAATTCTGTGCTAGAAATGTCCTCTTTTCTGTCACTCTTTTTGTTTCTTTCTTCCTCCTTTGCTTTCTGTCATTTCTTCCTATCATTTTCTGCCTTGCTGGTCCCTTCACCTGTATGTGCTCGATAAACTCTTACACACACACACACACACACACACACACACACACACACACACACACACACACACACACACACACTCACACACACACATACACACAAACGCACGCACGCACGCACACACACACACACACACACACACACACACACACACACACACACACACACACACACACAAACCCCTCTTCCTGAACACTTATTTTTAAACAGAAAGTGGAGATTGAAACAGACGGGGAGGAAAAAGGGCACACTACAAAACAACAAACACACTCACAAAACAACAAACAACAACACCACAAACACAAACACACTACAAAAACAACACACCAACACAAACACACACAAACAACACACACTACAAAACAAAACACACACAAAAACAACACTACAAACAACAAACAACAAACACTACAAAACAACAAACACACTACAAAACAACAAACAACAAAACAACAAACACACAAAACACAATACAAAACAACAAACACACTACTAAACAAACAAACACACAACAACACACAAAACACACTACAAACAAACACACACTACAAAACAACACAAACACACTACAAAACAACAAACACACTACAAAACAACACAACACACTACAAAACAACAAACACACTACAAAACAACACAACACACTACAAAACAACACAACACACTACAAAACAACAAACACACTACAAAACAACAAACACACTACAAAACAACACAACACACTACAAAACAACAAACACACTACAAAACAACAAACACACTACAAAACAACAAACACACTAGAAACAACAACAACACACTACAAAACAACAAACACACTACAAAACAACAACACACTACAAAAACACAACACAACACACTACAAAACAACAAACACACTACAAACAACAACACACTACAAAACAACAAACACACTACAAAACAACAAACACACTACAAAAAACAAACACACTATGAAACAACAAACACATACAAAACAACAAACACACTACAAAACAACAACACACTAGAAAAACAACAACAACACCTAGAAACAACAAACACACTACAAAACAACAAACACACTACAAAACAACACAACACACTACAAAACAACACAACACACTACAAAACAACAAACACACTACAAAACAACAAACACACTACAAAAACAACAAACACACTACAAAACAAACAAACACACACTACAAACAACAAACACACATACAAACACAACAAACACACTACAAAACAACACAACACATAAAACAACAAACACACTACAAACAACAAACACACTACAAAACAACAAACACACTACTAAAACAACACAACACACTATGAAACAACAAACACACTACAAAACAACACACAACAACTACAAAACAACAAACACACTACAAACAACAACAAACACACTACAAAACAACACAACACACTAAAACAAACAAACACACTATGAAACAACAAACACACTACAAAACAACAAACACACTATGAAACAACACAGCACAGTATGAAACAACACAACACACTACAAAACAACACAACACACTACAAAACAACACAACACACTACAAAACAACAAACACAACACAAAAACAACAAACACACTACAAAACAACAAACACACTACAAAACAACAAACACACTATAAAACAACACAACACACTACAAAACAACAAACACACTAGAAACAACACAACACACTACAAAACAACAAGCACACTACAAAACAACAAACACACTACAAAACAACAAACACACTACAAAACAACAAACACACTATAAACAACACAACACACTACAAAACAACAAACACACTATGAAACAACACAACACACTACAAAACAACAAACACACTACAAAACAACAAACACACTATAAACAACAAACACACTATAAACAACACAACACACTACAAACACACAAAACACACCTACAAAACAACAAACACACTACAAAAACTAAACAACACACTACAAAACAACAAACACACTACAAAACAACAAACACACTACAAAACAACAAACACACTACAAAACAACAAACACACTACAACAACAACACAACACACTACAAAACAACACAACACACTACAAAAACAACAAACACACTACAAAACAACAAACACACTACAAAACAACAAACACACTAAAAAACAAACACAACACACTACAAAACAACAAACACACTATGAAACAACACAACACACTACACAAAACAACAAACAACACACTACAAAACAACAAACACACTACAAAACAAACAAACACACTACAAAACAACACAACACACTACAAACAAACAACACAACACACTACAAAACAACAAACACACTATAAACAACAAAACACAAACACAAACAACAACACACTACAAAACAACAAACACTAAAACAACAACAGCACACTATAAAAACAACACAACACACTACAAAACAACAAACACACTAAAACAACAAACACACTACAAAACAACAAACACACTACAAAAACAACACACTAAAACAACAACCACTACAAAACAACAACACATATGAAACAACAAACACACTACAAAAAACACAACACACTACAACAAACACACATATGAAACAACACAACACACTACAAAACAACACAAACACTACAAAACAACACAACACACACAAAACAACACAACACACTACAAAACAACAAACACACTACAAAACAACACAAAACACTACAAAACAAACAAACAACACTACAAAACAACACAACACACTACAAACAACACAAAACACTACAAAACAACACAAAACACTACAAAACAACACAACACACTACAAAAGCAACACACTACAAAACAACACAACACACTACAAAACAACACAACACACTACAATCAACACAACACACCACAAAACACACACACTACAAAACAACACAACACACTACAAAACAACACAACACACTACAAAACAACACAACACACTACAAAACAACACAACACACTACAAACAACACAACACACAAACACAAACAACAACAACACAATACAATACAAAACACAACACACTACAAAACAACACAACACAATACAATACAACACAACACAATACAATACAACAGTGCAGTGCAATGCAATACAATACAATGCAATACAATACAACACAATGTAATACAATACAATACAACAGACTAAGAGTTAGTCATTATCCAAAAGGAGTTCATCGCATTCGGACATTTCCATATGCGTTTCGCCCAAATCTACAGACAATCACTATGTGACAGACTCCTTGAGCCTGTGCAAAACCCGCTGGCCAGGTCTTGAAATGGGACCGATGAAAGGCTAACCTGACGACACAGACGGATTGGAGCATTAAAAGATGGGTAGCTAACAGGCCCTTTTTTTTTCTAGGATTGAACTTGAGACATAAGATTTTGAGACCAGGCCTGTATCAGTAGAGCCAATCTATTCACAGAATAGAACACAGCAGTACGATACGATTCAGTACAATAAAATAACCATAGATGTATTATTGTCTTCACCTAGTTGATAGACAGCTAAACATTTGGGCATTGACTGGGGAGGGGTGGGTGGGTTCTGTCATGTGAGACGAGTTTAAACAGAATAGCTAGTTGTGTTGTGATTCAGACCTTTAATCATTTATTTATTTACTTTATATGTATGTTCCTTTTTTGAAGGTAAGATACACACATACACATGTCATTTACATGTAACCAAGATTATTCCAGTGGTAGGCTGATAAAATGCCAGTATAAAATATAGACAAGGTAAAACATAGTCTAGGTAGGGCCTCAGGACCTGGCCAGCTCATGGGTTTATGTGCAGGCTTAAGGCTAGTGCCATGATCACCATACACATGGCACCTGTGACATTAGTGCGTATGGAATTCGTTCCGAGCGCGGAGACGTCATCTTGAGAAACTGAAACAGACATGTTGATTTACATATGTTTGCCTGTCTGTCTTGTGGCTTTTGTAAAGAGCTTATTAGCGCTCTTGTGAGATATGAGGCTGTGTACAAGTAATCATTAATGTTATTATTACTATGAAATCTGATGTTGTTCCCTGGACATTTTTGTAATAGCTTGTGTGTGTGTGTGGTGTGCGTGTGTGTCTGTGTGTGTATGCGTCTGTGTGTGTGTGTGTGTGCGCGTGTGTTGTTGTGTGTATGTATATATATATATATATTTGTGTGTGTGTGTGTGTGTGTGTGTGTGTGTGTGTGTTGTGTGTGTGTGTTGTTGTTGTTGTTGTTGAGTTATTATTGTTGTTTTGTTGTTGTTTGTTGTTGTTGTTTCAAGTCGTTAACAGTCATCATCATCATCAAGTGCCTTGCCACATGGCATTGGCGATCATGACCTTCCATCTGTTTCTATCCTTGTTGCCTCAAGCACCTCTTCCACCCTCTTTGTCTTCAGCCACTCTGCAAGTCCGTCCAATATCTTCTCCCTGGGTCTACCTGGTGTTCTCTTTCCCTCAGCTTTCCTGTTGTGACCAGGTGCTCCAATTCCCCTTTCATCATAAAATGGCCTATAAATGTTGCCTGTCTTTTCCTAATCTTCCTTGCGAGAGTGATCTTCGTGTGTCTGCCTCCATCAAGACTGTCTCGTTTGTTTTCTTTGCTGTCCATGGAACTCTCTACATTCTTCTCAGAAACCACATCTCGGCTGCCTCAATCTTGTTCTGGCTTTGCTTGTTGACTGTCCACGCCTCACAATCGTATAAACATATCGGTTCTATATAACATTCAAGAACTCTCTTCCGGGTGTTAATTGATAGACATTTGTTGGTAAGAACACTTTTCATCATTAACAGTAGTCAGACATTATTAAGCTGTGGAGGAATGGTAGTCGTCTTGGTATCACTGTCCCGCAGTCGACTGAGTTTTAAACAAAAGTAACACTAACAATGCAGCCTGGAGGGAAGACGGTGGTGTCAAAATGTGCAGCAGCCAACACCGAGCCCGGTGACGTCGACAGGTGAGACAGGTGAACACTAACAATAGTGTCTTTGTCGGGACAACTGAATGAACACAACTGTAATGTCTGTGTCAGAAATGAATATGTAGCCTGTATCGATGTATGTTACGCACATGCTGGTGGTATTCTCTGTGTATTTAATTAAACTGGGATTAAAAACAAACGATCAAACAATTAAACAGAAAAACTTCCAGTCGGCCGACTGACCTGAAAACTTGACAGTTACTGTACTTGTAAATAGGTTAAGTCGTAGTAGTCTCCCCTGGTTGAACAAACCATTTCACCAAACTCTGAATCGTGCGCGATATTTGCTAAGTGCTTTATACAGTTTTTAGGTGGTGCCTTCCAAAGTGACTGAATGAAATCCTCATTTTTCGCTGTTGACCTTGAATCCCGTGCATGACTTTGAAAAAATTATTCAGGCGACGATCGTATTTACTGAGTAAGGTAACTTGAAACTTTTTTAATTCATTCTGACCCTAAAATGTCAATTTCATGGTTTCAGTAAAAAGTCAAATGATAATCCTGAAACACGAATGAACGAGAGAATGAAATTTTCTTTGGTATTTTTCAGTGATTGAAGGCTGTTGGTGATCATTTCAAGCGAATGGAATCATCATGACTGATTTTAAAGCAATGAAGTCATTACGGTTGACTTTCAGCGAATGGATGGAATGTCGTTGTTTTTTTAACTTCGAGCTAGAAATACAGTAATGGTGCAGTAAGGTATCTCGTATTCCTGCAGAATTCATTACTTTTGACAGCCTTTAATCCAAACACAACCCTGTCCCTACCCCTTCCCAACTCCTTCTGGATTTGCAACCTGTTTACGGAGAAAACCGATCCCGAGGAAGAGGGTTTGGGGGTTGAGGTAGAGTAAGTATGAATGTGTGTGTGTTTGTGGGCTGTTTGTTGAGTGTCATCCAGATATGTCTGTAAGTTTGTCATGGTATGTATATATGGGTGTTTCCTCTGTGCTGGTGTTGTTGTTATTGTTGTTACTGCTGTTGTTGTAGCTGTTGTTGTCGGCCATCATGCTGTGTCGATATGGGTGCGTATGTATGACTGTATGTGTTGATGTCTGTGTGCGGGCATGTGGATATATGCATGTATTTACCGTTATTTGTTATTTCATCTCTTACCTGTTTAGTTATTTACATAACTCCTTTATTTTGTATTTATTTATTCACCTACTTATTCAATTCTTATTCACTTACTTACTCACTCACTTACTTTCTTAGCAACTCATTTACATACCTATCTATGATTTAAAATATATTATATTCATCTAGTTGATAGACAGCTGAGCATTTGGGCATTAACTGGGGTGGGGTGGGGGGGTCTGTCATGTGAGACGAGTTTAAACAGAATAGCTAGTTGTGTTGTGATTCAGACCTTTAATTATTTATTTATTTAATTTTCATGTATGTTCCTTTTTTGATGGTAAGATACACACATACATTTACATGTATGTTCCTTTTTTGAAGGTAAGATACACACATACACATGTCCTTGACATGTAACCAAGATTATTCCAGAGGCAGGCTGATATAAAATATAGACTAGGTAAAACATAGTCTAGGTAGGGCCTCAGGACCTGGCCAGCTCATGGGTTTATGTGCAGGCTTAAGGCTTGTGCCATGACCACCATACACATGGCACCTGTGACGTCAGTGCATATGGAATTCGTTCTGAGCGCAGAGACGTCATCTTGACAAACTGAAACTAGGACAAGGACCGGTTACATTGTGTCTGTACGTAAACGTCCACAGAGAGCTAACGCTTTCCATTACCAGTAATACTGTGCTTGATTTCAGAAAGCACTGTGGCTGATGGTACGCTATATGTGATCGTCTGTGAATGACCGTTTTTCCAACCACGTAGCCTACAGTTCCAGTGGATACGGGATGTTACAGATCCAACGACTGTCATAACCACTGAACAACTCTAGTGGAATTTGGGTGAATGTTCTACTGTGGGATGTTAAAGATCCGACGACATACTGTGACTAACGTCTGTGTGTGGTGAATTTTCACTGTGGGATGTTAAAGATCCGACGACATACCGTGACTAACGTCTGTGTGTGGTGAATTTTCTACTGTGGGATGTTAAAGATCTGACGACATTCTGTGACTAACGTCAGTGTGTGGTGAATTTTCTACTGTGGGATGTTAAAGATCCGACGACATACTGTGACTAACGTCAGTGTGTGGTGAAGTTTCTAGTGTGGGATGTTAAAGATCCAACGTCTGACTGACTAATAACGTCTGGATGATCACTGTGTGCTGATCTTTCTACAATCCGCTGTAGTTTATCACAATGCGAGTGTCTACAAGATTGCTGGGTGAGTATCCGGAATTGCCTCCAGCGTGGGGATGCCGGGGGCTCTTTCAGTATGAATAGCATCCCTCACTTCCTGGAAATTCTGTGCTAGAAATTTCCTCTTTTCTGTCACTCTCTTTGTTTCTGCCTTGCTCCTTTGTTTTCTGTCATTTCTTCCTATCATTTTCTGTCTGACTGGTCCATTCACCTGTATGTTTTCCATAAAGCCTTACAGACTTTCTGTCTTTCAGGATTGATAACTGGGTACGTATATGTTAACTGCATTTTTAGCACTAAGGAAATTATGAACTGCTCAGTGTCCCCCATGGGGATGCCGGGGCCTCTTTCAGTATAAGTAGTATCCTCACTTTCTGGACATTCTGTGCTAGAAATTTTTCTGATTTCTGTCACTCTCTGAGTTTGCTTTCTGTCATTTCTTCCTATCATTTTCTGCCTTGCTGGTCCATTCACCTGTATGTGTTCGATAAAGTCTTACGTACTTCCTCTTTGGATTGATAACTGGGCACATGTATTAAGTGCATTTTTTGGCTTTAGGGAAATAGATATGCGGAAGCAATTTTAGGTAATTCACGCCAGTTCTTACGTATGTTTTAGTGACCTTAGTTATGTTTAAATTTGTATTTAGGTATTTGTTTGAGTCCCCTGTGCGAT
>JAPXFY010000022.1:46116397-46158897 GCA_030674185.1 Monoplex corrugatus
GACAGCAACATTTGTATTTGATTCTTTGTTCAACTGGAAGCCAATGCAACTTTTTCAGAAGAGGAGAACATGACTGGGATCTAGGGGCTTTACAAACAAGCCTAGCTGCTGAATTCTGAACACGTTGGAGAGCTGAGTAGACTGGACATGCAGACAGTCAGGTACCCGTTGACAGCTGGGTAGACTGGACATGCAGACAGTCAGGTACCCGTTGACAGCTGAGTAGACTGGACATGCACACAGTAGTACCCGTTGACAGCTGGGTAGACTGGACATGCAGACAGTCAGGTACCCGTTGACAGCTGAGTAGACTGGACATACAGACAATCAGGTACCCGTTGACAGCTGGGTAAACTGAAGATGAAGACAGTCAGGTACCCGTTGACAGCTGGGTAGACTGGACATGCAGACAGTCAGGTACCCGTTGACAGCTGGGTAGTCTGGAGACTTTGCACACATGTAAAGATCCACAGGTGTGATTCACACACATCCGAACTCATGCAGGCAGATTGGAAGGCGAGTGATGTACGTTGGTTATAATGCATGTCGGTTAACTGATAAACACATGTAGCATACATAAAGACCTATTGTATTTGTTGTTGTTGTTGTTTTCAAATGCTGGACTACAACTATAATCATTCGTGTTGGTTATTCCGTGTTCATTCTGTCGAGTTGTGGCTTGCTTGATGGGCTGGTTGGTTGGTTGGTTGGTTGGTTGGTTGGTTGGTTGGTTGGTTATTTAGTTAGTTTGTCAATCAGTCAGTCAGTCATAGTCAGTTAGTTAGTTGGTTAGTGAGTGAGTGAATGAGTGAGTTGGGTGGTTGGCTGGTTGATTGTCTTTGATGTCTTTGCAAAGGTCGTTACGTCAGTCAGTCTGGTTGTGCTTAGGACTGTGTGTGTGTAAATAATGATAATTCACTGTCCGTTTGTTTGTCTGTCTGTCTGTCTGTCTGCCTGCTTGTGCAGCGTGTTTGTTTGTGTGTCTGCTTATCTGTCTGTCTGTCTGTCTGTCTGTCAGTAGATTTATGATAAGCTGCAAGTCTTAACCCTTTGACTGCTTCACTCTGTTGACTAGCTTCGGCATTTTGAACGGTGAAAGCAAAGAAAAAAAATTAATCCTTGATGAATAGGGTGAATCAGTGTTTGCTGTATTGTGTAGATGATTTCATCCTTTGAGGCCTTTTTATTTTTACATGTCTCACGATGAATTTGTGATTATGTTTTAAATATGTTTGAGAATGGTGTATGCGTGGTGCGAATCCAGCGTGTACACATTTGAATTTCTAAGTGTTTGTATTCTGATAGAGGAGTATCGAATTGAATTGAATTTAATTGAAGGGATTTAAGACTGCGCTTCGCGGGACACTGCTGGCGTAGCAAAGAAGAACTGGTGGGGGGTGTTCTACTATGGAGACCCAGCCATGGCAAACAAAGACCAGGACGTCCAAAGAAGACCTTCATCAGCCAACTGATCGATGATACGGGCTCTCAGTATAATGAACTACCTACTGCAATGTCTGACAGAGAAGGATGGAAGAAAACGTGTCATGGATAGCCGAGCAAGCTCGACATGATGATGATGATGATGATGAATGAAGGGATTTCCTTAGCTTGAGGGAGGTTCATCACGCTCTCACTATGTCCACCAGCTTCCTATGTATTTCCTTAGCTTGAGGGAGGCTCATCACGCTCTCACTATGTCCACCAGCTTCCTATGTAAAGCTGGTATGTGGGGTGAGGAAATGAAAAGGTCAAGACATACGATGTCTGTCCGTTTGTTGGATCAGACTGCGATGCGTGGTCCCTGTCTTCCCAGTCAGCTCATAGCACATCCACAGCTCTGGGGAGGAACTGGTCGGAGCCAAAGAATACAACAGTAATTTGTTGTTGTTGTTTTTTTGGGGGGAGTGGGACTTAAGAGGGTTCCAACCCATGGATTCGTATTCTTTAGTCTGTTTCGTAAAATTTCTTCAGGGATGATCCTATTGAGGCAGTTTTCAAGTAGATTTTATTTGATATGATTCTACATGTGATACATATTTTTACATGCACAATTAGATCTATCAAACAGAAAACAAACTGTTCTCATCAATGGCACTTATTCTCAACCTGCATACCTGACCTGTGGTGTTCCACAAGGATCTGTCCTTGGCCCTGTTCTTTTCACTCTTTACACCTCCCCCCTGTCCACCATCATCAATTCCCACTCTATAAAACACCACTTCTATGCTGATGACACCCAACTTCAAGACAGTGACTCACCTGATAATATACAGCGCCCGTTGACTCGCACCACTGAGTGTTACTCGGACATTAAGAACTGGATGACACACAATAGACTTCAGCTTAATGACGACAAGACAGAAGCTATCCTCATTGGCACCCGTCAGAAACTTTCTCAGCTGCCTCCTCTTTCTCTCCCATTATGTAACACATCAGTCCCAATTTCTGACTCAGCTAAAAACCTTGGTGTCTGCATTGACTCTACCCTCTCCATGAACAACTTTGTTTCTCAAACTGCCAGATCTTGCTACTATCATCTCCATCGTATAAGCCTGATCAGGAAGTATCTCTGTCGAAACAACTGCAAAACTCGTTCTCTCCTTCATAATGTCTCGCATTGACTATTGCAATTCACTCCTGTCTGGTCTTCCTGCCTCCACCATTCACATCCTACAGCACATTCAAAACAATGCTGTACGCCTTGTACTCAAAAAGAAAAAAGCTGACCACGTATCTCCTCTCCTGGCACAACTCCACTGGCTCCCTGTATCAAAGCGCATACAGTACAAACTAGACACCATGTGCTACAAAAGCCTCAATAACGCAGCCCCCGATTACCTGTCAAGCCTACTTGAGATCTATGTTCCCTCACGTACCCTCCGCTCTGTCTCCGATCCTCTGACTTTTCGCTTTCCACGCACTAAGCTCAATACCTATGGTCCACGAGCCTTCTCTGTTTCTGGTCCACTCTCCTGGAACAAACTTCCTCTCTCAGTCCGTCAGCAACCTACTTTTGTCTCCTTCAAGTCCGCTCTCAAAACTCACCTTTTCTCCTCTGCATAAAATCCTACCTCACTCACCCCCCCCCCCCCCCCTCTCTGCAGCCTGTCTCCGCTCGGAGGGGAATCACATTGTTATAATATATAATTGTATATGATATGCTCTATAATTTTCCATTGCTTTTATTCTTGCTTTTATTCTTTCTCCCCATTTATAGCCATGCGTGTGTGTGTGTGTGTGTGTGTGTATGTGTGTGTGTGTGTGTGTGTGTGTGTGCGCGTGTGTGTGTGCGTACGTGCGTGCGTGCGTGTGTGTCTGTTTCAGCGCTTAGATTTGATTTTATCAAGATTTTGCGCTATATAAATATTGTAATTATTATATTATTATTATTTGATATGATTCTACATATGATACAGATTTTTTACATGCACAAATATATTTTATTTGATATGATTCTACATATGATACAGATTTTTACATGCACAAATATATTTTATTTGATATGATTCTACATATGATACAGATTTTTACATGCACAAGTAGATTTTATTTGATATGATTCTACATATGATACAGATTTTTACATGCACAAATATATTTTATTTGATATGATTCTACATATGATACAGATTTTTACATGCACAAATATATTTTATTTGATATGATTCTACATATGATACAGATTTTTACATGCACAAATATATTTTATTTGATATGATTCTACATATGATACAGATTTTTACATGCACAAATATATTTTATTTGATATGATTCTACATATGATACAGATTTCTACATGCACAAATATATTTTATTTGATATGATTCTACATATGATACAGATTTTTACATGCACAAATATATTTTATTTGATATGATTCTACATATGATACAGATTTTTACATGCACAAGTAGATTTTATTTGATATGATTCTACATATGATACAGATTTTTACATGCACAAATATATTTTATTTGATATGATTCTACATATGATACAGATTTTTACATGCACAAGTAGATTTTATTTGATATGATTCTACATATGATGAAAAAAATTTACACGCATTTTAGACTTGAAAGGATAACCGTGACCTTGTTTGTAACTGTTGTTTTTTTTTTACTTAAAACTTGAATGTTGGTTTTAACGTGGTGCTAGCCCTGATATGGCTGTAGTGGTCGGCTGGGCTATGAGGAATATGAACCTGAACGTGTGGGTTTGAATCCCATTGGTTCTGTCAAAATCGTTGTGGGATATTTCGGCCCTGTCTGGCTCCTTTCCACAGTTGGTCGTGCTATGGGCCATTTGGATTAAAGACTGGAACACACAGTCAAGTCTCATCCTTGTCACAGATACGTCTTTGAGAGCACAGCTCAACAAAGCACTGACCAAAACCACAAGTGTCTGTATCTCTCAGGTCTGGTTGACACCAGGATACATCATGTTAAAGTACAGCCCTGTCACGCAGTCTCAATCCTAGAATAGAACTCCTTAGCATCATGATTATCGTCCTCATCGTCATCATCATAGCATTATGAAAAATTGTCCCCGATTATGTGGCTTAGAAAATACAACAACAACAAAACAACCAAAAACCTTTTCTGTGCCAGTTACGGTGTTGAAAGTCACTGGGAGGACGCCGACCTGTGTGACGTCACCAGTGTCGACAGAATGCTGGAGTCTATTGGCAGAACTTTTCCCAAATTTCCCAGTATTCTTGTCAATAATGCAGGTATTTGTTATTTGTTGTAGGAGTGGGGTTTTTGTTGTTGTTTTTGTTTGTTTGTTTGTTTGTTTTGTTTGTTTTTTTGTTTTTATTTCAGACTTAAGATGATTTTAACTCGTATCTGATTGCCTTTACCTTTCATAAAGCGGCACAAATACAAAATCAGCGTGGTCAGTTAACGTGATTACATTCTCAACATCAGTAAAAACATAGTTTCTACGAACTCACAGAGAGAGAGAGAGAGAGACAGAGAGAGAGAGAGAGAGAGGGAGGGAGAGAGAGAGAGAGAGCATGGTAAACTAGTTTGGAGTTTTTTTCAAGAGAGATTCATTCTATACTCCCTTCTCTCCCTCCCTTCTGTCTCTATTTCCTCTACACCTCTGTCTGCTACTTCCCCTCTTCTTTCTCTTACTCCCTCCCTCTCTCCTGTCTTTGTTTTTCTCGTCTTCCAAACTTTCTGTGCATTCAATGTTTTTATTAACCTCGTCAGTGAACGAAAAAAAAATATCATAAAGCCATCTGCGATCTGTCGTCACGAAGCGCTTGTGCTGCTGCTGCTGTTTCTATTGTTGTTGTTGCTACTGCTGTTTCTGTTGTTGTTGCTACTGCTGTTTCTGTTGTTGTTGTTGTTGTTGCTGCTGCTTCTGTTGTTGTTGTTGTTGCTACTGCTGTTTCTGTTGTTGTTGTTGTTGTTGCTGCTGTTTCTGTTGTTGTTGCTACTGCTGTTTCTGTTGTTGTTGCTACTGCTGTTTCTGTTGTTGTTGCTACTGCTGTTTCTGTTGTTGTTGCTGCTGCTGCTTTTTTGTTGTTTGTTGTTGCTGCTGTTGTTGTTGATGTTGCTACTGCTGCTTCTGTTGTTGTTGATGTTGTTGTTGCTGCTTCTGTTGTTTGTTTTGCTGCTTCTGTTGTTGTTGTTGCTGTTGCTTCTGTTGTTATTGCTGCTTCTGTTGTTGTTACTGCTGCTTCTGTTGTTGCTGCTGTTGTTGCTGCTTTTGTTGTTGTTGCTGCTGCTTTTGTTGTTGCTGCTGCTGTTGCTGGTTCTATTGTTGTTGCTGCTGTTGCTTTAGTTGTTGTTGCTGCTGCTGTTGTTGCCTCTGTTGTTGTTGCTTCTGTTGTTATTGCTGTTGCTGCTTCTGTTGTTGTTGCTGCTGTTGCTTTTGTTGTTGTTGTTGCTGCTTCTGTTGTTGTTGCTGCTGTTGCTTCTGTTGTTGTTGCTGCTGCTGTTCCTTCTGTTGTTGTTGCTGCTGTTGTTGTTGCTGATGCTGTTGCTTCTGTTGTTGTTGCTGCTGTTGCTTCTGTTGTTGCTGCTGCTGTTGCTTCTGTTGTTGCTGCTGTTGTTGTTGTTGCTTCTGTTGTTGTTGCTGCTGTTGCTTCTGTTGTTGTTGTTGCTTCTGTTGTTGCTGCTGTTGCTGCTTCTGTTGTTGTTGCTGCTTCTGTTGTTGTTGTTGCTGCTTCTGTTGTTGTTGCTGCTTCTGTTGTTGTTGCTGCTGTTGTTGTTGTTGTTGCTGATACTGCTGTTGTTGTTGTTGCTATTGCTGTTTCTGTTGTTGTTGCTGCTGTTTCTGTTGTTGTTGCTGCTCTGCTGTTGTTGCTGCTGTTGTTGTTGTTGCTGCTACTGTTGTTGTTGCTGCTGTCGTTGTTGCTGCTTCTGTTGTTGTTGCTGTTGTTGTTGTTGCTGCTTCTGTTGTTGTTGCAGCTGCTGTTGTTATTGTTGCTGCTACTGTTGTTGTTGTTGCTGTTGCTGCTTCTGTTGTTGTTGCTGCTGCTGCTGTTGCTGCTGCTGTTGCTTTTGTTATTGTTGTTGCTGCTGCTGCTGTTGTTGCTGTTGTAGTTGCTGCTTCTGTTGTTGTTGCTGCTGCTCTTGTTGTTGTTGATGCTGCTGCTGTTGTTGTTGTTGCTGCTGCTGCTTCTGTTGTTGTTGCTGCTGTTGCTGATGATGTTCTTGCTGTTGTTGCTGATGCTGCTGCTGCTGATGATGATGATTATTATTATTATTATCATCATCATTACTATCTTCATCATTATTATTATTATTATTGTTATTATTATTATTGTTATTATTAATTATTATTATTATTATTATCATTGTTGTTATTATGATCATTAAATCTGTCTTTTATAGTGTTATGCAGAGATTGATTTCTTAGGTCCCTCCTCTTGAGAGCCAATTGGCCTTCTTGCCTTTCTGAAGTACTGGTTAAAAAAAAAATTGGGCGGCTATACTGTGGCAACGCGCTCTAAAAGGGAGAGCAGCCCGAGTTTCAGATGGTAAATCCACTGTGACAATAGAAATGAATGTACACATTGGGTAGATGATATTGTCTGTTGTTGTACCCCGTGGGTAGAGGATATTGTCTGTTGTTGTACCCCATGGGTAGAGGATATTGTCTGTTGTACCCCATGGGTAGAGGATATTGTCTGTTGTTGTACCCCGTGGGTAGAGGATATTGTCTGTTGTTGTACCCCATGGGTAGAGGATATTGTCTGTTGTACCCCATGGGTAGAGGATATTGTCTGTTGTTTTACCCCGTGGGTAGAGGATATTGTCTGTTGTTGTACCCCATGGGGTTGTACCCCATGGGTAGAGGATATTGTCTGTTGTTGTACAACATGGGTAGAGGATATTGTCTGTTGTTGTACCACATGGGTAGAGGATATTGTCTGTTGTTGTACCCCGTAGGTAGAGGATATTGTCTGTTGTTGTACCCCATGGGTAGAGGATATTCTCTGTTGTTGTACCCCATGGGTAGAGGATATTGTCTGTTGTTGTACCCCATGGGTAGAGGATGATGTTTGTTGTTGTGTCCCGTGGTAGAGGATATTGTCTGTTGTTGTACCCGTAGGTAGAGGATATTGTTTGTTGTTGTACCCCGTGGGTAGAGGATATTGTCTGTTGTTGTACCCCATGGGTAGAGGATATTGTCTGTTGTTGTACGCCGTAGGTAGAGGATATTGTCTGTTGCTGTACCACATGGGTAGAGGATGATGTTTGTTGTTGTGTCCCGTGGGAAGAGGATATTGTCTGTTGTTGTACCACATGGGTAGAGGATATTGTCTCTTATTGTACCACATGGGTAGAGAGATATTGTCTGTTGTTGTACCACATGGGTAGAGGATATTGTCTGTTGTTGTACCCATGGTAGAGGATATTGTCTGTTGCTGTACCCCGTGGTAGAGGATATTGTCTGTTGTGTACCCATGGGTAGAGGATATTGTCTGTTGTGTACCCCTAGTAGAGGATATTGTCTGTTGTTGTACCCCTGGGTAGAGGATATTGTCTGTTGTTGTACCCCATGGGTAGAGGATATTGTCTGTTGCTGTACCCGTGGGTAGAGGATATTGTCTGTTGCTGTACCCATGGGTAGAGGATGTAATTGGTTTGTTGTTGTACCCCGTGGGTAGAGGATATTGTCTGTTGTTGTACCCCATGGGTAGAGGGTATTGTCTGTCTTGTTGTACCACATGGGTAGAGGATATTGTCTGTTGCTGTACCCACGGGTAGAGGATATTGTCTGTTGCTGTACCCGTGGGTAGAGGATATTGTCTGTTGTTGTACCCCGTGGGTAGAGGATATTGTCTGTTGTTGTACCCATGGGTAGAGGATATTGTCTGTTGTTGTACCCCATGGGTAGAGGATATTGTCTGTTGTTGTACCCCGTGGGTAGAGGATATTGTCTGTTGCTGTACCCATGGGTAGAGGATATTGTCTGTTGTTGTACCCATGGGTTAGAGGATATTGTCTGTTGTTGTACCCATGGGTAGAGGATATTGTCTGTTGTTGTACCCATGGGTAGAGGATATTGTCTGTTGTTGTACCCCATGGGTAGAGGATATTGTCTGTTGTTGTACCCCATGGGTAGAGGATATTGTCTGTTGTTGTACCCACTGGGTAGAGGATATTGTCTGTTGCTGTACCACATGGGTAGAGGATATTGTCTGTTGTTGTACCCATGGGTAGAGGATATTGTCTGTTGTTGTACCCCGTGGGTAGAGGATATTTCTGTTGTCTGTACCCCGTGGGTAGAGGATATTGTCTGTTGTTGTACCCCGTAGGTAGAGGATATTGTCTGTTGTTGTACCCCGTGGGTAGAGGATATTGTCTGTTGTTGTACCCATGGGTAGAGGATATTGTCTGTTGTTGTACCCGTGGGTAGAGGATATTGTCTGTTGTTGTACCCATGGGTAGAGATATTGTCTGTTGTTGTGTCCCGTGGTAGAGGATATTGTCTGTTGTTGTACCCGTGGGTAGAGGATATTGTCTGTTGTTGTACCCGTGGTAGAGGATATTGTCTGTTGTTTGTACCCCATGGGTAGAGGATATTGTCTGTTGTTGTACCCCATGAGTAGAGGATATTGTCTGTTGTTGTACCCTGGGTAGAGGATATTGTCTGTTGTGTACCACATGGGTAGAGGATATTGTCTGTTGTTGTACCCCGTAGGTAGAGGATATTGTCTGTTGTTGTACCCCGTGGGTAGAGGATATTGTCTGTTGTTGTACCCCATGGGTAGAGGATATTGTCTGTTGTTGTACCCGTGGGTAGAGGATATTGTCTGTTCTTGTACCCCATGGGTAGAGGATATTCTGTTGTGTACCTGGTGGGAATTGTTGTTGTACCCGTGGGTAGAGGATATTGTCTGTTGTTGTACCCCATGGGTAGAGGATATTGTCTGTTTGTACCACATGGGTAGAGGATATTGTCTGTTGTTGTACCACATGGTAGAGGATATTGTCTGTTGTTGTACCCATGGGTAGAGGATATTGTCTGTTGCTGTACCCACTGGGTAGAGGATATTGTCTGTTGTTGTACCACATGGGTAGAGGATATTGTCTGTTGTTGTACCACATGGGTAGAGGATATTGTCTGTTGTTGTACCACATGGGTAGAGGTATTTGTTTTGTACCCCTGGGTAGAGGTATTGTTGTTGTGTACCCCATGGGTAGAGGATATTGTCTGTTGTTGTACCCGTGGGTAGAGGATATTGTCTGTTGTTGTACCACATGGGTAGAGGATATTGTCTGTTGTTGTACCCATGGGTAGGATATTGTCTGTTGTTGTACCATGGTAGAGGATATTGTCGTTGTTGTACCCTGGGTAGAGGATATTGTCTGTTGTTGTACCCATGGGTAGAGGATATTGTCTGTTGTTGTACCCATTGGTAGAGGATATTGTCTGTTGTTGTACCCATGGGTAGAGGATATTGTCTGTTGTTGTACCCCATGGGTAGAGGATATTGTCTGTTGCTGTACCCCGTGGGTAGAGGATATTGTCTGTTGTTGTACCCCATGGGTAGAGGATATTGTCTGTTGTTGTACCCATGGGTAGAGGATATTGTCTGTTGTTGTACCCATGGGTAGAGGATATTGTCTGTTGTTGTACCCCTGGGTTAGAGGATATTGTCTGTTGTTGTACCCCATGGGTAGAGGATATTGTCTGTTGTTGTACCCGTGGTAGAGGATATTGTCTGTTGTTGTACCCCGTGGGTAGAGGATATTGTCTGTTGTTGTACCCCGTGGGTAGAGGATATTGTCTGTTGTTGTACCCCGTGGGTAGAGGATATGTCTGTTGTTGTACCCCATGGGTAGAGGATATTGTCTGTTGTTGTACCCATGGGTAGAGGATAATGTCTGTTGTTGTACCCCATTGGGTAGAGGATATTGTCTGTTGTTGTACCCGATGGGTAGAGGATATTGTCTGTTGTTGTACCCCATGGGTAGAGGATATGTCTGTTGTTGTACCCGTGGGTAGAGGATATTGTCTTTGTTGTACCCCAATGGGTAGAGCATATTGTCTTTGTTGTACCCCATGGGTAGAGGATATTGTCTGTTCGTTGTACCCATGGTAGAGGATATTGTCTGTTGTGTACCGTGGGTAGTAGGATATTGTCTGTTGTTGTACCCATGGGTAGAGGATATTGTATGTTGTTGTACCCCGTGAGGAGAGAGTGTTTGTTTGTAAAGGATGATGATGTGTCTGATGTGTACCCCGTGAGGTAGAGATATGTCTGTTGTTGTACCTGTGGTAGGGATATTGTCTGTTGTGTACCACGATGGGATGAGATATGCTGTTGTTGTACCACATGTTAGAGGATATTGTCTGTTGTTGTACCCCCATGGAGAGTGATAATGTCTGTTGTGTACCACATGGTAAGCGATATTGTCTGTTGTCTACCAAGTGGGTAGAGGATATTGTTGTTGTTGTACACATGGGTAGAGGTTATTGTCTGTTGTGTACCCAGTGGGTAGAGGATATTGTCTGTGTTGTACCACATGGTAGAGGTATATTGTCTGTTGTTGTACACAGGTAGAGGATATTGTCTGTTTTGTACCCATGGGTAGAGGATATTGTCTGTTGTTGTACCCGTGGGTAGAGGATATTTCTGTTGCTTGTACCCCGTGGGTAGAGGATATTGTCTGTTGTTGTACCCGTGGGTAGAGGATATTGTCTGTTGTTGTACCCCATGGGTAGAGGATATTGTCTGTTGTTGTACCCCATGGTAGAGGATATTGTCTGTTGTTGTACCCGTGGGTAGAGGATATTGTCTGTTGTTGTACCACATGGGTAGAGGATATTCTGTTGTTGTACCCTGTAGAGATATTGTCTTTGTACCACATGGGTAGAGGATATTGTCTGTTGTTGTACCCCATGGGTAGAGGATATTGTCTGTTGTTGTACCCCATGGGTAGAGGATATTGTCTGTGTTGTACCCTGTAAGAATTTCTGTTTGACCCGTGGGTAGAGGATATTGTCTGTTGTTGTACCCTGGGTAGAGGATATTGTCTGTTGTTGTACCCCCGATGGGTAGAGGATATTGTCTGTTGTTGTACCCATGAAGGAATTGTCGTTGTTGTACGTGGTAAGGATATTGTCTGTGTTGTACCACATGGGTAGAGGATATTGTCTGTTGTTGTACCCACATGGGTAGAGGATATTGTCTGTTGTTGTACCCCATGGGTAGAGGATATTGTCTGTTGTTGTACCCCGTGGGTAGAGGATATTGTCTGTTGCTGTACCCCAACAGTGGCTCCCCACCCCCACCGCCACTTTTCAAGGACAACATTCGTTAGAAGATTGATAATGATGATGATGGTGGTGATCGTTGTGATGTTTTTTTATAATGGTGTTGGTGTTGGTGGTGATGATGATGATTATAGTGGTGGTGGTGATGATGGTTGTTTTGTGGTGGTGGTGGTGGTGGTGGTGGAGGTGGTTGTGATGATGGTGGTGGTGGTGGTGAGGACGAGGAGGACGGTGGTTATTTCGACGATGATGATGATAAGACGACGATGATGATGGTGACGACGATGATGGGGGTCACGACGACGACGATGACGACGACGATGATGATGATGGTGGTGAGGTGTTGTGTTAGTGGTGGTGGTGGTCGTGATGATGACGACGATGACGATGATGACGATGATGATGTTTCGTTTGATGTTGACAGATATTCAGAGTACAGCCGGCGTCACCCACTTCAGTCTGGACAGCTGGCAGAAGATGCTGACGGCCCACCTGACCTGCCCCTTCCACCTCATACAGCGACACCTGCCTCACATGGTGCAGCAAGGTGTGTACTGGTTATTGGTGGTGCAGCAAGGTGTGTACTGGTTATTGGTGGTGCATCAAGGTGTGTACTGGTTATTGGTGGTGCACAAGGTGTGTACTGGTTATTAGTGGTGCAGCAAGGTGTGTACTGGTTATTGGTGGTGCAGCAAGGTGTGTACTGGTTATTGGTGGTGCACAAGGTGTGTACTGGTTAGTGGTGGTGCAGCAAGGTGTGTACTGGTGGTTGGTGGTGCAGCAATGTGTGTACCGGTTATTGGTGGTGCAGGAAGGTGTGTACTGGTTATAATAATAATAATAATTACAATATTTATATAGCGCAAAATCTTGATAAAATCAAATCTAAGCGCTGAAGCAGACACACACGCAAGCACGCACGCACGCACGCACGCACACACACGCACGCACGCACACACACACACACACACACACACACACACACACACACTCACACACACACTCACACACACGCATGGCTATAAATGGGGAGAAAGAATAAAAGCAATAAAAGCAAGAATAAAAGCAATGGAAAATTATAGAGAGCATAGCATATACAATTATATATTATAACCATGTGATTCCCCTCCGAGCGGAGACAGGCTGCAGAGGGGGGGGGGGGGGGGTTGAGTGAGGTTAGGATTTTATGCGGAGGAGAAAAGGTGAGTTTTGAGAGCGGACTTGAAGGAGACAAAAGTAGGTTGCTGACGGACTGAGAGAGGAAGTTTGTTCCAGGAGAGTGGACCAGAAACAGAGAAGGCTCGTGGACCATAGGTATTGAGCTTAGTGCGTGGAAAGCGAAAAGTCAGAGGATCGGAGGCAGAGCGGAGGGTACGTGAGGGAAGATAGATCTCAAGTAGGCTTGACAGGTAATCGGGGGCTGCGTTATTGAGGCTTTTGTAGCACATGGTGTCTAGTTTGTACTGTATGCGCTTTGATACAGGGAGCCAGTGAAGTTGTGCCAGGAGAGGAGATATGTGGTCAGCTTTTTTCTTTTTGAGTACAAGGCGTACAGCATTGTTTTGAATGCGCTGTAGGATGTGAATGGTGGAGGCAGGAAGACCAGACAGGAGTGAATTGCAATAGTCAATGCGAGACATTATGAAGGAGAGAACGAGTTTTGCAGTTGTTTCGACAGAGAGATACTTCCTGATCAGGCTTATACGATGGAGATGATAGTAGCAAGATCTGGCAGTTTGAGAAACAAAGTTGTTCATGGAGAGGGTAGAGTCAATGCAGACACCAAGGTTTTTAGCTGAGTCAGAAATTGGGACTGATGTGTTACATAATGGGAGAGAAAGAGGAGGCAGCTGAGAAAGTTTCTGACGGGTGCCAATGAGGATAGCTTCTGTCTTGTCGTCATTAAGCTGAAGGCTATTGTGTTTCATCCAGTTCTTAATGTCCGAGTAACACTCAGTGGTGCGAGTCAACAGGCGCTGTATATTATCAGTGAGTCACTGTCTTGAAGTTGGGTGTCATCAGCATAGAAGTGGTGTTTTATAGAGTGGGAGTTGATGATGGTGGACAGGGGGGAGGTGTAAAGAGTGAAAAGAACAGGGCCAAGGACAAATCCTTGTGGAACACCACAGGTCAGGTATGCAGGTTGAGAGTAAGTGCCATTGATGAGAACAGTTTGTTTTTCTGTTTGATAGATACGAAGTGAAAAAGGAGAGAGCAATGTCAGAGATGCCAAAAGTATGATGAAGTCTAGAAAGGAGAATACCATGATCAATGGTATCGAAGGCTGCAGACAAATCAAGGAGTGTGAGGAGAGAGACTTTGCCAGTATCAGTTGCAAGGAGGAGATTGTTGAGAATGTGTAGTAGGGCAGTTTCAGTGCTATGGCACTGGCGGTAGGCTGACTGGAAAGGATTGAGGAGATAGTTGGCAGACAGGTGAGAGTTCAGCTGGTTGAGGACGACTTTTTCAAGGAGTTTTGACAAGAAAGAGAGATTAGAGATAGGCCGGTAATTTTTCAGTTCATTTGGGTCTAAATTGTGTTTCTTGAGGAGAGGGTGAACAATAGCAGACTTGAAAGAATCTGGGACAGTTCCAGTTTGAAGAGAAGTGTTGATGATGTCAGTGATGAATGGGAGGAGAGTAGGGAGACAGTCGGAGTAGAGAGAACCTGGAAGAGGATCCAGTTCGCAGTTTTTGAACGACATGGATCTGATTGTGTTGAAAATTTCTTCTTGTGAGACTGGGGTAAAAGTAGTAAGAGGTGTGCCAGAGAAGGAAGGGTCAGGTGGGCATAGTTGACAGGGTGTCCTGTCAAGCATGAAGGAAGACCAAAAACAACCCTCAAAAGAACACGTTAATCTGAAGGAAGACCAAAAACAACACTTAAAAGAACACTCTAATCTGCAGGAAGACCAAAAACAACCCCCAAAAGAACACTCCAATCTGAAGGAAGACCAGAAACAACCCTCAAAAGAACACTAATCTGAAGGAAGACCAAAAACAACCCTCAAAAGAACACTGCAGTCTGAAGGAAGACCAGAGACAACCCTCAAAAGAACACTCCAGTCTGAAGGAAGACCAGAAACAACCCCAAAAGAACACTTCAGTCTGAAGGAAGACCAGAAACAACCCTCAAAAGAACACTCCAGTCTGAAGGAAGACCAGAAACAACCCTCAAAAGAACACTCTAATCTGAAGGAAGACCAGAAACAACCTCAAAAGAACACTCTAATCTGAAGGAAGACCAAAAACAACCCTCAAAAGAACACTCTAATCTGCAGGAAGACCAAAAACAGCTCTTAAAAAACACTCTAATCTGCAGGAAGACCACAAACAGCTCTTAAAAGAACACTCTAATCTGCAGGAAGACCAAAAACAACCCTCAAAAGAACACTCTAATCTGCAGGAAGACCAAAAACAACCCTCAAAAGAACACTCTAATCTGAAGGAAGACCAAAAACAACCCTCAAAAGAAGACTCTAATCTGAAGGAAGACCAAAAACAACCCTCAAAAGAACACTCTATTCTGCAGGAAGACCAAAAACAGCTCTTAAAAGAACACTCTAATCTGCAGGAAGACCAAAAACAGCTCTTAAAAGAACACTCTAATGTGCAGGAAGACCAAAAACAACCCTCAAAAGAACACTCCAATCTGCAGGAAGACCAAAAACAACCTCAAAAGAACACTCTAATCTGCAGGAAGACCAAAAACAACCCTCAAAAGAACACTCCAATCTGCAGGAAGACCAAAAACAACCCTCAAAAGAACACTCCAATCTGCAGGAAGACCAAAAACAACCCTCAAAAGAACACTCCAATCTGCAGGAAGACCAAAAACAACCCTCAAAAGAACACTCCAATCTGAAGGAAGACCAAAAACAACCCTTAAAAGAACACTCTAATCTACAGGAAGACCAAAAACAACCCTCAAAAGAACACTCTAATCTGAAGGAAGACCAGAAACAACCCTCAAAAGAACACTCCAGTCTGAAGGAAGACCAGAAACAACCCTCAAAAGAATACTCCAGTCTGAAGGAAGACCAGAAACAACCCTCAAAAGAACACTGCAGTCTGAAGGAAGACCAGAAACAACCCTCAAAAGAACACTGCAGTCTGAAGGAAGACCAGAAACAACCCTCAAAAGAACACTCCAGTCTGAAGGAAGACCAGAAACAACCCTCAAAAGAACACTCCAGTCTGAAGGAAGACCAGAAACAACCCTCAAAAGAACACTCCAGTCTGAAGGAAGACCAGAAACAACCCCAAAAGAACACTGCAGTCTGAAGGAAGACCAGAAACAGCCCTCAAAAGATCACTGCAGTCTGAAGGAAGACCAGAAACAACCCTCAAAAGAACACTCCCGTCTGAAGGAAGACCAGAAACAACCCTCAAAAGAACACTCTAATCTGAAGGAAGACCAGAAACAACCTCAAAAGAACACTCTAATCTGAAGGAAGACCAGAAACAACCCCAAAAGAACACGTTAATCTGAAGGAAGACCAGAAAACAACCCCCAAAAGAACACAGCAGTCTGAAGGAAGACCAGAAACAACCTCAAAAGAACACGTTAATCTGAAGGAAGACCAGAAACAACCCTCAAAAGAACACGTTAATCTGAAGGAAGACCAGAAACAACCCTCAAAAGAACACGTTAATCTGAAGGAAGACCAGAAACAACCCCCAAAAGAACACAGCAGTCTGAAGGAAGACCAGAAACAACCTCCAAAAGAACACGTTAATCTGAAGGAAGACCAGAAACAACCCTCAAAAGAACACGTTAATCTGAAGGAAGACCAGAAACAACCCTCAAAAGAACACGTTAATCTGAAGGAAGACCAGAAACAACCCTCAAAAGAACACAGCAGTCTGAAGGAAGACCAGA
This sequence comes from Monoplex corrugatus, assembly GCA_030674185.1. Lineage (NCBI taxonomy): Eukaryota > Metazoa > Mollusca > Gastropoda > Littorinimorpha > Ranellidae > Monoplex > Monoplex corrugatus. The sequence continues at coordinate 46,133,028 of JAPXFY010000022.1, forward strand.
AACAACCCTCAAAAGAACACTCTAATCTGAAGGAAGACCAGAAACAACCCCCAAAAGAACACTGCAGTCTGGAGGAAGACCAGAAACAACCCCCAAAAGAACACTGCAGTCTGAAGGAAGACCAGAAACAACCCCCAAAAGAACACTGCAGTCTGAAGGAAGACCAGAAACAACCCCCAAAAGAACACTGCAGTCTGAAGGAAGACCAGAAACAACCCCCAAAAGAACACTGCAGTCTGAAGGAAGACCAGAAACAACCCCCAAAAGAACACTGCAGTCTGAAGGAAGACCAGAAACAACCTCCAAAAGAACATTCTAATCTAATAATTAATAATAATTACAATATTTATATATAGCGCAAAATCTTGATAAAATCAAATCTAAGCGCTGAAGCAGACACACACGCACGCACGCACACACACGCACGCACACACACGCACGCACACGCACACATACACACACACACACACACACACACACACACACACACACACGCATGGCTATAAATGGGGAGAAAGAATAAAAGCAATAAAAGCAAGAATAAAAGCAATGGAAAATTATAGAGAGCATAGCATATACAATTAGGCCTATATATTATGACCATGTGATTCCCCTCCAAGCGGAGACAGGCTGCAGAGGGGGGGGGGGTGGAGGGTTGAGTGAGGTTAGGATTTTATGCGGAGGAGAAAAGGTGAGTTTTGAGAGCGGACTTGAAGGAGACAAAAGTAGGTTGCTGACGGACTGAGAGAGGAAGTTTGTTCCAGGAGAGTGGACCAGAAACAGAGAAGGCTCGTGGACCATAGGTATTGAGCTTAGTGCGTGGAAAGCGAAAAGTCAGAGGATCGGAGGCAGAGCGGAGGGTACGTGAGGGAAGATAGATCTCAAGTAGGCTTGACAGGTAATCGGGGGCTGCGTTATTGAGGCTTTTGTAGCACATGGTGTCTAGTTTGTACTGTATGCGCTTTGATACAGGGAGCCAGTGGAGTTGTGCCAGGAGAGGAGATATGTGGTCAGCTTTTTTCTTTTTGAGTACAAGGCGTACAGCATTGTTTTGAATGCGCTGTAGGATGTGAATGGTGGAGGCAGGAAGACCAGACAGGAGTGAATTGCAATAGTCAATGCGAGACATTATGAAGGAGAGAACGAGTTTTGCAGTTGTTTCGACAGAGAGATACTTCCTGATCAGGCTTATACGATGGAGATGATAGTAGCAAGATCTGGCAGTTTGAGAAACAAAAGTTGTTCATGGAGAGGGTAGAGTCAATGCAGACACCAAGGTTTTTAGCTGAGTCAGAAATTGGGACTGATGTGTTACATAATGGGAGAGAAAGAGGAGGCAGCTGAGAAAGTTTCTGACGGGTGCCAATGAGGATAGCTTCTGTCTTGTCGTCATTAAGCTGAAGGCTATTGTGTTTCATCCAGTTCTTAATGTCCGAGTAACACTCAGTGGTGCGAGTCAACAGGCGCTGTATATTATGAGGTGAGTCACTGTCTTGAAGTTGGGTGTCATCAGCATAGAAGTGGTGTTTTATAGAGTGGGAGTTGATGATGGTGGACAGGGGGGAGGTGTAAAGAGTGAAAAGAACAGGGCCAAGGACAGATCCTTGTGGAACACCACAGGTCAGGTATGCAGGTTGAGAGTAAGTGCCATTGATGAGAACAGTTTGTTTTCTGTTTGATAAATACGAAGTGAAAAAGGAGAGAGCAATGTCAGAGATGCCAAAAGTATGATGAAGTCTAGAAAGGAGAATACCATGATCAATGGTATCGAAGGCTGCAGACAAATCAAGGAGTGTGAGGAGAGAGACTTTGCCAGTATCAGTTGCAAGGAGGAGATTGTTGAGAATGTGTAGTAGGGCAGTTTCAGTACTATGGCACTGGCGGTAGGCTGACTGGAAAGGATTGAGGAGATTGTTGGCAGACAGGTGAGAGTTCAGCTGGTTGAGGACGACTTTTTCAAGGAGTTTTGACAAGAAAGAGAGATTAGAGATAGGCCGGTAATTTTTCAGTTCATTTGGGTCTAAATTGTGTTTCTTGAGGAGAGGGTGAACAATAGCAGACTTGAAAGAATCTGGGACAGTTCCAGTTTGAAGAGAAGTGTTGATGATGTCAGTGATGAATGGGAGGAGAGTAGGGAGACAGTCGGAGTAGAGAGAACCTGGAAGAGGATCCAGTTCGCAGGTTTTGAACGACATGGATCTGATTGTGTTGAAAATTTCTTCTTGTGAGACTGGGGTAAAAGTAGTAAGAGGTGTGCCAGAGAAGGAAGGGTCAGGTGGGCATGGTTGACAGGGTGTCCTGTCAAGCATGAAGGAAGACCAAAAACAACCCTCAAAAGAACACGTTAATCTGAAGGAAGACCAAAAACAACACTTCAAAGAACACTCTAATCTGCAGGAAGACCAAAAACAACCCCCAAAAGAACACTCCAATCTGAAGGAAGACCAGAAACAACCCTCAAAAGACACTAATCTGAAGGAAGACCAAAAACTACCCCAAAAGAACACTCCAGTCTGAAGGAAGACCAGAAACAACCCTCAAAAGAACACTCCAGTCTGAAGGAAGACCAGAAACAACCCTCAAAAGAACACTCCAGTCTGAAGGAAGACCAGAAAAAACCCTCAAAAGAACACTCCAGTCTGAAGGAAGACCAGAAACAACCCTCAAAAGAACACTCCAGTCTGAAGGAAGACCAGAAACAACCCTCAAAAGAACACTCCAATCTAAAGGAAGACCAGAAACAACCCTCAAAAGAACACTCCAGTCTGAAGGAAGACCAAAAACAACCCCCAAAAGAACACTCCAATCTGAAGGAAGACCAGAAACAACCCTCAAAAGAACACTCCAATCTGAAGGAAGACCAGAAACAACCCTCAAAAGAACACGTTAATCTGAAGGAAGACCAGAAACAACCCTCAAAAGAACACTCCAGTCTGAAGGAAGACCAGAAACAACCCTCAAAAGAACACTCCAATCTGAAGGAAGACCAGAAACAACCCTCAAAAGAACACTCCAGTCTGAAGGAAGACCAGAAACAACCCTCAAAAGAACACTCCAATCTGAAGGAAGACCAGAAACAACCCTCAAAAGAACACTCCAGTCTGAAGGAAGACCAAAAACAACCCTCAAAAGAACACTCTAATCTGAAGGAAGACCAAAAACAACCCTTAAAAGAAGACTCTATTCTGAAGGAAGACCAAAAACAACCCTCAAAAGAATACTCTAATCTGAAGGAAGACCAAAAAACAACCCTCAAAAGAAACACTCCAATCTGAAAAAAGACCAAAAACAACCCTTAAAAGAAGACTCTATTCTGAAGGAAGACCAAAAACAACCCTCAAAAGAAGACTCTATTCTGAAGGAAGACCAAAAACAACCCTCAAAAGAAGACTCTATTCTGAAGGAAGACCAAACAGAACCCTCAAAAGAACACTAATCTGAAGGAAGACCAAAAACAACCCTTAAAAGAAGACTCTAATCTGAAGGAAGACCAAAAACAACCCTTAAAAGAAGACTCTAATCTGAAGGAAGACCAAAAACAACCCTCAAAAGAACACTAATCTGAAGGAAGACCAAAAACAACCCTTAAAAGAACACTAATCTGAAGGAAGACCAAAAACAACCCTTAAAAGAAGACTCTAATCTGAAAGAAGACCAAAAACAACTCTCAAAAGAACACTAATCTGAAGGAAGACAAAAACAACCCTTAAAAGAACACTCTAATCTGAAGGAAGACCAAAAACAACCCTTAAAAGAAGACTCTAATCTGAAGGAAGACCAAAAACAGCTCTTAAAAGAACACTCTAATCTGAAGGAAGACCAAAAACAGCTCTTAAAAGAAGACTCTAATCTGAAGGAAGACCAAAAACAGCTCTTAAAAGAAGACTCAATTCTGAAGGAAGACCAAAAACAGCTCTTAAAAGAAGACTCTATTCTGAAGGAAGACCAAAAACAGCTCTTAAAAGAAGACTCTATTCTGAAGGAAGACCAAAAACAGCTCTTAAAAGAAGACTCTATTCTGAAGGAAGACCAAAAACAGCTCTTAAAAGAAGACTCTATTCTGAAGGAAGACCAAAAACAACCCTCAAAAGAAGACTCTAATCTGAAGGAAGACCAAAAACAGCTCTTAAAAGAAGACTCTATTCTGAAGGAAGACCAAAAACAGCTCTTAAAAGAATATTCTGAAGGAAGACAAAAACAACCCTTAAAAGAAGACTCTATTCTGAAGGAAGACAAAAAACAACTCTTAAAAGAAGACTCTATTCTGAAGGAAGACCAAAAACAGCTCTTAAAAGAAGACTCTAATCTGAAGGAAGACCAAAAACAGCTGTTAAAAGAAGACTCTAATCTGAAGGAAGACCAAAAACAGCTGTTAAAAGAAGACTCTAATCTGAAGGAAGACCAAAAACAGCTGTTAAAAGAAGACTCTAATCTGAAGGAAGACCAAAAACAGCTGTTAAAAGAAGACTCTAATCTGAAGGAAGACCAAAAACAGCTCTTAAAAGAAGACTCTAATCTGAAGGAAGACCAAAAACAGCTGTTAAAAGAAGACTCTAATCTGAAGGAAGACCAAAAACAGCTGTTAAAAGAAGACTCTAATCTGAAGGAAGACCAAAAACAGCTCTTAAAAGAAGACTCTAATCTGAAGGAAGACCAAAAACAGTTGTTAAAAGAAGACTCTAATCTGAAGGAAGACCAAAAACAGCTCTTAAAAGAAGACTCTAATCTGAAGGAAGACCAAAAACAGCTGTTAAAAGAAGACTCTAATCTGAAGGAAGACCAAAAACAGCTGTTAAAAGAAGACTCTAATCTGAAGGAAGAGCCGTAAACATCAACGACCTGAAAACAGCTGAACAGACGACATCCGATAGAAAAAAGATGGAGAGCCCTGGTCCCTGCCCTGTGTGCCATGTTGGACGCTGGAGGATAAGGAGAGAAGGAACTGACGACCATTCTCTGATACTGACTGCTAGCAATACGAAAATTCCAAAACAAGCATGACTGCCCGCGTCTAAGCAAACAGGAACCAGAAAAAAACACGAAAGATGAATAAGAACGCGTATTTAATACAACCAGACAAGACAGGCGCAAATTTTCGGCCAACTGACCTTTGTCAAGCGTAAGATTACAAACAAACAAACACCAGATACAAAAAATTATTAAAACAATCTTTAGATTACCTGGTCCAGTGGGAAGGCCCAGCGTGCAGTATCGGTGCCTGGATTCAGATGAGTCTGGTTCTCTGTTTGAATCATGACCACCATCATAATGTCATTCTTCTTCTTCTTCTTCTTCTTCTTCTTCTTCTTCTTCTTCTTCTTCTTCTTCTACTAGTTCTTTCGTGTTTTTTCCTGGTTCCTTTACTGACTGCTAGTGCTTTATAAATCAATTATAACCAGATAGTATTGTCCGTGCTGGTGGTAGAAGCAGCAGTGGTGGTTTGGCTCTGGGAATCGAGGAAGATGTCCGACAACTGTTGATTCTAACTCAAGGAAAACTTTGTGATTGCGGCCTCTAATCTCACCAGACGGCAGATGCATGTCAGAAATAGCCAGCAGAATCGGCCAAGCCAAGACAGCATTCAAGAAGATGAAAAGCGTTCTTACCGACAAATGCCTATCAATTAACATCAGGAAGAGAGTTCTGGAATGTTATATAGAACCAATAATGTTATACGGTTGTAAGGCGTTGACAGTCAACAAGCAAAGCCAGAACAAGATTGAAGCAGCCGAAATGTGGTTTCTAAGAAGAATGTTGACAGTCCCATGGACAGCAAAGAAAACAAACGAGACAGTCTTGATGGAAGCAGACACAAGAAGATCATTCATAAGGAAGATTAGGAAAAGACAGGCAGTATTATAAGGCCATTTTATGAGGAAAGGGGAATAAGAGCACCTGGTCACAACAGGAAAGCTGGAGAAAAAGAGAGCACCAGGTAGACCCAGTGAGAAAATATTGGACTGACTTGCAAGGTGGCTGAGGACAGAGAGGGTGGAAAATGTACTTGCAGCGACAAGGGATAGATACATATGGAGGGCCATGATCGCCAACGCCATGCGGCAAGGCACATGATGATGATGATGATGATGATGATGATGATTATGATGATGATGATGATGAATCCACCCTGCTGGGAATGAAAACCTGACAACCCCCGGCATGCACGTACATCACAGATGCAGCAAGATAGCGGACTGTGGTCAGTGCACATTACAACTTGAGTTATCCGTGCTTGAATAAAAAGTCTTAATTGTTTAAACAACTTTCAGTTGTCCGTGCTCGGACTAAAAGTCTGAATAAAGGTAAAGCTGAGAGGGAGAGGAGACGGGCATCGCCGTCATAATGTGGGTCCCGAACAATATTGAGATCTGTACCACCTCACTCCCCTACTGTCTGGGACAAACTTTTCTTTTACTCTTTTTTAAAAAAAATTAATTAGCTAAAGATTGTTTTAAACGTTTGACAACGCTCTGTGTTACAGGTTGGGGCCGAATCATCAACATTTCGTCTGCTTACGGTTTGGTGGCCTCCCCTTACAAAGCCGCTTACGTCAGCGCCAAACATGGCGTTATCGGGCTCACTAAGGTAAACGGAGAGTTCATTGAGATGGACCCGTGACGTCTGTATCTGTGTGTTGTCCGTGTGTCTGCAGAAAGAAGGTGTCAGCTATGATTCTTTAAATAGAGGGATTTTTACCAAAAATAGACTAGACCCATTACCTGGTCCAGTGGGAAGGACCAGCGTGCAGGTATCGGTGCCTATATTCAGATGGGTTTGGTTCTCTGTTTGGATCATGGTCACCGTCATAATGTCATTCTTCTTCTTCTTCTACTTGTTGTTGTTCTTCTTCTACTTGTTCTTCTTCTGTTTCTCTTCTACTTCTATTGTTACCCTTCTCAAGAACCTTTCCAAATCTGAAAAATATCGCCTATCTCTAATCTCCTTCTTGTCGAAACTCCTTGAAAAAGCGTCCTCAACCAGCTGAACTCTCACCTGTCTGCCAAAAATCTCTCAATCCTTTCCAGTCAGCCTACCGCAGTGCCATAGCACTGAAATGCCTCTACACTTCTCAACAATCTCCTCCTTGCTCTCCAATCTTTTTTCTATCGGCTGTCGTCTTTCAGCTGTTTCTCTTGATGTTTACGGCTCTTCTTCAGATTAGAGTCTTCTTTTAACAGCTGTTTTTGGTCTTCCTTCAGATTAGAGTCTTCTTTTAACAGCTGTTTTTGGTCTTCCTTCAGATTAGAGTCTTCTTTTAACAGCTGTTTTTGGTCTTCCTTCAGATTAGAGTCTTCTTTTAACAGCTGTTTTTGGTCTTCCTTCAGATTAGAGTCTTCTTTTAACAGCTGTTTTTGTCTTCCTTCAGATTAGAGTCTTCTTTTAACAGCTGTTTTTGGTCTTCCTTCAGATTAGAGTCTTCTTTTAACAGCTGTTTTTGGTCTTCCTTCAGATTAGAGTCTTCTTTTAACAGCTGTTTTTGGTCTTCCTTCAGATTAGAGTCTTCTTTTAACAGCTGTTTTTGGTCTTCCTTCAGATTAGAGTCTTCTTTTAAGAGCTGTTTTTGTCTTCCTTCAGATTAGAGTCTTCTTTTGAGGGTTGTTTTTGGTCTTCCTTCAGATTAGAATCTTCTTTTAAGAGCTGTTTTTGGTCTTCCTTCAGATTAGAGTCTTCTTTTAACAGCTGTTTTTGGTCTTCCTTCAGATTAGAATCTTCTTTTAAGAGCTGTTTTTGGTCTTCCTTCAGATTAGAGTCTTCTTTTGAGGGTTGTTTTTGGTCTTCCTTCAGATTAGAGTCTTCTTTTGAGGGTTGTTTTTGGTCTTCCTTCAGATTAGAATCTTCTTTTGAGGGTTTGTTTTTGGTCTTCCCTTCAGATTAGATCTTCTTTTGAGGGTTGTTTTTGGTCTTCCTTCAGATTAGAGTCTTCTTTTGAGGTTGTTTTTGGTCTTCCTTCAGATTAGAGTCTTCTTTTAAGGGTTGTTTTTGTCTTCCTTCAGATTAGAGTCTTCTTTTGAGGGTTGTTTTTGGTCTTCCTTCAGATTAGAGTCTTCTTTTGAGGGTGGTTTTGGTCTTCCTTCAGACTGGAGTCTTCTTTTGAGGGTTGTTTTTTGGTCTTCCTTCAGATTAGAGTCTTCTTTTAAGGGTTGTTTTTGTCTTCCTTCAGATTAGAGTCTTCTTTTAACAGCTGTTTTTGGTCTTCCTTCAGATTAGAATCTTCTTTTAAGGGTTGTTTTTGTCTTCCTTCAGATTAGAGTCTTCTTTTAACAGCTGTTTTTGGTCTTCCTTCAGATTAGAATCTTTTTTAAGGGTTGTTTTTGGTCTTCCTTCAGATTAGAGTCTTCTTTTAACAGCTTGTTTTGGTCTTCCTTCAGATTAGAATCTTCTTTTAACAGCTGTTTTTGGTCTTCCTTCAGATTAGAGTCTTCTTTTGAGGGTTGTTTTTGGTCTTCCTTCAGATTAGAGTCTTCTTTTGAGGGTTGTTTTTGGTCTTCCTTCAGATTAGAGTCTTCTTTTGAGGGTTGTTTTGGTCTTCCTTCAGACTGGAGTCTTCTTTTGAGGGTTGTCTCTGGTCTTCCTTCAGACTGGAGTGTTCTTTTGAGGGTTGTCTCTGGTCTTCCTTCAGACTTCAGTGTTTTTTTAAGGGTTGTTTGGTTTGTTTCTGGTCTTCCTTCAGACTGCTTTGTTTTTTTGAGGGTTGTTTCTGGTCTTCCTTCAGACTGGAGTGTTCTTTTGAGGGTTGTCTCTGGTCTTCCTTCAGACTTCAGTGTTTTTTTAAGGGTTGTTTCTGGTCTTCCTTCAGACTGCAGTGTTTTTTTAAGGGTTGTTTCTGGTCTTCCTTCAGATTAGAGTGTCCTTTTGAGGGTTGTTTTTGGTCTTCCTTCAGATTGGAGTGTTCTTTTGGGGGTTGTTTCTGGTCTTCCTTCAGACTGGAGTGTTCTTTTGAGGGTTGTTTCTGGTCTTCCTTCAGACTGCAGTGTTCTTTTGAGGGTTGTTTCTGGTCTTCCTTCAGACTGGAGTGTTCTTTTGAGGGTTGTTTCTGGTCTTCCTTCAGACTGCAGTGTTCTTTTGGGGGTTGTTTCTGGTCTTCCTTCAGACTGCAGTGTTCTTTTGGGGGTTGTTTCTGGTCTTCCTTCAGACTGCAGTGTTCTTTTGGGGGTTGTTTCTGGTCTTCCTTCAGACTGCAGTGTTCTTTTGGGGGTTGTTTCTGGTCTTCCTTCAGACTGGAGTGTTCTTTTGGGGGTTGTTTCTGGTCTTCCTTCAGACTGCAGTGTTCTTTTGGGGGTTGTTTCTGGTCTTCCTTCAGATTGGAGTGTTCTTTTGAGGGTTGTTTCTGGTCTTCCTTCAGATTGGAGTGTTCTTTTGGGGGTTGTTTTTGGTCTTCCTTCAGATTAGTGTTCTTTTGAGGGTTGTTTCTGGTCTTCCTTCAGACTGCAGTGTTCTTTTGGGGGTTGTTTTTGGTCTTCCTTCAGATTAGTGTTCTTTTGAGGGTTGTTTCTGGTCTTCCTTCAGATTGGAGTGTTCTTTTGGGGGTTGTTTTTGGTCTTCCTGCAGATTAGAGTGTTCTTTTAAGTGTTGTTTTTGGTCTTCCTTCAGATTAACGTGTTCTTTTGAGGGTTGTTTTTGGTCTTCCTTCATGCTTGACAGGACACCCTGTCAACCATGCCCACCTGACCCTTCCTTCTCTGGCACACCTCTTACTACTTTTACCCCAGTCTCACAAGAAGAAATTTTCAACACAATCAGATCCATGTCGTTCAAAACCTGCGAACTGGATCCTCTTCCAGGTTCTCTCTACTCCGACTGTCTCCCTACTCTCCTCCCATTCATCACTGACATCATCAACACTTCTCTTCAAACTGGAACTGTCCCAGATTCTTTCAAGTCTGCTATTGTTCACCCTCTCCTCAAGAAACACAATTTAGACCCAAATGAACTGAAAAATTACCGGCCTATCTCTAATCTCTCTTTCTTGTCAAAACTCCTTGAAAAAGTCGTCCTCAACCAGCTGAACTCTCACCTGTCTGCCAACAATCTCCTCAATCCTTTCCAGTCAACCTACCGCCAGTGCCATAGCACTGAAACTGCCCTACTACACATTCTCAACAATCTCCTCCTTGCAACTGATACTGGCAAAGTCTCTCTCCTCACACTCCTTGATTTGTCTGCAGCCTTCGATACCATTGATCATGGTATTCTCCTTTCTAGACTTCATCATACTTTTGGCATCTCTGACATTGCTCTCTCCTTTTTCACTTCGTATCTATCAAACAGAAAAACAAACTGTTCTCCTCAATGGCACTTACTCTCAACCTGCATACCTGACCTGTGGTGTTCCACAAGGATCTGTCCTTGGCCCTGTTCTTTTCACTCTTTACACCTCCCCCCTGTCCACCATCATCAACTCCCACTCTATAAAACACCACTTCTATGCTGATGACACCCAACTTCAAGACAGTGACTCACCTGATAATATACAGCGCCTGTTGACTCGCACCACTGAGTGTTACTCGGACATTAAGAACTGGATGAAACACAATAGCCTTCAGCTTAATGACGACAAGACAGAAGCTATCCTCATTGGCACCCGTCAGAAACTTTCTCAGCTGCCTCCTCTTTCTCTCCCATTATGTAACACATCAGTCCCAATTTCTGATTCAGCTAAAAACCTTGGTGTCTGCATTGACTCTACCCTCTCCATGAACAACTTTGTTTCTCAAACTGCCAGATCTTGCTACTATCATCTCCATCGTATAAGGCTGATCAGGAAGTATCTCTCTGTCGAAACAACTGCAAAACTCGTTCTCTCCTTCATAATGTCTCGCATTGACTATTGCAATTCACTCCTGTCTGGTCTTCCTGCCTCCACCATTCACATCCTACAGCGCATTCAAAACAATGCTGTACGCCTTGTACTCAAAAAGAAAAAAGCTGACCACATATCTCCTCTCCTGGCACAACTTCACTGGCTCCCTGTATCAAAGCGCATACAGTACAAACTAGACACCATGTGCTACAAAAGCCTCAATAACGCAGCCCCCGATTACCTGTCAAGCCTACTTGAGATCTATGTTCCCTCACGTACCCTCCGCTCTGCCTCCGATCCTCTGACTTTTCGCTTTCCACGCACTAAGCTCAATACCTATGGTCCACGAGCCTTCTCTGTTTCTGGTCCACTCTCCTGGAACAAACTTCCTCTCTCAGTCCGTCAGCAACCTACTTTTGTCTCCTTCAAGTCCGCTCTCAAAACCCACCTTTTCTCCTCTGCATAAAATCCTAACCTCACTCAACCCCCCCCCCCTCCCCCCTCTGCAGCCTGTCTCCGCTCGGAGGGGAATCACATGGTTATAATATATAATTGTATATGCTATGCTCTCTATAATTTTCCATTGCTTTTATTCTTGCTTTTATTGCTTTTATTCTTTCTCCCCATTTATAGCCATGCGTATGTGTGTGTGTGTGTGTGTGTGTGTGTGCGTGTGTGTGTGCGTGCGTGCGTGCGTGTGTGTCTGCTTCAGCGCTTAGATTTGATTTTATCAAGATTTTGCGCTATATAAATATTGTAATTATTATTATTATTTATTATTACTTCTTCTTCTTGTTTCTTCTTCTTCTTCTTCTTCTTCTTCTTCTTCTTCTTCTTCTTCTACTACTACTACTATTACTACTACTATACTACTACTACTACTACTACTACTACTACTACTACTACTACTACTACTGCTACTACTATTACTACTACTACTACTTCTCTTCTTCTTCTTCTCCTCCTTCTCTTTTTTCTTCTTTGTCATCTTCTTTTCCTCCCTCTCTTTCTTTTTCTTCCTCTTCTTCTTCTTCTTTATTTTCTTCTTCTTCTTCTGTTTCTTCTTCTTCTTCTTCTTCTTCTGTTTCTTCTACTTCTTCTTTTTCTTCTGTTTCTTCTTCTTCTTCTTCTTCTTCTGTTTCTTCTTCTTCTTCTTCTTCTTCTTCTTCTGTTTCTTCTTCTTCTTTTTCTTCTTCTTCTTCTGTTTCTTCTTCTTCTTCTTCTTCTTCTGTTTCTTCTTCTTCTTCTTCTTCTTCTTCTTCTGTTTCTTCTTCTTCTTTTTCTTCTTCTTCTTCTGTTTCTTCTGTTTCTTCTTCTTCTTCTTCTTCTGTTTCTTCTGTTTCTTCTTCTTCTTCTTCTTCTGTTTCTTCTTCTTCTTCTGTTTCTTCTTCCTCTTCTTCTTCTTCTTCTTCTTTATTTTCTTCTTCTTCTTCTGTTTCTTCTTCTTCTTCTTCTTCTGTTTCTTCTACTTCTTCTTCTTCTTCTGTTTCTTCTTCTTCTTCTTCTTCTTCTTCTTCTTCTGTTTCTTCTTCTGTTTCTTTCTTCTTCTTCTTCTTCTTCTTCTTCTTCTTCTCTTCTTCTTCTTCTTCTTCTTCTTCTTCTTCTTTCTGTTTCTTCTTCTTTTCTTCTTCTTCTTCTTCTTTTCTTCTTCTTCTTCTTCTTCTTCTTCTTCTTCTTTTTCTTCTTCTTCTTCTTCTGTTTCTTCTTCTTCTTCTTCTGTTTTTTCTTCTGTTCTTCTTCTTTTTCTTCTTCTTCTTCTTCTTTTCTTCTTCTTCTTCTTCTTCTTCTTCTTCTTCTTTCTTCTTTTCTTCTTCTTTTCTTCTTCTTCTTCTCTTCTTCTTCTTCTTCTTTCGGTCTCATATCTCCGCGAACGGTTATGGGTCGCCGCACTGAACAAGTGTTCACCACAGTCCTCCAGCTCTGTTACTTTGTGCCAAAGCCTGGGTCTCTGCACATGGTTTGTCTGTCCATTTGGCAATCCGGTTAGTCCCTTGGGGGGTGGGGGGAGGGGAGGGGGTCTGTCTTTCTCTTCGTCTCCTTCCCTCAGCAGTTATGACGTCATTAACACCGCTAAAGTGAGTTGAACATGATATCGTTCCGATTCATCAGTAAAAGACATGAACATGAACTTCTGTGGCTCGCATGCTAAGATGGTTTTTTTTGTTTTTGTTTTTGTTTTGTTTTGTTTTGTTTTGTTTTGTTAAGAAGTCGGAAAAAGAGCACTAATTTAAGTATGGCCCTTGACAGTTCTTTCTTTTTTCTTTTTTTTTCTTTTCTTTTCTTTTTTCCTCCCTTTTTTTTCCCCGCCTCTTTTCTGCTTCTTTTCGTTTGGCTGGCTGTGATTTACGTTGGAGGCTACGACAGTGGTTTCCCGTTGTCTTCCATCGGTTTTTCTACGGACTCTTGTTTAACCTTTGTCGTTTCCACGACAACCCACATGGCGGTGGGTGAGGTGATTCTCTGTCAAGGTTAGCTCCCCTTAGCCTTGGGCTTTCCTGAGACAACCACAAGATTGAAGCAGCTGAAATGTGGCTTCTGAGAAGAATGTTACGAGTTCCATGACAGCAAAGTAAAACAAACGAGACGCAGACAGCCTTGAAAGAGCAGACACAAGAAGAACATTAATGAAAAAGAATAGGAAGAGACAAGCAAACGTTTGTAAAACCTGTCATGAGGCGAGAGAAATTTGAGCACCTAGTCACGATAGAAAAGCTGGAGGGAAGCACCAGGTCGACCCAGGGAAAAAATACTGGACAGACTTGCGGAGTGGCTGAGGACGGAGAGGGTGGGAGATGTACTTGCAGCGACAAAAGATAGAGTGGTATGGAAGGCCATGATCGCCAACGCCATGCGGCAAGGCACATGATGATGATGATGATGATGATGATGATGATGGCGATGGTGGTGATGGTGGTGGTGGTGGTGATGATGATGGTGGTGTTGATGATGGTGGTGGTGATGATGATAACGACGACGACGATGATGATGGTGGTGATGGTGGTGACGATGATATGATGATGGTGGTGGTGGTGATGATGATGATGATGGTGGTGATGGTGACGACGACGACGACGATGATGATGACGACGACGACGACGACTATGATGATGATGATGGTGGTGATGATGATGATGGTGGTGGTGGTGGTGGTGATGATGATGATGATGGTGATGATGATGATGATGATGATGATGATGATGATGATGATCACCATTTCACTGATGTGGGACAGTTTCTCATGATGCCGTGACGATTCCTGTCGATGAGGATGATAACCATGATGCCATGGATTTCCACTTTGAACTGAGACCATGTCAGGGCTGTATTGCACACTTCCCTCCGCAATATATCCTGGCATCAACCAGGCCCGCGTGATACATACACATGCCGTGTTGGTCAGGAATATTTGAACGATACTCTCAGTGAGACAACCGTGAATTGGGTGAAACTAGACTTTGTGGTCCCAGTTTTACCAAACAGCCCTTTCCGGGCTCAGCTTTGGGTATGTGCACGGTTGGTGCTAAACATCTCACAGTGATTTAGACGGGACTGGTAGAGGTTCGAACCTGCAACCTTCCAGTCATTAATCCGTTCTGCTAACCCCTGCATCACAGCGAACAGTCCCGGCAGTTTCTTCTTTTTTGAAATTTATTATTATTTTACATGTTGATTTTATTATTATTTTGTATTGTTGTTATTATTATTATTATTGTTGTTGTTGTTCTTGTTGTTGTTATTACTATTATTATCATTATCATCATTGTTACTATCATTATCATCATTATTATTGTTGTTGTTGTTTTTGTTATGTTGGTGTTGATAATGATGATGACGATGATGATGATGGTGTTGATGGTGGTGGTGGTGGTGTTGTGATCATTATTATTATTATTAATGTTGTTTTTGTTTTTGTTGTTGATTGTACTTGTTTTTGTTGTTGATGGTGTTGGTGGTGGTGGTGGTGGTGGCGGCGGTGGTGGTGGTGTGATCATTATTATTATTATAATTATTATTGTGTACTTTGACAGGTGGTGGCATTGGAGGCAGCCAAAACTGGAGTCACGTGCAACGCTGTGTGTCCTGGTCACGTGGAAACACCATGTAAGGATGGATTGGCGTTGGTGGTGGTGTTTTGTGTGTTACTCTGTGTGTGTGTGTGTGTGCGCGCGTGCGTGCGTGCGTGTGTGTGTGTGTGTGTGTGTGTGTGTGTGTGTGTGTGCATGCGCGCGCGTGTGCGTGTGTGTGTGTGACAGAGAGAGAGAGAGAGAGAGAAAATGAGTGAGTGAGAAACAGACAGACAGAGAGAGAGAGAGAGAGTGAGACAGAGAGAGAGGGGGAGAGTGAGAGAGACGGAGAGAGAGAGTGAGAGAGAGACAGAGAGAGTGAGACAGAGACAGAGAGAGACACTGAGAGAGAGAGACACAGAGAGAGAGAGAGAGAGAGACACTGAGAGAGAGAGACAGAGAGTGGGAGAGACATAGAGAGACAGACAGACAGACAGAGAGAGAGAGAGAGAGATTATAATATGAGTGGCATGTTGTGAAATCGGCAACGTTCTCTCGTGAATGTTTTTATATCAAATCTACTGCGAGCCCAGCTTCTAAGAGACCTCTCTCTTGTCAGGGCGATACCCAGCTACTCTCCTCCCTCAGTGCTTTACCTTCCCTAACTCTGGAGAGAAAGTCAAGCACCCATTCAAAGCTTGGTGGGCTGGAGGTCACCCGTACTTATGAAATTGCCCAGACGTGAATCGTACCATACAAATTTGTGCAGACAGATCGGAAGGCGAATGCGCCTGTCTGCTCCAACCAGACCTCAGGTTTTTCTGATGTACTCTTTGTTTGATTAACCCTTCGACTCCCGCACCCTCTCTACCAACTCCAAAAACATAACCCTTTGACTCCCTCGCCCTATCCACCGGCTTCTGTACAAAGCTAGTGGATAGGGCGAGGGAATGAAAGGGTTAAGTTTTTGTTTTGCTAGCATGGTTGACAACGCAGGATGCTGGTGGACAGGGTGCGGGAGTCAAAGGGTTAAGGTTTTTGCTTTGCTAGAATGGTTGACAATGCAGGATACTGGTGGACAGGGTGAGGGAGTCAAAGGGTTAAGGTTTTTGCTTTGCTAGCATGGTTGACAACGCAGGATGCTGGCGGACAGGGTGAGGGAGTCATAGGGTTAAGGTTTTTGCTTTGCTAGAATGGTTAACAATGCAGGATACAGGTGGGCAGGGTGCGGGAGTCAAAGGGTTAAGGTTTTGCTTGGCTATAATGGTTGACAATGCAGGATACTGGTGGACAGGGCACGGGAGTCAAAAGGTTAAGGTTTTGCTTTGCTAGCATGGTTGACAATGCAGGATACTGGTGGACAAGGTGAGGGAGTCAAAGGGTTAAGGTTTTGCTTGGCTATAATGGTTGACAATGCAGGATACTGGTGGACAGGGCGCGGGAGTCAAAAGGTTAAGGTTTTGCTTTGCTAGCATGGTTGACAATGCAGGATACTGGTGGACAAGGTGAGGGAGTCAAAGGGTTAAGGTTTTGCTTGGCTATAATGGTTGACAATGCAGGATACTGGTGGACAGGGCGCGGGAGTCAAAAGGTTAAGGTTTTGCTTTGCTAGCATGGTTGACCAAGCAGGATGCTGGTGGACAGGGTGCGAAGTCAAAGGGTTACGTTTTTGCTTTGCTAGCTTGGTTGACAATGCAGGATACTGGTGGACAGGGTGCGGGAGTCAAAGGGTTAAGGTTTTGCTTTGCTAGCTTGGTTGACAATGCAGGATACTGGTGGACAGGGTACGGGAGTCAAAGGGTTAAGGTTTTGCTTGGCTAGAATGGTTGACAATGCAGGATGCTGGTGGACAGGGTGCGGGAGTCAAAAGGTTAAGGTTTTGCTTTGCTAGCATGGTTGACCAAGCAGGATGCTGGTGGACAGGGTGCGGGAATCAAAGGGTTAGGTGTTTGCTTTGCTAGCATGGTTGACAATGCAGGATACTGGTGGACAAGTGCTGGAGTCAAAGGGTTAAGTTTTGCTTTGCTAGCATGGTTGACAATCAGGATGCTGGTGGACAGGGTGCGGGAGTCAAAGGGTTAGGTGTTTGCTTTGCTAGCATGGTTGATAACGCAGGATGCTGTTGGACAGGGTGCGAGAGTCAAAAGGTTTAAGGTTTTGCTTTGCTAGTATGGTTGACAACACAGGATACTGATGGACAGGGTACGGGGGTCAAAGGGTTAAGGTTTTTGCTTTGCTAGCATGGTTGACAACACAGGATACTGGTGGACAGTGTGCGGGGGTCAAAGGGTTAAGGTTTTTGCTTTGCTAGAATGGTTGACAATGCAGGATACTGGTGGACAGGGTGCGGGAGTCAAAGGGTTAAGGTTTTTGCTTTGCTAGCATGGTTGACAATACAGGATACTGGTGGACAGTGTGCGGGGGTCAAAGGGTTAAGGTTTTTGCTTTGCTAGCATGGTTGACAATACAGGATGCTGGTGGACAGGGTGCGGGAATCAAAGGGTTAAGTTTTTGCTTTGCTAGCATGGTTGACAACACAGGATACTGGTGGACAGGATGCGGGAGTCAAAGGGTTAAGTGTTTGCTTTGCTAGCATTGTTGACAACACAGGATACTGGTGGTCAGGGTGCGGGAGTCAAAGGGTTAAGTTTTTGCTTTGCTAGCATGGTTGACAACACAGGATACTGGTGGACAGGATGCGGGAGTCAAAGGGTTAAGTTTTTGCTTTGCTAGCATGGTTGACAACAGAGGATACTGTTGGACAGGGTGCGGGAGTCAAAGGGTTAAGTTTTTGCTTTGCTAGCATTGTTGACAACACAGGATACTGGTGGTCAGGGTGCGGGAGTCAAAGGGTTAAGTTTTTGCTTTGCTAGTATGATTGACAACACAGGATACTGGTGGACAGGGTGCGGGGGTCAAAGGGTTAACAGAGCGACAGGCTGGTTTCAGCACTTCCTCTTCCTCTTCCTTTCATCATCATCATCGTCGTCATCATCATTATCATCACCGTCAAAGACGATAGCCACGACGACGATGATGGTGATGACGATGGTGATTTTAACAGTGATCTGGATGATGATGTGGATGACGGTGACGACGACGTTGGTGACGATGGTGATGGTGTGGGCGGTGACGACGATTACGTCTATGATGATAACGATGATGTGGATGATGACAGCGACGAGGACGTTGATGACGACTGTCCATGACGATTATAATGATGATGGTGGTGGTGGTGGTGGTGGTGATGGATGACTGTGATGAGGACGAGGACGTGAATAATTATGTTGTGGATGATTGTGACAACGACGACGATGATTATGATAAAGACGATGAACACGTAGATGATGATGATGATGGTGGTGATGGCGATGGTGGTGTTGGTGATGATGATGATGGTGGTGGTGGTGGTGGCGGTGGCGATGATCATGACGATGACGATGATGATGATGATGGTGGTGGTGGCGATTGTGGTGATGATGATGATGACGACGACGATGATGATGATGATGGTGGTGGTGGTGGTGGTGGCTCGCCGCCGCCGACTATGATGACTACAATGCTGATAATGTTGCCGATAACGGTGACAATGACGTTTATGACGAAGACAATGGTGACGACGACTGATGACGGAAATATTGTGATCGATGGTGACAACGACATTGACGGTGATGACGATGATAATGATGATGATGATGATGATTATGATGACCACGACTGCGACAACGAAAGGGACGACGATAAAGATGATGATGACGACGACAAGAGCAAGGATGATGATGATGATGACTACCCAGTAGAGTTACTGTGCAGTGTTCATCAAACAGGCGGAAAACCGGTGCCACCATCATGGAATCACTTACGACGAGGCCAAGGTATCAGCTACAGATAGTTGTAGTCATAGTCGATAATGATAATAACAGTGATGATAATAATAATGAATACAAAACAAAAATAATAATAATGACAATAACGACGACAACAACAATAATAATAATAATGATAATAATAGTAATAATAATAATAATAGTAATAATAATAATGATGATGATAGTAATAATGATAACAATAACAACAATAATAATTATTATGATAATATAATCGTAATAATGGTAATAATAGTAACAATAATAATAGTTCATAGTTCATATTGCTTATAGCCCAGCATAATAATAACGACGACAACGACAAAACAATATAATAATAATAATAACAATAATAACAATGATAATATAATCATAATAATCGTAATGATAATAATATAATGATAATAATAACAATAATAATAATAATGGTTCATAGTTCATATTGCTTATAGCCCAGCCGGCTACTAGAGCCAAGTCAGGGCTAACACCAGGTCAAAAACGACAACCCGTTAAGATGATGATGATAATGTTTGTAAGGCACTAAATCTTGATGTAGAAATCATATCAAAGCACACGCTCTCGTCATGCACTGAAACATTCCTCACAGTGATAGTTAAGGGAACAAAGCACACGCTCTCGTCATGCACTGAAACATTCCTCACACTGACAGTTAAGGGAACAAAGCACACGCTCTCGTCATGCACTGAAACATTGCTCACACTGACAGTTAAGGGAACAAAGCACACGCTCTCGTCATGCACTGAAACATTCCTCACACTGACAGTTAAGGGAACAAAGCACACGCTCTCGTCATGCACTGAAACATTCCTCACAGTGATAGTTAAGGGAACAAAGCACACGCTCTCGTCATGCACTGAAACATTCCTCACACTGACAGTTAAGGGAACAAAGCACACGCTCTCGTCATGCACTGAAACATTGCTCACACTGACAGTTAAGGGAACAAAGCACACGCTCTCGTCATGCACTGAAACATTCCTCACAGTGATAGTTAAGGGAACAAAGCACACGCTCTCGTCATGCACTGAAACATTCCTCACACTGACAGTTAAGGGAACAAAGCACACGCTCTCGTCATGCACTGAAACATTGCTCACACTGACAGTTAAGGGAACAAAGCACACGCTCTCGTCATGCACTGAAACATTCTCACACTGACAGTTAAGGGAACAAGACACGCTTCGCATGCACTGAAACATTCCTCACAGTGATAGTTAAGGGAACAAAGCACACGCTTACTTGGAGGTGGAGGACAGGAGGGGAATGGGACGAACGTGTGCCCTGCCGCGTGGCGTTGGCGATCATGGCCCTCCATATGCATCTATCCCTTGTTACCGCAAGCACATCTTCCATCCTCTCTGTCCTCAGCCACCCTGCAAGTCCGTCCAATATTTTCTCCCTGGGTCTACCTGGTGTTCTCTTTCCCTCCAGCTTTCCTTTATGACCAGGTGCTCTAATTCCCCTTTCCTCATAAAATGGCCTATAAATGTTGACTGTCTTTTCCTAATCTCCCTTAATGGTGTCTTGTGTCTGTTTCTAACAAGACTTGTCTCGTTTGTTTTCATTGCTGTCCATGGAACTCTCAACATTCTTCTTAGAAACCAAATTTCGGCTGCCTCAATCTTTTTCTGGCTTTGCGTGTTGACTGTCCATGCCTCACAACCGTATAACATTACCGGTTCTATATAACATTCAAGAACTCTCTTCCTGTTGTTAATTGATGGGAAAGAATGCTTTTCATCTTCTTGAATGTTGTTTTTGCATGACCGATTCTGCTGGCTATTTCTGATGTGCATCTTCCGTCTGGTGAGATGACCGTTCCCAGATATTTAAACTTATCAACCTGTCTCAAGGTTGTGCCGTTTGCTGCTGGACATAAAGGTCTGTCTTCACGTTAGACTTGAAGGAAGACAGAATAGAGGGGAAATCACTGCTGGACATAAAGGTCTGTCTTCACGTTAGACTTGAAGGAAGACAGAATAGAGGGGAAATCACTGCTGTACAAAAAGGTCTGTCTTCACGTTAGACATGAAGGAAGACAGAATAGAGGGGAAATCACTGCTGGACATAAAGGTCTGTCTTCACGTTAGACATGAAGGAAGACAGAATAGAGGGGAAATCACTGCTGGACAAAAAAGTCTGTCTTCAAGTTAGACATGAAGGAAGACAGAATAGAGGGGAAATCACTGCTGGACATAAAAGTCTGTCTTCACGTTAGACATGAAGGAAGACAGAATAGAGGGGAAATCACTGCTGGACATAAAGGTCTGTCTTCAAGTTAGACATGAAGGAAGACAGAATAAAGGGGAAATCACTGCTGGACATAAAGGTCTGTCTTCAAGTTAGACATGAAGGAAGACAGAATAAAGGGGAAATCACTGCTGGACAAAAAGATCTGTCTTCAAGTTAGACATGAAGGAAGACAGAATAAAGGGGAAATCACTGCTGGACATAAAGGTCTGTCTTCACGTTAGACATGAAGGAAGACAGAATAGAGGGGAAATCACTGCTGGACATAAAGGTCTGTCTTCACGTTAGACATTGAAGGAAGACAGAATAGAGGGGAAATCACTGCTGGACAAAAAAGTCTGTCTTCAAGTTAGACATGAAGGAAGACAGAATAGAGGGGAAATCACTGCTGGACATAAAGGTCTGTCTTCAAGTTAGACGTGAAGGAAGAACAGAATAGAAGGGAAATCACTGCTGGACAAAAAGGTCTGTCTTACGTTAGACATGAAGGAAGACAGAATGAGGGAAATCATGCTGGACATAAAGGTCTGTCTTCACGTTAGACATGAAGGAAGACAGAATAGAGGGGAAATCACTGCTGGACATAAAGGTCTGTCTTCACGTTAGACATGAAGGAAGACAGAATAGAGGGGAAATCACTGCTGGACATAAAGGTCTGTCTTCACGTTAGACATGAAGGAAGACAGAATAGAGGGGAAATCACTGCTGGACAAAAAGATCTGTCTTCAAGTTAGACATGAAGGAAGACAGAATAGAAGGGGAAATCACTGCTGGACAAAAAGGTCTGTCTTCAAGTTAGACATGAAGGAAGACACAGTATGTGACTGTCAAACAGACAAAGGAAACTCCTTCTAGTTGTGTGGACCAAGCACAGAAAGATTAGCGGTGACCGACTCTGAAAAATCAGTATCGCGAAATTTGGAAACAATC
This sequence comes from Monoplex corrugatus, assembly GCA_030674185.1. NCBI lineage: Eukaryota > Metazoa > Mollusca > Gastropoda > Littorinimorpha > Ranellidae > Monoplex > Monoplex corrugatus. Next base: position 46,154,900 of record JAPXFY010000022.1, read on the forward strand.
ATGGGTTGATAACTGGTAGGCCTACGGTATTATAAAACGTTACACTAAAACATTTTTATAGCGCTTTCTTCCAAATTAATTTGGACTCATTGCACATTACACATAATTATTCACTTTTCGTCCAAGCACGGACAACTTAAAGTTGTTTACACCATTCAGACTTTTTGTCCAAGCACGGACAACTTAAACTTGTTTACACCATTCAGACTTTTTGTCCAAGCACGGACAACTTAAAGTTGTTTACACCATTCAGACTTTTTGTCCAAGCACGGACAACTTAAACTGTTTTACACCATTCAGACTTTTTATCCAAGCACGGACAACTTAAAGTTGTTTACACCATTCAGACTTTTTGTCCAAGCACGGACAACTTAAAGTTGTTTACACCATTCAGACTTTTTATCCAAGCACGGACAACTTAAAGTTGTTTACACCATTCAGACTTTTTGTCCAAGCACGGACAACTTAAAGTTGTTTACACAATTCAGACTTTTTATCCAAGCACGGACAACTTAAACTTGTTTACACCATTCAGACTTTTTGTCCAAGCACGGACAACTTAAACTTGTTTACACAATTCAGACTTTTTATCCAAGCACGGACAACTCAAGTTGTAATGTGCACTGACCACAGTCCGCTATCTTGCTGCACAGTCTGCATCTGTGATGTGCGTGCATGCTGGGTTGTTTTCATGTTTTCCATAAGCCCGCCACTGACATGACTTAAACGATCTTTAACGTGCGTATTTGACATTCTGCAAGCATATGCACGCGAAGGGGGTCTGGGCACTAGCAGGTTAGCACACGTGTTAATCTGGGATCAACCACAATAATCATCTAAGGAACCTCGACTGATTTGATGAGCCATTCGCTGTTTCACCGTACGAGATGTGGTGTTAGACATGCATGGCTTAATCTTTGAGACAAGCGTAAGACTACTGGCAACAAGGGAGAGAAGACTGGCAGAATGATTCAGCCTGTCAGTAACTTAACTCGAGGTTCCAGGGTTCGCTCCGCGTACAGGCCCCGACATTTCTCCTCAGTTTGACCAGAAAATCGAACTGAACGTCTTGTCCTTCGGAAGGGGACGAAGACGAGTCGGACCCGTGTGCGTTCTGGCTGCGCACGTTAAAGATCGCACGGCAGTTGAAAATCGTGAAGAGCAGGGCATTGCCCGGCTGTCTTGGTATAAAACATTGGGAAAATAGGTTGATTTCCCAGGTTCCACCACTTGAAGACCAGTTAGCCACCTTGCCTTTCTGAAACTGGCGGAAAGGGTGAGGGGATCAGAGGGTTAAGTTTTTGCAGTTGGCAGATAGGGGTGCGGAAGTCAAAGGGTTAACAACTTGTATGACGTACAATGATATTATGTGATATATATTATTATGTATGATTGTATTATATGATAAAAAAACAAAGTGTTACAAACAGTTAGATTCAAAGTGCATAATGGATTAATAACAAGCACCATGTACAATATATCGCAGGAGGCTTGAAACTAAAAAATACCACCACTCAAGGATCCCCCCCCCCCCGCCCCCGTTGGGATGCCGGGGGGGCTGTTTCAGTATAAATAGTATCCCCTCCTTGTGGAAACTCTGTGCTAGAAGATAAACCAGAAGAAACAGAAGAAGAAAGAAGAAGAAACAGAGGATGAAAAAAAGAAGAAGAAAGATGAAGAAATTAGAGAAGAAGAAACACAAAAAGAAAGAAGAAGAAAAAGAAAGAACAAAAAGAAAGAAGATGCAGAAACAAGAAGAAGAAGGAACAGAGCAGAAGAAGAAACAGAGGAAGAAAGAGAAAGAAATTAGAGCAGACGAAACAGAAATAGGAGAAGAAGAAGAAACATAAGAAGAAGAAAGAAAGAGGAGGAAACAGAAGAAGAAAAAGAAGGAACAAAAAGAAGGAAGATGCAGAAACAAGAAGAAGAAGAAACAGAGGAAGAAAAAAGAAGAAGAAAGAGGAAGAAATTAGAGAAGACGAAACAGAAAAAGACAGAAGAAGAAGAAACAGAAGGAAAAAGAAGAAACAGAAGAAGAAAGAAGAAGAAGGAAAGAAGGAAGAAGAAGAAACAGAAGAAGGAAGAAGAAGAAACAGAAGAAGAAACAACAAGAGCAAGAAGAAGAAGGAAAGAAGGAAGAAGAAGAAACAGAAGAAGAAGAAGGAAAGAAGGAAAAAGAAGAAACAGAAGAAGAAACAACAAGAACAAGAACAAGAAGGAAAGAAGGAAGAAACAGAAGAAGGAAAGAAGGAAAAAGAAGAAACAGAAGAAGAAAGAAGAAGAAACAACAAGAGCAAGAAGAAGAAGGAAAGAAGGAAGAAGAAGAAACAGAAGAAGAAGAAGGAAAAAGAAGAAACAGAAGAAGAAACAACAAGAACAAGAAGGAAAGAAGGAAGAAGAAGAAGGAAAAAGAAGGAAAAAGAAGAAACAGAAGAAGAAGAAGAAGAAACAACAAGAACAAGAAGGAAAGAAGGAAGAAGAAGAAGAAGAAGGAAAAAGAAGAAAAGAAAAGAAAGAAAGAAGAAAACAACAAGAACAAGAAGGAAAGAAGGAAGAAGAAGAAACAGAAGAAGAAAGAAGAAGAAGGAAAAAGAAGAAACAGAAGAAGAAAGAAGAAGAAACAACAAGAACAAGAACAAGAAGGAAAGAAGGAAGAAGAAGAAACAGAAGAAGAAAGAAGAAGAAGGAAAAAGAAGAAACAGAAGAAGGAAGAAGAAGAAACAACAAGAACAAGAAGGAAAGAAGAAGAAGAAGAAACAGAAGAAGAAAGAAGAAGAAGGAAAAGAAGAACAGAAGAAGGAAGAAGAAGAAACAACAAGAACAAGAAGGAAAGAAGGAAGAAGAAGAAACAGAAGAAGAAGGAAAGAAGGAAGAAGAAGAAACAGAAGAAGAAGGAAAGAAGGAAAGAAGAAACGAAGAAGAAAAAGAAGAAAGACAAGAACAAGAAGGAAAGAAAGAAGAAGAAGAAACAGAACAAGAAGGAAAGAAGGAAGAAGAAGAAACAGAACAAGAAGGAAAGAAGGAAGAAGAAGAAACAGAACAAGAAGGAAAGAAGGAAGAAGAAGAAACAGAACAAGAAGGAAAGAAGGAAGAAGAAGAAACAGAACAAGAAGGAAGAAGAAGAAACAGAAGAAGAAGGAAAGAAGGAAGAAGAAGAAACAGAAGAAGAAGGAAGAAGAAGAAACAGAAGAAGAAGGAACAAAGGAAGAGGACGGTCCCGTGTGTTATTGTTTGTAGGTAGGATACGACGTTTGACGTGATATGTGTGTGTGGCAGCAGTGTTCAAACGTGACATGTGACGTTTGACGTGATATGTGTGTGTGGCAGCAGTGTTCAAACGTGACATGTGACGTTTGACGTGATATGTGTGTGTGGCAGTAGTGTTCAAACGTGACATGTGACGTTTGACGTGATATGTGTGTGTGGCAACAGTGTTCAAACGTGACGTTGACGTGAATGTGTGTTTGGCAGCAGTGTTCAAACGTGACATGTGACGTTTGACGTGATATGTGTGTGTGGCAGCAGTGTTCAAACGTGACATGTGACGTTTGATGTGATATGTGTGTGTGGCAGCAGTGTTCAAACGTTACATGTGACGTTTGACGTGATATGTGTGTCAGGCAGCAGTTTCAAACGTTACATGTGACGTTTGACGTGATATGTGTGTGTCAGGCAGCAGTGTTCAAACGTGACTGTGACGTTTGACGTGATATGTGTCTGTGTGAGGCAGCAGTGTTCAAACGTGACATGTGACGTTTGACATGATATGTGTGTCAGGCAGCAGTGTTCAAACGTGACATGTGACGTTTGACGTGATGTGTGTGTGTCAGGCAGCAGTGTTCAAACGTTACCTGTGACGTTTGACGTGATATGTGTGTCAGGCAGCAGTGTTCAAACGTTACATGTGACGTTTGACGTGATATGTGTGTGTCAGGCAGCAGTGTTCAAACGTGACATGTGACGTTTTGGACGTGATATGTATGTGTCAGCAGCAGTGT
>JAPXFY010000022.1:46161397-46166397 GCA_030674185.1 Monoplex corrugatus
TGGTTGTGAGAGAGAGAGAGAGTGTGTGTGTGTGTTTATGTGTGTGTGTGTGTCTGAATGTGTGCACGTGTGTGTGTAAGTGTGTGTGTGTGTGTGTTGTGTGTGTGTGTGTGTGTGTGTGTGTGTGTGTGTTCCCCATTCTAGAATTAGGTTCACACAGTGGACTGTGTGGCCTAATGGTTAAGGTACCTGCATAGTTTGCGAGAAACGCGGGTTCTACTCTCAGATGGGACAAGTTTTATCTCCCCCTACAGCAAACCAGGCTTCCCTGCACATTAGCCACTCAGCTCGCATGGAAGATCCTAAAATCCCCCCGTGGGGATGCCGGGGGCTTTTTCAGTATAAAAAGTATCCCCACTTGCTGGAAATTCTGTGCTAGAAATTTCCTCTTTTCTGTCACTCTCTTTGTTTCGTTCTTCCTCCTTTGCTTTCTGTCATTTCTTCTTATCATTTTCTGCCTTAATGGCCCATTCACCTGTATGTGTTCGATAGAATTCGTTCCGACGCGGATGTCATCGCATCTGAGAATGGGAAATGATAAAAGTCTTACGGACTTTTCTAGGATTGTAACGGGTAGCATTTTACATGTATTAAAGTGCACTTTGGCTAGGAGGAAATTGCGAAGCAGTTTAGTAATTATGCTTTTATTATGTTTTTGTGTCCTTAGGTATGCTTAAATTTGTAATCAGGTATGCTTTTTTAAATCCCCTGTGTGATGAATTGGACGGAGTGGTCAACGCCAGGGGCATGTCCTTAGATTATGTGAACGAATGTACTGATATGTATACTTGATTTTCTTCTTTTTTTTTTTCCTGTTGAAGGTTTGTATGTTTTAAAGCGGTTATAGCCCTGATATGGCTCTGTGCAGTCGGCTGGGCTTTAAACAACAATAACCATAACAATAAGATCCCAGAAGAAGTCCTTGGTAACAATTCTGTGACAAAAATCTGCTTTTCATGGCTAAACAGAAATACACTGGATGAAGCAGCAGAGAAGTTTTAGTCTGTTTTCCCTAATTTGTGTGTTTGGTGTTTGTTCGTTTGTGAGCTTACGTTTAAGCTTGACAAAGGCCAGTTGGCCAAACATTTCCGTCTGTCTTGTCTGGTTGTATTGAATAAGCGTTCTGATTCTTTTTTTGTGTTTTTTTCTGGTTCCTGCAGGAAGCTGGTGGATAGGCTGAGGGAGTCAAAGGATTGAGTTTTTGCTTTGCTAGCATAGTTGACAATGCAGAATGCTTGGTGGATAGGGTGAGGGAGTCAAAGGATTAAGTTTTTGCTTGGTTAGCATAGTTGACAGTGCAGAATGCTTGGTGGATATGGTGAGGAGTCAAAGGGTTATATGTTTGTCTGACCACGTACGTATGTGCCTGTGTATCTGTGTCTGTCTGTCTGTGTGGATGTATGCAAATGCATTCATATGGAATATTCCCGTATCATACGCGTGCGCCACTTTTTTTTCTGGACATTTTATCATATTTCAGTATATCATAGGCCGTTTTCATATATGTTTAAGATTCCTTAGTTATGTTAAAATTTGTCTTCAGGTTTATATTTGTATTCAGGTATACTGGGTTGTTTTTTTTTAATCCCCTTTGGATAAATTGGATGGAGTGGTCAACGCCAGAGGCATCTCCTTAGATATATGCATTGATATGTGTAGGCTACTTAATTTTCTTTTCCTTTTTTTCCCTGTTGAAGTGTTGTGTGTGTGTGCATTGAAATGGTTATAGCCCTGATATGGCTCTACGCAGTCGGCTGGGTATTAAACAAAATTAAAAATAACAAAAGGCCCCGTTGGGCTGTCGGGTGTCTTTCAGTATAAACAGTATCCCAACATCTGGAAACTCTTACGCTAAAAATTTTCCTTTTTTTCTTTCTTTGTTTCTTCCTTCCTCGTTTGTTTTGTCATTTCTTCCTACCATTTTCTGCCTTCCTGGTTCATTCACCTGTACGTGTGTAATAAAAGTCTTACATTACTTTCTCATAACTGGGCACTGACTGCATGTTTGCTTCTAAGTAATGTGCTATACAGGAGCAGTTTTTTGTCATTTTGGTCACTTTTATGTATGTCCTTAGTTATGTTTACATTTGTATTCATTTGATTTTATCAAGATTTTGCGCTATATAAATATTGTAATTATTATCAATTATTATTATTATTATTCAGATTTGTTTTTATATTACATGTTGGACGGATTGGTCAGCGCCAGGGCCATATCCTTAGATTATGTGCGCGTACGCTTTGATATATGTACTTTTCTTTTCCAGTTTATTTTTGTTTGTTGTTCTTCTTCTTCTTGTTTTTCTGTCTTTGTTTTTTTTTCAACCAGACGTGTACATTTTGAAATGGTCATAGGCCTGATGTGGCTCTCTGCAGTCGGCTGGGCTTTAATTAATAGGAATCATGATGAGTATATCAGTGACTTGATTTATTGTTGACTTACAGTCTGTGCCAAAGCATGTTTATATTATTGTTTTCTTGTTGAAGTTTTTATGTTTAAAATTTTCTGTGAAATGCAAAGTGCTTAGGAGTTTGCTTCCTGGGATGTTGTGCTTCATAAATATTAATCATCATCATTATTATTATAATTGGTATCATTATCATTATTATTATTGTTATTGTTGTTATTACTATTTATTATTATTATTGTCATCCTCATTATTGTTAGTACTACTACTACAATTAGTAGTAGTAGTATTGCTGTTATTAGAATTCTTTGTTGTTGTTGTTGTTGTCGACGTCGTCATTTGAAACGTGTTAATCTATTTCCATTTGTTTGTTAATAAATTTATCACTGAAAACAACTGAACTTGCAGGGTTTCTTTATAGGATGAATGGAGTGTTGATAACAGAAAGTGGCCTACTCTCCATCAAACAATGCTATTTTGAAATACAACAGACAGAGAGACAGACAGACAGAGAGAAAGAGAGAGAGACAGACACAGACAGAGAGAGAGAAAGAGAGAGACAGACGACGACGTACAAACGGAGCAAGACTTTGACAATAAAGATGCTTTATTTTCCACTCATCAAAACCACAAGCTGTTAATATTCCACAAACAAGAGTAAAACTACAAATATGTACAAACGATCGTACAGACAGACAGACAGACAGACAGAAAGCAAGTGTTAAAATGTTAAAGCCCAAATGTCTGTCCACAGCCATATCAGGGCTATAAACATCTCAAACAAGATACACACTTGTAAACACATCAATGATTTTTTTTTTTAAAAAGAAGAAAAAAAAAGAAAAGAAAAAAAAACAAAGACAGAACGAAGAGAAAAAGAAAGAAAGAAAACTTGGAAAAAGAAAATGTACACAAGCAATTAATCTAGGAATAAGCTTAAAGAAAATGAACCTGAATATTAATGTAAAACATAACATTAACTATATACACAAAAACACGTAATAGTTGGCCTACAGGACTAAATTTGCCACAGAATAATTCACATCTCCTTGGTGCTAAAAATGCAATGAGTATTGCATAAGCAACCCTTTATAAATCCTGATGTACAGAAAGTATGTAAGGATTAATGGCAGCCATAAAGGTGAACGAAGCAGCATGGCAGAAAATGACAAAGGTAGAGATGTACAGTAAGCAGGGGAGCGAGTAAGAAAGGAGAATGACAGAAAAGACGGCACTTCTAGCGCATGTATGTGTGAGGCAGCAGTGTTCAAACGTGACATGTGACGTTTGATGTGATGTGTGTGTGTGTCAGGCAGCAGTGTTCAAACGTTACATGTGATGTTTGACGTGATATGTGTGTGTGATCTAGCAGTGTTCAAACGTGACATGTGACGTTTGACGTGATATGTGTGTGTGTGTAAGGCAGCAGTGTTCAAACGTGACATGTGACGTTTGACGTGATATGTGTGTGAGGCAGCAGTGTTCAAACGTTACATGTGACGTTTGACGTGATATGTGTGTGAGGCAGCAGTATTCAAACGTTACATGTGACGTTTGACGTGATATGTGTCTGTGTGAGGCAGCAGTGTTCAAACGTGACATGTGACGTTTGACGTGATATGTGTGTGTGAGGCAGCAGTGTTCAAACGTTACATGTGACGTTTGACGTGATGTGTGTGTGTGTCAGGCAGCAGTGTTCAAACGTGGCATGTGACGTTTGACGTGATATGTGTGTCAGGCAGCAGTTTTCAAACGTGACATGTGACGTTTGACGTGATATTGTGTGTGAGGCAGCAGTGTTCAAACGTTACATGTGACGTTTGACGTGATATGTGTGTCAGGCAGCAGTGTTCAAACCTTACATGTGACGTTTGACGTGATATGTGTGTCAGGCAGCAGTGTTCAAACCTTACATGTGACGTTTGACGTGATGTGTGTGTGCGAGGCAGCAGTGTTCAAACGTGACATGTGACGTTTGACGTGATGTGTGTGTGTCAGGCAGCAGTATTCAAACGTGACATGTGACGTTTGACGTGATATGTGTTGTGTGTGTCAGGCAGCAGTGTTCAAACGTGACATGTGACGTTTGACGTGATATGTGTGTGTCAGGCAGCAGTGTTCAAACGTGACATGTGACGTTTGACGTGATATGTGTGTGTCAGGCAGCAGTGTTCAAACGTGACATGTGACGTTTGACGTGATATGTGTGTGTGAGGCAGCAATGTTCAAACCTTACATGTGACGTTTGACGTGATATGTGTGTGTGAGGCAGCAGTGTTCAAACGTTACATGTGACGTTTGACGTGATGTGTGTGTGTGAGGCAGCAGTGTTCAAACGTGACATGTGACGTTTGACGTGATATGTGTTGTGTGTGAGGCAGCAGTGTTCAAACGTTACATGTGATGTTTGACGTGATATGTGTGTGTGAGGCAGCAGTGTTCAAACGTTACATGTGACGTTTGACGTGATATGTATGTGTGAGGCAGCAGTGTTCAAACGTTACGTGTGATGTTTGACGTGATATGTGTGTGTCAGGCAGCAGTGTTCAAACGTTACATGTGACGTTTGACGTGATATGTATGTGTGAGGCA
>JAPXFY010000022.1:46183897-46196397 GCA_030674185.1 Monoplex corrugatus
AATGCTTGGTGGATAGGGTGAGGGAGTCAAAGGATTAAGTTTTTGCTTGGTTAGCATAGTTGACAGTGCAGAATGCTTGGTGGATATGGTGAGGGAGTCAAAGGGTTATATGTTTGTCTGACCACGTACGTATGTGCCTGTGTATCTGTGTCTGTCTGTCTGTGTGGATGTATGCAAATGCATTCATATGGAATATTCCCGTATCATACGCGTGCGCCACTTTTTTTTTCTGGACATTTTATCATATTTCAGTATATCATAGGCCCGTTTTCATATATGTTTAAGATTCCTTAGTTATGTTAAAATTTGTCTTCAGGTTTATATTTGTATTCAGGTATACTGGGTTGTTTTTTTTTAATCCCCTTTGGATAAATTGGATGGAGTGGTCAACGCCAGAGGCATCTCCTTAGATATATGCATTGATATGTGTAGGCTACTTAATTTTCTTTTCCTTTTTTTCCCTGTTGAAGTGTTGTGTGTGTGTGCATTGAAATGGTTATAGCCCTGATATGGCTCTACGCAGTCGGCTGGGTATTAAACAAAATTAAAAATAACAAAAGGCCCCGTTGGGCTGTCGGGTGTCTTTCAGTATAAACAGTATCCCAACATCTGGAAACTCTTACGCTAAAAATTTTCCTTTTTTTCTTTCTTTGTTTCTTCCTTCCTCGTTTGTTTTGTCATTTCTTCCTACCATTTCTTGCCTTCCTGGTTCATTCACCTGTACGTGTGTAATAAAAGTCTTACATTACTTTCTCATAACTGGGCACTGACTGCATGTTTGCTTCTAAGTAATGTGCTATACAGGAGCAGTTTTTTGTCATTTTGGTCACTTTTATGTATGTCCTTAGTTATGTTTACATTTGTATTCATTTGATTTTATCAAGATTTTGCGCTATATAAATATTGTAATTATTATTAATATTCAGATTTGTTTTTATATTACATGTTGGACGGATTGGTCAGCGCCAGGGGCATATCCTTAGATTATGTGCGCGTACGCTTTGATATATGTACTTTTCTTTTCCAGTTTATTTTTGTTTGTTGTTGTTCTTCTTCTTGTTTTTCTGTCTTTGTTTTTTTTCAACCAGACGTGTACATTTTGAAATGGTCATAGGCCTGATGTGGCTCTCTGCAGTCGGCTGGGCTTTAATTAATAGGAATCATGATGAGTATATCAGTGACTTGATTTATTGACTTACAGTCTGTGCCAAAGCATGTTTATATTATTGTTTTCTTGTTGGTTTTTATGTTTAAACTTTTCTGTGAAATGCAAAGTGCTTAGGAGTTTGCTTCCTGGGATGTTGTGCTTCATAAATCATAATCATCATCATTATTATTATAATTGTTATCATTATCATTATTATTATTATTGTTATTATTACTATTTATTATTATTATTGTCATCCTCATTATTGTTAGTACTACTACTACAATTAGTAGTAGTAGTATTGCTGTCATTAGAATTCTTTGTTGTTGTTGTTGTTGTTGTCGACGTCGTCATTTGAAACGTGTTAATCTACTTCCATTTGTTTGTTAATAAATTTGTCACTGAAAACAACTGAACTTGCAGGGTTTCTTTATAGGATGAATGGAGTGTTGATAACAGAAAGTGGCCTACTCTCCATCAAACAATGCTATTTTGAAATACAACAGACAGAGAGACAGACAGACAGACAGAGAGAAAGAGAGAGAGAGAGACAGACACAGACAGAGAGAGAGAAAGAGACAGACAGACAGAGACAGACGACGACGTACAAACGGAGCAAGACTTTGACAATAAAGATGCTTTATTTTCCACTCATCAAAACCACAAGCTGTTAATATTCCACAAACAAGAGTAAAACTACAAATATGTACAAACGATCGTAGAGACAGACAGACAGACAGACAGAAAGCAAGTGTTAAAATGTTAAAGCCAAATGTCTGTCCACAGCCATATCGGTCTATAAACATCTCAAACAAGATACACACTTGTAAACACATCAATGACTTTTAAAAAAATTTAAGAAAAGAAAAAAAAAAAACAAGACAGAACGAAGAGAAAAAGAAAGAAAGAAAACTTGGAAAAAGAAAATGTACACAAGCAATTAATCTAGGAATAAGCTTAAAGAAAACGAACCTGAATATTAATGTAAAACATAACTATATACACAAAAACACGTAACAGTTGGCCTACAGGACTAAATTTGCCACAGAATAATTCACATCTCCTTGGTGCTAAAAATGCAATGAGTATTGCATAAGTAACCCTTTATAAATCCTGATGTACAGAAAGTATGTAAGGATTAATGGCAGCCATAAAGGTGAACGAAGCAGCATGGCAGAAAATGACAAAGGTAGAGATGTACAGTAAGCAGGGGAGCGAGTAAGAAAGGAGAATGACAGAAAAGACGGCACTTCTAGCGCACAGTTTCCAGAAGGCGGGGACACTACTCATACTGAAGGAGCCCCTGGCATCTCCCAAGGGAGGAAGGGGGTGGAGAGAGAGACAGAGATGGAGACAAATGTAGCCTACGTCACAGAATAGTAATTAAATGTGTGCGTAAGAAACAGAAAATGAGAACGAGTGTCAGAGACAGAGACAGACAGAGAGAGAGATGTACGTTATAGAATAGTAATTAAATGTGTGCGTGAGAGACAGAAAGTGAGAACGAGTGTGTCAGAGACAGAGACAGACAGACAGAGATGTACGTTATAGAATAGTAATTAAATTAAATGTGTGTGTAAGAGACAGAAAGTGAGAACGAGTGTGTCAGAGAGAGAGACAGAGACAGAGATGTACGTTATAGAATAGTAATTAAATGTGTGTGTAAGACACAGAAAGTGAGAACGAGTGTGTCAGAGAGAGAGACAGAGAGAGAGATGTACGTTATAGAATAGTAATTAAATGTGTGTGTAAGACACAGAAAGTGAGAACGAGTGTGTCAGAGAGAGAGACAGAGAGAGAGATGTACGTTATAGAATAGTAATTAAATGTGTGCGTAAGACACAGAAAGTGAGAACGAGTGTGTCAGAGAGAGAGACAGAGACAGAGATGTACGTTATAGAATAGTAATTAAATGTGTGTGTAAGATACAGAAAGTGAGAACGAGTGTGTCAGAGAGACAGACAGAGAGAGAGATGTACGTTATAGAATAGTAATTAAATGTGTGTGTAAGACACAGAAAGTGAGAACGAGTGTGTCAGAGAGAGAGACAGAGAGAGATGTACGTTATAGAATAGTAATTAAATGTGTGTGTAAGACACAGAAAGTGAGAACGAGTGTGTCAGAGAGAGACAGAGAGAGAGATGTACGTTATAGAATAGTAATTAAATGTGTGCGTAAGACACAGAAAGTGAGAACGAGTGTGTCAGAGAGAGACAGAGAGAGAGATGTACGTTATAGAATAGTAATTAAATGTGTGTGTAAGACACAGAAAGTGAGAACGAGTGTGTCAAGAGAGAGGACAGAGAGAGAGATGTACGTTATAGAATAGTAATTAAATGTGTGTGTAAGACACAGAAAGTGAGAACGAGTGTGTCAGAGAGAGACAGAGAGAGAGATGTACGTTATAGAATAGTAATTAAATGTGTGTGTAAGACACAGAAAGTGAGAACGAGTGTGTCAGAGAGAGACAGAGAGAGAGATGTACGTTATAGAATAGTAATTAAATGTGTGTGTAAGACACAGAAAGTGAGAACGAGTGTGTCAGAGAGAGACAGAGAGAGAGATGTACGTTATAGAATAGTAATTAAATGTGTGTGTAAGACACAGAAAGTGAGAACGAGTGTGTCAGAGAGAGACAGAGAGAGAGATGTACGTTATAGAATAGTAATTAAATGTGTGTGTAAGATACAGAAAGTGAGAACGAGTGTGTCAGAGAGAGAGACAGAGAGAGATGTACGTTATAGAATAGTAATTAAATGTGTGCGTAAGACACAGAAAGTGAGAACGAGTGTGTCAGAGAGAGACAGAGACAGAGATGTACGTTATAGAATAGTAATTAAATGTGTGCGTAAGACACAGAAAGTGAGAACGAGTGTGTCAGAGAGAGAGAGAGACAGAGACAGAGATGTACGTTATAGAATAGCAATTAAATGTGTGTGTAAGAGACAGAAAATGACAACGTGTGTCAGAGACAGAGACAGAGAAACAGAGACAGAGATGTACGTTTAGAATAGTAATTAAATGTGTGCGTGAGAGACAGAAAATGAGAACGAGTGGTCAGACACAGAGAGAGAGTGTGTGTGTGTGTCAAAGAATAGTAATTAACGTGTGCGTAAGAGACAGAAAATGAGACACAGAGAGAGAGAGAGAGAGGAGAGAGAGAGAGAGAGAGAGAGAGAGAGAGAGAGTGCAATAGACTAGTAATTAAATGTCTGTGTAAGAGACAGAAAGTGAGAATGAGTGTGTCAGAGACAGAGAGAGACAGAGAGAGAGAGAAAGAGATGTACATCATAGAACAGTAATTAACGTGTGCGTAAGAGACAGAAAATGAGAACGTGTGTCTCAAGACAGAGAGAGAGAGAGACAGAGATAGTGAGAGAGACACAGAGACAGACAGACAGAGAAATAGACAGACAGAGAAATAGACAGACAGAGAAATAGCGAGTTAAAGAGAGAGATACAAATGCTTTACCATCATCTCTGTCATGAATTGTTAACACACACAAAACACTTTACCATCACCTCTGTTATGAATTGTTAACACACAAGAAAACGCTTTATCATCACCTCTGTCATGAATTGTTAACACACACACACAAAACGCTTTATATCACCTCTGTTATGAATTGTTAACACACAAGAAAACGCTTTACCATCACCTCTGTTATGAATTGTTAACACACAAGAAAACGCTTTACCATCACCTCGGTTTTGAATTGTTAACACACAAGAAAACGCTTTACCATCACCTCTGTTATGAATTGTTAACACACAAGAAAACGCTTTACCATCACCTGTTTTGAATTGTTAACACACAAGAAAACACTTTACCATCACCTCTGTTTTGAATTGTTAACACACAAGAAAACGCTTTACCATCACCTCTGTTTTGAATTGTTAACACACAAGAAAACGCTTTACCATCACCTCTGTTTTGAATTGTTAACGCACAAGAAAACGCTTTACCATCACCTCTGTTTTGAATTGTTAACACACACACACAAAACGCTTTATCATCACCTCTGTTATGAATTGTTAACACACAAGAAAACGCTTTACCATCACCTCTGTTATGAATTGTTAACACACAAGAAAACGCTTTACCATCACCTCTGTTTTGAATTAACACACAAGAAAACACTTTACCATCACCTCTGTTTTGAATTGTTAACACACAAGAAAACGCTTTACCATCACCTCGGTTTTGAATTGTTAACACACAAGAAAACGCTTTACCATCACCTCTGTTTTGAATTAACACACAAGAAAACACTTTACCATCACCTCTGTTTTGAATTGTTAACACACAAGAAAACGCTTTACCATCACCTCTGTTATGAATTGTTAACACACACACACAAAACGCTTTACCATCACCTCTGTCATGAATTGTTAACACACACACACAAAACGCTTTACCATCACCTCTGTTATGAATTGTTAACACACACACACAAAACGCTTTACCATCACCTCTGTCATGAATTGTTAACACACACACACAAAACGCTTTACCATCACCTCTGTCATGAATTGTTAACACACACACACAAAACGCTTTACCATCACCTCTGTCATGAATTGTTAACACACACACACAAAACGCTTTACCATCACCTCTGTTATGAATTGTTAACACACACACACAAAACGCTTTACCATCACCTCTGTCATGAATTGTTAACACACACACACAAAACGCTTTACCATCACCTCTGTCATGAATTGTTAACACACACAAAAAACGCTTTACCATCACCTCTGTCATGAATTGTTAACACACACACACAAAACGCTTTACCATCACCTCTGTCATGAATTGTTAACACACACAAAAAACGCTTTACCATCACCTCTGTCATGAATTGTTAACACACACAAAAACGCTTTACCATCACCTCTGTCATGAATTGTTAAACACACACAAAAAACGCTTTACCATCACCTCTGTTATGAATCGTTAACACAAACAACAGGGTACAGAAGTAAGCAAACTATAACTTGTCAAACACTGTCAGACCTCATCAGTATGATATGGAGTGAAATACCATACGACTACACTGGGATCTTAGGGAAGTAATCATTGATGTTATCGTTACTGTTGTTTTAAAGCCCAGCCGACTGTGTAGAGCCATATCAGGGCTATAACCGTTTCAAAACACAAAATTTCAACATGAAAAAAAAAAAAAAAAAATTAAGTACACATCAATGCATTCGTGCACATAATCTAAAGACATGCCCCTGGCGTTGACCACTTCGTCCAATTTATCGCACAGGGGATTTCAGAAACGCACCTCAATACAAATTTAAACATACTTATGAACACCAAAACATTCATAAAAACGGGCCTAAATTACCTGAAATTACTCCCGCATATCTCACCTTCTTAGAGCCAAAAATGCATTTAATACATGTACCCAATTATCAATCTAAACGAAAAAGTATGTAAGACTTTATTCAACACATACAGGTGAATGGACCAGCAAGGCAGACAATGACAGGAAGAAATGACAGAAAGCAAAGGAACAAGGTAGAAACAAAGAGAGTGACAGAAAAGAGGAAATTTCTAGCACAGAATTTCCAGAAGGTGGGAATACTATTAATACTGAAAGAGTCCCCGGCATCCCCACTGATGTAAAAAGAAAATGAAACAACAACATGAAAAACAATAAAATACGCGTGCATAACCAAATCAAATTATGCATGGAAAAATCAAGCAAAGAAAAATATCGAAACAAAGTTGACAAAATGGAACTGGGAGGGAGAATCCTGACAATTTCAGCCAACATAAAACAGGCAAAATATCATTTAATTACAACTAGTAGCAAAAACAGTCACAAATAGCATGATTACAGATGTACAAAGAGGGCGCGGAGGGACAGGTGTCTTTCATATGTCGTCTGCTGTTTCTGTAACAAGCATCACTGAACTGACCGTTATTTAGTCAATTCTCCAGAGCTCACCTATTGACTGTTATTTTGTCAATTCTCCAGAGCTCACCTATTGACCGTTATTTTGTCAATTCTCCAGCTGGAGCTCACCTATTGACCGTTATTTAGTCAATTCTCCAGAGCTCACCTATTGACCGTTTATTTAGTCAATTTTCCAGAGCTCACCAATTGACTGTTATTTTGTCAATTCTCCAGAGCTCACCTATTGACTGTTATTTTGTCAATTCTCCAGAGCTCACCTATTGACTTATTTTGTCAATTCTCCAGAGCTCACCTATTGACTATTTTGTCAATTTTCCAGAGCTCACCAATTGACTTATTTTGTCAATTCTCCAGAGCTCACCTATTGACTGTTATTTAGTCAATTCTCCAGAGCTCACCTATTGACCGTTATTTGTTATTTAGTGAATTTTCCTGAACTCATCCACTGATCATTAGACAGTCAATTCTCCAGAGGTCACCTATTCACCGTTAGTCAATTCTCCCAAGCTCACCTATTGACCATTGTTTAGTAATTCTCCAGAGCTCACCTACTGACGGTTATGTAGTCAATTCTCCAGAGCTCACCTACTGACTGTTAGTCAATACTCCAGAGCTCACCTACTGACTGTTAGTCAATTCTCCAGAGCTCACCTACTAATTGTTATTTAGTCAATTCTCCAGAGCTCACCTACTGACCGTTATGTAGTCAATTCTCCACAGCTCACCTACTGACCGTTATGTAATCAATTCTCCAGAGCTCACCTATTGACTGTTAGTCAATTCTCCAGAGCTCACCTACAGACCGTTATGTAGTCAATTCTCCAGAGCTCACCTACAGACCGTTATGTAGTCCATTCTCCAGAGCTCACCTATTGACTGTTAGTCCATTCTCCAGAGCTCACCTATTGACTGTTAGTCCATTCTCCAGAGCTCACCTATTGACTGTTAGTCCATTCTCCAGAGCTCACCTACTGACTGTTAGTCCATTCTCCAGAGCTCACCTGTTGACTGTTAGTCCATTGTCCAGCTCACCTATGACTGTTATTAGTCCATTGGCTCACCTATTGACTATTAGTCCATCCATTGTCCAGAGCTCACCTATTGACTGTTAGTCCATCCATTGTCCAGAGCTCACCTATTGACTGTTAGTCAGTCCATTGTCCAGAGCTCACCTATTGACTGTTAGTCAGTCCATTGTCCAGAGCTCACCTATTGACTGTTAGTCCATTGTCCAGAGCTCACCTATTGACTGTTAGTCCATTGTCCAGAGCTCACCTATTGACTGTTAGTCCATTGTCCAGAGCTCACCTATTGACTGTTAGTCAGTCCATTGTCCAGAGCTCACCTATTGACTGTTAGTCCATTCTCCAGAGCTCACCTATTGACTGTTAGTCAGTCCATTGTCCAGAGCTCACCTATTGACTGTTAGTCCATTGTCCAGAGCTCACCTATTGACTGTTTAGTCCATTCTCCAGAGCTCACCTATTGACTGTTAGTCAGTCCATTGTCCAGAGCTCACCTATTGACTGTTAGTCCATTTCCAGAGCTCACCTATTGACTGTTAGTCAGTCCATTCTCCAGAGCTCACCTATTGACTGTTAGTCCATTGCTCCAGAGCTCACCTATTGACTGTTAGTCAGTCCATTCTCCAGAGCTCACCTATTGACTGTTAGTCGTCCATTCTCCAGAGCTCACCTATTGACTGTTTAGTCCATTCTCCAGAGCTCACCTATTGACTGTTAGTCAGTCCATTCTCCAGAGCTGCCTATTGACTGTTAGTCAGTCCATTGCTCCAGAGCTCACCTATTGACTGTTATCTAGTCCAATTCTTCAGACTTCAGCCTACTGTACTGTTTGCGGTCCAATCTTCGTAGCTCATACCTATCTGTCTGTTTTCTAGTCCAATCATCCATGTCTGTTCCTAGGTCACATTTATTCATTTTACCCAGTCAAATCAATATCTGTCTGTTCCTAGGTACTTACAATCAGTACATCTGTCTGTTTCCTAGTCACAATCATATCTGTCTGTTTCCTAGGTCACAATCATACCATGTCTGTTTCCTAGGTCACAATCATACCTGTCTGTTTCCTAGGTCACAATCATATCTGTTGTTTTCTAGTCACAATCATACATGTTTCTTAGGTCACAATCATACCATGTCTCTTTCTTAGGTCACAATCATAGATCTGTCTGTTTTCTAGGTCACAATCATACAATGTTTCTTAGGTCACAATCATACCATGTCTCTTTCTTAGGTCACAATCATATCTGTCTGTTTTCTAGGTCACAATCATACAATGTTTCTTAGGTCACAATCATACCATGTCTCTTTCTTAGGTCACAATCATATCTGTCTGTTTTCTAGGTCACAATCATACAATGTTTCTTAGGTCACAATCATACCATGTCTCTTTCTTAGGTCACAATCATATCTGTCTGTTTTCTAGGTCACAATCATACAATGTTTCTTAGGTCACAATCATACCATGTCTCTTTCTTAGGTCACAATCATATCTGTCTGTTTTCTAGGTCACAATCATACAATGTTTCTTAGGTCACAATCATACCATGTCTCTTTCTTAGGTCACAATCATATCTGTCTGTTTTCTAGGTCACAATCATACAATGTTTCTTAGGTCACAATCATACATGTCTTTTCCTAGGTCACAATCATATCATCTGTCTGTTTCCTAGGTCACAATCATACAATGTTGTTTCCTAGGTCACAATCATACAATGTCTGTTTCCTAGGTCACAATCATACATGTCTGTTTCCTAGGTCACAATCATACAATGTCTGTTTCCTAGGTCACAATCATACAATGTCTGTTTCCTAGGTCACAATCATACTGTCTGTTTTCTAGGTCACAATCATAATCTGTTGTTTCCTAAGTCACAATCATACCATGTCTGTTTCCTAGGTCACAATCATACCTGTCTGTTTCCTAGGTCACAATCATGTTTCCTAGTCACAATCATATCTGTCTGTTTCTAGGTCACAATCATACAATGTTTTTCTAGGTCACAATCATAGTCTCTTTCTAGGTCACAATCATATCTGTCTGTTTTCTAGGTCACAATCATACAATGTTTCTTAGGTCACAATCATACATGTCTGTTTCTAGGTCACAATCATATCTGTCTGTTTCCTAGGTCACAATCATACAATGTTGTTCTAGGTCACAATCATACAATGTCTGTTTCCTAGGTCACAATCATATCATTGTCTGTTTCCTAGGTCACAATCATACAATGTCTGTTTCCTAGGTCACAATCATATCATGTCTGTTTCCTAGGTCACAATCATACAATGTCTGTTTCCTAGGTCACAATCATATCATGTCTGTTTCCTAGGTCACAATCATACAATGTTTGTTTCCTAGGTCACAATCATACAATGTCTGTTTCCTAGGTCACAATCATACAATGTCTGTTTCCTAGGTCACAATCATACAATGTTTGTTTCCTAGGTCACAATCATACAATGTCTGTTTCCTAGGTCACAATCATACAATTCTGTTTCCTAGGTCACAATCATACAATGTCTGTTTCCTAGTCACAATCATACATGTGTTTCCTAGGTCACAATCATACAATTCTGTTTCCTAGGTCACAATCATACAATGTTGTTTCCTAGGTCACAATCATTCCACCTGTCTGTTTCGTCAATCACAATCATACCATCTAATTGTTTCCTAGGTCACAATCATACCACCTGTTTGTTTCCT
The DNA here is from genome assembly GCA_030674185.1 of Monoplex corrugatus. NCBI lineage: Eukaryota > Metazoa > Mollusca > Gastropoda > Littorinimorpha > Ranellidae > Monoplex > Monoplex corrugatus. The sequence goes on from JAPXFY010000022.1 coordinate 46,194,707, forward strand.
GGGTCACAATCATACCATGTTTCCTAGGTCACAATCATACCATTTTTTCCTAGGTCACAATCATCCACCTGTGTTTGTTTCCTGGTCACAATCATACCACCTGTTGTTTCCTAGTCACAATCATACCATGTTTTCCTAGGTCACAATCATACCACCTGTTGTTTCCTGGGTCACAATCATACCACCTGTCTTTTCGTCAATCACAATCATACCATCTGTCTATTTCATCGATCAAATCACACCACCTATTTCGTTCAATCACAAATCAACCACCTGTTATTCGTCGATCAGAAATCACACCACCTGTCTATTTCGTCGATCAAAATCACACCACCTGTCTATTTTCGATCAAAATCACACCACCTGTCTTTTCGTCGATCAAGAATCACACCACCTGTCTATTTGTCGATCAAATCATACCACCTGTCTATTTCGTCGATCAAATCACACCACCTGTCTATTTCGTCGATCACAATCAACCACCTGTCTATTTCGTCGATCAAAATCATACCACCTGTCTATTTGTCGATCAAAATGTGAATCTGTCTATTTCGTCGATCAAAATCTCACCACCTGTCTATTTGTCGATCAAATCATGTACAGTCATTTCGCATCACTAGAATCAACGCAGTTTATTTAACGTCGATGATACATACATAACCATCAGACTGCTTCATATTACAATAACTGATGTTGAAAGTATATCTGACATATTCTGATAACGGTTTAATACAAACACCAAACAATGACTCCTAAAACGGTTGAATTTCTTTCATGGTGAAAATGATTATGGAAGGGGGGGGGGGGTGTTGGGCTAACTGGGGTGCCATACTAGTTTTAACACCCATCGAATTAAGTTTCACTTTTTCCTTAACCCTTTTACTCCTGCACCCTGGCCACCAGCATCCTGCATTGCCAACCATATAAGCACAGCAAAAAATTTAACCCTCTGATTCCCTTGCCCTATCCACCAGCTTCCTGCACGAAGCTAGTGGATGGGGTGAGGGAGTCAAAAGCTTAAGTTTTTGCGGTTGGTGGATAGGGTGTGGGAGTCAAAGGGTTAAGTTTTTGCAGTTGGTGGATAGGGTGCTGGAGTCAAAGGGTTAAGTTTTTGCAGTTGGTGGATAGGGTGCGGGAGTCAAAGGGTTAAGTTTTTGCAGTTGGTGGATAGGGTGCAGGAGTCAAAAGGTTAAGCCCAATCCCCAAAATATGTGCAGATTATCACATACTTCTCATATCAGTCAAGAAGAAAGATCATTTCATTCTCATTGTTGTTATTATGTCATATAACTTGTCATTCTCACTGTTGTTATTATGTCATATAACTTGTCACACATTTCTGACATCAAGTAAACAAGGACTATTAAGTAATTCCCACAACTGAAAACAAATACATAGGCTGTCAGGTATTTGTGATGTCAGGTCAATACAGTCATGTAATTCCCATAATAGAAAACTGTCACATATTTGTAATGTCATTATATAATTCACACGATAGAAAAAAATAATGAACAAGGAAGGTCATTTCAGTCCACACGATAGAAAAAAATTATATGAACAAGGAAGGTCATTTCAGTCCACACAATAGAAAAAAAAATCATGTGAACAAAGGTCATTTCAGTCCACACGATAGAAAAAATCATAAACAAAGGTCATCTCAGTCCACACGACAGAAAAAAATATGAACAAAG
>JAPXFY010000022.1:46201397-46223897 GCA_030674185.1 Monoplex corrugatus
ATGACCTGGCCAACACTACCAAAGAAGGTTACACATTTTCAACATTCACAATGTCAAGTCAGAAGTCTAACATTTATCACCAAAAAATGTCACAAACTTCCGACTTCATCATCAATCAAATTTAAATACATTGTTTTCTCCAAACCTCAATCACCAGAAATATGCTACATACATTTTACAACAGCCAAAAGAGTTTGTCACATGATTCTGGCAATCAAAAAACAAATTATGGACTGGTCACAGATTTCAAAAATATGTCAGTAAATAATGTCATACATGTTGACATCCACCAACAAAGAATGTCACAGATTTTTCATTCTCAGGTGAAGAATGTTACATCATGATATATCCAGATCACAGAATTCACATTGTATAAAAAGTATGCAACACCGCAATAAGTCATATATATCTGACATCCACACAAAAGAAAGCCATGTGTTTCTAACACTAGTCAACACTGAAGGTCGTATCTTTTATTGAACATTCTTTTAAATGAAAAAGATTTGATAGATCACCACACAATGCAATGAAGTTCTAAAACAGACCACAATAATAAAAAAAAAATGAACACATGCAAAATAAAAGGTAAAATGTTATTTCTCAATGAAATATTCAATGCAATCCACTGTGGAAAACAGTGGAAGGAGGGATGGATGGTGGGAGAGAGAGATGAGAAAGTACTTATGATATATTTTCAACTTCAAGGGTAACAATATAATTCTATAAAACTTTTTGGCTTCTCCTCCACGTGAGAAGAAATATGACATAAAATGAATTATTTATAAATGTGCATGCGTAATATATGCAAGACATACATACTTGTCTATAATCAAACACAGCAATACTCTGGAAATGGACAAGATGGATCGTAATTTGTTTGGAATGGCGTGAGGGAGTTAGTGATGAAGAATTTATAGAAGCATATAATCTGTTCACAAATATTATGGCAGACAGATACAATTGGCTACTTTGTACTGTGTCTCTGAACAAATTTACAGACAAATAAACATGCAAGCGCGAAAGGTTCATAAAAGCTCTTAATTTAGCATTTGTTAAAGTGACATACACAGCTGCTGACCTTGACAAGTACAGCAAGAGATGTAAGGTATATGATCCATGACAATGAAGCAAACATGCTTCCATTTTCAAAATTTATTTGTGACAAGTCAGCAATAACTGAACTCGAGTCATCACGATACATTTACAATACATTTACATTAACTTTGTTTAGTTCTGTGGCACAAGAAATGACATGTATTAGTGAGCTATATAGTAAATAATTAGTGCTTACTGTTATCATTATAATCACCATTACTTAATAACAGTATGAGACAAAACACTCACATATAGATACAAAACACTCACACATAGATACAAAACACTCACATATAGATACAAAACACCCACATATAGATACAAAACACTCACATATAGATACATAACAACTGTTTATAAAAAAAAAAGATAATTGCAAGACATATATACAAATCTACATATTTCATAACCTTGATAAGGAAAACACATTAATATATATATATCAGAATAATGCAGACTTAATTATTCTTATCAATACATAGCTGTTATCAGAAAAAGCACAACATATATCAATATCATAAAAAAATCATTATTATTGTTATGGTGAACTGTCCAAAATCACGCACATTCAGTCATTTTCTACAGGAGACACATAAAACTTGTAAGACAGTAAAACAAATCAACAAAGAAACAAAAGTAGTGACGTCAACCAGATCTGTCAATTGTCAGCATTTTGTAGAGGGAAAATGTCAGTATAAAAATCTATTGTGGTCCGTGTTCCGTACTGACGTTTCCCAATATCATATGTCTTTCCAATGACCACAAAACACTCTGAATCTGTGATGACACGTCTTCTACCCCAAAGATTTTATAACATTTTCAACAACCAAAATTGTGGAGTACTGTTTTTTCATGTACAGATGTAATATAGGACTTCACATGCAAAGACAAGCAAACTGATGTAATGCTAACCTAGAATTTCTAACATACTAGCTGTCAAACATTATCATCATGAAAATAAAAGAAACGATTATGAACAGTTTCCTTAATCAATCAAGTCAGTAATATAATTACAAATAGCAAAAGACAAAATCATCAACAAAGAACGAACAAAAACCAAATTATTGAGTTAATCATGAAACTGCAAAAGATTCAATCTGCAAACCAGTTCAACAGTATCCACTCAGCATTAAACTATAAAAAAAAAAAGACAACCAATGATACAGTTCGTTAGTGCAATGGTACACAGTTATCATTATCATTATCATTATCAGCATCATCACATTGTTATTATCACCAACACACAGGAAGAAGATGGTCAGCAAGAAAACTTGTTATTCATTTCAGTGATGACTGTCATATTAATCAACAATACCACATGTAAAGGTCAATGATAAATACGTTTCCCTTCTAACTGTGTACAGATAAGCCAAACTAAGAAGCCATATCAGCGGAGAACCACCATTCAATTTTCATACCCTTTCTCAGGTTTTGAGAATAGAAACAGATTTTAACAAAATATGCACAGATCAAAAACGTTCTCCGCTGATATCCAACTAAATACACAACACTCACAAACCAATACAAACTGAAATTTGATTCTATACATTTTAACAGTTCATAACTTGGCTGTCTGTCAACAGAAGTTCCATCACTTCATTTCAGGAAACAGGACAAAATTCTTGAAATAAATAAATATTCTGTTTCTATAAAGCCAGACAGGTCTATTTAACATATTACATGATGCTTTATACAGATGCAAATAATGGGCATAAACACCAAACAATAACTGACATCAATACAAAAATAGTCAAGTTATGGTTCTAAGAATGCAAAAAGGTAAGCTTAATAAATCACTTACTGTCACCAACATACACGCATAAAATAGTCATAAAGATACAATTATCATTTTACCAAACATTTATCCACATGAAGCACACAAGACAAACAGTTATTAAGATGAAATCACCATTTCCCCAAATACTGCATACATATGAATTGAAACGCAAAAATACAGTCATTAATGATTAAGATAACGTTTTCCTTTCCCTAGAGATTGTGTATGTATGAAACACACAAAATTACAGTAATTAATCAAAAATTATTATTTTCCCAAAGATTTTATCTACATGAAACACACTGAAAGTACAATGATAAATACGTTTCCATTCTAACTGTGTACAGATAAGCCAAACTAAGAAGCCATATCAGCGGAGAACGTACACACACAAAAATCATCATTTACATTAAGTCTGTGTGCATATGAAATATAAGAAAAACAATCACTAAGATAAAAATAATAATTTTCCAAAGATCGTATCCATGTGAAACACAAAATTACAGACTCTGAAATAACAATCTTTTCCCTGAAAATGGTGTTTATACAAAATACACGAAAGATACAGTCAATGAGATGAAATTATCATTTCCCTAAAAATTCTATGTAGACGAAACACACACAAAACACAAGTCACAGAGAGAAAATTCTCCCTTCCCTAAAGATTGCCATCATCATCATTATCATCATCATCATCATGTGCCTTGTTGCATGGCGTTGGCGATCATGGCCCTCCATACAAATCTATCTTTCGTCACTGCAAGTACATCTCCCAATACTGTGTGTATGTGAAACACACAAATAAGTCATTAAGATAAACTTATCATTCCCCTAAATATTGTGTTCATAAAAAAACAAAAAATAGAGTCATGGAAATGAAATTATCACTTGTCCAAAGATAGTGTTATTACAAAACATACAAAAATAGAGTCATCTAGACATAATTATCATTTCCCTAAAGACGATGAACACATAAAACATACACAGAACACAATCATTACAATATAATTATCATTTCCCTAAAGACTGTATACACAAAACACACACAAAATACAATCATTAAGATAAAATTATCACTTCCCTAAAGACTGTATACACAAAATACAATCATTAAGATAACATCATTTCCCTAAAGACTGTATACACAAAACACACACAAAATACAATCATTAAGATAAAATTATCATTTCCATAAAGATTATGTACATATGAAACACACACAAAGTACAATCATTCAGATAAAATTATCATTTCCATAAAGATTATGTACATATGAAACACACACAAAATACAATCATTAAGATAAAATTATCATTTCCATAAAGATTATGTACATAATTATAAAACACACACAAAGTACAATCATTAAGATAAAATTATCATTTCCATAAAGATTATGTACATATGAAACACACACAAAATACAATCATTAAGATAAAATTATCATTTCCATAAAGATTATGTACATATGAAACACACACAAAGTACAATCATTAAGATAAAATTATCATTTCCATAAAGATTATGTACATATAAAACACACACAAAGTACAATCATTAAAATAAAATTATCATTTCCATAAAGATTATGTACATATGAAACACACACAAAATACAATCAGTAAGATAAAATTATCATTTCCATAAAGATTATGTACATATGAAACACACACAAAATACAACCAGTAAGATAAAATTATCATTTCCATAAAGATTATGTACATATGAAACACACACAAAATACAACCAGTAAGATAAAATTATCATTTCCATAAAGATTATGTACATATGAAACACACACAAAATACAATCATTAAGATAAAATTATCATTTCCATAAAGATTATGTACATATGAAACACACACAAAATACAATCATTAAGATAAAATTATCATTCTATAAAGATTATGTACATATGAAACACACACAAAATACAACCAGTAAGATAAAATTGTGACCTTCTAGCAAGCAATCAGTTTTAATTAGCAGTTTGGGTATTTGGAGATATACATCAAATTATCACTGGAAAGTATACATTCTGCTGATTATTTTGGTACTTGAATAAAACTTGTACTAAAAAAAAATGTAGATGTTATGTATGTTTAAAGTCAGTAAGTTGTATGACGGCCATTTTGAAAAAACGGCCTCTGAAGTTTTTATGCGCGCTCTTACACATTTTCTTTAAATTTCTTTATTTTGTGGCTTTGACCTGGTTTGTTTCTAATTTTAGCCATCATTATCTGAAAGGTGCACCAAAGCTTTCTGTCAGTATATTACATGTGGGGGTTCTGTACAGGTTACGGTTCACAATAAGAGACTAACATAGATATTTTTGGTAAGATATTCCGATCTTTCTGCTACCATCAGTGCATTCAAATACCATTTTAAACTGATTAATGATATATTTTCATGAAAACAATTTCTGTGGGGGATAGATTACAGTTCACAGAAATCAATTTTGGGAAAAAGTGGAAACACCCCAGAGAGACCCTCAGTCACCTTTTCAGCTCCTAGTGCTGTTTGACTGACTGTGAGTTAAGACTGAATTGGTGGTGGGAGGTCACAATTATCATTTCCATAAAGAGTATGTACATATGAAACACACACAAAAATACAATCAAGATAAAATTATCATTTCCATAAAGATTATGTACACACGAAACACAAAATACAATCATTAAGATAAAATTAGCATTTCCATAAAGACTTTGAAAACAAAACACACACAAACTACAATCAATTTGATGAAATTAGCTATTCCCTAAAGACTGTAAACATAAAATACACAAAATACAATCATTAAGATAGAATTATCATTTCCCAAAAGACTGTAAACATGAAACAAACACAAAATACAATCATTAAGATAAAATTATCATTTCCATAAAGATTATGTACATGAAACACACACAAAATACACTCATTAAGATAAAATCATAATTTCCCTAAAGACTGTATACACAAAACACACAAAATAAAACACACACAAAATACAATCATTCAGATAAAATTATCATTTCCATAAAGATTATGTACATATGAAACCTACACAAAATACAATCATTAGATAAAATTATCATTTCCATAAAGATTATGTACATATAAAACCACACAAAAGTACAATCATTAAGATAAAATTAGCATTTCCATAAAGATCATGTACATATAAAACACACACAAAGTACAATCATTAAGATAAAATTAGCATTTCCAAAAAGACTGTATACATGAAACACACATAAAATGCAATAATCATTAAGATATAATTAGTATTTCCCTAACAACTTTGTACACAAAACACACACAAACTACAGTATAGAGTCAAATTTCTATTACAATGTGATATTGTATTCTGGGTGCCTGGGCATCTGGCGCATTCAACTGTTCCCAGTCACTCTTTACTGTCTACTGTTTTTCACACCTTCCACAGCCACGTTCTCTTCTGAAGCGACAGTATCTTCCACAGTGATGTTCTCTTCCACTGTTACATCTGTTGTCATAGTGACATTGTTTTCTAAAGTCATCTTCAAAAGTGATGTCATCTTTCACAGTGTTGTTCTCTTCCAAAATGATGTTATTTTCTGGAGTAATGTCATCTGTCACTGTGATGTCACCTTCTGCGTTGACACTGTCCTTCACAAAGATGTTCTCTTCCACGGTGGTCATCTTCCACAGTGGTATCTTCCACAGTGATGTCCTGTTCTGAAGTGATGTCATCTCCAGCAGTAATGTCCTCTTCTATATCGTCTTCATCGCTTGTCTTTTTGAGGAAACAAAAAAGGAATAATAAAACAATTACACATTTCAATGATGACTATGTTGCACTGACAGCTCAAAAGATGAATATATCTGACTAGAAGACACAATGTTGAATGTTTTTCTCATATCATTTACCCCATTCCATAAGGTCTTTATCACCTCTCCCTGGTACAGACCAGCCAACGGTTATGGAACCATCTTTTATCGTTCTGGTTTGCGCACACTGCTTCAAATACACAGGTCATGCATTCACAGGTTACAGTTTTTTGTTGTTGGTTTTTTTTTTTTTGGGGGGGGGGGGGGTTGGTGGTGGGGGGGGGGGGGGGGGGCCAATAAGCTTAATCAGTAAAAGCGTCATGCTGATACTGTAAGGGTTGTGGGTTCAACCCTCAAGTGGACCACCGTTTTGTTTTCAGCAATTGTTTTGTTGTTGTTGTTGTTGTTTTTTGGTTTTGTTTTTCTCTCTTACAGGCTGGTTGGCTCTGTTGTCAGAACCACAGACTCAAGTTCTGAGGTCTGAATTCACTCCCAACCTGCAATGTACAACGTGGCCTGTGCCCTGCCCGTCCCAACGCTCCAATCATTATGGTGGTGTCAGCTTAATTACATGTTTCCCCCTACCTCCCCTTCTCCAGTATTAACACAAAGGGTTTTTTGTAGGCATAAGGATCGCACAGATGATTACTGGCTTATGTGGGTGGAGCCCACGTGGAACTGTCTGAGTGCAATGAATCCCTCTGGGACATACTCCAAACATGTTTCTCACTATTCACATTGTTAATGTAATTGTTGTTGCAACTTTAGTTGTTTTCCACTGTTCTTGCTGACGTGTTTGCTTTTATGTTAGTTGCCCTAAAAAATGAGTGAAGAAGATTAGGAAAATACAAGCAAAATCTATCAAACATTTTATGAAATTTGAGTAACTAGTAAAACGGGAAATCTAGAAGGAAAAAGAGCATTAGGCAGACCTGGGGAGAAACTATTAAACAGTTTTGCAGAGTGGATGGGGGCAGAAAGGGTAGGAGATATAGCTGCAGCAACAAAGGACAGATTTGACTGGAGGGCCATGATTGCCAATGCCATGTGGCAAGGCACATGATGATGATGATGATGATGATGATGATAATGATGATGATATTTGTGTTCTCGTCACATGTACTCAGTGCTTGTGTCCTGACATATGTGTTTACATTTTTTGTTGTTGTTTTGTTTCAGTATTTTCCTGCTAGATAATTCTGTGTTAAGATAACAAAAGAGAATGACCAGCGCATGTGTGCTGGTTTCTCTGGTGGTGACTGAAATGAAAATTTGGTGACACTGATCGGTCCTTTCCTACCAGACGCCCACAGTGAAATATCTGAAAATGACCAGTTTCAGTTTTTCAAAGATGACGTCTCCGCACTCCGAACGAATTCTATATGCACTAACGTCACAGGTGCCATGTGTATGGTGATCATGGCAAGAGCCTCAAGCCTGCATTTAAATCGATGAGCTGGCGGGGTCCTGAGGCCCTACCTAGACTATGTTTTACATAGTCTATATTTTATACTGATGTTTTATCAGCATGCTACTGGAATGCCCAGTGCATGCAAAGTTGGTTTTCAGTGACCCAACAACTTTGAAATATTTGCCTATAGACACTTTCAGGTTTGGGTTTTGTTGCTGTTTTTTCTGACTCCATCTGTGACCCCATTCTACACCACTCCCACGTCACCACCCCCACACCAGTCATTTCGGTTCTCCCACCCTCCAAACCCATCAAAACCAAGGTCACTATGACAGTATGGCATGAAGAACCACAGGAGCTGGGACAACTGTTCACGACAATGATGATGACAATGTGGATGATGTTATGGAATTCCATTTCTGAAGAGATGTGACACCGACAATGATGAGCATGTTGGACAATTTGTATCCCATTTCTCTGTTCAAAGACTGACTTAACTGCATGATCTCCAAGGCGACCCTGATTCTGCACAGGCTCCTGCAGTCTACCAGACAACTGCTCGCAGATTTGGATGGACTGCATAATGGAACTGTCCAAGTATGATGACTGCCTTGTAAACAAACTCCAAATCAATTTCAAAGGAAAAATGGGTGAACATACTGTCATCAGGAACTGAGAGCCTCCATGACTTCAAGCCATATCCACTGGCACCATTTGTTATGTCAGTTCAATTTCTGGCATTTAGCATCAAGAGCCAGCGCAAAGTCCTTGTCTGAACCATCAGCTGTATGTCCTTGGCACTGTGCTTTGCTTCCTGGCATTGTGCTTCTTGGAATTGGTTTTCTGATGTCTTGCCTACTGGCGCAGTGTGCTGCTGTTTGTTCATCAGTGTTTGTGCAGTCCTTTCTCATCCCGTGGATCTTCATACCATATTTGGTGGAGAATCTCTTTTGACAGACACACGGTAATTCCATTTGTCTCATACTCACGGTCTGTTGTGTATTTCCAGTCGTGATAGGGTTAGCACCGATTGATTCATTATTCTCTCCCCCTTTCCGTGAATCCTTTCAAGTATTTTTTGTTTGTGGAACTAGAGGTAAGTTAAAAAAGAGGCAAGATGGGGAGCCAGCCCACAAAGCCGACAAGTCTGGTCTTTCCCAGTATCATCCAGTCTTTCCCAGCCATCCACCGGACTGTTCCCGACAGTCAGTGGTCTAGCTATGTGTCAGTAGTAAGAAACTCTGGGCAGAGCCGGACAGCAGAAGGTCCTCAGGGGAGAAACCCCGTCAAACAAGTGTTTCGGCCCTTAACTCCTGACACTCTAAGGGGGCTGGGCCACATCCAGGTCATGACTCCTGGATGTCCATCTACTGTCGTGTATATATAGCTATCAGCACACTGTGCTAGATTTCTTCAGGTGTCATTGTAAGCTGTGTCAGCCACTTTGCCAGCAGTGATGTGTGTACGCTGCGCACGTGTGTGCTTGTGTGTGCGCATGTATGCGCGCGTCAGATTCTTCAAAGACTAACTGATAAATGTCACAATGACGGCGCATAAAACAGGAAAAGTTGACAACAACATGTGAACTCCATCAGCAAGGAAACACACAAACAGTGCTGTGTGAGGTCACTACTTCCAACTACTGCTACAACAAACCCAAATCTGTCTCCCCTGAATGTCACTGTTTGCAGATACCCTCGTATATCTATCTATAAACCGTGTAAACCTATTTCTGTCTGTTTGTGTATCTATAAACCATGTAAACCTATTTCTATCTGTCTATGTATCTATAAACCATGTAAACCTATTTCTGTCTGTGTATCGTGTAAACATATTTCTGTCTGTCTATAAACCATGTAAACCTATTTCTATTTATAAACCGTGTAAACCTATTTCTGTCTATCTATAAACCATGTAAACCTATTTCTATATATATATACCGTGTAAACCTATTTCTGTCCATCTAAAAACCATGTAAACCTATTTCTATGTATAAACCATGTAGACCTATTTCTGTCCGTCTATAAAGCATGTAAACCTATTTCTATATATAAATCATGTAAACATTTCTGTCTGTCTATAAAGCATGTAAACCTATTTCTATATATGAACCATGTAAGCCTATTTCTGTCCATCTACATAGTAGGCCTCCTTCGGTCATGACTGACCATGGACAAAGTACATCCGTTCTAATGTCTAGATGGGCTGTCTGCTTGGTCCAAGCAGCGTCGCCTGTGACTGTAGAGACCAATGCGAGAGAGGTAGTCTCTGTCGCAGCGGTCGCATGTATATGCTGATGCTGGTCTGTTGGCTGTCATCCCTTTTCTGCGAACTCGCTTTTCTGCTGCAGCAGCTGACAGTTTGTCCTCACCAATCCGCAGCTGTTTCTTGAGAGTAGTTCTCCAGCTGTTGCGGTCGTCTGCGAGGTCCTCCCAGGACTCAGTGTTGATCTCAAGCGCCTTCATGTCACGCTTGCAAACGTCTTTGTATCTCAGCTGTGGGCGGCCAATGTTTCTCTGCCCTGTGGCAAGCTCACCATAAAGGATGTCTTTTGGGATGCGACCATCTTCCATGCAGGGAATGTGGCCCAACCAGCGCAGCGGACGCTGTCTCAGCATGCAGAGCCTGGAATTGCTAAGAAAAAAAAAAAAGGAAACTTCTAGGGGGGTCCGGGGGCATGCTCCCCCGGAAAATGTTTAAAATCAAGACTAAAATCTGTGCATTCTGAGGCATTCTGGAGACAAATTTAAAGGCATCTAACACACTGAAAATCACAATGAATATCAGTCAAAAGAGTATTTAATAAACATTGGGCACAAGATCAGGATCCATCATACACAGCAGATCGTTTCAGTGTGTTCATACACAGACATATTCATTTTCTTTTCTTTTAAGTATGGTCGTCGATTTTTTTTTAACGCGAAAAAAATTTCTTTTGCGCGATTTTCGATTTTGATTTCCGCGGAAATCCTCGTTTCCGCGACGAATTCCAGGCTCTGAGCATGGTATGCATGGCTGGGAGGCCAGCGCAGGTTAGGACTTCGGTGTTGGTCACCTTGTCTTGCCAGGAAATGCCAAGTATGCGCCGTAGGCTTCTCAGGTGGAAGGTATTGAGCCTTTTCTCCTGATGAGCATGCGTGGTCCACGCCTCGCTGCCATACAGCAAGGTGCTGAGGACACAGGCGTTGTATACAGCCATCTTTGTCTTTGTGGTCAGCTTGGGATTTGTTCACACCCTTTGTGTGAGGCGGGCTAGTGTTGTGGCTGCCTTCCCGATCCTCTTGTCGACCTCTGTGTCAAGGGAGAGGTTATCGGTGATGGTGGACCCAAGATATGTGAATTGATGGATGGCTTCAAGCTCGTAGTCATCAATGGTGATGGCTGGTGGAGATGGCGTGTCTTGGCCCAGGACGTTTGTCTTCTTAAGACTGATGGTCAGACCAAAATCTTTGCAGGCCTGGGAGAAGCGGTCCATTAGTGACTGCAAGTCCCGCTGAGTATGGGTCACAACTGCGGCATCGTCGGCAAATAGCATGTCTCTGATGAGGGTTTCACGGACCTTTGTCCTTGCTCTGAGGCGGGCGAGGTTGAAGAGCCTGCCATCTGATCTGGTCCGCAGGTGGATCCCTTCTTGCGCTGTGCTGAACGCATGCCTCAGGAGGAAAGCGAAGAAGATTCCAAAGAGGGTTGGGGCCAGGACGCAGCCTTGTTTCACACCGCTGCGTACGTCGAAGGGCTTGGAGAGGTTTCTGTTGAACTGCACCATCCCTTTCATGTTTGAGTGGAAGGACTCAATTAAGCTGTGCAGTTTGGGGGGGCAGCCGATTTTTCGGAGAGCCCTGAAAAGGCCATCTCTGCTGACTAGGTCAAAGGCCTTGGTGAGGTCAATGAATGCCACATACAGGGGCATCCGCTGCTCTCTGCACTTTTCCTGGATTTGGCGAAGGGAGAAGACCATGTCTACCGTGGATCTCTCTGCTCGAAAACCACACTGTGATTCCGGGTAGACGCGTTCAGCCAGTTTCTGCAGGCGGATTAGGAGGACCCGAGCATAGACTTTGCCAACAATGCTGAGGAGCAAGATACCTCTGTAGTTCTTGCAGTCACTCCTTTCGCCCTTGTTTTTGTACAGGGTGACGATCTTGACATCCCTCATGTCCTGTGGTACAGCTCCCTCATTCCAACACTGACAGAGAACTGCGTGCAAAGGGTGCAGAAGAGAAGTCTTGCAGTGCTTGATGAGGTCTGGGGGAATTCCGTCGTTGCCAGGTGCCTTCCCTGATGCCAGGCTATCAATGGCCTTGCTGAGTTCGTCCACAGTTGGCTCTGCGTCAAGTTCTTCCATTACCGGCATGCACTTGATGGCATCGAGGGACACCATGTTCTGTGTGGAGTAGAGGTCGGAGTAGTGTTCCGCCCATCTTTCCATCTGTTGGCTAGGATTGCTGATTACTTCCCCAGTGGAGGATTTGAGGTGGGCGATCTTGCTCTGTGTTGGTCCCAGTGCCTTCTTGATGCCATCATTACGAGATTGCCAACGCAAAGTCATCTAGGCATCTTTTCTCAGTTTGTAACAAACTACTGGGCCGTGATGGAGGCTCTCCATTACCAACAACCCTGCCTCCTACCAAACTCCCACATATTTTCAATGACTTTTTTGTTCAAAAAATAAAAACTATTCGTGATGATCTGGATCAAGCCTCATCTGTAGCAACACCATATGATTACCCTGACCAGATCACTACCTCCAGATTCACAGCATTTGAACCAATAAATGAGTCAGAATTGAAGAACATCATTTTGAAATCAAAACCCACTTCTTGTGCACTTGACCCTCTCCCCACACCATTATTTTGCGAGTTTTTGGATGATTTACTTCCAACTCTAACTAGCATTATCAACACTTCCTTGATCTCTGGGTCTTTTCCATCAGCCTTCAAAAGATCTGTTGTCAAACCCCTTCTAAAGAAAGCCACACTTGACCCCAACACGCTAAAAAATTATCGCCCAGTTTCAAATCTCTCATTCTTGTCAAAAGTCATGGAAAAGATCGTACTTAAACAGCTTCTCGCTTATCTAAATGAACATAAACTCATCAGTCCATCTCAGTCGGCATATCGACCCCATCACAGCACTGAAACTGCTCTTCTTAAAGTGACAAATGATATACTTCTTAGCCTTGACTCTCGAAACGTTTCTGTCTTGACACTGCTAGATCTCTCAGCTGCTTTTGATACCATTGACCATCATGTCCTCCTAAAGAGACTCCAGTTTGCTTTTGGCATCTCTGGTACAGTGCTAAAATGGTTCACATCCTATCTGTCTCACCGAACACAATCTGTTTCCATCAAAGACTGCTGTTCTGGATACAAAGATTTAACTTGTGGTGTTCCACAAGGATCTGTGCTTGGACCTGTTCTTTTCATCCTCTATACAAAACCTCTTGCAGACCTGATTAAGTCTCACTCAATCAATTCCCAATCATTTGCCGACGACACTCAGCTGTATGTCTCTGCTCCTCCAACCAACATGTCACCAACAGTATCTTCCTTAGAAAAATGTATTCTTGACATCAAATCCTGGATGCTTCAAAATAAACTCAAACTCAATGATGACAAAACTGAAGCATTATTTCTTCATTCATCATCAAAACATCCTTCTCATCAGCAGCCTAAGTCCATATCAGTTTGTGGCAATGATGTCACCTTTTCTCCATCTGCTCGTAATCTTGGCTTTCAAATGACAGAGAACATGAGTGTCGACTTACACATTAAACATGTGTGCCGTTCAGCCTATCTTGAACTACGTCGCATTAGTTCAATTCGTCATCTCACCTCAGCTAATACCAAAAAAACTCTGGTATCTGCCCTTGTCTTGTCAAAATTAGATTACTGTAATTCAATTCTATCAGGCTGCTCCAAACATTATCTTGATAAGCTTCAGAAAGTTCAGAATTCTGCTGCAAGAATGGTACTGAAGGCATCCAAATATGATCATGTACAACCTCTCCTCAAAAATCTGCATTGGCTTCCTATCCAAGCAAGGATTGATTACAAACTTTCAACTCTCTGCCATTCCTTTTTCTCTGGAACTGCACCTCTCTACCTCTCAAACCTTCTCTCTGTATACACACCATCACGCCAACTTCGTTCCTCTTCTGATTCAAAAATACTTAACGTTCCTCATGTCAGAACTGCTACCTTTGGACAACGTTCTTTCTCCTTTGCAGCCCCCAAAACATGGAATTCCCTTCCACGTGAAATTAGAGAAATCTCATCAACTCCGTCTTTCAAAAAAGATCTGAAAACTCACCTTTTCAAGAAATACTATAACCTTTAAATTCTTCTGGCCTACCCTTTAATGTCTAGCTTATTTGGCTGTCTCGTGTGCTGCTTCGTGTTGTTTATTAAGTGACATGTTATTTAGTAATGATTGTATAATTAATCTCTTGTGTATGTATATCTGTGTTCAGGTTTGTATGTGTGTATGTGAGTGAGTGAGTGATTGAATCAGTGCGTGTGTATGTGTGTCTGTGTCTATGCGCGCGCGCGTGTGTGTGTGTGTGTGTGTGTGTGTGTGTGTGTGTGTGTGTGTGTGTGTGTGTGTGTGTGTGTGTGATCCTTTATCCTTAACTTAATGTTGCTTAGGTTTTTTATAACAAGTTACCAATGTGTTATCTATCACTATTTTTAATTTTGACTTGATTTGTACATCACTGTTGCTTGTCTATCATGGATTGCTGCTTATGATAACGTCTGTTAAGTGCACAGAGCTCTGGCATCTTGTTGGAGGAGTGCGCTATACAAATGCTTCATATTATTATTATTATTATTATCATACATTCCTCGGATGTTGCCTCTTTCAGCAGCACTCTGTATCTCTTCGCTGAGCTCTGTCCAGTACTCGTTTGCGCAGCGCCTGGCGTTAAGCTGAACCTTACTTCTGGCAGCCCTGAGGATTTGCAGGTTCTTCTCACTGGGTGACCGCTTATACTTGGTGAGTGCGGCACGCTTGGCCTCAACAGTGGGAGTCATCTCTGATGATTTGGCCTCAAACCAGTCATGAGACTTCACAGTTTTCTTCCCAAAGGTGGTCATAGCAATGCGGTGCATGGTGTCTCGTAGCATTTCCCATCTCTCAGTGGCAGAGTCTCTGGGCTGCAATGCATCGTATTCTCTCTGAAAGGCCTCTGCGAACTGTTCTACAAGATCTGGCTGAGACATCTTGCTGACGTCAATGCGAGGGTTCCCTTGTTTCTTTGAGCGGTGGAACTTCTTTGGTTGTAGCCTGATCTTGCAACATACCAGAGAGTGGTCTGTGTCGCAGTCTGCGCTGTGATAAGAGCGAGTGTGGAGAACGTTTTTGATAGCGGCACTCTTACTAGGATCAAATCCAGTTGGTGCCAATGTTTTGAGTGGGGATGCCTCCAGGAGACTTTGTGCTGAGGCTTCGTCTTGAAGAAGGAGTTGGCGATGCACAGTTCATGGCAGGCGCAAAACTCAAGCAGTGCTGTCCATTCTCATTCATTTTCCCCACTCCAAAGGAACCGAGGCAGAAGGGCCATGAGTCATTGTCTGCACCCACTCTGGCGTTGAAGTCGCCAAGGAGAACAAGTTGTTCTGTCCTGGGGATGTTCCTTATGGTTGATGCAAGATTTTCGTAGAACTCATCCTTGGTGTCTGGAGAGGCGGACAGAGTTGGGGCATAAACGCTGATGAGAGTGACATAGCCTTCGGTGGTGTTGAGGCGGAGAGTCAAGAGTCGTTCTGAACCGCCGCTGCCTGGTTCAATCATGTTCAGCAGGCTGTTCCTTACTGCAAAGCCTACTCCGTGCTCTCTTGGGGCATCAGAACTCTTTCCTTGCCAGAAGAAGGTGTAGTCCCTTTCCTTTAGTGTTCCTGAGTCAGCCAGCCGTGTTTCCTGCAGAGTGGCAATGTCCACATTGAGCCTCTTTAGTTCGCTGTTTATGACGGCGGTTTTTCTGGCGTCGCTGATGTCTTGCAGATCTTGGGAGAGCCCAGGCATCATTGTTCGGACATTCCAACAGCCCAGTTTCACTGCTGATCCTTTTCTTGATCCGTTTCTTGAATTTGAATTTTTCTTTTTGTTTGGTGCGGTAATTAACGACCTGCTTGTCAGATTTTCTCCTTATCTTCATGCACCCAATGAAGAAGGCAGGTCGTGGCGGGACAGCACCTAACTGGCTGGGGGCTGCCCAGCTTAGGTGGGCGGTAGCTGTCCAGTAAGACACGAAGGTCTCTCCCACCATCAAAAGCAACCCCTGGCGTCAGCTCTACGCCAGTTGAGCAATGACTTATCACCGGTATCTGTTGCTTTCCGTGTTGTGCCGACACTAGTGTTAGTAGCGAGGCTGGAGTGTCCTCTCCAGGTCGTGGTGCAGAGTGTTTGTGGATGAATGGACGGATGTAAGCCTGGGCAGTGTAATATGGAAGACAAGGCTGTTGCCCATGCAACTTGTCCCCCCTCTCCACCTCGCTGACAGATCCAAAGGAACAGCAGGGCTGTTACGTTTTGGTGCCGACGCGGCCGCAGGAGCTGCCGGAAAGTGACAAAGTTTGCCATCCAACCGCCTTAGGGGCCCCACACCGGATTTACTGTCAGGGTTTACTCCCTTAGCTAGATGGCCGCGGGTAGCTCTCCAGAGCTGGCGCCCTTTGATGGATCTAATTTATTTCCACCAGGGTTTCTAGCCACCCTCCTCACCATCCTCCTGAGGGGACTGGTCCCCATCTATATAAAACCGTGTAAACCTATTTCTGTCCGTCTATAAAGCATGTAAACCTATTTCTATATATAAACCATGTAAACCTATTTCTGTCCACCTATAAACCATGTAAACCTATTTCTATATATAAACCATGTAAACATTTCTGTCTATAAAGCATGTAAACCTATTTCTATATATGAACCATGTAAGCCTATTTCTGTCCATCTATAAACTGTGTAAACCTATTTCTATCTTAAACTGTGTAAACCTATTTCTATCTATAAACTGAGTAAACCTATTTCTATCTGTCCATCTATAAACCATGTAAACCTATTTCTATCTATAAACCATGTAAACCTATTTTTATGTATCTATAAACCATGTAAACCTATATGTATCTATAAACCATATAAACCTGTTTGTCTATAAACTGTGTAAACCTATTTCTATCTGTTTATAAGCTGTGTAAACCTATTTCTATCTATAAACCATGTAAACCTATTTCTATCTATAAACTATGTAAACCTATTGTCTATAAACCGTGTAAACCTATTTCAGTCTATCTATAATATGTGTAAACCTATTTCTATCTATCTATAAACTGTGTAAACCTATTAGTCTGACTGCAAGGTAAGTGCTCCACCTCTGCAATGACAAATGTGTGTCATTTGCCACTGTCAAAACTGGATCAAAATAAAACAAATTTGACAAAAGAAAAATGAGTTTTCTCATACCTGTCAGGGTTCCACTGAATGGGTGTTGTCAGTGGTATCACCGCTTGGAGGGAAAGGTTATGGAATGCCCTCAAATGTTTGAGCACCAGGCTCAGGTTCATCATCCAGCGATGTGGAGTCTTCAGGATCCTCCTCAAGGTCACCCTCAGATTCCGTGGTCTTGTGAATCTATAATGGATTGCAATGAACTGAACTGGATAGTTTTCTTTTCTTTTTTTTTTCTTTTTTTTTGTGTGTGAAGGAGTTTTTTGCATGAAATGTGGGTTGTTCTTCCCATGCAAAGCACATTGCCATAGTATGCTGCCACCTTTTCTGATCTATCACTTAAAAAAGGAAAACTTTTGTACTGACTGGAGAGAGGTGTATGTCTGTATCATCTGTGCATCTGTGTCAAAAATGTAATTGCAATATTTTCTCAGCTGTTTCTGAATGGACCTTTACCAAATTTGGGTCACAGGAAGTCACAAATGCTTTAGTTTGGAAGTCATGATTCAAAGGACCTTGAGAAATACAAAATCTGGACTTTCTGTAACAGGTTTTGTACAAAAAGGGAGATTATTAGAATGGTATGGTTTTCTTGTTTTGTTTTTCTTTTACCAAGGTAGATATTATGCTTGTTGCTTTTGTTGAGCTGAAATATGTTTTTTACTCTTCAAATCTAAACATAGGCGTGACAAAGGAGAACAGCGGTGGCAATGTGCTTTCCAGAGGATTACTGCCATCATTGTAGTTGTTTAAACCAGCCATATCTGGGCTATAACCATCTCAAAACGTGTACTACACTTGCGGAAAAAACAACAACCTGGAAAAGAAAATTGAGTACACAAAGCAATGCATTTACGCACATAATCAAAGGATATGCTCCTGGAGATGACCATTCTGCCCATGTCTATCACCAGGGGGTTGAAAAAAAAAAAAAAAACCTAGATATAAATGAAAAACTTAAGTAAAAACTGGCCTGAATTGCTTGCAATGAAAAATTCTTGGAGCTAAAACTACAGTTTATACATGTACCTAATTCTAAGAGAAAGTATGTAAGGCTTTAAAGAACACATGGAGGTGAAAGGACCATCAAGTCAGAAAATGATAAACAGAGATGACAAACAGCAAAGGAGCACAGCAGAAACAAAGACAGTGACAGTAAAGAGGAAATTTCTAGCACAGCATTTCCAGAAGGTGAAGTACTACTTTTACTGAAAGAGTCCCCAGCATCCCCATGGAGAGCCTTTCCAGTAGAAGTAGTTGTGACACCAAGCAGAAAGACTTCCAATCAGTGATTTATAACCCACAAAAAACATAGAATGGACCAGAAAAAAACAAAACAATAGATTCTCATTGGCAAAGAAATTCTTTGTGTATAGAAATCTCTTTAATGCCACTTCACTGCCTTAAAACTTCACAAACTGATAGAGAAAATACAAAGTTTCTCACCAGTGAAAGTTTTTTTTCTGACATAAAACTCTTTAAACATACTACACAGCCTCTAACTTTACTGTGCAACCAGAACAGCCTTTCCCTGTCACTCCTTCCAGCATTTTCTGTGTCTGATCCATACAATTAGAACTGATTTCCCATGTCTTTTAACAAATACAAATTCTTCATTCAAGCCTAATGTAAAAACACACTTCTGTTCATCAGTGATTAACCCCCTCCCCTGTTGCCACAATCCCACCCCCCTCCTGTCTTCCTGCTTACCGACTGCACGTTCTTTGCCACTGTACCAGTCGCCATGGTGTAGTGGTTAACGCAACGGACTACCTTCAAAAATCATTGCTGGTTTTTCAGCTCTAACCGGCTCCTACCCAGAGCTGGGCATGGTCTCCCAACAGTGCATGGCCATTCGTGGATGCGTCATTGAGGGTGTTGCTCTAATTTTCTGACCAGCACCGCAGGTGTCTGTATCTCTCAGGCCTGGCTGACACCAGGATATATTATGATAGTAAGCGTAGAGTACAACTCTGTCACGCAGTCTCAATCCTAGATGGAACTCCATAGCATCATGATTATCATCCACATTGACATCATCATCATCGCATAATAAAAACTGTTTCAGCTTCTGTGGCCATTAATGATGGCGTAGAAAATGGGACGGAAAAAAAAAACAAGGTGAGCACAAAGGTAACCTCCCTGAGTGCAGTGATCCTAAAAAAAAATTTTTTTTAAAGTTGTCTTGTCACTGTGAGTGAATGCGTGAGTAAATCATAAGTGTGTACTTTGATCTGATTTATGCATCAACATTAAGTACCTTGTACATATCATTATACTAGAAACAGAAAGCAAAGGTAAGGGGTTGGAACTAAACAGCAGGAAGACTGAAGTCATGGTGATCTGTAAAAAACATGAAATCCCCTCATGCAAAATAACAGCAAATGGCACAACCTTGGCACAGGTTAATAAGTTCAAATACCTGGGACCAGTCATTTCATTAGATGGCAGATGCACATCGGAAATAGCCAGCAGAATCGGTCAAGCCAAAACAGCATTCAAGAAGAAGAAAAGCATTCTTACCAACAAATGCATATCAATTAACATCAGAAAGAGAGTCCTTGAATGTTATATAGAACCAATACTGTTGTACAGATGCGAGGCGTGGACAAGTCAGCAAGCAAAGCCAGAGCAGGATCGAGGCAACCGAGATGTGGTTTCTCAGAAGAATGTTGAGAGTTCCATGGACAGCAAAGAAAACAAACGAGACAGTCTTGATGGAGGCAGACACATGTAGATCACTCATAAGGAAGATTAGGAAAAGACAAGCAACATTTATATGCCATTTTATGAGGAAGGGGGATTTGGAGCACCTGGTCACAACGGGAAAGCTGGAGGGAAAGAGAGCACCGGGTAGACCCAGGGAGAGAATGCTGGACGGACTTGCAGAGTGGCTGGGGATGAGGAGGGTGGGGGAGATGCTGGGGGCAATGCGAGATAGAGATGGTTGGGAGTCCATGGTCGCCAACGCCATGTGGCAGGGCACCTGATGATGATGATGATGATGATGATGACATATCATTATTCTTATCACAGTAAGCACCCATTCATTCTCATTGAAGTAATTGTTGGGAGACCATGGCCATGCACTGTAGATGATAGGCAACTGATTTTTCAAGCAATTATCTCTTTGCGTGCAGAGAGAAATGTGAACAACCGTGATGCACAAGGTAAGTCTGATACATTATTTTGTTTTCTTCATATGTGTCCATTTTTGGATGATATGCCGGTCACTTGTCTTCATGTTCCACAGCTCCACCTTTCTTCATATGTGTCTATTTTTGGATGATATGCCGTCAGATTGTCTTCATGTTCACAGCTCACCTTTCTTCATATGGTCTATTTTGATGATATGCCTGTCAGGAAAAATCATGCAGATCAACTGTTGCTTAAACGAAAGATGGCACGCTTATCATGGAAAAAGACAAAATACTGGACAGATGGGGAGAGTACATTAAAGACCTTTTTGAGGATGACAGAAACGAAGAACACATAAAAAACAACTTTGAAGGACCACCCATAATGAAAGATGAAGTTAGAGCAGCACTGAAAAAGATGAAACCAGGAAAAGCCATAGGACCAGACGACATTACTACAGAGATGATTGAAGCCCTGGAGGAATTTGGCATAGAAAAAATAACAGTCCTCCTGTGATGGTGTGGTGGTAAGGGTGAAGGTGAAGACAGGAGGCAGAAGAGCGCAGATGGTAATGCAGCCTGACGAAGAAGACCCAGGGAAGGCAGAGATGGTGTTTCTCTCTTTATTCTGACCCAACCATTCAGAGGAGAAAGGCATACCTGGCATCGCACTCATCCGCTTATATACTCGGCATGTGAACCGCATTGACCGCACCGTGAGCCCGCAGGCAAAACGACTCTCTGGAACCCCTTAGGGGCCAGATTTGTGTTTCTTCGAGCAAGCTCAGCGGTGCTTATCTTGCGGTCCACATAACAAATACCAACATATCATATATCAGAAAATTCTACACAGCATACAGATTGTTGTATTCTACATCATTTTGCACAACATTCACATAGATCGAAACTATAAGTGATTTAAGTCAATGTTTACACTTTGCTGAAAGGGATTTTAGCCGTATTTTTACGTATTTAATCAATCAATATTAGTCCATGAAAAATATCAAATGAACGAGTGAATACACGATAATCGATAAGTTTATGTGGACATACTTTGAATAGGTAAATCAATCTCTCAGTGCAGAAATTGATCGGTGAACAGGCAATAGAAAACACAAATGATCCTAATTTGGACACGCATAGTTCGACCACAATACAGAATGCCAAGATCTCTTCTAATACTTTATTGCTTAGCAATATTCTATTGCAATATCATTTCTGTTCATAAAAGGAGCAAAAATGTAAATGTAATTATGTTATCTAAGTCAGATTTTAAATATTAAGAATTCGATTCTACATCCCGGCAAGATGGCGGTCATTTTGGCGGTTTGTCGCACTTTGACTTGGCCTGAACTTTCTTTAATGCAAGCTTAATATCTAATGATTAAAGGTGTGATGTGGTCCAAATGAAAGATTAGAATACCAACATTCTAATCGTGATCTTAAAATTTTCACAATTTATTTCATTATTATACAAATTTCCGATCATCATCACGGCTCACTGGTCGGAAATTTGAATAGTACCAAACGATCGGACAACAAACTTATTGATTTCAGGCAAACGAGGGGAAATTTCGCCTCGGGGACATTTCCTACAAGAAATACATACTTTTCTGCTGAATTAGAGTGCACAAGTTACTCATTTCTTAGCTTTTAAGGGTTTAAATAATAGAATGTCCTAATATTCTTGAGAATCGCTGAACCAGGGGAGTTAACTGTACTCAAAATCGTTTGAGAAGAAAAGACGTCTGCTACACGCCGTTGGGTGCGCACAGCTACACTCCTAAATGAAATTTATGATACTGGAAAAATCCCAAAAGATATGTCAAAATCAATTT
>JAPXFY010000022.1:46228897-46326397 GCA_030674185.1 Monoplex corrugatus
CTACTTCCTTGGTTCTCACTATAATAAGGTGATCGATGCGCTGAAACATCTGCATCATCATCATTATCAGGCAAGTCTTTTCCTCTCTCCAACAGAGACACGTACAGCTGAATCTTCTGAAAGACTCTTGTCAAAATTCCTCTCGGCCAAAATTTTTGTCTGGGTGCCACAAAAGTATAAGTCTCTTGATGGTGCGGCGACGGTCTTTGTCATCTTGGAAATTGTCCCAAATGTCACGTAACTGACTTCGAATGTCTTTCAGCACCTTTGCGATATCTTCTGGTTCTGGATGTGAAGAACTGGATGAAGGAAGAGATGTTCCTGTGAAGGGCACAACTGCACCTTCATCGTGTCTGATGAATTTGTACAGCTTACTTGCTTCCACCTGCAACACACCACACATTTCAACAACCTGACTGCAGACACTAAAAACACACAAAAAAGAGAACAAGAATGCATATATTCAATTGATGAAACATGACATGAGCACATTTTGGGCCTGCTGGTCTTTTGGGATTCAGACTATGTCCATCCCCTAGAAAATATTGTGTAACACACTAAAAACACCACTGGCGTTGGTACACATCATGATTTTAATTATTGTGGTTGCTTTTTTTTAATTATGGTCTTAGTGTTGTTGTTTTTTTAATACTCCCAAATGACACATCCAGATCCACAAATTTCACCATCATGCATAATATATTTTGATAAAAATCCATATCTATGATTTTACTGGCAGTGCAAAAGAAGAATCACAAGGGCAAAACCAGACAAGGAACAAAAGAAGCATACAAAAACAACGTGGCTATCCTAAACTGTCTAAACTGTACCTTGATTCTTGTTGACACCTTGTAGAAAGAAATCTTTCTCTGTTTTTGGCCCGACGACATGGAACCCCTCCCA
Organism: Monoplex corrugatus; assembly: GCA_030674185.1. Classification (NCBI taxonomy): domain Eukaryota; kingdom Metazoa; phylum Mollusca; class Gastropoda; order Littorinimorpha; family Ranellidae; genus Monoplex; species Monoplex corrugatus. The sequence continues at coordinate 46,229,801 of JAPXFY010000022.1, forward strand.
GCATCTTTACCACAAAGCAGTTGTCGGTTTACTTTCAAAAAGCATCCCAAATCCCATCTCTTTCAGAAGTATTTCCAAATTCATAAATTAATGATTGCAGCTCTTCAAGGTCCAGACGTATTGCGTTAGTGTGTGTGTGTGTGTGTGTGTGTGTGTGTGTGTGTGTGTGTGTGTGTGTGTGTGTGTGTGTGTGTGCCATGCAGCATTATGTGTGTGTGTGTATGTGTGTGTGTGTGCATGTGTGCCATGCAGCAGTGAGTGTGTGTGAGTGTGTGTGTGTGTGTGTGTGTGTGTGTGTGTGTGTGTGTGTGTGTGTGTGTGTGTGTGTGTGCGCGCGCGCGCGTGTGTGCCATGCAGCATTACATGTGTGTGTGTGTGTGTGTGTGCATGTGTCTGCGTGTGTGTGTGCATGTGTGCCATGCAGCATTGTGTGTGTGTGTGTGTGTTGTGTGTGTGTGTGTGGTGTGTGTGTGTGGTGTGTGTGTATGTGTGTGTGTGTGCATGCATGTGTGCCATGCAGCATCATTAGTGTGTGTCTATATGTCTGTGTGTTCATGTGTTATATATGTAATGTAAATATTCTCCTGTGATTGTTTCTATGCAACAAACCCTGCACTGAAATGAGAAATGGAAAACGTATCTGTTGAGTAAACTATGTTTATAACGCATCAATGTGTTGGGGTATGTATCATGTATCTGTGTGTGCGTATTTCACCGATTTACTGACATGGCATCCCCCCAACGTTTTTGTATGATAAATGAAAAACATATTTGTTGTTATTTACTACGTTTATTCTGCACTGTCGTATTGGTTCAGTTCAGTTCAATTCATATTGCTTATAGCCTCGCCGACTACTACAGCCATATCAGGGCTAACACCACGTAAAAAAAAACCCAACCCGTTAAGATAAAAGACAACAGTTAAAAACCATGCTCACCGATTAACCTTGCAAATCTAAAATGCGATTCTTTTTTCTTTTTCTTTTATTGTTGTTTAAAGCCCAGCCGACTGCGCAGAGCCATATCAGGGCTATAACCGCTTCAAAACACACAAAACTTCAACAGGAAAAAAAAAAAAAAAGAAAATTAAGTACACATATCAATGCATTCGCGCACATAATCTAAGGACATGCCCCCGGCGTAGGACCATTCCGTCCGATTTATCGCACAGGGGAGATTTAAAAAACACACCTGAATACAAATATAAGCATACACAAGGACACAAAAACATATAAAAACAGGCATAAATTACCTAAAATTGCTTCTGCATATCTCACCTCCTTAGAGCCAAAAATGCACTTAATACATGTACCCAATTATCAATTCGAAGAAAAAGTACGCAAGACTTTATCAAAAAAATACAGGTGAATGGACCATTAAGGCAGAAAATAAGTAGAAATGACAGAAAGCACGGCAACAAGGTAGAAACAAAGAGTGACAGAAAAGAGGAAATTTCTAGCACAGAATTTCCAGAAGGTGGGGATACTATTTATACTGAAAAAGCCCCCGGCAACCCAACGGGGGATAAAATGCAATTAAAGAATAACAGACGTAAAATCAAATCAGGTGAAATATATTGATCTCTTGTAAAAACTGAAAACTTGCATCAGGAGGAACGTCTCGAAAGAGGTTTTTTAAGGAGTCTGCAGTATAGTGCTTTTGTCTTACATCGTACAAGTCCCAGCAATTGAGGAGGAGGTGTCAGATGCTCAACGGTTCATCACACAGATACACCATGGTGCTTCTTCATTTTTTAAAAGGTATGAATGAATGTAGGATGTGTGACTCATGTGTATTCTACATAATACTGTCTCTTTCTTACGGTTTCCTGCAGCAGATGGGAGAATTTCTTTCAGGCTAGCGTGGATTTGGAAAAGTTTGTTATCTGTCTGTTCATTCCAATCCTCCTGCCACACATTTCTCACGTAACTGTGTACTTTCCATTTGACATTTGTGTAAGGAATCACGGATTGAGACATCTTTTCTCTTGTGGCGTTCTTGGCCAGGCAGTCAGCCTTTTCATTGCCTCCGATACCAACATGGCCAGGAATCCAGGCAAAAACATAAAACAATCTAGTAACCTTCATTTGTAAGAATAGAATACAGTTGGAAGAAGTTCACAAGTTCAAGGTGACTAATGTTTCAGCAAGCAATTGCCTGCAAAGTGGAAAGGGAGTCAGTATGTATCCCACTGTGTTTGCAATGCACAGGTGTACTGACACTGCTACCCTTCCCCTCCTTTACCCCCTGTTTTGTTGTTGTTGTTTTGTAAAGAGCAGCAATAAATATCTGACATGGACTTTTTGCACTATATCAATGGAATTATTACTGTTTATCATTATTATTATCATAATTAGCTATGTTATTATTATCATCATCATTATCATCATCATAATTTGTAGTCTTATCGTCATCATAAGTAGTCTCTTGTTATCATTATTATCATCAGTTTCTCTTGTTATTATGTGTCTTGTTGCTGTTGTTGTTGTCATCATTATAATTAGTAGTCATCTTCTTCTTATCATCATCATCATTAGTAGTCTATTATTATTGTTATTATTATCATTATATTTAGTAGTCTCTTGTCATTATCATCATCGTTATTATTATATCATTATAATCATATTATTATCATTTATCTATCATCATCATCATTACCATTGTTACCATTATCATTATGATATGAGGAAAGTTTAAGAGACTGAAATCAACCCAAGCAACAAATCCATGCAGCCTACAGGTTTTGTTTTGTCTTTTCAGTCAACCAATCAATCAAGCAGCTCACAGACTCTGTCCTGAGATAAGGATGGTAAAACAGTGGAAGAAAGGAGATAGGCACTGTGGAGACCATGCCAGGGCTACATGTGCTACACTTTGTCAGAACAGAAACAGCCTTTTAGAATGTCAAGGCTACTGCTTACTTTAAGACCTGCAATGTGTGTGGCTGATTATTTTTTTTTTTATATATATATATATATATATATATATAGAGAGAGAGAGAGAGAGAGAGAGAGAGAGAGAGAGAGAGAGAGAGAGAGAGAAAGAAATACATCAAATCAAAATCATTCAAAAAAATTAATCAAATTAAAATCATTCAATATAATAAATATGTTAACACAGCACTAGCCTTACCATCTGTCTGTGTGCTCTGATATGCTCTTACCTTTTCAGGATCGCACTTTCTGCCTTTTATGAGGTAACGCATCTGCATCAGCCTGAGTCTGGCATTCTGGTCGTCCTGCAGATTGGTGGGTTCAATCACTGTCAGCACCTGGGCCAAAATGTAAGTGGGCTGAGGATGGTCCTGCTCCGTTTGACCAGGTATCTTAGCTTGGTCTTCATCATTGGTATCAACTGTTTCAGTGTTACCCTTACCTGCTGAGTCATCAGAGGCCAGGATAGGATCATCCACTTCGTACGCCACATACTCGTCTTCCTTGAATTCATAGAAATCGTTGTCAAGAAAGCGGTGCATGTAACGAGGAACAAAACACCCCAGAGGTGGAAATACTGTGGGAAGGGAAAAGTTAGGAAAGGGAGAAACGTTAGCCATGTCTAGAATTTCTACGACTCTGAATGGATCTTGCAAACAATCTTCTAGATGTGACTGGCATTCAGATCCACAGTTCAATGCTAATGTGATTGCCAAATGGACATGTCTCCGCAAGTACCTGTTTCTCAGGTTCAGTTCGACACTTTCTTTTGAGTCTACAAACAGCTTCACTATCGCCACCTCCCGGTCATCCTTTTCCTGTTTTTCAATAAAGTATGGCTTCTTCTTGGTTGTGTCCGGCAGTTTGGTCTCATTCACAATCAGTTCTGTCTGAAGATCTTCTGTCTTGAAGACAATTATTTGTTTCAGCTGATCCTTGATCCTCTCAGCATCTTCTTCGTTGAATGTGTCACCTGTCTTCAGAGCTAAGTGATTGACAATGCGCTGAGCAGCATAGACAACAGCCTGTGAGTGTAGTAGTTCTGTTACTTGCTTTGTGATGCTGTCTTCATAAGCAGAAGCTCTGCTGGACTCTGACAATCTTTCCATCACAATGTCCTGCCACTGTTTCATCCTGAACTCTTCTGGAAGTAACTTTGCCTCTCGCTCTGTGTCATGACCTTTTAAGCCAAGTTGTGTAAAACCAATAAATACTACAAGGTGCTTGATGGGCCTTTTTAGTTGCCCCTTCTGATAGTCTGTTACTTCAACAATCAGCTCTCGAGAATCAAAGAGTTTTACTTCTCTTAAAGAACGTTCCTGAGGATCAAGACATTCTATGTTTTGAAAACATGACTCTTCACTCTTCACAAAAACGTACTCACCAGGCAAGTAAAGTCGCTTTGTTGAGAGTAGGTTTTCTGATGGGTTTGCTGACCTCAAAATGTGAAAAATATTGTGAACAGCTACTGCCACTTTCTTCAGTTCATTGGGATTTAAAGGCTCCCCCTTAGAGGTTTTATAGATTTGCTCAAGAGCCCATGCATAGTGATTAGCAGTAACCTGCTGGCTAGCACCTAGTTGTCCTAACAGCTCAAAGTGCCTTCCAAGATTTTCAGGGGCATTCACAACAAGACCATCAATGGTCTGTAATGGCACAAGCTTGATAACAACTTGATCAGGAGAAAATACTGCCTTTCGTTCTTTATCCAGTATTATGTGAACTCCCCTCAGACTTTGCAAATCATGGCCTGGATAGCCTTCCAGATGTCTGTAGATGGATTCCATAATTCGTGTGACTGAAGTGAGGTCTTTTGCACTTAAACTAGACAACCAAGATGACTTCCCTTCTCTCTTTGATTTGAGAGAATCACACACACTGGTCACGTGCTTTATGACAAGGTCTTTGTCTGGTGCTTCTGTGAATCCAATACACTCATTCAAATCTGCTTTCCATTCACAAAATTTCCTGGGATACGCATCTCTTTCCATAATACAGCAGTTTGTCCATATGATGTCTGCTTGGTCAGGCGAACAGCATTCTGAGAATGATACCAGTGGTGTTGACGGCTGGAAAAATGGACAGATAGATTGCATGAGATCTCCATAACTTATCTGGCTTTGCTTCCATGGAACGAGAAACTTTACATCCTTCAACTGCTGAAGGAACCTTTTCTCACGAAGGCACTGCAACTTCCCCAGGTAGCAAACAAGTTCGTGAGACTGTTCACAAATTGTTTCTGACACTGCACGTCTCCCGCCTTCCTCAACTTGATGGGCAAATTGCAAAAACAAGTCTTCAGTGATCTCACTGATCATGCCTGCTTTCTTTAAAAATGTTTCCCACTCCCACATTTCTTCTGGTCTTCTTGTCTCTTCTGGTCTGCTGTATGGAGGTGGAGGAAACTGATCTGGTGATACCATGACTTGAAATAAGTCATTGTTTGGGTTGAAGAAATCAGACGCACGTACAAGGACTCCATGTTTCCTGATAAATCGTGTTTTCTTGAGTTCTTCTAACAGTCTGCACATCTGATCTGTCATTGGTGAAAGTTGCCACTGGTCTCTGATGTACTGCATGTGCTTTAAATATTGTTATCTGAAAGATCAGCAATACTGGGCAGAAGGTAACATGCATAAAAGTCTGTTGCCTTCAGCGCCTTTAAATTCAATTTTTCAAACATGTTCTGAAGGTGTTTATTTGGCATGATCATGGTCACATGGAGCCCGTCTAGCCATTTTTTCAGTCCATCTGTTGGAATGCGTTGTGTTACCCAAAATGCTTGCTTTTTATTTCCAAGGGGTCGAAGTGATCCTTCAATGCCCTCAAAGAAAGGTAAAGTACGGATGGTTTCTGCAAAACGTCTGCATTCTAAATTTCTGTCAAAAAAGTCCAGGAGGATTTCTGCTTCTTTTACGGATATGCAGTTTTTCTGCAGAGTGTGGCTGGCGAGTGCCTGGAGCAGTAGGAGGGGATTTTTCACAGAAGCCACTAATTTGTTGATAACAGGGGTATTGGATACATATTTTGTTTGTAATTTTTGCATCTGCATCTTCCTCAAAATTGTATTGATTTCATCATCTCTGCTGGCTAATCCTTGCTGTATTGCCTGCTTGTTGCGTCTCTTTAACAGGACAACTTGACTTCTGTCAGCAAAGGGAACCAGGACAGTTTCTCCGCTCTTTTTCTTGCTTGTTGGAATTAGACTCCAAGGCTGGAGCCTTTCGATGGCATCTTTCATACTGGCTTCATCTTTCATACTGGCTTCATCTTTCAATTGCTCTCCAATATATTTCCAAAAGTCCACAATCCACAAAGAGTTTGGCAGCTTTTGCGCCGTCTGCTCTTTCTCAATCAGTGTCTGGGTACATCCTGACCCATACAATTCTCTGTCCAGGGTGTGTGGAAGAAGGTCTATGAAAGTCTGTATGTCCAACGACTTGATACAACTGGGCCTCTCACTTGAGTCCTCACAACTAATACATGACATCAGCTCCTCATGCAGGAAATGGTCACTGGACCCAGTCACAAAACCACTGAATTCCGACACAAGGGTAGGGTTGCGTTCAGAAAAGGAATGAAGGTTTCCTGATATTCTTAGACTGAGAGGAAGATCAATCCAATTTTGGTCTTCTTTGTGCAGGAACTGAACTACTTTTTTCACATTGTCAACACTTCCAAACGCAGTGTCCTCCACCGGTTTTGGGAGATGGTACAGATCACAACAGTCGGTTCTTGGATCATCACGGCCACAAGACTTCAGAAATTCAATCACCGATTCCTTTGAAACACATTTCGCCGTATCCACTCCGCTACAAAGGAAATCAGAGTATATGCTGAATGGACATTCAATTATGTTCATCTTCAATCTCATCAGTACATCTTTGAGGGGTTGTTCATCTAGATTCCAGAAGTAGCCCGGAAATCCAACAGACTTTACAGCTGGTACCCAAATGAGCCGATTTATATCTGTGCGCACGGAAGGGAAAACATCTGCTTCTGTCTGAGCTAACTGCTGATAAAATGAAGATATCACACAATTCCAAAAACTGTCCAGATTAATAGCATGATGTGGAAAAAGGTCACAGTAGTGTTTCAGTTTTATGTACATAACATCGTCGGCCATCACAGCACAATGGTGGGGTTTGTCGATTTTTTCGTGTTCTTGCACATCTTCAGGTTTACCATGACCTTTCTTTTTGTTTTGCTTTCTTTTCTTCCTTTTTTTGCTTCTGCCCCAACTTGTGTGTTGCCTTGGTAACGCTGATCCCACACTGCCGCAATCTTTTGAGCCACAGTCTTGTTCATCATGACTTCCTGGTGACACCACAAACTCTGTTTCTTCACTGAAGAACATTCGTTTTATCTCATGAAGTGCTGTGATGTATGTGGGTACAATGATATGGTCTGCCAGCAATTTATTCCATACGGCCAGCTCATCGTTAGGTTTGGTATTGATATTACATCGTCTTTCGTCAGCCAGAGCAAAGCGAGCATTGATGTGAACAGGCAGGCCCATGTCTACAGGCATAGGAAGTGTGCAATAAGCATGAAACACTCTGTGTTTGTTCTCACTGGGTCTGTGTTTTGGTGGAGTTTCCAAAGTACTATTTTCCTCGCTAGCATTTCTTGCAAGTTTTTGATCACCCCGTCCATCCCTCGTGTTATCAGTGCCGTTTCTTTCAAACCCCATGTCTTTACTGTTGGAAGAGGCTTGCAGTCTTTCAGTTTGTCCTCTGCTTGCTGTTTGCACAGAAATCTCCCCGTTTCCCACCGTTAAACAAACACCCACTCCTCCTAAAGGAAACAACTTGTGTTCCCGTATTGCATCAGAATTGTTCAGCTTCTCTGGCAGATGGATATCGGATGAGAAACCAAAGTTGTGAACAATAAGCCATTCTTCCCTTTTGTCATCAGAGTCGGACAATGTGCAGTGTACAGTGGCTTCCTTTGGGATGAAATCAGTAAGCCTGTTGATGCTATTTTCACTGCTTAATTTTTTCCCTTCACGCGTTATATGCTCAGAAAATTCTTGCTGCTGTCTTGAGCTTCTGTCAAGTACTGTGAGCTGCGTTTCATGATCCAACACAACTGTTCCGTCCTCAGTGGCAGTGTACACACAGACTTTTTTCACGTGGCTGAGGAAAAGCAGGCAGTCGCCAATCATGCCTTTCAACTTCTGTAGAAGTGTCGCTACTTCTTCAACTGTTGCTGGTGGTTGTTTGATTTCAGAGTTTTCAGCACTTTCTTCTGTTCTTAGTGGCAGCCTGAACACCGTTCCTCGCTCCGGGTATTCTCCTGCAACATAACAAAATAAAAAATAAATCAATGCCTATGAGTAAACCATTTACGTAATCTGTGAAAACAAATGTGTCCTCTGCCTGCAGGAAGAAACAAAATGGTTCAGATATACATAAATGTACATATGTATATGTGTAGAAGAAAAAAAATGGTTCAGATATACAGAAATGTACATATGTATATGTGTATTTCACAGCTTAACTGAAAAACAGATTAAAGTTCTGACCTTGAAAGTGTGTTGTCACTGATTATGACACAGCAAAAATGTTTGCGTTATTCGGAAATCTTGATGTATTGCATGCACAAGTCAATTCAATCAAATTCAATTCAATATTCCTGTGTTAATCCATATCCGGAAATGTAAACGTATCGTACCACACACAAGCATTCTCATATACATGTATACCTAAAACACAAACATAAATTTATCATTAAACATAAAAATAAAACCACCTCAACGGATCAAATCGTCCACAAAATACAGTGATTAATATTCATGGCATATGCTAACCACTCCATACAAGAAACCTGATCTCCATCCCAGTTGCCCCCTCCCCCTTGCCTTGATCATTTACACAGTGACTTAGAAATCACACCATTATTAGATCACAAGACAATCTAAAATATAGAAATATAAACAAAGAATAAAAGGGCAAAAGGGCAAGTTGAGCAGATGTCAGCCCACTGTTGTTTGATCCTGGTGATTTTCAAATTTTCTATTACTTGCGGCTCTGCTGTTACTTCACTTAACTGCTGTCTTACTTGCTACTTACTAACTGCTGTTACTTCACTTAGTGGAGGTTCTGGTTTGGAATGCCGAAAATCAAGACAGAGAGTACCTTGTGGACTTGTTACTGTGGTGTCACAGAATAAATGTTTGCTACATTCATGCCATCTGGCAACCATGTCTTATATTTCGGTTTGGGTGGCATCATCTTTGCTCCTGATAAATTGATTTTGTGATTGAAATTTGGTTGTTTTCACTTTGCTAATTTGTTCAAACATCTTTGATTTTCTTTCTGTATTGCAATCAGAGATTTTAGTACATTCTTGCTCAAGCCACGTTTCTTCTTTTATTGGGGAATGTTCTGAGCTGACAGTTTTGTGCTTTGTGGCTGCTTCTATGCTAGCTGAATGGGTACCACAAACTATGTTGGATTTTGAGAAATTCTACAACATGGGAGATAACTCCTACATGACTCTCAAGAGTTATAATCCTTGGTTATTCTTACTACCAGAAGTTTACTATTACTTTCTGGAGGCCTGGTGCTCATACTGTGCGGAGATCCCAACCACTGCCCATGAAACATGAAGACAAAAGGTGGTTTCAAAGATTTAGTTGCCTTCTGACTTCATCCATCCCCTGCTGCCCGGGTTTTACCAGAGTCCTGTTGGTCAGCAGTATTTCAGGTTGATATGGATCAGCCTTCAAGGCCAGTCCAGCACCTCAGTGACATTAAGTCATTCTGTACTTGTCCAGACTTTGTGATACTGCTTCAACCTCTCAGGGCGTGGATATAGGGTTGGGTTCTGGGAGGCAGGAACAAAGAGAATGACAGAAAAGAGGAATTTTTTTTCCACAGAAGGGAGAATACTATTTACACTCAAAGAGCCCCTTGACATTTCTGCGGGGGAATCATGCAAAACAACCAAAACAGTCTTCAGTAAGTTATCGCATGCAGAAGTAGAACCTGCAAGTTACGAATCTCAAAACCTTTCCAACAGACAGAGTTTATGCACAGACTTATGCTTGTAAATGCCATGATCACTCCGGGTCCTTTACTATCAACTGGCATTTGCACAGTATTTTCGTTAGAAGAATTCCAAATGCAGAGGTGATGTCTTCTACTCTGATGATTACATTCAATCTGTGGAGAGATGAATTACGGAATGCTGGCCAAGTGACAGATGGACTATGGAATGGTGGCCACATGAGCGATGGACTATGGAGTGATGGCCATGTGAGTGATGGACTATGGAGTGGTGGCCACTGTGAGTGATGGACTATGGAGTGGTGGCCACATGAGTGATGGACTATGAAGTGGTGGCCACGTGAGTGATGGACTATGGAGTGGTGGCCACGTGAGTGATGGACTATGAGTGGTGGCCACGTGAGTGATGGACTATGGAGTGGTGGCCTCGTGAGTGATGGACTATGGAGTGGTGGCCACGTGAGAGATGGACTATGGAGTGGTGGCCACGTGAGAGATGGACTATGGAGTGGTGGCCACATGAGTGATGGACTATGGAGTGGTGGCCAAGTGACAGATGGACTATGGAGTGGTGACCAAGTGACAGATGGACTATGAATAGTGGCAAAGTGACAGATGGACTGTGGAATAGTGACCAAATGACAGATGGACTATGGAATGGTGGCCACGTGAGTGATGGACTATGGAATGGTGACCAAGTGACAGATGGACTATGGAATGGTGGCCACATGAGTGATGGAGTATGGAATGGTGGCCAAGTGAGAGACGGACTATGGAATGGTGGCCAAGTAAGAGATGGACTATGGAGTGGTGGCCAAGTGAGAGACGGACTGTGGAATGGTGGCCAAGTGAGAGATGGACTATGGAATGGCGGCCAAGTGACGGACGGACTATGGAATGGTGGCCAAGTAAGAGATGGACTATGGACTGGTGACCAAGCGAGAGATGGACTATGGAGCAGTGACCAAGGGTCTCCCCCCCCCCCCCCTGTCAAACCCTAAATGGTGGTCTGGATGTTTACTTTTTGTGACAAGATGATAAACTGAGCTCCCTTGTGCAGTGTGCACTTACTGTTTGTTAAAGTTCCTCCCCCCCCCAGCAAAAACTCAAAGAGAAAATCCACTGTGATAAATAAAAAATACACACGTTCACAGAATAAAAGAAAAGAGGTGGTGTAATTCTACGGTGATATGCTTTCTATGGATAGAACAAATTACATTTCATATGGAAAAATATTTTGACAAAACTAGAACCAAAACAAAACACAACAAACAAACAAACAAAACGATGCAATCCAATCCAATCTAAGAAGACCTACCTCCCATACTAAATGGCGTCAACATGTCAGCATACTGGGCCCTGAATCGGTCACTGTCTGTTGAAATCTGTTGTCCAGGTTTGCGGTTGCGGTGATCAACCACAATGAAGTTGGGGTCCATAATGCACAGCTTTGGGCCAAGGGATGTCTTGATCACCTGATATACAGCTGCCATTTCATTGTTCAAATTTCAAAAGCTACAGACATTTATACAGACTAGACTGGCAACCCAGCAAACTCCTGACCAATGATAGCCTCAGTATGAACTCCTATGTGTTTTGTCAGATTAACTAACACCATTATATGCCACAACTAATGCTGAGGTAAGTGAAACATTGTCATTTGGTAAAAGATATTGTACTTATGTAGCAAGGGTTTATTCCCGTTCATATCACTGACCAAACAAAAACCTTTCATGTGCCTTTTACGTTCTGCTTCAGTCTTAGGCATTTTTCATTGTTCAAATTCAAGTTTGTACGATAGCCCAGAGCCAACTAGAGCCATATCTGAGCTAACATGTTAAAAACAACTCCAAGTTTAGTTAACTCTTTGACTCCTGCACCCTACCCACCAACTGTAAAAATGTAACCACTTGACTCCCTCACCCTATCCACCAGCTTCCTGCAAGAAGCTAGTGGATAAGATGAGTGAGTCAAAGGGTTGTTTTTACTTTGCTTAGCATGGTTGACAATGCAGAATGCTGATGGACAAGAGTGCAGGGGTCAAAGGTTAAAAAGACAACAGGTGAAAACCAAACTCACAATTCAAGTTCATGGTGTTTATACCCCAGCCCAAATGCAGGTAGATCACTGCTTAATACCATGTTAAAAAAAGACAAGCCTAAGTTTGATTTAAGCAACAATAGTTAAAAACGAAATGCGTCGTCTTCTCCATTCCAAACAATCTGCCATCTGACTGCTCACCATCTTCTGTTTCTCTAATAAAAGAAACCTACCACAGAATGGAACTGAAGCACACTGAATTACACAGCAACATGATTTAGTTCTGTATGCTCATGAGCTCTGGGGCCTACTCAGGTGATCAAACCACAGAATGTAACAGGGCTAGTTTCCCCGTCTCTCTGCCCATGTCTATGCTTAAGATTTCGGTAGATTGACAGATATTAAGAAAACAAAGTCTTATTATATATTTTACTATTTGATGTCCATGTTTGTGATTGTGATGATCAGCCACAATAAAGCAGGGAACAATGAGACACTACATCCGGCAAAAATAATGTCCTGTTGATCTGAAACACGGCTGCCATTACAAGATTGTACTTGTGGTTATGGTCGCACTATTTTCAGTGCCATTTCCGGGGCAATGATCCCACACTAAATGTTCTGCCTCCTCTCAACATACCACCAAACCCAAATTCATCGAGTTCATCCAGCAGAACTCTCTTAATGCCACTAGTCAACTAAAACCACCAACCATGACAAACTGTTTAGATAATCGCAAATTGACCCTGGAATTGAATCTCAACAAAACATGCCAAGCAACTTTGGCAAAACAAAATCCTTAGCGACACATATACACTCCACAGACATACATATACAGAAATCTTGTTCTGAGCAGTCACAGATATTGGGAGCAGATGTTCCAAAATTCATGAAATACAAGAAATTAATCTGAAATGACTATGGAATGCGTTGTACATAGAATTATTGGAACTAACGCCATACTGAAAGAAATGAGACTTGTGAATTTTTTATTGTGATTTTGTTTGGAAACAAAAGGTAATACTGATCATGTATTTTGAAAACATTTTAATATGAAATAATTCTTGGTAAGGCTGGAAAAAATCTTTAAAAATTAGAATTCATCACTTATGCATATATCAGATTGGCTGAAAAAATGGTGAACTTGGAAAAACTGATATTTTATTAGACTGGCTGAAAACATGGTGAACTTGGAAGACTGATATTTTATAAGACTGGCTGAAAACATGGTGAACTTGGAACTGATATTTTATTAGACTGGCGGAAAACATGGTGAACTTGGAAGACTGATATTTTATAAGACTGGCTGAAAACATGGTGAACTTGGAACTGATATTTTATTAGACTGGCGGAAAACATGGTGGACTTGAAATTGACAAAATATGCTCACAGATTCAGCATTTGATTTAACTATCCTTCTAGGAAAAATGTACATACATAAATGCAAATTTGAAAAGACTGTACTAAATATATTTCCCTTCAAAAGTTATCTCGCCACAAAATATTGCACACAAGAATATAATACAGAACTGATGTGGAACCTATACATATGAAATGTACATACATAAATGCAAATTTGAAAAGACTGTACCAATATATATTTCCCTTCAAAAGTTATCTCGCCACAAAATATTGCACACAAGAATATAATACAGAACTGATGTGGAACCTAAACATATGAAAAACGAAATGGCTGCCATACTGACCATTGTGTCTATTCAATTTCTGATGCACGTGTTGTCAGTGCACAGGTTGGAGTATGACTGCGAGTCTGACTTATTACTGAACTTCCTATGTATTCTGACAACTTTATGTTATCATCTATGCAATCTATTTTTTATTCTTATTCTATTCTTTTTTTTTATTCTAACTTCCTTAAAAATAGCTTTATATAAACAGGAAGGTAAGTTTGTCTGTCCGTCTGTCTTTTGGTTAACCTGATATTAAATGGTCGTTGAACTGAACTGTGTCCGTCTACTTAAGTCTGTCTGAGACAAAAATGCATGGACCCTATTATTCTTCCCTTGGTGGAAAATCTGTCTGATGGAAACTGATTTTGATGGACAACCTGTGATTGATTTTTATGAACAATCTATCCCTCCATATTTGAAAACTATGTCTTAACGGAGATTTATTTTGATGTAAAATCTGTCTTTCCCTAGATAGACAATCTGTCCTAACAAAGACTAATTTTTTTATGGTAAATCTGTCCTACTCTTTTGATGAGATAAGCTTCACTTGAAAATACAGTATGAATTGTAGTCTTGTTGATCTCAACGTAAACATATTCAGTTCAAACTGCACTGTCCTCTCAGCCAGACAAGTGTGACCATAGGGCCAAACTACAGATAAAACATGTTTACTATCACTACTATCGTACTATCGTGGCCAAACTACAGACAAAACATGTTTACTATCACTACTATCGTACTATCGTGGCCAAACTACAGACAAAACATGTTTACTATCACTACTATCGTGGCCAAACTACAGACAAAACATGTTTACTATCACTACTATCGTACTATCGTGGCCAAACTACAGACAAAACATGTTTACTATCACTACTATCGTGGCCAAACTACAGACAAAACATGTTTACTATCACTACTATCGTGGCCAAACTACAGACAAAACATGTTTACTATCACTACTATTGTACTATCGTGGCCAAACTACAGACAAAACATGTTTACTATCACTACTATCGTACTATTATGGCCAAACTACAGACAAAACATGTTTACTATCACTACTATCGTACTATCGTGGCCAAACTACAGACAAAACATGTTTACTATCACTACTATTGTACTATCGTGGCCAAACTACAGACAAAACATGTTTACTATCACTACTATCGTACTATTATGGCCAAACTACAGACAAAACATGTTTACTATCACTACTATTGTACTATCGTGGCCAAACTACAGACAAAACATGTTTACTATCACTACTATCGTACTATTATGGCCAAACTACAGACAAAACATGTTTACTATCACTACTATGGTACTATCATGGCCAAACTACAGACAAAACATGTTTACTATCACTACTATCGCACTATCGTGGCCAAACTACAGACAAAACATGTTTACTATCACTATTATCGTACTATCGTGGTTTGTTGGCAAAGAGGCGGAGCTTCATCCAGCTTTTCAGTCTCATTGCACTAGGATCCACCAAGGCTCGGAGAAAGCTTTTGTGCCTTTGTCCTCCAGCCTGCCCAGCTGTGAATAGGTAAATGATCATCTCAGGTTGGGGAAGATAAAGCAGCAAGGGAAAGGAGATGGGCACTATGACTGTAACCACAAGTATGGTGCGTAGAAAACACCTCTTTCTCGAGGGACCTTGACTACAGTTACTGGCCCTGGTTAAGTAATTTTTAAAATGTTAGAAGGAAATTTCTAATACAGCTCCCCCAAAAGCTATGAAATAAGTAATTTATGCATTACACTTTTTGCAGAAAAATATGTATTTCTTAATGTAAATGTCCTCAAAGTGAAATTTCTTTTGTTTTCCTCAAACCAACAATTCTGTCGTTTGATCATTTGGCACTTTTCAATTTCCCAATTGGCAAACCATGACGGTAATCAGAGATCTGTAGAATAATGAAACAACTTATGGAAATTTTTTGACAGGAACATTGGCATTCTTATCTTTCATTTGAACCACATCACTCCTAAGCTTGCATGAAAGCAAGTTCAGGCCAAATCGCAGCGCGGCAAACCATAAAAATGACCGCCATTCGTCAGAAATGTAGAATCAAATATTAAATGTGCAAAGCCTTACTGAAAACACAGTTTCATTTGTACTCTTATTTCTTTTGTTATACAACTGATACTACAATAAACTGTTGCCAAGTAATCCAAAACAAGTGTGACTACCCGCGTTCAAGCACACAGGAACCAGAAAAAACACGAAAGAAGAATAAGAACACGTATTTAATACAACAAGACAAGACAGGCGCAAATTTTTGGCCAACTGGTCTTTGTCAAGCGTAACATTACAAACAAACAAATACCAGATACAAAAATTAGGAGAAAAAGACTGAAACTTCCTTGCTGCTGTGTCCAATTCTTCATTGCTTCAAATTTGCACCTGTCCTGTCTTGTATTATATACGCGTTCTTATTCTCCTTTCGTATTTTTTCTGTTGCAAAGTAGTAAAGTTTTAAAAGAGATTCTGGCACTCGACATGGTGGTCAAGCTGGACATGCCCAGTTTAAAACCATTTGTGTTTTCTATTGCCTCTTCACTGATCGATTTCTGCATAGAATAACTTTTTATCTATTGAAAATATGTTCACATAAAATCTGAGTTATCTATTTACCCACTTGTCTGATACTTTTCATGGATTAATAGTAACTGATTAAATATTCAAAAATACAGCTAGAATTCCTTTCAGAAAGGCTTATTCATTAACTTAAATCACTCATAGTTTCGATCTAAATTCAAGTTCATATTGCTTATACCTAGCCGACTGCTAGAGCCATATCAGGACTAACACCACGTCAAAAACAACAACCAGGATAAGATAAAAGACAACAGTTTAAAACCATGCTAACCTTGCAAGTCTAAAATGCAATTAAAGAAAAACAAATGTAAAATTGTATCAGGGGAAATCTACTGATCTCCTGTAAAAACTGGAAATTGCATCAGGAGGGACGTCTCGTTCTTTAAGGAGTCCACCATGTAGTGCTTTTGTCTCACATCATACAAGTCAGCAATCAGGGAGGAGGTGTCTGATGCTCAACGACTCATCACATGGTATACACCATGGTGCTTCTTCATTTTTCAAAAGGTACAAACGAATGTAGGATATGTGACTCGTGTGTAACCTACATAACACTGTCTCTTTCTTATGGTTCCCTGCAGCAGATGGGAGAATTTCAGGCTAGGGCGGTTTTGGAAAAGTTTGTTATCTGTCTGTTCATTCCAATCCTCCTGCCACAGATTTCTCAAGTAACTTGTGTATTTTGGATTTGACATCTGTGTAAGGAATGAAAGATTCAGACATTTTTTCCCTTGTGGCGTTCTTGGCCAGGCAGTCAGCCTTTTCAATGCCTCCAATAATAATAATAATAATATAATAATAATAATAATGAAGCATTTGTATAGCGCACTCCTCCAACAAGATGCCAGAGCTCTGTGCACTTAACAGACGTTATCATAAGCAGCAATCCATGATAGACAAGCAACAGTGATGTACAAATCAAGTCAAAATTAAAAATAGTGATAGATAACACATTGGTAACTTGTTATAAAAAACCTAAGCAACATTAAGTTAAGGATAAAGGATCACACACACACACACAACCACACACACACACCACACACCGCGCGCGCGCGCATAGACGCAGACACACATACACACGCACTGATTCAATCACTCACTCACTCACATACACACATACAAACCTGAACACAGATATACATACACAAGAGATTAATTATACAATCATTACTAAATAACATGTCACTTAATAAACAACACGAAGCAGCACACGAGACAGCCAAATAAGCTAGACATTAAAGGGTAGGCCAGAAGAATTTAAAGGTTATAGTATTTCTTGAAAAGGTGAGTTTTCAGAGCTTTTTTGAAAGACGGAGTTGATGAGATTTCTCTAATTTCACGTGGAAGGGAATTCCATGTTTTGGGGGCTGCAAAGGAGAAAGAACGTTGTCCAAAGGTAGCAGTTCTGACATGAGGAACGTTAAGTATTTTTGAATCAGAAGAGGAACGAAGTTGACGTGATGGTGTGTATACAGAGAGAAGGTTTGAGAGGTAGAGAGGTGCAGTTCCAGAGAAAAAGGAATGGCAGAGAGTTGAAAGTTTGTAATCAATCCTTGCTTGGATAGGAAGCCAATGCAGATTTTTGAGGAGAGGTTGTACATGATCATATTTGGATGCCTTCAGTACCATTCTTGCAGCAGAATTCTGAACTTTCTGAAGCTTATCAAGATAATGTTTGGAGCAGCCTGATAGAATTGAATTACAGTAATCTAATTTTGACAAGACAAGGGCAGATACCAGAGTTTTTTTGGTATTAGCTGAGGTGAGATGACGAATTGAACTAATGCGACGTAGTTCAAGATAGGCTGAACGGCACACATGTTTAATGTGTAAGTCGACACTCATGTTCTCTGTCATTTGAAAGCCAAGATTACGAGCAGATGGAGAAAAGGTGACATCATTGCCACAAACTGATATGGACTTAGGCTGCTGATGAGAAGGATGTTTTGATGATGAATGAAGAAATAATGCTTCAGTTTTGTCATCATTGAGTTTGAGTTTATTTTGAAGCATCCAGGATTTGATGTCAAGAATACATTTTTCTAAGGAAGATACTGATGGTGACATGTTGGTTGGAGGAGCAGAGACATACAGCTGAGTGTCGTCGGCAAATGATTGGGAATTGATTGAGTGAGACTTAATCAGGTCTGCAAGAGGTTTTGTATAGAGGATGAAAAGAACAGGTCCAAGCACAGATCCTTGTGGAACACCACAAGTTAAATCTTTGTATCCAGAACAGCAGTCTTTGATGGAAACAGATTGTGTTCGGTGAGACAGATAGGATGTGAACCATTTTAGCACTGTACCAGAGATGCCAAAAGCAAACTGGAGTCTCTTTAGGAGGACATGATGGTCAATAACAACATGGCCAGGAATCCAGGCAAAAACAATCCGATAACCTTCACTTCTATTGTTCTAAGAGAAAAAAAAATCTGATTAACTTCAGAAGCTCAGGGTGACTAGTGTTTCTGCCAGCAATTGCCTGCAAAGCAGAAAAATGAGAAAATATTTATGCTTGGATTTGGACACCATTTTCAGTGCCAAAACCAGAGCAGTCAGCTCAGCAGTATAAACAGAACTGTCAGACGGCAGCAGCAGCACCACCTTCATCAGACTTGGATCCATCAGTGAAGATTCTGTGGGATGACGGAAATTTCTGACACAATTCTGCATAAAACGACTCGTATGCCAGTGACTGGTACAGTCTTTACAGAAGGAAGTAAGACGAAAACAGACCTTCGGTGTTTTCCAGGTCCACGGTGGGATGTCTGGAAATTTCGAGAGAAGTCATCGTTAACAACTGCTAAATTTCTATCTGCCTTTTCCATATGAGGACAGATACAGAAAGTGAATATTATGGAAAATGATGTAAACTACAACAATCTGAGTTCTACACGGATTTTTCTGATATATGTTTGTATCTGCTGTATGGCCTGTAAGGTAAGCACCGCTAAGCTTGCAGGAAGAAACACATATTTGGCCCTGCAAGTTTTCCACAGTTGACTCCTAAGCACACTTGCAGGGCTGTCACTGCGGTTCACTCACGGTGTATATAAGGAGGCAAGTGTGTGTTTCATGGGTTCTCCTCTGGTCTGGTCGAGCATGGTTGAATGAAACAAAGAGAGTGACCATCACCAGCTCTGCCTTCCCTTGGTCTTAAAGTTGATGTCTTGACCATTTAGCTCCTCTGTGACTTTTGGGAAAGGGGACAACCCTTACTTTATTATTGTACTAATTGACACAGTTGCTATATCACCTACCTGCGAAGTTGGTCCAGCGTCAGGTACCACAGTGGTCCAAAAACAGGGTGTGTCGGTCAGGTTGTACATCGCATTGAACCCAACACCAAACCTCAGTAAATAAAGACAAATATAATCCATATTGTGTCTAGATTTTGCTTGAGAGAGATTCACTATTCTCTGACAATTATAATCCATATTGTGAGTCTGGATTTTGCTTGAGAGAGATTCACTATTCTCTGATAATTATGATCCATATTGTGAGTCTGGATTTTGTTTGAGAGAGATTCACTATTCTCTGACAATTATAATCCATATTGTGAGTCTGGATTTTGTTTGAGAGAGATTCACTATTCTCTGACAACTATAATCCATATTGTGAGTCTGGATTTTGTTTGAGAGAGATTCACTATTCTCTGACAACTACCTTTGTATCAGATCCATCACAGCAACCAGCAATTACCTGGCAGACTCAGACTGCTTAGGCCTCTGCAAAACCTGCAAAACTCTTATGTGCTGGTACGTTTTGCTACACTGTGGCTGGACTTGAACTTGACACATTAGATCTTATGTTCACAGCTCCATCAAACTGGTTAAACTTGATACGTCAGATCTTATGTTCACAGCTCCATCAAACTGGTTAAACTTGATACGTCAGATCTTATGTTCACAGCTCCATCAAACTGGTTAAACTTGATACGTCAGATCTTATGTTCACAGCTCCATCAAACTGGTTAAACTTGATACGTCAGATCTTATGTTCACAGCTCCATCAAACTGGTTAAACTTGATACGTCAGATCTTATGTTCACAGCTCCATCAAACTGGTTAAACTTGATATGTCAGATCTTATTAATCCAAGGACATAACTCTTGAGAATTATCTCCCATGTTGTACTTCTCTAATCTAACACAGTTTGCGCTACCCATTCAGCTAGCATAGAAGCAGACACAAAGTACAAAAACAGTGTTCTTCAGCTAGCATAGAAGCAGACACAAAGTACAAAAACAGTGTTCTGAGCTTATTGTTTTTGTACTTTGTGTCTGCTTCTATGCTAGCTGAATGGGCATCGCAAATTGTGTTAGATTAGAGAAGTACAACATGGGAGATAATTCTCAAGAGTTATGTCCATGGATTAATATTATAAAAATTCTCCCTGCTTCCCTCTTATTTCTTTGGTATCAGATCTTATGTTCACAGCTCTATCAAGTCAGCCAGCCAAAATGTATTGTACTCTCTGTGTCACTGGGAAAAATGCATATGAAAACCTTAACTTCATGGTGAGAAAGATTTTCATTTCAACCACTACACCGACCATTGTGTCATGCCATTTTTTTCACTCTGGATTAATCATGTGTATAGAGATATTATGTTTAGCTTTTGTTGGTCCTCTGTAAATAGCACACATTTCCTTTTCATGAAAACCATCCATCCTTTTTATTTGATCATCCATCAAACATGAGTTTTAAGCTAATTCGCATGTTCTTTTAAAAAACGAAAACCACTTTAAGATCAATCTATGCCAGAATTACAAGCTTTTAAGGACAGTACACCAAAAACTTACTATATTCAGAAAATCTAGATTAAGTATCAAAAATGTTCATTAACAACCAATAAACAGCATTAAGATAAGTAAATATTTCATAGACAAAATCATGGCTTCTGTGGCATCAGTGCATATGGAATTCATTCCGAGCATGAAGACATCACCTTACACGAAGAAACTGAATTTTACTAACACATATCTCATAGACCCTGTGAGCTTGTGTAAAACCACAGGTGTTGGGGAGGTCTTGAGATAGGAAGGCAAGATGGACAAGATGTATTAAAGACAGAACATGAGAAACACTGACACCAGTAGAATGATTGGAGCATCAGAGTGAGCAGCAGACAAGGCAGTTTATAAGATGCCGATTGGGCTGGAGACATAAAATCTTGTGTCCATGGCTCATCTGATAAGCCAGTCAGCCCACAAGATTGACATGTTACCAGTTGAAAACTAGAGACTTGGTCAACGGACAGGTATACTGCATGAGTTTGACCCCCACTCAGGACAAACTGTGTGTGCAGCCTACCGTCTACCCAGCTGTGAACGAGAGCCTTATCCTTTTCAGGCTTAGTGAAGATAAAGCAGTGACAGAGAGGAGATGGGTCTCACCTGTCTCACCTGTCGGCGTCACCGGGAACAGTTTTGGCCGCTGCACATGATGTCCTCACAAGTTGCCTCCAGCACTCTCGATCTTGGCTAAGTCTGACCACCTCCTGGAGTTTCTTGCCACTGATGTTTGCGATGTTTCTAGCAAGTGATGCAGGTGGCCGTCCTCTGTTTCTCTTTCCTTCCACTTTACCTTGGAGGACAGTGGACATCAAGTCTGTTCTCTCATTACGGATTGCGTGTCCAACATATTTCAGTTTCCTCCGTTGTATGAGTACTAGGAGCTTGCGTGTAGTACCCAACTCAAATAGTATGCTTTCATTTGAGCGCCTATCCGTCCATTTGACCCTCAGCAGTCTTCGGTAAAACCACAGCTCTGCTGCTTCCACTCGTCTTTCATCCTCTTTCTTCACTATCCATGCCTCGCAGCCGTATAACATCACTGGCCAGACAAGACATTTTAAGAGTTTTATCTTAAGGTCTGCTGTTATGCTGTGGTCTTTCCAAATATTGTTCAATTGAACCATACTGTTCTTGGCCATTCCAATTCTCATCTTTATGTCTTTTGAGCATGTTCCATCGTGTGTCTTGACTGAACCTAAATATTTAAAGTCCTTGACATTTTCTAGAGGGACTTGGTTTAGCATGATCTGGTCCTGTCTAGTGTTATATTTGCCTGCAACATGCATAACCTTTGTCTTCTTTGAATTTAAGTCCAGCCCAGCTGCCTTTCCAACCCGGTCTACCCTGTTCAGGATCCTCCTAGAGCCTGTAATGTTGTCTGCCAGTAATCCTGTGTCATCTGCGTAGCGTAAATTTGACAGGTTTCTACCACCAATATTTACTCCCATGTCTTCTATGTCTGCCTCTCTCATGATATGTTTAGTGTATATGCTGAAGAGATGTGGAGACAGGATGCAACCTTGCCTTACCCCTTTAGTGATGTTAAAAAATTTGCAGTTTTGATTATTCCATCTGATTGTTGCTTTTTGATCATTATATAATGAAGCTATGAGGGAAACCAGATGTCTTGGAAAACCCATTTTGATCATGAAGTGGAAAAGACTTTGGTGAATCACGCTATCAAACGCTTTGCTGTAGTCAATGAAAACGATGAACATCTCTTGGTCTGTGTTTCTAATCTTTTCTATCAATATCTGGAGTACAAACAGCATATCTATTGTTCCCCTGTTTTTCCTATAGCCTGCTTGACAGTCGGATAGCTCTTCCTCTACTTTTGGCTTTAACCTGTTTAAAATTATTATCAGCAATATTTTACTGGCATGACTGATCAGTGCAATTGTTCTATAATTGTTGCAGTCTTTGACATTTCCACTCTTATGTAACATGACAAATTCTTGGAGCTTCCAGTCTGTAGGCCATTGACAAGTCTTCCATATCTTGCAGCATAAGTGATGCATAAGTGATGGGTACTTCCCTCATAACAAAGAAAAGTTGCTCTATACCACCTCACTCCCCTATGACCCATGGTTACAGAACACCCTTTATCATATTTTTTCCGTACAAACTCCAACTGAAAACTCACTTTCCAGTCTTCAGCAGGTTGCCAGATTTACTGCCTGCCCCCACATCCTGGATGCCCTTCAAGTCTTGTGATGTGAAAGGAGCGTCATTGAAGACACAGAGCGCTGGGCCAAACACTTTTTTCCATCGTTCGTTCAGTAGTTTGTCTGAACTGTGGTAGCGGGTATCCAGCATAAAGCCAACCTGAAATATAACATCACACACACACACACACACACACACACACACACACTCACACACACGCATGCACGCACGCACACACACACGTACGCACACATGCACGCACGCGCACACACACACACAGGCACGCACAGGCACACACACACACACACACACACACACATAAATGTACACACACACATACATGCACACACATACACATGCACACCCATGCACACACACATATACACACATGTACACAAGCAAGTTCAAATAACAAATTCATGAATGATCCTATGTTCTAGAGACAGGTAAAGCAGAAATTCTAGTGCACAGATTATTTTCATTAATAACACATTAGTAGATGGTACCTGACCCTATTCAAAGATGGGAGTGCCAGGGGGGGAGCTAAAAAAACAGAAGGAGAAAAGAGATGGGCACCACTTTCATAAAGGTGGATCTGAGAAAAGCTGTGATCTCTGCCATCTCACTCTCCTATGTCCAAAGAGGAAACAGAAACGCACTACAGTCGAAGAACATCAGAACATTGGCAGCAAATACATGATATCTTGTCTGCTGAGCACTAGAGTCAAAAACCATCAGAACATTGGCAGCAAATACATGATATCTTGTCTGCTGAGCACTAGAGTCAAAAACCATCAGAACATTGGCAGCAAATACATGATATCTTGTCTGCTGAGCACTAGAGTCAAAAACCATCAGAACATTGGCAGCAAATACATATCTTGTCTGCTGAGCACTAGAGTCAAAAACCATCATAACATTGGCAGCAAATACATGATATCTTGTCTGCTGAGCACTAGAGTCAAAAACCATCAGAACATTGGCAGCAAATACATGATATCTTGTCCGCTGAGCACTAGAGTCAAAAACCATCAGAACATTGGCAGCAAATACATATCTTGTCTGCTGAGCACTAGAGTCAAAGAACATCAGAACATTGGCAGCAAATACATGAGACATCTTGTCTTGCTGGATTGCCAGTGAATACATGCATGGGGCAGATTGTCAGAATGCTGAGCACTAGAGTCAAAGAACATCAGATACAAGGCCCTCACTATCAACAGTGGGAGAACACCGCAGTACCAATTTTTCTGGGGAAAACATTTTCAATTATGTAATTTTTGAAGACACTAGCTCAAGTAGCATAATTAGACAAGCTTTGATGATCAGACGGGTTGGGCACCATTCAACATAGAGGCTGGATTTGTGTTTCCTGCCATCTAAACTCAAGTTCTCACATTACACGACTATCACTCAACCCCCCAAAAAACAAACAAACAAAGAAATAAAACAAGGAAAAAAATAAATGAAGAGAAAAGCATGTTAAGAAACAAACAGAAAGAGAAAATATCTTAACAAACAGGAAAAGAAACAAAACAGGAGATAATTGAGTATCAGGTCATGAAAAGTGTTTGATACTTCTCTTTCAGTGTTAAACACAATCAACATATTTCAGATATTAAGCCATGTTGTTCTAATGGGGGAAAGATGATTGATATGTATATAACCTCAAAATAAGTCGTCTTTTTAAAAAAAAATTTTAACAAGATATGGATGTCCTTGTTACTAATCCTAACAAAGTGTAAAGAGGAAATGCTGCTAGCACTGCCCTGAAAGGCAAATTTTCAGGGTATGGATTCTTCCTTTTAAAAGTCTGTCTGTCTGTATATATTCTGTTGTTATACGACATGTTCATTTTTTTCATGGGTTTGTTTATGATGCAATATGACAGGTCTTTATGGCATTAGATGTATGTACATTATGCAACAAGTTTGAACTGTCTGACAGTGGATTATGTGGACTGGAAAAGGAGTCTGCAAAATATTTATCTCATGAAAAGAAAAAACTTTTTTTTTGGTGTTTGTCACAAGTGACAAACATGAAGTGTGTTATAATTACACAATCAGTAACAGCAGTATTTGTGAAGACTGCTTGTTTTGATACAAACAACTATTGATGCTTTGCTCTCTGCTAAGTTCTAAAAACTTCTAAAACCTTAACGACAATCATATGGATAAGTGTGTAAGACTTATTTAATTGCCAAGACTTAACTGATTTTAAGAAAAGGTGAGACGTTCTTGCACTACTGAAGGAAAAAATATTCTACTGATATGTTGCAAGACACCCATCTGATCACAAAATGGAAGACTACATACAAGCTGAATGAGGATATAAGATTTATTTTGCTTCACATAATCCAAGCTGGAGAGGCATAGCAATTCTCTTCAATGATAAGTTTGAATTCTAGGTTAAAAAATACATAAGGGTGATGATGGGAACTACATCTCCGTATCATTTAGAAAGGCCGGTGAAGACTTGTTGATCATTAACTTATGGGCTTAATCGTGACAATCCTGATTTTTATGCTACATTAAAGAAATGATAGTTCAAGTTGGTTGTGTAAAGCTGATTATTGATGGTGATGGAATTTGGTGAACACTTTGGATTATGATAATTATAAACATTATGATTATGTTAACGCACAAGTGCAAATTCATGCAATAATGGAACACTTAAATTTACTTGATACTTGGAGAGAAGATAATCCAGAATTAAAAATGGTGGACAAATAGCCCTGTACAGCCAAGTAGACTAGATTTCTTTCTGGTTTTAGAAATACTGTCATCATATGTAAGTGATGAAGATATCAAAGCTGGCTATAAAACTGATCACCATGTGCTACAAAAGACTCAATAACGCAGCCCCGATTACCTGTCAAGCCTACTTGAGATCTATCTTCTCTCACGTACCCTCCGCTCTGCCTCCAATCCTCTGACTTTTCGCTTTCCACGCACTAAGCTCAATACCTACGGTCCACGAGCCTTCTCTGTTTCTGGTCCACTCTCCTGGAACAAACTTCCTCTCTCAGTCCGTCAGCAACCTACTTTTGTCTCCTTCAAGTCCACTCTCAAAACTCACCTTTTCTCCTCTGCATGAAATCCTGACCTCATTCATCCCCCTCTGTAGCCTGTCTCCACTCGGAGAGGAATCACATTGTAATATATATTTGTATATAATATGCTCTCTATAATTTTCCATTGCTTTTATTCTTTTTCACCATTTATAGCCATGTGTGAGTGTGTTGTGCGTGTGTGTGCGCGCGTGCGTATGTGTATGTTCAGCGCTTAGATTTGATTTCTATCAAGATTCTGCGCTATATAAATATTGTAATTATCACTCTATTATCATATCATTACATGTACTTTAATACAACAATTTAGGAGAGAGACAAAACAACACAGTTTTTTGGTAATTTAATAATTCTCTGGTGAGAGATAATGTTTTTGTAAATGAGATAAATAATGCAACAGTTTCTTCTTATTTTTGCAAAACTCTTCTTATATAAGTGTCAACTAGAGAAAATACTACCTATTTATTGTGTATTCTTACAGCAGCTTAAACAGAGGTTCACGATAGAAAGACACATAGCATAAGTGAATATGTGCTATACAACATTTGTATCGAAGTAGTCTTATCATTTACCTCTGATGTATGACACAAACAATTGTCTCAACTTAATGTTTAGCAGAATGTCTTAATGTTCAGCAGAATGGCTAATGAGTCAATTAATGAAGATAATTGATGCTTGATGCGCGCCATTTATTGACGTAACCATATACATGGTTTTAGCGCCAAGGGGTATAACTCATCCCTCTCATGCTGGCAACAAATGTAAACAAAGGGAAATAAATAAAGGAAACAGAAAAATGGAAAATTCAAATAAAGAGCAGAAAAGTAATATTTACAATATCAAAACAACAGTTTTACAGTAGAAGTGGGCATGCGTGACCATCCAACTATGCCTAATATTGACCTTCACTATTTTGGTTAAGGAAAAAGCTATTAGTCTTAACAAAAAAAAACTTTTTCATATTGAAATTAAAGCAGCAATGTTCTTCTTCGTATCTCATGTGCTTCCGCGATGTATTTAGAAATTGACTGTAAATTCTCTGTTTTTTCACATGCTAATATTAGTAATAATGACCTTAGATCATGTCTTAACGCTGCTGGGGAGGAAAATATATTACTTCTACTTCTTACAGTACTATAAGCTTCACATTCAAAAATAAAATGATTTTCGTCTTCCTTATTTTGGTGGCATAATCTACAAAGTGAACCATCCTCACTGCTCCGCTGAAACCATCTTTGACTCTCATCAAGACCAAGTGTTCTTGTTCTAAAACTTGAAAGTAGGCTCCGGTGCCATCTATTTGTAACAACTGAAAGATATTTTTCTGCCTGGAAAATATTTTTAAAGGAGAAATACCATGCACATTTTGCATCTTCTACCTGAGAATGCCAATTTTGTTTATAAGAGCTAATTAAACGGTCTTTGAGTTCAGATAAAACTACAATTTCACTGCCTACACCCTGACTAATCCAAACTATTCCAAACCCATTATTTATCAAAATGTTCTTTAAATTGTTTATCCAATTATGTTTTCCTCTTTCGTGTTCATGTAGCATCATATCATAAGCCTGTCTACATAATCTTGTTGGTAGTTTCAAAATTCTTAGCCAGTACTTTACACACTTAACGTTTGTATGAATGTTACAACATAAAAGTAGATTGTGATGGAGAGTAGAGGACATGCCTCTTTCTATAAATGACAAACATCCTCTGTTCAAAGATTTTTTTCCATGGACATCATCAGAAAAAAAAACAGCACGCAGTTATTATTGACATATGAAGCTGTTGGATTTCAATTGTGTTCATTCAATTATTTGTTTTGTGTGTGTGTGTGTGTGTGTGTGTGTGTGTGTGTGTGTGTGTGTGTGTGTGTGTGTGTGTGTGTGTGTGTGTGTGTGTGTGTGATTTTTTTCATTATTGTTTCATATCTTTATTCATGCTCAAACTAAATCTTGGACTCTTAAAGACAGATGGAGTGATACATAAAAAGTTTAACGTATATGTTCAAAACAAATTCAGTGCTCTGGAAGACATTGGTGACATGACGAACGATGGACAAAGTTGAGAAATTTGATAAATGAAGCTTGTGAAGAATTCCCTAGAGTAGATAGAAAAGCAAAAAAGGACTGGATGACAAAAGAAATTCTGGGCTTGATGGAGGAATGAAGGAAGGCAAAGAGAAAGGAGGAGATATACAGGAAGATAAACAAAGAAATCAGGAATAGGTGCAATGAAGCTAAGGAAGATTTGCTGAAAACAAAATGCAAAGAGATAGAAGACCAACACAAAACGGATCCTCAGGGTATGTACAGAAGAATTGAAGAAATTGTCCACAGGAAAAATACATCCACATCAACTGGTTGCTTAAAATCAAAAGATGGTACGCTTATCATGGAAAAAAGCAAAATATTAGATAGATAGGGAGAGTACATTAAAGACCTTAAAGAGATGATTGAAACCCTGGAGGAATTTAGTATTGAAAAAATAACAGTCCTCCTAAATGGGATTTATGACACTGCAATAATCCCCCCAAAAATTTCAAAATCAATTTTCATTGCACTTCCAAAGAAAACAGGGGCTATAGAATGCGAACTCAATCGCACGATCAGCTTGATGAGTCATGTAACAAAAATCCTCTTAAGAATAATCATGTTGAGGACAAGAAATAGAATCAAAAGAGAAATAGCAGATGAACAGTGTGGATTTGTAGAAGGGAAAGGAACTATTAATTTAATGAGATCCAAAAAAGTGCGACTGCCCACGTCCAAGCAAACAGGAACCAGAAGAACAAATAAACCAAAAAGAATGCGTATTCAATACAAGAAGACAGGCAAGCACAAATTTTCGGCCAACCAGCCTTTGTCAAGCGCAAATGCACGATCGTAGTCCCTTTTTATCCACTGGACGAGGTGGCAGGGAAGTTTTAGTCCTTTTCTTATTATCCGTTGTTTGGTGTCTGTTTGTGATCGTGCATTCGCGCTTAACAAAGGCCGGTTGGCCAAAAATTTGCGCTTGTCTTGTCTTGTATTGAATACGTGTTCTTTTTGGTTTATATTCTTCTGGTTTCTATTAATTTAATGGCATATACATCCTAAGAACTATCATAGAGAGGTCAATCGAGATGAATAAGGATTTATATTTATGCTTTGTTGGTTATACCACTGGCTTTCATCAGCTAAGACTTGAAGAATTGATCAACCAACTAGAAAGACTCAATATTGTTGTAAAAGATCTACGAATAATCAGAAATATGTATTGGGAACAAACAGCTGCAATGAAAATAGAAAACGATATAAGCTCTTTCCAAAATATCACAAGAGGAGCCAGACAAGGTTGTGTTTTGTCACCAGATCTGTTTTCACTATATAGTGAAAACATCATGAGAAACCTAGAAGACCCTGGATTAAAGGTTAAAGGGAAAATGATAAACAACATTCGATATACAGATGACACCGTGCTAATTGCAGAAAATGAAAGGGACCTACAAAACCTTGTGAATGTACTAGAAATAGAAAGTAAAGGTAAGGGTTGGAACTAAACAGCAAGAAGACTGAAGTCATGGTGATCAGTAAATAACATGAAATCCCCTCATGCAAAATAACAGCAAATGGCACAACCTTGAGACAGGTTCTTGAATGTTATATAGAACCGATAATGTTACACAGTTGTGAGGCGTGGACAGTCAACATGCAAAGCCAGAACAAGATTGAGGCAACTGAGATGTGGTTTCTAAGAAAAATGTTGACAGTTCCATGGACAGCAAAGAAAACAATCGAGGCAGACACAAGAAGATCATTCATAAGGAAGATTAGGAAAAGACAGGTAACATTTACAGGACATTTTACGAGGAAAGGGGAATTACAGCACCTGGTCACATTAAAAAAGCTGGAGGGAAAGAGAGCACAAGGTAGAGCCAGGGAAAAAAATATTGAATGGACTTGCAGAGTGGCTGAAGACAGAGAGGGTGGAAGAGGTGCTTGTGGCATCAACGGACAGAAACAGATGAAGGGCCATGATCGCCAACACCATGTGGCAAGGCACTCGATGATGATGATGTTCATTCGTGCAATTTTTTTCTTAAAATGCGAATTTATCTATATCTCTTCACCTGCTACGTAGACTATGGATGTACATGTGTATATATGTGTTAATAATTATTATTATTATATATTTTTATATATATTTTATATAGATTATATATGGTGTGTTATGTATGTGTATATATATATATAGATAGATATATATATATTATATATATATATATATATATATATTTTGTGTGTTATATATATACATGTATATGTATATGTAGATATATGTGTCTATGCATGTGTATATGTATGTGTGTGCAAGTGTGTTGTGTGTGTGTGTGTGTGTGTGTGTGTGTTGTGTGTGTTGTGTGTGTGTATACATACATGTAGATATACATATATATACACAAACACATATGTATATATGTGCGTGTGTGTGTTGTGTATGTATGTGTACATATATGCGTGTATGTGGATAAGTGAATGTAATGTATTATTATGTTGTGTGTGTGTGTGTGTGTGTGTGTGTGTGTGTGTGTGTGTGTGTGTGTGTGTGTGTGTGTGTGTGTGTGTGTAAATACATGTATATGTGTGTGTGTGTACATATATATACATTGCAATGAATGCTTGTTTTTTCTATATTTTGTTAAATCTGTTGATTATACATTGTGTACATTTCAAGATGTTTGTAAATGCTATATATTTGAAAATGAATGAAAATAAGTTTATAAGAAAAATAACGCAACAAAAACAGGTTGTTGAAGAGTAAAGTGCACAGTCTTTCCATAAATTAGGTGAAACTTACGTAACATACTGAAGTCATAAATCCAGTTTACTATTTCACACCAGCACTTTTTGATGTTCTTTTAGCCCTTTGACTCCCGCACCCTATTCACCAACTGCAAAAACTTTACCCCTTTGACTCCCTGCAGGAAGCTGGTGGATAAAGTGAGGGAGTCAAAGGGTTAAGTTTTTGCAGTTGGTTGAAAATAAAGGATGCTGGTGGGCAGGATGCGGAGTCAAAGGGTTAATGAAAATGAAATCAAAAACAATGTTGTCTACAACAATGATAAAACATAAAAATGAAGAAAATGAGAAAACACTTAACACCGGTAATCAGAATTAGAAGCAAAGAAAGTCACTGACTGATGGATGAATAAAAAAAAGAATACTAGAAAATACTAAAAGGAAGTAATTTTATTGAGAGAGAGCGAAAAAACAGAAGGTGTCTTAAACATATGGAAGGCAAGACGGGTGAGTGATTGAGAAAGGATTACTTAGTATTTTTCTGGCCTTGAAAAAATCTAAATGTTTCACCATATCATTAAACTCATTCTTTGCAATGGTACTGAAATTCAAGACATAGATGAAATTGTCAAAGCTTTTAAAATTTCTATGAGAACTTGTACAGAAAAATAACACAAGAAGATGCTGAGACAGAAGAATTACTTGCTGATGTCCCAACTTTAACAGACCAGGAGAAAAACTCAACAGAAGGAAAGATTACTTTGGATGAAGCTACTTATGCTCTTCATCATCATCAGGTGCCTTGCCACATGGCGTTGGCAATCATGGCCTTCCATCTGTTTCTATCTCTTGTTGCCTCAAGCATCTCTTCCACCCTCTTTGTCTTCAGCCACTCTGCAAGACCGTCCAATATCTTCTCCCTGGGTCTACCTGGTGCTCTCTTTCACTCCAGCTTTCCTAATGTGACCAGGTGTTCCAATTCCCCTTTCCTCATAAAATGGCCTGTAAATGTTGCCTGTCTTTTCCCAATCTTCCTTATGAATGATCTTCTTGTGTCTGCCTCCATCAAGACTGTCTCGTTTGTTTTCTTTGCTGTCCATGGAACTGTCAACATTCTTCTTGGAAACCACATCTTGGCTGCCTCAATCTTGTTCTGGCTTTGCTTGTTGACTGTCTACGCCTCACAACCGTATAAAAGTATTGGTTCTATATACAATTCAGGAACTCTTCCTGTTGTAAACTGATAGGTATTTGTTGGTAAGAATGCTTTTCATCTTCTTGAATGCTTTTTGGCTTGATCGATTCTGTTGGCTATTTCTGATGTGCATCTGCCATCTGGTGAAATGATCATTCCTAGATATTTAAAACTTATCAACCTACTTATGCTCTTAGAAATATGAAAAACAACAGAAGTCCTGTTACAGACGGCTTCATATCCGAGTTCTTCACACTCTTTTGGTCACAGTTGGGTGTGCTGGTTGTCAGATCAAAATGATGGATTTCAAAAAGGCGAGCTCTAATCTGGTTGTCAGATCACTGAATGGTGGATTTCAGAAAGGCGAGCTCTAATCTGGTCGTCAGATTACTGAATGGTGGATTTCAGAAAGGCGAGCTCTAATCTGGTGGTCAGATCACTGAATGATGGATTTCAGAAAGGCGAGCTCTAATCTGGTGGTCAGATCACTGAATGGTGGATTTCAGAAAGGCGAGCTCTAATCTGGTGGTCAGATCACTGAATGGTGGATTTCAGAAAGGCGAGCTCTAATCTGGTGGTCAGATCACTGAATGATGGATTTCAGAAAGGCGAGCACTAATCTGGTTGTCAGATCACTGAATGGTGGATTTCAGAAAGGCGAGCTCTAATCTGGTGGTCAGATCACTGAATGATGGATTTCAGAAAGGCGAGCACTAATCTGGTTGTCAGATCACTGAATGGTGGATTTCAGAAAGGCGAGCACTAATCTGGTGGTCAGATCACTGAATGGTGGATTTCAGAAAGGCGAGCTCTAATCTGGTGGTCAGATCACTGAATGGTGGATTTCAGAAAGGCGAGCTCTAATCTGGTGGTCAGATCACTGAATGATGGATTTCAGAAAGGCGAGCTCTATCTGGTGGTCAGATCACTGAATGGTGGATTTCAGAAAGGCGAGCTCTAATCTGGTGGTCAGATCACTGAATGGTGGATTTCAGAAAGGCGAGCTCTAATCTGGTGGTCAGATCACTGAATGGTGGATTTCAGAAAGGCGAGCACTAATCTGGTGGTCAGATCACTGAATGATGGATTTCAGAAAGGCGAGCACTAATCTGGTGGTCAGATCACTGAATGATGGATTTCAGAAAGGCGAGCACTAATCTGGTGGTCAGATCACTGAATGATGGATTTCAGAAAGGCGAGCACTAATCTGGTTGTCAGATCACTGAATGATGGATTTCAGAAAGGCGAGCTCTAATCAACACAAACAAAAGATATGATAGTGTGCATACCAAAAGATAACAGACACAGCTGATAAAAACTGGAAACCAATAACACTTTCAAATGTTGTGTGCAAAGTAAGATCAGCCTTTATAGATAATCAATTAAAAACTGTTCTTCATGCATTGACAGATGAGGATCAAACTGGCAGAAGTATTAGTGATACTATTATCTTATATGTGATTTGATCAACTATTTCAACAGCAAAAACTTGCCTGGATTACTCTTAATGTTTAGACTTTGAGAAAGCATTTGATCCAGTAGACTGGAAGTTCATGCTTAAGTGTTGAATGCTTTCGGTTTTGGACCAGATTTTGCAGAGTTTTCTATATTTTAAAAAAAGTATAAAATTAATCATAGCAAATCCAAAATAAGTGTGACTGCCTGGCCCATGTTCAAGCAAACAGGAACCAGAAGAAAAAAAACACGAAAAAAGAATCAAAACGCGCACTTAATACAACCAGACAAGACAGGTGCAAATTTTTGGCCAACTGGCCTTTGTCAAGCGAGAGATCACAAACAAACACCAGATACAAAAATTAGGAGAAAAAGACTGAAACTTCCCTGCTGCTCCGTCCACTGATTCAATAGACTGGAAGTTCATGCCTTAGTGTTGAATGTTTTTGGTTTTGGACCAGATTTTGGACGAATAACCAAAAATGTCTACCGTTTATATGTGCTGCAGATCCAGTGTAAACATTTTTCCTGAAAAACCACAGCAAGCTAAATGTCCATGCTGTACCACCAACGGAGTTGCATATATGGCCCGCTTGTGTCTGTGCCACACTGTTAATTTCTGTTAGAAGTATTAGCGTTGATGAAAAGACAAAGCAACAATTGAACTGAATTTGGAATAGTCACCTCTGAAGCTCCTGCATCATCAGCATTTTGAATCAGTTCTAATAATATGAAGACATCCCTCTTGTAGCCGCCCAGAATACCATTAATGCGTGTTATCATACGTTGCTCTGGTCCAAAGTACTCCGAGAAGTCATCCTGTGTAAACCATAATCATAATTCATCATCCTGTGTAAACCATAATCATAAGTCATCATCCTGCGTATACAATAATCATAAGTCATCATCCTGTGTAAACCATAATCATAAGTCATCATCCTGTGTATACAATAATCATAAGTCATCATCCTGTGTAAACCATAATCATAAGTCATCATCCTGTGTAAACCATAATCATAAGTCACCATCCTGTGTAAACCATAATCATAAGTCATCATCCTGCGTATACAATAATCATAAGTCATCATCCTGTGTAAACCATAATCATAAGTCATCATCCTGTGTAAACCATAATCATAAGTCACATCCTGTGTAAACCATAACCATAAGTCACATCCTGTGTAAACCATAATCATAAGTCATCATCCTGTGTAAACCATAAGTCATCATCCTGCGTATACAATAATCATAAGTCATCATCCTGTGTAAACCATAATCATAAGTCATCATCCTGTGTAAACCATAATCATAAGTCACCATCCTGTGTAAATGATAATCATGTCATCATCCTGTGTAAACCATAATCATAAGTCATCATCCTGTGTAAACCATAATCATAAGTCATCATCCTGTGTAAACCATAATCATAAGTCACATCCTGTGTAAACCATAACCATAAGTCATCATCCTGTGTAAACCATAATCATAAGTCACATCCTGTGTAAACCATAATCATAAGTCATCATCCTGTGTAAACCATAATCATAAGTCATCATCCTGCCTAAACCATAATCATAAGTCATCATCCTGTGTATACAATAATCATAAGTCATCATCCTGTGTAAACCTTAATCATAAGTCATCATCCTGTGTAAACCATAATCATAAGTCATCATCCTGTGTATACAATAATCATAAGTCATCATCCTGTGTAAACCATAATCATAAGTCACATCCTGTGCAAACCATAATCATAAGTCATCATCCTGTGTAAACCTTAATCATAAGTCATCATCCTGTGCAAACCATAATCATAAGTCATCATCCTGTGTAAACCATAATCATAAGTCATCATCCTGTGTATACAATAATCATAAGTCATCATCCTGTGTAAACCATATCATGTCACATCCTGTGTAAACCATACCATAAGTCATCATCCTGTGTATACAATAATCATAGTCATCATCCTGTGTAAACCTTAATCATAAGTCATCATCCTGTGCAAACCATAATCATAAGTCATCATCCTGTGTAAACCATAATCATGTCACATCCTGTGTAAACCATACCATAAGTCATCATCCTGTGTATACAATAATCATAAGCCATCATCCTGTGTAAACCTTAATCATAAGTCATCATCCTGTGCAAACCATAATCATAAGTCATCATCCTGTGTAAACCATAATCATAAGTCATCATCCTGTGTATACAATAATCATAAGTCATCATCCTGTGTAAACCTTATCATAAGTCATCATCCTGTGCAAACCTTAATCATAAGTCATCATCCTGTGAATACAATAATCATAAGTCATCATCCTGTGTAAACCTTAATCATAAGTCATCATCCTGCGTATACAATAATCATACGCCACATCCTGTGTAAACCATAATCATAATTCATCATCCTGTGTAAACCTTATATAATCATAAGCCATCATCCTGTGTAAACCATAATCATAAGTCATCATCCTGTGTAAACCATAATCATAAGTCATCATCCTGTGTAAACCTTAATCATAAGTCATCATCCTGTGTAAACCTTAATCATAAGTCATCATCCTGTGTAAACCTTAATCATAAGTCATCATCCTGTGTAAACCTTAATCATAAGTCATCATCCTGTGTAAACCATAATCATAAGTCATCATCCTGTGTAAACCTTAATCATAAGTCATCATCCTGTGTAAACCATAATCATAAGTCATCATCCTGTATAAACCATAATCATAAGTCATCATCCTGTGCAAACCTTAATCATAAGTCACATCCTGTGCAAACCTTAATCATAAGTCACATCCTGTGTAAACCATAATCATAAGTCATCATGTTTCATTGTGCCACCAACTAAATCGGTAAATACTGCTCAGGAGTAAGGAAATATAACAGACAAACTAATGACTGAAGTATCATGTCTCACACACACACACACAACACATACAACACACAACACACACCACACACACACACACACACACACACACAATGCACACAACGCATGCAACACACAAACACACACACACACACACACACACACAGAGCTATGCTACATAAATCCAATAGTCTAAAATCACTTTAGTGAATAGACATTAAATCGAAGACCACACGCACGCACACACACACACACACAACACACACACACACACACACACACACACACACACACACACACAACACACACAACACACACACACACACACAACACACACAACGCATGCAACACACACACACACATTGTGCCACCAACTAAATCGGTAAATACTGCATCTTGGCAGCAGATTGTCTTGGAAACAGAGTTCCAAATAACTGCATCTTGGCAGCATGCAGATTATCTTGGAAACAGAGTTCCAAATAACTGCATCTCGGCAAGCAGATTGTCTTGGAAACAGAGTTCCAAATAACTGCATCTTGGCAGTTCCATGATCTCTGGCCATTAGCCATCACCAACAGTACAATTCAGTGAGCTACTTATCAAGGCCATGCAATTACACCTGTCGCTACAGAGACATGAACAGAGAGACTGGCAAGTGAATCATTCCTCTGGTGACCACACTCTTGATTGATCAACAGTAAGAAGTCTGAGCATGTGAAATCAGAGCTACAAAACTCTGCAGTCTGTGCTGTCAAGCGCCAAAGATCCAGACTTCCTTGTCTGTGGTCCCAAGCACTCTGCAACACTGCATGTCATGCCATAGAGTCAGGAACCTATCGATTTGTCTCTGGATACGTTTACGTAACAGCTGATTTATCTAATCATTTACAGGAAAGATATGAGGTGTAGATAATACACGCACACAAAAAATGTTGATTGTGTTTGAATGCAAAAAAAAAAAAACAGTGGCATTTTTCATATTTTTTTCTTCAAACCAAGAACTAGTTTTACCATACATTTTATACAGTACACAGACAGACAGACAGACATATTCCTGTTCATGTTCAAAGGCATTTTGAGAAGATTTCACATAACATGAAAATCAACTTTACTTTACTTTACTTTTATTGTTGTTTAAAGCCCAGCCAAATGCGCAGAGCCATATCAGGGCTATAACCGCTTCAAAACAAAACTTCAACAGGAAAAAAAAGAAAAGAAAATTAAGTACACATATCAATGCATTCGCGCACATAATCTAAGGACATGTCCCCGACATAGGACCATTCCGTCCGATTTATTGCACAGGGGAGATTTAAAAAACACACCTGAATACAAATATAAGCATACATAAGGACACCAAAACATATAAAAACAGGCATAAATTACCTAAAATTGCTTCAAAATATCTCACTTCCTTCGAGCCAAAAATGCACTTAATACATGTACCCAATTATCAATCCGAAGAAAAAGTACATAAGATTTTATCGAAAAAATACAGGTGAATGTACCATTAAGGCAGAAAATAAGTAGAAATGACAGAAAGCAAGGCAACAAGGCAGAAACAAAGAGAGTGACAGAAAAGAGGAAATTTCTAGCACAGAATTTCCAGAAGGTGAGGATACTATTTATACTGAAAGAGGCCCCGGCAACCCAACTGGGGGGAAAATCAACTAAATTACAGGAATGAAACATGGATAACAGGACTGACCGTACTTTTTTTTTTTAACCGTAAAACAACAACAGAGAAAAAGATACTAACCGTCAATGTACTTCTGTCATAAAGATGACAAATATCTTGGATTACTGACAATATTTACTAATATCAACATGCATTAATCAATGAAGTGATGCAGTTGTCATGAATCCATACAATGTGTTGTGCCCAACGAAACTGGCATTTGACAAGTGGACGCTTTATACTTGGCAAACCACACTTCTTGAAGACTGGTCACTTGATCTTGCCATGTGATGCTGCAGATCTTGAGCAGACATCATTACAACAGATATGAATCAGCTAAAAATAGCAATTAACTTTTTTCCTGAGCAAAACAGGGAAAGACTGTCTCATAAACTAGACACAGTAATGGAGTGAGGCTGTGCAGATCTCTTTTCAGAGCCATCATTACAACAGCAACGCAATCTCCTCTCTCTCAATGCTTTACCTTTCCCAATCCTGGACAAGGGGCTGGGAGGATTGAAAACCGCAAACTTTTCCCTGTGACATATCTGAACTTTTTCTGAGCGAACTACTGAAAGCAGCAGAATGTGAATAATCAAAGCATACTCAATTTACCTCGTCTTTTTCACGCTTTGTTCTGACATGGAAAACATGGGCCAGATGCTCGGAGAATTTTGGGTGCAGGAAATGCATGGTGTCAGATTCTTCCAGCCAGTCACAATCGTTAAGACAAAGTTCTCTGACTGGGTACATTCGCCCATGTCTGTCTGGCAAGTAGACATGGTCAATTTCATCCTCCTGAAGCTCTTTTTTTTCTGTTTTCAGAGAAGTTGCCAGGAGATCTGCCATCTTGAGAAAGATGCCAACATCAGAGTCAGACAGCTGACAGTGCCTTTTGTCATCCGTGAATTTCTGCATTGCCCGAAGCACGTCCGCAGCGGAA
This sequence comes from Monoplex corrugatus, assembly GCA_030674185.1. Taxonomy (NCBI): domain Eukaryota; kingdom Metazoa; phylum Mollusca; class Gastropoda; order Littorinimorpha; family Ranellidae; genus Monoplex; species Monoplex corrugatus. Next base: position 46,269,049 of record JAPXFY010000022.1, read on the forward strand.
AAGCTGAAGCCATGCAGAAACAAAATAATCAAAAACATTTGAATTAAATGTGCACTCTTTGACAAAGACAGACAGAGATAGCAAAAGTCAAACTACAGAAGAGAATAAAACAAAATATGACCACTGGATCTTTAGGGTAAAACATAAAACATTGAAAAGTAGCTTGTTTGTGAAAGATTCTTTGGAGTAATATAAGCACGACGTTTCAAGCCCAGGCCCTTTGTCAAGTGAAAGAAAAGTGGAAAATAAAGTGACGTGGAAAATAAAAATGACAGTACAAGCTACTTTTCAATGATTTGTGTTTTACAGGAGAGAATATAAATAGATCTGAACCCATCTGTAGACAGCTTACAGGGAATATTCCATTTTCCTTGGGTCTACATGTAACTTTCTGATCTCAGGGCAGACCCCAAAATGAGATATATCCTTGAGACCGTCATGTTCTGAAGACAAGAATTTGTTTTTGGTTTCTGTTCTGTTTTATATTGTTGGTTTGGTTTGGTTTGGTTTGGTTTGGTTTGGTTTGGTTGGTGTGGTGTGGTGTGGTGTGGTGTGGTGTGGTGTGGTGTGGTGTGGTGTGGTGTGTGGTCTGATTTGGTCTGGTCTGGTGTGGTCTGGTCTGATGTGGTCTGGTGTGGTCTGATCTGATCTGGTCTGGTTTGATCTGGTTTGATTTGGTCTGGTCTGGTCTGATTTGGTCTGGTTTGATTTGTTCTGGTCTGGTTTGGTCTGATTTGATTTGGTCTGGTCTCATCGGGTCTGGTTTGGTCTGGTCTGGTTTGATTTGGTCTGGTCTGGTCTGGTTTGGACTGGTGTGGTCTGGTCTGATTTGGTCTGGTCTGATCTGGTCTGGTCTGATCTGGTTTGATTTGGTCTGGTCTAGTTTAGTCTGGTTTGATTTGGTCTGATCTGATCTGGTCTGGTCTGGTATGGTCTGGTTTGGTCTGGTGTGGTCTGGCCTGGCCTGGTTGGTCTGGTTTGATTTGGTCTGGTCTGGTCTGGTCTGATCTGATCTGGTCTGGTCTGGTCTGGTCTGGTCTGGTGTGGTCTGGCCTGGCCTGGTTTAATTTGGTCTGGTCTGGTCTGGTCTTGGGGGGGGGGGTGAGAGTTGTGTGCCTGGCCAAGACCTTTCTGCTTTGGCATCTCATCAATAGAAACAACAATGGCAAAGATCCTCTGATAAAAAAAAAGTTGGGAAAAAACCCAAATGGTTTGTACTGTGAAAATTTGACAGGTCTCTGCCTAATGTTTCCTAGGAGCAGTCTACAATGGCTAGAAAAAAACCACACACACACACACAAAGTCAGATAAAGTCATATTTATCTTCTAAACAAATAATAAAGGAGCTTGTGCCCTACTTACAAATCTGAAGTGGATCTACCATACGGAGATCAAAATTACGTACAAGCTAATATATATCTATCTATCTGTATATATTATATATATATATGTGTATATATATATATATATACACATGTTCTCAAAGGCTGGGATTGTGCACAATCAAAAGTACTGGAGTGAATGAATGATCTGATTTATGAACCAGCCTTCACACATTACCCCAACCCCCCGGCTGTGGATGGGTACCTGACTTCTTAAAGTACAGGTAAACTGAAGCAGCCAAAAGAAATCAAGGTTTCTAAACACCTCAGTCAACAATAACCGCACGGGTTACAGACAAACTTTTGCCTATTACAAATACCTAGTATAAAACAGCTTACCTTGACTGTACCCCAAGAAAGCGGAGAAGCTTTTCTGATGATAGCTCAAAGGGTACAAATGTGAGATACGGAGCAAATTCATCGCGCCATCCAAAAGCCAAGTGTTCTGCTTTTTCAAAACCTTGTTTGGTCCACACCACACGCTGTCCTTTCATCTTTTCTATAACCTGTCTGTGAACAATGTATTGATCATTCAGATCCAAGCCACAGAAATCGTTTAGATACTCATATATCTCTTTGCATATTTTTCGTATGGTCTCCACGTCTTTCACTCTGTTCTCGGTCAAATTAAGGCAGCTCTCTGATATGAGAAGTAACTGATCTACTGTAAGTTCTGTCAACAATGTGTTCTCGACCAGCGACTTGTAACGATGGACTCCGAGTCTCTGAAGAATTTTCCAGGTTCCTGGGTTCAAGTCTAATTTTTGTTCATCTAACACCGCTGCTTTGCTGCCGACAAATGTTTTAAACTTTTGAGAAAAGGCACTACATGGAGCAGCAAACATCTTCCCTTCACCAAACCAAGGCAATGGCCAATCATCTGGTTTCTGCAGTACAGGCAGAAATGTGACAGAAGAAACTGAAGAGATAATGTCTGATGAAAGATCATTCTTTTCAGAAAATATCACAGTCAGGTACTCCAAAAACTTCTTCGAACGATTAAATGACTTCTCTTTGGATGTGCGAGCAAGTACTTCCACCGATTTCGCCCGGTTCAGTATCTCCTGTGAGTTTAGAATGTCTTCCATCATTCCTAACTTCACTAGACGACTCAGTGTATCGGAGCTGCAGAAATCTATTTCTGCATCATGTTGAGGAAACCTTCCTTCTTGTTCATCAAAGAGGGATGCTGCAGAACTGCTTGGATTTATGAGCTGTGCTGGAGTGCTGAGACGCCCATCAGGACGGCATGGAATACACTTGTGGGATCTGACCAGGTCCTGCAGCACCATGTTGTCAGACAATACAGCATATAGCACCAGCTGGTTTCTATCACCAGCATCCACAGCAGGATCTTCATGAGCAATTTTGGGAAACAGAACTTCTTCAAAGAACTGTTCTTCCGTAATGACTTTGTCCTCAAAGGCTTCTGCTTGCCAAGCCTCTATGTTCTGTGTCACACACAAAGGTATATCAATCAAAGTAAAAGACTGCCACCGAGTTGTTCCCCAAAACTTCCTGAGTATCTTAAAAGCCACTGTACCGACCTGCGTATCCTTAAACTTGGGGTCAAGAAAGAATGAGTCAGCGAATGTCACACCCCCTTCCGCATGATGGAAGACTCTAAAGTGATCTTGAATCATGAGCTGGTAGAAGCAGCGGATGAGCGCACCCTGTGGACTGTTGGTATCATCAGTTGTCTGTGCTGAAGACTGAGGCCACATCTTGTAGTACTGTTCATCCGTTGTCTGGGTGTCAACAACACTCTCTAGGGCAACCAGGTAAGCTCTAGGTATGGGGTCAGTGAACAATGCCATGTTCCATCTGGACAGACAAAAATAATGACAATGTAGTAAATGGTTTGTGTTTACTATGAAGCAACATCAAACTAGCAATAATGTCAATATCTGTGACTTCACAATAACTATTGTACACCAATCAACCAAATGATCTATAAACTCATAAATAGATAAGAGTTATTGTTACTGTTAATTTTGTTTAGAGCCCAGCCGAATGCATAAAGCCATATCAGAGTTATAACTATTTCAAAACATACACAATACTTCAACATGAAAAAAAAGACGAAGAAAATTCAGTACACATATCAATGCATTTGTGCACATAATCTAAGGACATGCCCCTGACCACTCTGTCAAATTTATCACACACAGGGGAGTTAGAAAACATACCTGAATACACATTCAAACATAATTAAGGACACTAAACATATATAAGAATGGGCCTATACTACCTAAAACTGCTTCTGCATATCTCATTTCCCTAGAGCCAAAAATGCATTTAATGTACATGTACCCAATTATCAATCCTGAGTATGTAAGACTTTATTAAACAATATTGTGAATGGACCAGCAAGGCAAAAAACGACAGGAAGAAATGACAGAAAGCAAAGGAGGAAGGAAGAAACAAGGAGAGTGACAGAAAAGAGGAAATTTCTAGCACAGAATGTCCAGAAGGTGGGGATATTATTTATACTGAAAGAGTCCCTAGCATCCCCACAGGGGAAATAAATAAGAGTAAATACTGACCAAACACCATCAAATCAGGTAGATGACCTAAATACCTGGTGCATTATTCACACAAAATGGCAGTTCAGAGAAATAGGGAGAGGGATTCAGAAGGCGAATGCTGTTAAATGCCAACTGGTGCCACTTCCCTCCCACAAAAACACCCCAATGGAGGTGTAAAGGCAATCGATAAACAGCACAGTTGTTCCAACCCACTCTTTACTGGTCAATGCAAAATAAAATCTGCATGCAAACTGAGATGCTTTAAGACAGACCATAAGTGTCACAAGAAGAGATAAAATCAAAAATGAAACAGTTAGGGAGATGCTGAAACTGTGCTAGTCATGAAGTTAGTTGACAAAAAGAAATTTGAAATGGTTTGGACATGTGATCAAAACGCCAACCAATCAACTGCTGTAAGAGCAGTCTATGCAAGAGACTCAGGTTTCAAGAGCAGAGGAAGACCAAGGAAGAGATGGCTGGATGGTGTGAATGAGGCGTTACAACAACACAATCTCTTAACATGGAAGCCACGCATACAGCCCAGATCCATCAGCTGCATTCCCCCTCCACATCCTTACAGGGTACCAAAGGAAGGGGGAAATCCATAAATTCATAATGATAATTCTATATATAACAAGATAAGATTTTATTTTAGCCCAGTGCACAGACACAAGGAAAATGTTTTGGCTATGCATACAATCACACTCACATCTCCACAACAATGACAATGTTCAACATCATAAAAGACATATTCTCGTCTAAAAGCACATGTGTGAATAGATGTTAAAAGAAATAACGAAAGAATGAAAAGACATATTCATCGGTCATCCACGGAATCAAAGAAACACACACACACACACACACACACACACACACACACACACACACACACACACACACACACACACACACACACACACACACACACACACACTCTTTCTTTCTCTCTCACACACACACACACACACACACACACTCACTCACTCACTCATGCCATGGCGCACAAGTCCGAGACACCTTAGCTGGCCACTATTTGGTTCTGTCCAGCGGGCTATTAATCACGCACATCCTTCCATTCCACTCTCCACACCACCCTCACCGTAAACACTAATCAAACAGAACTCTTGATGACATACCCATTGGTTCATGTCCATTATGGCACATGGTCAGTTCATCACTACATGTCTCCAAACTCTACATGCTGCAAGGGCACCACTGATGATTTTGTGATGAGTTTCCTCCATCTCTCCCAGTCCTCTGCTACTGCCTGGGGACTGCTGAAGTTCAGGCTTGCCTGTTCTCAGATGTCATCTTCCTGTTTCACTGCGACCTTCCTCTTCTTCTTCTCCCTAGGACTGCCTTGAAGGTTGGTTTCTGCAAGGTCTGAAATCTTGTGACATGTCCGTTCCACTTCATTTTGCATCTTTTTACTGTAATCCAAAGATTTTCACACTGGCCAACGGCTTATTTGATATAATTCTGTACAGTCATGTTGGGCATACGGTCCGAGTATGTGATGTGGAGAATCTTTTGACCACACTCATTTCTGTGGCTTGGATCCTCTTCTTGAAGTCAGCTGTAAGAGTCCAATGCTTCACAAATGTAAGGGGAAAAAGGACATGACAAGGGAACGCATCAATCTTATTTTACAGCTGAGCAAGCTGATGTCATTTCTCCATACCGGCTCTAGTCCTGTGAGTGCTGTTATTGACTGTGCAATCCTGGAAAGCATTTCAGGTTTGGGACCGTTATCTGTGACAGTTGCTCCCAGGCATATTAAAATAGTGCACTGTCTCCAGCTGTTGTCTCCTGACTCTGATGGCAGTGCTGATGCTATTGGTGCTGTTGGTCATCCACTTGGTCTTCTCAGAACTGATCTCCATTTCAAAGGCTGTTGCAGAGTCAATAAGGCACCCCACCACACTGGCTAATTCCTGTTCACTTTAAGTCAAGCCATAGAAATCATCGGCCAAACATAGGTTGCACTGCTCTGCCACCAGCACTATGTTCCTGCTTGATTTTCCAGCGCATCAGACATACTTCTTTCTAGGAAGATGTTAAAAATAGAGAGTAAAAGTAAACAAGCCTATTGAACTCTGATGTTTGGAACCAGTCACTTTAGCAGACATGTCACAGAGACACACCTCCGTCAGTTGGCGTAGACTATGGATGACGCGCCTTGTGTCGTGTCAAGTTGATGCCTCTGGAGCAGTGTGGCTGTGGCTGGTAAGGCCGATACCGGAAAGGCAATCTCTGCCACATCAAATGCATAATGGATGCTGGCCATGGGATTGCCTTCACAGGAGCTCGCTTTCCACCTGGCTCTCTTGTCCGCAACTAAGGTCTGGATTTTCTTTTCCCACGACCTGAGTTGTTTCTGAGCACACTGCGCCATCTGTTGCAGTCAGCTGCTGTGTCTTCCCAGCTCTCTGCACTGATGTCCAGAGCTTTCATATCACACCTGCAGGCATCTTTGTATCGCAGCTGGGGGCGGCCAACAGACCTCTTGCCAGGTTACATCCATCCTCCACCCAACACACAGATTCAGTTTCTCAAGACGACGTCTCCAATGTCACAGGTGCCATGTGTATGGTGATCATGGCACATGCCTTAAGCCTGCACATAAACCCATGAGCTGGCCAGGTCCTGAGGCCCTAACTAGACTATGTTTTATCTAGTCCACATTTTATACTGGTATTTTATCAGCCTGTCATTGGAACAATCTTGGTTACATGTAAATGACAAGTGTATCTCTGTACTTTACCTTCAAAGAAAGGAACATATTATGAATAGTAAATGAATAAATAATTAAAGGTCTGAATCACAACAACTAACTCTTCTGTAAAACCTCGTCTCACATGACAGAAAAACACCCAACCCCCCACCCAGTGAATGCACAAATGCTCAGCTGTCTATCAACTAGGTGAAGACAATATTTTCCTAATCATAGATAGGTATGTAAGTAGGTAAGTAAGTATGTAAGTAAAGTATGTAAGTGAATAAAAAGTAACTAGGCGAATAAACAAATACAAAATAAAGGAGTATGTAGATAACTGAACAGGTAAGAGATGAAAATAACAAATAACAGTAAATGCATGCATATACTCACATGCCCACACACAGACATACACACATACATTCATACATACATACCCATATCCACACAGCATGATGGCCATAAACAACAACTACAACATCAACAGCAACAACAACATCAACAGCGACAACAATTACAACAGCAAAGAGGAAACACCTATCTATACATATCATGACAAAACTTACAGACATATCTGGACAATTGTCAACAAACAGCCCACAAACACACATAGAGATGGTTTGGCAAACTTGCTTGTTCTCCAGTTGTCTTTTCCTTTTCTTCACTTTTCCTTTGTCTCTGTTTCAGGTAAAGCCCAAACACTTTCCATTCCATGCTGTAAGAGTCTGTGCAGTGTTACTTTTGAGATGATACCAATGTAGGTCTGATTAATGATAGCTCTTGTTTTTCCTTTCATAGTGGATTTCCGGCCACTACCGCTATCTATTCCTTTTTGGGTAAGACATTCGATGATATGATGACTCACATTTTGTTCACGAAGGTATACATGAGTTAAAGCGTCTAAGGCCCTCAGACTTTCCCAGATGGAGAATTTTTGTTGTAGTGACACTGCCTGCCAATTTATCGGCCCGTTCATTTCCCTTAACACCAGTGTGTCCTGGGTAGTAGATCCACATGACATTTTTTTAAAGTCGACTACTGTTCATTGATTTGTGCCATTCTGGGGTCCCTACTCCATTTTGCACTTTTTGAAGTAGATTTATCGAGTCAATCAGGATGAGGGCTTGGCTTTCTTTCATGTCATCATCAGTAAGGTTAACCACTGTAGTGCATGTGTGACTGCCTCAATTTCCATCATTAGACTGGAGGTGGTGATATCATATGTAGCATTTTCTTCATGTTTGAGCATATAGCCAAGCCAGCGCAGGCTGCGTTGTCTAATCAGTGTGTGCATGGTGGGGAGACCAGCTACAGCAAGGACCTGGGCATTTGGCACTTTTCGCTCCACTTGATGCCCAAGATGCGGCGAAGGCAGCGCAAGCAAAAGCTGTTCTGCTTTTGCTCTTGTTTAGCATACGTTGTCCATGTATCGCTGCCATACAGTACAGTGCTGATGATGCAGGCATTGTACACTATCTTGGTCGGAGGTGTCAACTTTGGGTTCTCCCAGATGCGAGCAGTAAGTCGGCCTGAAGCTGTTCCAGCCATGCCAATGCACTTGTTCATCTCGGCATCACAGGACAGATTGTTGCTGATGATGGACCCAAGGTATGTAAATTGGTGGACGATATCAAGGTCCTAGTTGTCAATGGAGATGACACGTGGGGTGTCCATGTCTTAGCTCAGCACGTCCGTCTTTTTCAGCCCGATGGTTAAACCAAAGTCTTAGCAGGTTTGGGAAAATCTGTCTGTGAGACACTAGAGATGTTGCTCAGAGTGTGAGATAATGGCAGGAGCATCGGCGAAGAACAGGTCTCTGATAATGGCCTGGCAACATTTGTCTTTGCTTTCAGTCTTGTGAGGTTGAAGAGTTGCCTGTTGGATCAGGTGCACAGGTATACTCTTTCCATTGCAGTCCCAAAAGCATGCTTCAGGAGCATGGGTAAGATGATGCCGAATAGGGTGGAAGCAAGGACACAGCCTTGCTTGACGCCACTTTTGATTTCAAAGGGTCCAGACATGCTGTCCTTGTACCAAATGGCCGCCTTCATATTGTTGTGGAATGACTGATCAAGTTGTGCAGCTTTGGGGGAAGGGCATCCTAATTTTAGAAGAATGTTGAACAGTCCATCCCTGCTGACCCGGTAAAATGCCTTGGTGAGGTTGATGAAAGCGATGTAGAGAGGCTTTCACTGTTCCCTGCATTTCTCCCGTAGATGACGAAGGGAAAAAATCATGTCCACTGTGGAGTGTTCTGATCGGAACTACACTGGGACTCTGGGAAGACATGCTCAGCTAGCTTTTGGAGATGCACTAATACAACTTGGGCGTACAGTTTCCCTGCGATGTTCAATAGAAAAACGCCCCTATAGTTGTTGCAGTCACTGATTCATGTTCATTTTCCGTCAAGCCGTTGAAATGATCGGTAAAACATAAGCTGGGACTGTTCTACCACCAGTACTAACTGTTCCTGCAAGCTCTCTCAGTACATCAGACATGATTCCTTCCATGAAGATGTTAAAAATAGTGGGTAAAAGTAAACAAGCCTACCGAACTCTGACTGATGTTTGGAACCAGTCATTTCAGCAGACATGTAACAGAGACACACAAAGACATATATAATTACATGTACCTGTGCAAGCAAATCAACATGTTGGCAAACGCACATGTAAACACTGACACAGGTTTACAAACAAATCAATGAAAAACACACAAATAGCATCCAATCATATGAATACAATACAGACAGTAAGAAGAAGACAAGTAATGGTACTGTTTGATGGAAATCAGTTCTTACATGTTTTGAAAGCTCTCATAAAACAGGACAAAGACTGCAAATAACTAATATCTCTGGGAAGCACTTTCCATTGTTGTGGTGCACAGAAAGAGAATGAATATTGGCCAAAAATCTTAGTCTTTGTCTTATCAAAATTTAGACTATTACAAATTCTCTCCTTGCTGGGTGCCCCCAGTTCATTCTCGCCAAACCAAGTTAAAAATGTTAAATTTGTTTTCTGATCAAGAAAGAAAGAGATTTTGTCCATAATATGAACAGAACTGGAAAAAGACTGAGCTTTGTGGAACACCTAGCTGTAAATCAGCATATAAAAAATTACAGTCATTGCAAAAAGTTTGTTTTCTGTGACTGAGGTAGCACCTGAACCGTGCAAATACTGTAGTGGTATTATCACATGATGAATGTATAGAATGCATTTATCTGATGACTGGAACTGTCTAGGGGTACAAATGGTGAGGAGATCACAAATATAGGCTTTGGAGAACAAGTTTCACAGAGTTGAGAGCCACAACACTACCCAGGCTTGAGCTGGAAGGCAATGAACTTTGTTAAGAAGGGAAAGAACATTTCCATATTTGCGAGCCAGGAAAACCAGCTCTGCAGTAGAATTTTTGACTTCTATAGCTTGGCAAGAATGAACTGCAGTAACCCAGAAAGGAAAGAACTGTAACAGTCTTAATTCTGATAGGACAACGGCACTGACCAGTAATTCTATTGCATGAGAGGTCAGGTATGGGCAGATAACGCTAATGCTGCAAATCTCTAGATAGGCTGAACAACAATTGTTGGAGGCATGAGACTCAAGTGCCATATCTTTACAGATTGTAAAAGATACGTCTATACATATACATATATATGAATGTGTGAATACATTGTTAGTACTGCCAACACCTGTGGAAATTGTCTGTGCAAGTACAGAAGACGTATTTTTTTACCTGATGAAGAGTTTTTCTTTTGTCATCATTTAGTTTAAATATGCTCTCTGTCATCCATTTGTTTTTATGAAATACTGTTCTCAATAGTTCTCATTTTAGAACAAATCTTGTATAAAGGACAAGAATCATAAAGTTTTGTATTGTCCGCAAATGACTGACTGGAGAAAGAATGTTTTCTGATCAACAAAGAACGAGGTTTTATATGTATAACATGAACAGAATTGGGCCAAGGACTGAGTCTGGTGAACAACTGATCGTACATCAGCATACACTAAACTATAGTCATTGCAAGGTTTGTTTTCTGTGTCTGATGTACTTGAACCATGCAAACACTGTGCAAGTATTATCACATCAACAACATAGAACATTATTACCATGTAAGCTCAAACAGTTACAGATTAATTTCCCAACTAAAATAGTTATAAAGTAAATACAAAATGAAAACTGAATATACGTCATGAGGATAATTATCTTTATTCTATTGCATGAGAGGTCAGGTATGGGCAGATAACGCTAATGCTGCAAATCTCTAGATAGGCTGAACAACAATTGTTGGAGGCATGAGACTCTGAATTATACAAAAGATACATAGACGATTGCATTGGCATGACATCCCTCGATCATGACCAACTTTTACAATTCATCCACTACGTTCAAACGTTTCACCCATCCATCAAGTTCACATATGAAATTTCAAACACATCCATAAGCTTCCTGGATATCGAAGTTTCCCTTCAATCTGAACAACTAGTCACTACAGTCCACTACAAACCTACAGATTCACATTCCTACCTGGACTACCAGTCATCTCACACTTCCAACACCAGAAACAGCATTCCCTACTCGCAGTTCTTGAGACTACGACGCCTCTGCTCAGACGAAGACAATTTTCAGGACAAAGCAGTTGAAATGACTAGATTTTTCCTGCGCAGACATTACCCACCCGAGGTCATCAATGAAGCCTGGAAAAAAGTCAGCTCTGTCTCTCGGCCAAATGCCCTCCATTCAAAGCCCAAAGCTGTCACAGAGGATCGGCCAGTCCTCAGTCTAGTTTACCACCCGTCCGTGCACCTCATAAAAAGGATCATCTTGTCCAACTGGAACATTTTGCGATCCAGTCCCACTACAGGTGAAACCTTTGACAAGCGCCCTTTGCTCGTCTACAAGAGAGACACCAATCTCCGCGACTTGCTGGTGCATTCGAATCTCAGCAAACCAGTCAGCCAACCTCCAGGAACCTCTCCATGCAACAAACCTAAATGCAAGACTTGTCCTTTCTTGTGCTCAGCCACCACAGTCAAAGGCCCCAAATCTCATATGAGAATTACAAAACATTTCAACTGTCAAACTTATAACATTGTCTACTTGATCAGCTGCTCTAAATGTTCCCAATTGTATATTGGTGAAACTGGACGCACTCTTGACACACGTTTCAAAGAACACTTGGCTGATATCCGCCACCAAAGGGATAAAACTATCCCCAATCACTTCAACCAATCAGACCACTCAATCAATGACATCCGAGTGAAAGGTCTGTGGCTTCTACACAATAACAGCACCATAGACAGGAAAGACAGAGAATCCCACCTCATAAATAAATTGGAACACGCAAACCACATGGTCTTAACGACAAACCATGAGTAACAAAATTCAGACATGCCGTTTCATGTCTCTTCCTGTTCCCACGCCTACCAGATTCTTGGCACCGGGCACAATCTACTCCCTTATCTCTTGCCCTGTGCCTTCTTCAGAACAGGGCTATACCGATATAGCATGGCCACTTCTCAAAATTGCAGAACTTATCTCACTTCCCTTTTGACATCACAGTTGCCTCCCCTCTCCCCTTTTCTTACTACTGCTCATGATGACATGGGCATTCCATCTCTTACCCACTGGACGAGGCGGCAGGGAAGTTTTTAGTCCCGTTTTTATTATCCATTGTTTGGTGTCTGTGATTTGTCTGTGACCGTGCGTTCGCGCTTGACAAAGGCTAGTTGGCCGAAAATTTGCGCTTGTTTTGTTTTGTTTTGTCTTGTTGGAGATGCGCTTACATTGATTTTCTTGTTCTTCTGGTTTGTGTTTGCTTGGGCGCAGGCAGTCACTCTTGTTTTGGATCTTTATTCTATGTTGAGAAACAATGATATGTAGTTGTACCATTCCGTGCTGAACAGCTGCGAACAAAAGTTTATCTTGTCATTATACTGATCAAATTTGAAACTCATGTTCAATTGTTTTCAAAAACCAGATACACTTGTTTGACAGAATTTTGTGAAAATTTTATGTTAATCGCACTGTGACACTGTTCACTGAGTAAGTATTTTGGTCTTCTACTATGTTCTACAAACCTGAACACACGTACTGTTCCACGAAAATGTCCCACATATTACATATTACACCATGTGCAAACTGTCATGGCTGTTAAACTGATTATGTTTAATAGAACAGTTATGGTAATACTATTGTGAAATATTCTCATTTGCAACCACTTCAGTTTCATGTCCTTAAATTTATGAATTTTCATACATATGTTTCCACAAAACAACAACATCAATATTGATTTTCTAACACCACTTCAGACAACACTGCTGGCTGAGTCCAAATGAGTTTGGAATATAGCACTATATGAAAATGGTTTATCATTATGTAATAATAATGCCTGCATTGTGTGGGTAAACAACCAGAACAGCAGAAGTATAATGCATTGTTGACAGGATCACAAGAACACACAAGTCAAAGCATAAATTACAACAAACATTTTCTGAACTTCCATTAAAAAGATCAAGAAAGTAAGATCATCCTACTGACTGACCCTCCAAATCTGTTGTCCAGGAGTAGTCTTGTGCGATCAGACGTCAGGCAAAAGGGGGCGTTGATGTGAACAGGAAGTTCACACTTGTTTATTTCTCTTGCCAGAGGAAGAAAGCAGAATAGATGGCTGCTTTCAAAAAATCCTTCAAAATCAAAGAAAAAAAAACACATGAAAACAAAAAATTTGTGCTTCAGTACGAGAGAAGACTGGCCAAAATTTTGAGGATTTTTTAAAAGAAATGACACAAAGATGACCATGAAACAATTGTGTACTTGTGATTAGATAACCATAAGTATCTACAATGACAAGTTGACAAAGAGGTGGAGGTCACGTTTTCCAGTCTGACTGCATGCATTTACATGGCTACAAATCATACTCGTGAAATTTAATTATGTGGCTGTGGCATGTGATTTCCACCCAGATGTGAATGGGTACCTGACCTTTTTCAGGGCTGGGGGGAAAGGTAAAGCATTGACAGAGAAGAGGTAGGCAACCACCCTCATAATGCTGGCCCAGACAGAAACTGAGGTCTCTATCACCTTGTTTCTCTTAAATTATTATTATTATTATTATGAACATTTAGTACGCCTAATCAAATTAATGCCCTAGGCGTTTACAATGGCAAAACATATAACCAGAATCACAAGCACACACACACACGCCCACAGAAGCACCCACACACACACAAACACACACACACACACACACAACACACACACAGCATGACATGCAAATACAATGACACATTGACACTAAGACACTATAATGTCACCATTACTTTACATGGGGGGAAGGGGGCAGAGATTACCAGTTTTGGGAAACAGGTGAGTTTTGAGGGAGCGTTTGAATGTGGACAGAGAGGGTGAGTATCTAAGAGAGCGAGGTAACTGATTCCAGATGGTTGGAGCTTGATAGGAAAAAGAACGCTGCCCAAACCTTTTAGTGCGGACTATGGGGATACTATAGAGACGGGTATCAGATGAGGACCGCAAAGCTCGAGATGGCGTGTAGAGATGTAACAGATGGGTGAGATACTCAGGACAGGAAGACTCAATAGATTTGAAGCAGAGGCAGGCAATCTTGTAGGATATTCTTTGCTGAACAGGGAGCCAGTGGAGAGAACAGAGCAATGGCGTAACATGGTTAAATTTTGAAGAGCGGAAGATGAGACGGGCAGCATGATTTTGAACTTTCTGAAGTTTGTTAATGAGATGAGAGGGGGAACCAGAAAAAAGAGCATTACAGTAATCGAGACGGGATAGAACAAATGCACAGACAAGAGCCTTTGTCGTGTCTTCTGAGAGGAGGTGGCGGATAGAAGCAATTCGGCGGAGTTCAAGAAAACAAGTCCGACAGACGTTGCTCACATGCTGGTGGAAGGACAGGGTTTGATCAAGAGTTACACCAAGGTTACGGGCAAAATGGGAGAGAGGGATAGATGAGTCAACAAGTGTGACAGAGGTTGGAAGAGAGGGGTGATTTTGGAGTTTGGGTGGGGTGATCAAGATCAATTCGGATTTCTCTTCATTTAATTTCAGTTTGTTATCAGTCATCCAATCCTTCAGGTCAACCTTAACTTTTCTAACACCACAGAAGCCAGTGATTTCAGTCTCAATCACAAGACTGCTCCCGCTGATGCACAAAATGTGTGTCATTTGCACACTAAACCATTATTTCACTCGCTGAAATGTTGTTTTATGCACGCTCTTCACCCTCTGAATCTAAACTTTAAAGGTGGGCTCATTCTCTAAACTTCTGCTCAGCAGCGTAACCATCGGAACTGTCCGAGCTAAAAACATCCTCATGTCACCACCATACTTCGACATTAGGCTTTTGATTGGTCAGATCTAGCCTACAACCCTTCATCTGTCATTCAGTGAAACCGGAAATCGTAACGTCTTTGCTCGAAGCTAACAAAGTCCTGACAACAATGGTGAAAGTAGTGATCCCAAAAAAGCCAAGAATGATGAAGAGAATACAGAAAAGATCGCTATTTTGTTGTGTGTGTGTGTGTGTGTGTGTGGTGTGTTGTGGGGTGTGGTGTGTGTGTGTGTGTGTGTGTGTTTTTGTGTGTGTGTGTGTGTTTGTGTGTGTGTGTGTGTGTGTGTGTGTGTGTGTGTGTGTGTGTGTGTGTGTGTGTGTGTGTGATGTGTGTGTGTGTGCGTGTGTGTGGTGTGTGGTGTGTGTGTGTGTGTGTGTGTGTGTGTGTGTGTGTGTGTGTGTGTGTGTTGTATGTGTGTGCGTGTGCGTGTGGTGGTGTGTGTGTGTGTGTGTGTGTGTGTGTGTGTGTGTGTGTGTGTGTGTGTGTGTGTGTGTATGTGTGTGTGTGTGTGTGATTTTTATTAGCTGACACATATTCTTCCACTCATTAGTAATCAGTGCTTTCTTCATAGATTGTACAGGCTTAGCATGATTGACCAACAAATGATTCCATAAAATCATGTTTTAAAGTTTTGTTACAGACTGTATATGCTTAGAATGACTGACCAACAGGTAACATCATAAAATCATATATTAAAATATTGCTTTGTTATCCACATTTCCAGAGTAAAAGACTCTCTTAAAGGTAAAAGTGAAGGTGAAAATACCCTCTAAAATTTCAGATAAAGGGTGAAGCCACTCTCTTCACCAGCAAGCCAAGAGTGACTATATACAGGGATTTTCCTTCGCCCTACCCTGGCCCCTCCTTCTACAGACTTTCGACTCATGCTTTGAGCATTAGATGACACTGTGCTAATCGCAGAAAATGAAAAGGACCTACAAAACCTTGTGAACATAATAGAAATAAAAAGCAAAAATAAAGGACTGGAACTAAATAGCAAGAAGACGAAAGTCATGGTAATCACTAAAAAAAAAACACTTGAAATCCCCTGATGCAATATAACAGCAAACAGCACAACTTTGAGATAGGTTGCTAAGTTTAAATATCTGGGAACGGTCATCTCACCAGATTGCAGATGCACATCAGAAATAGCCAGTAGAATCGGCCAAGCCAAAATAGCATTCAAGAAGATGAAAAGCATTCTTACCATCAGGCAGAGTTCCTGAATGTTATATAGAACCAATACTGTTATACGGTTGACAGTTCCATGGACAGCAAAGAAAACAAACCAGACAGTCTTAATGGAGGCTGACACAAGAACATCATTCATAACGAAGATCTGGAAAAGACAGACAACATTTACAGGCCATTTTATGAGGAAAAGGGAATTAGAGCACCTGGTCACAACAGGAAAGCTGGAGGGCAAGAGAGCACCATAGTATTCTTATTTCTTGTTATACATAAGTTTGATATTATGGTTGTCCAGTAGTGGAGTATTTAAACAGATTTTGGCAGTCAAAAATGTCGTCACGCTGCATACAGTTACATGTGCCCACATCAAAACGAGTTGTTTTTTAACGTCTATCGGTCAATTGATTTTTGCTCAGAATACCTTATCTGCTTCTGAAAAGTATGTTTACAGAAACTTTGAGTTATCATTTATTTACTCATTCATATATTTTGTGTGGATTGATAGTAATTGTCTGAATACTTAAAAATACAATGATACTAACTGCCTGAATATTTGAAAATACAGCTAGCATCTCTTTCAGCAAGGTTTCTTTTTCAGTGATTAAAATTGCTCACATTTCTCATTTAAATGAAGACTATGACAAGGTGTTTTCTAACGCCTATTGGTCGATTGATTTTTGCTCAGAATACTTGATTTGCTTTTTGAAAAGTATGTTTACAGAAACTTCGAGTTATCATTTACTCACTCATTTATATGGACTGATAGTAACTGACTAAACATTTAAAAATACAGCTACAATTCCTACTCATTTATGCGCACTGATAGTAACTGGCTAAATTTTATAAATTCAGCTACAATTCTATTTACTCATTTATGTGGATACATAGTAACTGACTAAATATTAAAAAAATACAGCAAGGTTTGTTCAGTGACTAAAACTGTTCATAGTTCCAATATAAACAAACACAATTGAAAATGATGTAACCCATGATAATCCTTGCGTTCTACAGATTTTCATAATGAACAATACATTTATGTTTGCTTTGTAGATCAGAAACTGCAAAGAATGCACATACAAACACTTATCAAACCCATCATGATTACCAGAGGTACTGATCTTTGTGCAGGCTCATGCAGCCGTCTTTGCAGTTCATTGTATGATTATATAAGCATGTATGTGCGAATGCCAGTAGCATTTCTCATCTGGTCTGGTCATGAGCAGATGGCAGTAAAACAAGAGTAACACCAGCATTGCCTTCCCCGGCTCTCTTCCGTCAAGACTCTCATCATCACCTGTATTCTTCTGTCCTGGTCTGTCCTGCATCCTTAATATCCCAACACAATCATAACATACATAGATATAGATATGTATAGTTAATACTATTACTATCATTGGTACATTTGTATGTTGTTATTATTGTTGATTACTGTTGGTGTTGGGGATTGACATGTCTGCTTTCCATAGGTCTGTCTGTGTCGCCTGACACCTCTCAGCAGACCAAAAAGGTTGGGTGTCAAGGCTTGATTTCAGGACTTTGGTATAAACTTGATAATATGACTCTTGCTGATCACACTGCTGCCTGTACATTTTCCAATACTGTGATTCCTTCCTTGTTAAAGTGTTATCTGAAAAATATCTATCCCGCAACTGAGTGACTTTTTTTAAGGAAGAAAAAAAAAAACACTTTGAAAATGGCACATTTTCAACAACCAATTTATCTCTTCATTTCTGCAACAGAACTGCCGAACCGCAAAAATATGACTGTCAAGTGTGTAAAGTTTTATGAAGGCTGATCTTCACTGTTTAGGAAAAGGTTTTGCTGAAACTGTGATTCAGTTTTCGAGATTTTTCTTGAAAAGACGAATCAAAGGGTTACCATCTTCCAAAAACCATATCTCAGGAAGTAAACATTTGATCTTAAAATGGTTTCACCATTAGAAAAATCGTATAAATTACATTTTAGATTCTGCATACTCTAAAAATGACCACCAAGTGCCAACTCGATTTTTAGATGTTTTGAGATATGTACTTTTCTGAAAATTACAATCTTTTTTGATCATTTTCATACACAATCATATGTAACAGGCCAAAAATGTGGAAACTGTGGCCCTTTGAAATGTCATATCCCGGACCATGGCTTACACTACATGTTTAATCATTCAAAAGTATGCAATTTGATCAAAAGAATGGTCCAATTTTCATCATCTAGATCAAATAAAAGCTTGACTATTACAGTTTAATGATACTTTTAAGCAAAATTTGCACAAACAAACAAAAGTTTTGTAGCTAAGGAGTGCGTTTCTCTTGAAAAGTGAAAATCACCCAGATTGACGCTCACCATCCATTTTTGCCTGTACTGCTGTTCCATCTCAGTTTAGCCACTGATTTCAGGCTGACAGGTCACAAGTTATATTTATGCCATGTACTGACTAGCTGGCTATCTCAAACACGAGCACAGAACACTGCACAAATTCACACAAGCACTTCAATCAAATGCATTTAATCAACAAACAAGAAGACAAATCTGATGGAGACAGATAAACCAACAGAGACACTGGAGGAGAAGAGAGATAGCATATTATCACAGCATTCGTGTGTAACCACAAGAAGACAATAAAGTAAAATCTGACATACCTTTTGAACATGAAGATATAGGCAAGACACTGCCTTCACCGTCAATGTGAATACCCACTGCAGCCAAAGGCAGCAAGCCTTTTTTCCGATTAGATCTTGCAATGTCGCACGATTCTCTCTGTCCTGTTGCCCAGGCAATGCGAAAGGTGCAGTTGTGGGTAGCGTTCTCTGAAATGTCTTGAGCAGAAAGAGTAACCGTTTTTACTACTGGATCTTTTCCCAGAGTCATCCATTCATTCTTGCCGCAGCTCGTCCAAAGCTTGGAAAAGTGATCCAGAATGTTGACACTTGCTGCAGGCTGTGGTGTCAAAGGACCGTCTGGGATTCGTTTCACCACCATCAGACACTGAGCTTCTGCTGGATCTGAGAAGTCATCTGGCAAATAATGGAGTTCTACACGCATCAAATGCTGAAGGAACAACAGCAAATTGCCAGCTTTCCCCTTTAGATCGTTGATGAAGCTACTCCATTTCTCCTCGGTAAACTCTTCTTTACACAGCTCACTTCTTCTTGCCTGGCTGGTTGTCCTGAAGGGAAAGCGGAACAGTGTGCCAGGAAAGTGTTTCCCTCCTTGATCCATGATGTTACATCCAAACACTCCCTGAAAAGGCCGTATCTGGTTTGGCATACGCTTCTTCAATAGTTTATGCTTAGGGTTCATAAAGTTGATGACTGCACCTCTTTCGTCCATCTAGATGGAACTCCTGAGGGTCCAGCATGGCCAGTTTGCTGCCTGAGTAAATACTTGGTACTTCAGTAATGCTGTAAACAGCATTAAACCCCTGGCCAAAGCTGCCTACCTGTTCAACACAGACCAGCACAAGACCGTGAGGTTTTGGTTATGCTATTCTTACGGTATCGAGTGCAATAATATTTCGTTAATAATGAATTCGCATGTTTACAACTATTAAATCACGAAGCCACGCTACAGTAAGTCTGTAATTCTCCCAGGGGAAGCTGTTGCCACTTTTTCAAAGGGACTTTTGACATATGCCACAGACATTTCTCTTCAATCAGAACTCTTTTACTGCCACAGGTATCCACATGGTTTACACAGGAAGAATACTAAACAAAGGTTGCAGACTTCTGTTCATTTATCCATTTCATTTCGCTCTTTTAAGAAAAGAGCTTGAGCAACTTATTAATAACATTTACTTACAGAAACTGTGGCCACCACAGACACATCAGTACATCTCATATAGTTTGTCAGATCCATATGCCTCATTTACGCTTTGTTGATTGTACCAAGGCTTTCAAAATATGTACTGGGAATAAACAGCTGCAATGAGAATAGAAAATGGTATAAGCTCTTCCCAAAATATCTAAAGAGGAGTCAGACAAGGTTGTGTTTTGTCACCAGATCTGTTTTCACTTTACAGCGAAACCATCATGAGAAACCCAGAAGAATATCCTGGATTAAAGGTTGGAGGAAGAATGATAAACAACATTCGATATGCAAATGACATCGTGCAATTTGCGGAAAATGAAAGGGACCTACAAAACCTTGTGAATACAATAGAAATAGAAAGCAAGGTAAGGGATTGGAGCTAAATAGCAAGAAGACTGAAGTCATGGTGATCAGTAAAAAAAAAAAAACATGAAACCCCCTCATGCAAAATAATATCAAACAGCACAACCTTGAGACAGGTTGATAAGTTTAAATATCTGTGGAACGATCATTTCACCAGACGGCAGATGCACATCAGAAATAGCCAGCAGAATTGGCCAATCCAAAACAGCATTCAAGAAGATGAAAAGCATTCTTACCAACAAATGCCTATCAATTAACATCAGGAAGAGAGTTCTTGAATGTTATATAAAACTGATAATGTTATACAGTTGTGAGGCATGGACAGTCAAGCAAAGCCAGAACCAGATTGAAGCAGCTGAGATGTGGTTTCTTAGAAGAATTATGTGAGTTCCATGGACAGCAAAGAAAACAAACAAGACAGTCGTGATGGAGACAGACACAAGATCATTCATGAGGAAGATTAGGAAAAGACAGGCAACATTTATAGGACATTTTACAGGGAAAGGGGAATTGGAGCACCTGGTCACAACAGGAAAGCTGGAGGGAAAGAGCATCAGGTAGACCCAGGGAAAAAATATTGGACAGACTTGTAGAGTGGCTTAAGACAGAAAGGGTGGAAGATGTGCTTGCGGCAACAAGGGACAGAAACATATGGAAGGCCATGATCGCTGACACTGTGGCAAGGCATTTGATGATGACGATGATGATATACCTCATACAGTTCATCTCTTCTCATCAGAGCGGCAGGGTTTGACTTGTGTTTGCTTTAAGTGTGTCTGTCAGACTCTGTGAAGCATGAAAAGCTCTTGTGAGATGAGGAGCTGTAGAGGTAATCATGACTATTATGTGCTTTTCCTAGTAGTGATATAGGCCTGTTTATGACAAAGAATATTTCAGCAATGGTATTAGGTCAAAAATGCAGTCAACAATGACGCATCACTCTGATATTTATCAAAGCAGGACACTATACAACTTCAACTGTTTGACTTCTCTAAGCATCTGTAGTACATGATAAGTTAACAAAGGTATCATCATCAAACCTAACAGCCGCTATCATCTCTATCTATTGTACTAAGATATGTGGATGTGGTCCATCCTTTCGAAAACTGTCAATTCAACACTAAACAGGGCATCATTTTGATGAAGCTGTTGATGCCATACATATATGTTGAATTTGAAATCTTAAGTGTTGTTGATTTTGCACTGCTAATAGTTTTGGTCCCTGTATTTTGCTAAAAATTAACAAATGCAGCACAAAAAACACATACTGCTATTATTATTATTATGTAAAGCCCAGCCCAAGCCCATTTCACAGGAGGTGGAAGCAGAAACAAAGTAGGGGACTGCTAAATCTGGTACAGTGTGACTTACGTCACTGACACGTGACACTAACCATAAAGTTCAACCCGGGTCTTCCCGAAATACTCCTGAGCAACATCCTGTCAGCAAGGGTTAGATGAAGTCAGAAAGCAACTGAAGAATCACTGGAACTGGCTTTCATGTTCAAGGTTGCGGGCAAATGATTTCTTTGGAAACAATGTTCGAGATCATTTCCAGAAAGCAATAGCACACCCATCATCATCATCATCAGGTGCCCTGCCACATGGTGTTGGCAATCATGGCCTTCCATCTGTTTCTATCTCTTGTTGCCTCAAGCATCTCTTCCACCCTCTCTGTCTTCAGCCACTCTGCAAGTCCGTCCAATATTTTCTGCCTGGGTCTACCTGGTGCTCTCTTTCCCTCCAGCTTTCCTGTTGTAACCAGGTGCTCCAATTCCCCTTTCCTCATAAAATGGCCTATACTGTTGCCTGTCTTTTCCTAATCTTCCTTATGAATGATCGAATGATCTTCTTGTGTCTGCCAAATAGCACACTACTGGCCACAAATTTGCCAAAAATAACAAATGAGAGGAAACACAAAGTTCTGCACATTCTGGGACACCCAGGGAAGGACAGAACTCAGTAGCAGCTGGGAAGGGAGAATGCATGAATTTGGGCCACCACTGTGATGATGATACAAATGTATCCAACTGAAGTTGTAAGAAACAGTCACATCGAGTCTCCTCACCCAAACTGAAGAAAGGTGTTATGACTGTTGGTACTCCGAACATTAGTACCCTGAGAGAACTGGACAAACTTAATTACTGCTTAAATAAATTCAGGAACATAAAACAAAGAAAGTTAGATGAAGAGTGAAGGTCTCTTTGCATCAGATGACCACAGAAATGACAAAGGCTCAAATGGAGTTGTCTTTGTTCTGGACAAACATCATACAGCTAGCCTGAAAAGTTAAAACACTATTACTAATGGCATTGTAACAGTAAAGCCTAACTCTAAGCCTGTCACCCTAAACACCATCCAAGTATATGTCCCCACATCTACAAGTTCAGAAGAGATTGAACAATTTTACAATGACCTACAAACAGTGAAAAAAATAAAATACAGAGAAATGCATGTAATCATGGGCCATCTGAATGCAAAACTTGGAGAAGATGAAGACAGACAGTGTGGAATATGGCTGTATGTGCTGGGCTAATGCAACAAGCATGGAGACATGTCGGCATCCTTCTGTTTGGCAAATGAACTTGTCATTAGCTAAGAGCATGGAGACATGTTGGCATCCTTCTATTTGGCAAATGATCTTGTCATTAGCTAACATTCTCTTCAAACAACCACACTGCAGTCATTACATACAGATATCCCCTGGACACAGGTATATTTAAATCAAAACAACATCATATTTGACAAAGCATGGGAAACAACTGCTTAATTCAAAAACAGGCAGAGCAGGGCAAAACAATGAATCAAATCTGACACAGACAAATTCAACGATCAAGTAACCACAACTGCTTTCAGAATTGAGACCACGAATCATTTGTGGCTGTACTGGAAGAATGGTCATTCAATGAAATTTTTCACAATGAACTATGGGAAGACATGAAACAAATTTGGACATAAATGCAGATGCAAAACTTGGTTGAAACACAAGTGTCGAAGTAACTGGACTAACCAAAAAGTAAAGTGCCTAAAAACAACAACCAAGAAGAATACCAAAAAAAAAATAATAAATACAAAAACCAAAGCAAGAAGGAACAAGAGCAGAGCTTGAGTAAGAATATGCTAAAATCTCTGACTGCAATGCAGAAAGAAAATCAACGGAGATGTTTGAACAAATAAAGACAGTGAAAACAACCAAATTTCAACAACAAAATCAGTGTATCGACAGCAAACTGAGACAAGATATTCTTGCATGATGGCATGAATACAGTAGTACACCTGTTTGATGACACTACAGTCACAAATCCACAAAGTACTCCCTGCCTTGATTTTTGGCATCCTGAACCAGAACATCTCTTAAGCGACATGACAGCAGCCATCAGTCAGTTGAAAATTGGAAAATCACCAGGACTAGACAACACTCTTGGAGAATTACTAAAAAAAAATGTGAATTAGGAAGGAAAGCTCTGCACCACCTATAGAGTAAGATGTGGAGAACATAAGAACGGCCAACAGACTGGAAACTACAAAAGTCTGTCATGTTGCACAAGAGCAGAAACATCAAAGACCGTAACAGCTACAGGACTTTTGCTCTTATCAGTCACACCAGCAAAACCCTGCTCATCACAATACTAAACAGAAGGAGACCAAAAATGGGAGACAAGCTGTCAGATTATCAAGCAGGTTACTGGGCCAACAGAGGAACCATTGAGATCCTATTTGTTTTACAAATCATGATCAAGAATATCAGAAACAGCGACCAAGAGGCCTTCATTACTTTCAGTGATTACAGCAATGCATTTGACAGAGAGGCCAGTGGCCGAAAATTTGCGCCTGTCTTGTTTTGTTGTATTTAATACGCGTTCGTATTCTTCTTTCGTGTTTTTTCTGGTTCCTGTTTGCTTGAATGTGGTCCGTCACACTTGTTTTGGATTGCATTTGACAGTCATACGCCACCATCATTTTGATGCCATGAAAAAAATGGACTGCCCCGAACATCTGATTTCTCTTTATGTGGCCCTGTATAATGACCAAAATTAACAATTAAGTGCGTGGGGAAGGATTTGGTATTAACTGTTATTTCTGTTTGTTATGGGAATAAACCCTATCAGAAAAAACACCACTGCCTTGTGGTTATCTTGGGAGAGACTAAGGGAATAAACACTGACAGAAAATCATCCCTACTGCCTTGTGGGCACGACAAAGGCTGGTGGACAGTCCATACAAAAACCAATGAAAGGCAACAGGAAACCACCATCATATACTCCCAAGATTGCCATGTCCAGCAAAGCAACATTTATAGGACATTTTATGAGGAAACAGAAATTAGAGCACCTGCTCACAACAGGAAAGCTGGATGGAAAGAGAACACCAAGTAGACCCAGGGAGAAAATAGTGGACGGACATTCAGGACGGCTGATGACAGAGAGGGTGGGAGATGTACTTGCAGCGACAAGGGATAGATTTGTAAGAAGGGCCATTATTGCCATGCTGTAGGGCAAATGATGATAAAGATGGGTGATAATGACCAAAATTGAAAAATTTAGATGAAAGAGCCAAAACTGCAAATATTTTTAGGATCAAGATAGGAGTATGTCAGGGATGCATCCTCTCACCGCATCTTTTCAACAAACACACAGAGCAGATTGTGAGAGAAGCAGATATTGAAGACACTGGAGTTAAAATTAGTGGTTGAAACATCACAAGTCTACAATATGCTGACAATACTGCACTGATGTTGGACAACATTACCAGCATGAAAAGAATTCTGCATTGAGTGGACACAACAGGCAAGAAAGCGTGGTCTAAATCTAAATGCCAAGAAGACAAAAGTAATGCACCTTAAAGCAAAAGAAAATCAAGCATACTAAGACAATCGCATTTTGAAGGAAAAGAAAGTCAAGTATATTAAGACAATAAAACTAACAAGACTGTGTTAGAAAATGTGAGTGATTTTAAATATTTAGCTTCAGTTAAACCTCTTAATGGCATCTGTACTAAAGGCATCAAAATAAGAGTAGGAATGGCAAAACAGAAAATGATCCAATTCAAAAACATTTGGAAAGACAGAAGCATACCATGTACCAACACCCTCAAGATCAAAATATTAAAATGTCCACTAGTGTTTTATGGCTATAAAGCCTGGATATGCAGAAAAGCAAATTAAGATATGATTAAAGCGGCAGAGATGTGGTTCTACAAAAGAACAAACACCAATTGCTGGCAGAAACCAATGAAAGAAAAATTAAAAACATCAGCCAGGCAACCTGCAACACCATCATCAACCTGACGACAACAGTTTTACAAGCATAAGTTGAGGCCAAAAGAAATCCAGGCAGACCACCCACCTCCTACATGAACAACATCACCAACACCAGAGGTCTGAGGGTCTATGAAGTGGCACAGAAAACACAAGACCGTAGTTAACGGAAAAGAATTGTTTTGTCATGTGGGTACCACTAAACTCGATGATGCTGATGGCTGATAGGTGAAAGCCCAGTCAACTGCGCAGTCATATCAGGGCTATAACCATCTAAAAACATACACAATGTCAACAAGAAACACCTATGGGTATTGGATGAGACCCACAGCACCAATGCCTCACCACTTTCTGGACTATCACCTCCCAAGCTTCCCACACCACTTGATAGCCATTTCATCAAGCAAAGGGGGCTGTCCATGCACTGCATGACCCCTTTGGACCCAGTCATCAGTCATCTTGTTTACAAACTGAATGGCCAGGTGGACAGATGACAAACCCCGGGACACAGCCAATGGTATAACTAATTGCCATTATATATGTATGTAAAGGGCACATCTTCGCAAAAACAGTAAACGGAATGCAACAGTGATACAGAAATGTAAATCTATGTCAAACCTTGCTGCAGTCTTCCTTCTTTGCATCTCCTCCCATTTTGCTCAAGTTGTCAAAGTCCTTTTGGGAGAACTCGGCATCATTGAAGACCCATAGAGCTGGACCCTGCAAGTCACAGAGACCTGTGGCCAGTAAATCTGTGGTCCATTCATGGTTGTGTCGTTCATCCACCAGCAACTTCACCTCTGTTGCCCTTGCATCATCAGCGTTTTGTAAGAGTTCCTAAAACAAGAAACCGTCAGACAGTTATCAACTGATTAAGTGTTTTCCCGTAAGAAAATTCCAGATTATTTGCTACGCCATACTTCTCGCCTTCTCTCTATCAGTATCATCATTCTTCCATTTTTTATCTATTTCTTCAGTGAAATGAATCTAAGAAGACCAAGTTTCTTTCTCCCAGACTAGAAAATTAAGTGTAATTTTTTTCTTGCCCTATTTTCTACATTGGTCTTGTGCTGCTATTTCCACGCTGCTCATTTTGGTTCTCCAACAAATGTCCAAACCCACCAAAACTGAAGTCACCATGTCAGAACAACATGGAGGCCTGCAGAATCTGTGACAGTATTTTCACTATACTTGGTTCATATTGCTTACAGCCCAGCCAATTACTAGAGCCATATCAGGGCTAACACCATGTTAAATACAACACCCAGGTAAAATAAAAAAGACAACAGTTAAAAATCATGTTCACTGTTATCATTGCAAGTCTAAAATATGTTAAAAGAATAACATATGCATACATAAAATCGTGTCAGGTGAAATCTATTGATCTTTTGTAAAAACTGGACAATTGCATCCAGAGTGGCAGAGAGATATCTCTGAAGAGTGCGTCATGTAGTGCTTATGTCTCACATCGTACAAGTCCCAGCATTCAAGAACAAGGTGTCTGATGCTCAATGGCTCGTCACATGGTTATACACCATGGTGCTTCTTCATTTTTCAAAGGTACAAATGATGTGGAATGGGTAACCCTTGAGTAACCTACATAACACTGTCTCTTTCCTGCAGTTTCCTTTCAGTGTGGGTTGGATACGGAAAAGTTTGTTATCCGTCTGTTATATTCCAATCCTCCTGCCACAGATTTCTCATATAACTGTGTACTTTGGATTTCACCCCTGTGTGAGGAATGAAGGATTTAGACATCTTTTCCCTTGTGGCCTTCTTGTCCAGGCGGTCAGCCTTTTCATTGCCTCCAACACCAACATGGGCAGGAATCCAGGCAATTACAATATGGTAACCTTCATTTATAAGAGTAGAAAACAGTTCAAAGAACCCCAGAAGTTCTGGGTGACTAATGTTTGACCAGCAGTTGCCTGCAAAGCAGAAAGGAAGTAAAAACAATGTGAGAAAATCTTTATGCTTGGATTGGGACACCATTTTAATGCGGAAACCAGAGCAATCAGTTCAGCGGTATAAACGGAACTGTCAGATGGAATATGCTTTGAAAATGAATGTTTGGGAACAGCAAAACAGAAGGCAGCAGCAGCAACACCTTCATGAGACTTGGATCCATCAGTGAAGATTCTGTGGGATGACGGAAATCTCTGACAAAGTTCTGCATAAAGTGACTTGCATACCAGTGAACTGGTACAGTCTTAATCAATGGAAGGAAGCAAGATCAAAACAGACCCTCAGTATTGTAAAGGTCCTTGGTGGACTGTCTGGAAATCTGGAAAAGTCTGAAACAATTGCTAAATCTATATCTACATTTTCCATATGACAGATACAGATTCCTAAAAGAAAGGAGTGACTTTCAGATGTTTTTCAAATTCAGTTTGAAATTTTGGGTTGAAGACACAGTCGTAGGCTGGGTGTTCCGGTTCAGAGAACAGTTTCAAACAGAAATTTAAGGTTAGTTTCAGTCGATGGTTTGTCAGGGAGGGCTCCCCTGCCTCCTTGTACAAACTATAGACAGGAGTTGTTCTGAATGCACCAAGACAGACGCGCAGCCCTTGATGGTGAATGGGATCAGTGCCTTTAGGTACGACAATCTCACAAACCCATATACTACACAGCCATAGTCCAGTTTAGAGTGAATTAAAGCTCTGTACAGGTGAAGTAGCGTTGTTGGCACCCCAGTCTGTATGAGCTACGACTCGAAGAATATTTAGAGCTTTCTGGCATGAGGTTTTAACCCTTTTACTCCCTCACCCTAGCCATTAGCTTCTTGCATCATGAACCATGCTAGCAAAGCAAAAAGTTAACCCTTTGAGTCCCTTACTCTATCCATCAGCTCCCTGCAGAAAGCTGGTGGATAGGGTGAGGGAGTCATAAGGTTAAGTTTTTGCAGCTGGTGAATAGGGTGTGGGAGTCAAAGGGTTAAGATCTTGAGAATGACCAAGGAAAATATTCAACTTCTCATCAAAGATCACTCCCAGAAATTTAGCTTCTTTTACAACTGGAATGATGGACTTTCCCAGATGGATTTCTGGATCGCAAAGAATTGTCAGAGGTTATGAAAGTGGAAACACTATGTTTTGGTTGCGGAAAAATTACAGCCGTTTATCTCTGCCCACTGTTGCAGCCTGTGGCTGCCACTGAACCCTGCATACACACTTGCGTATACTGCAACATCATCCACAAACAGAAAACAGTCTAGCCCTGCTGTACAGACTCGACTATATTGTTGATCTTAATACTGAACAGTACAACTTACTACAAGAGAGAGAATGCTCCTTTGTGGTACACCCAGCTCTTGCTCATGGATGTCGGAGAAAGTAGTACCAACCCATACTTGAAACTGTCACTCAGCCAAAAAAAATGTGGATAAACAGGGTAGTGACCCTGAAAACCCAGTTCGTGTCGATCCATAAGTATGTCTGATTTGCAGATGGTATCATATGCTTTCTCTGGATCAAAGAAGATAGCCACTACATGCTGTTTGTTCAGAAGCACATTACAGATCATTGCTTCAAGGCGGATTATATGGTCTACTGTCGAATGGTGCTTGCGAAAACCACACTGTGCAATGTCTCAAGAGCAGTCTTTATCCATGAAAGTTCAATCTGACAGGCACTGGAGACTAGGCTTGATTTCTTTACGGCGACGCATAAGTTTTCATTGCAGATGCACTACTGCCTTCCATCAGTCCTTTTACCTCATGTATAGGTATCCTTTTTTCAGTTTTGACTCTCTGTATAGTTTCTTCCACTTGCCATATGAAACAGGTTTTGGAGGATGAAGGGTGGCTTCCTCCACAGTACAGACATAACGCTGGTTCGTCACATGTTCCTTCATGTGCCTCCTTGGCACACAAGCCACACTTTTCTGTATTGGTACATCTGTCTCTTATCTTTCCAAATTTCTGGCATCTCAAACATCACATTGGCGATGGAACATACAGTGAGACTTTTGCATTCAGGTACCCTACCTTTAATGACTGTGGAAATACAGGGCAGCAAAATGTGTGGAACAGTGTGTTTGTTGAGACTCTCTCCAACCCCTTCCAGAACATGGCCTGGCGTACTTCAACAATGCCCTGGCTCTTCAATTCTGTCCTGATTTCATCCTCAGGAACTCCTTTCAACTCGGGGCACTTAATCACCCCCTCGCTGCTGTTTAGTCCTTTGTGCGGAGAAACTGTAAAGCCATGATCCACCACAAACTCATAATCCATGCTTTGCATTTGAACAACAGTACTGGTTCCACATAATACTGAAGAACTCTGTTCCCAATGTTAACTGATAGGCACTTGTTGGTAACAATGCTTTTCATTTTCTTGAATGCTGTGTTAGGCTGGCCAATCTGCTGGCTATTTCTAATGTACATCTGCTATCTGATGAGATGACGGTTCCAAGATATTTAAACTTATCAACTTGTCTCATGTTGTATATCATTTGCTGTAAAATATCTTACATGAGGAAATATATTGTTTTTTGTTTTGTTTTGTTTTTATTGATTACCATGACTTCAATCTTCTTGCTATATTTAGTTCTAGCCCTTTATTTCTGTTGTCTATTTCTATTGTATTCACAAGATTTTGTAGGTCATTTTTTAAATTTTCTTCAATGAGAACAGTGTCATCTGCATAATGAAGATGGTCATTTTTCCTTCGACAAATGAAGATTGTTTATAATTTTTCCTTCAGCCTTTATCCCAGGGCATTCTACTAGGTTTCTCACAATAGTTTCACTGTACAAACAAACCTGGTGACAGAACACAACCCTGCCTAACCCCTCTTTTGTTATTTTGGAAAAAGCTTATATCATTTTCTACTCTCACTGCTGATGTTTGTTCTCAATATATATCCCTTATCATTCTTAGATCTTTTTTATCAGTACTGAGCTCTTCCATTTGGTTAATCAATTCTTTGTTCTTTACTGATCAAAAGTCTTGGTATAATCAACAAAACATAAATATAAATATTTATTCAACTGAGCTGATCTTTCTACAAGAGTTCTTAGGATGTACATGTCATATCACTTGATAGTTCCTTTCCCTTGAACAAATGCACATTGTTCTACTATTTCTGTTTTGACTCTGTTCCTTGTCTTCATCATGATTATTCTTGATAGAATCTTTCTTATAGGACTCATGAAGCTGACTGTACAATGGAGTTTGTATTTATTGGAAGTGCAGTGAAAACTGATTCTGACATATCTTTAGGGATTTTTCTGGTGTCATCAATTTCATTCAGGAGGACTTTTACTTTTTCAATACCAAATTCATCTTGAGCCTCAATCCTTTCTATAGCATATTGTCTGGTCCTGGGGCTTTTCTTCCGTTTTAATTTTTTCAATGCTGCTCTGACTTCATGTTTCATTATTAATGGCTCTTCAATGTTCTTTCTTATGCCATGTTCCTCCTTTCTGTCATCATCAAAAAAGTCTTTAATATACTATTTCCATCTATCTAATATTTTGTCTTTTTCCATATTAATCATACCAACTTTAGATCCTAAGCAACCAGTTGATGTGCATGTCTTTTTCCTATGGGCGTTTCTTCAGTGTCTCTGTACATAAACTTAGGGTCTGTTCTGTGTCAGTCATCCATTTCTTTGCACTTTGTTTCTAGCCAAGCTTCCTTAGCTTTATTGCATCTATTCCTGATTTCCTTATGTGTCTTTCTGTATTCTTCCTCTTTTATCTTTACCCTCCTCCATTCATCCATCAAGCCTGAAAAGTTCTTTTGTCTTCCAGTTCTTCTTTGCCTTTCTTTCAACTCTGGGAATTTCTTCACAAGCCTTATTTGTCCATTGTTCCCCAACATTCTCCCAAGCGCCAATTTGTTTTGAACATATATGCTAAATTCTACACAAGCTGATAAATCTGTCTTTGAAGAGTCCAAGATTTAGTTTGACATCATTTTTTTCCTTCTCTTTAGTTTCAGCCTAAATCTTCCCATTATAAGATTGTGGTCAATGTTGTAGTCTACACCTGGTAATGTTTTTGCTAGTCTATCAGTAACTAATTTCTAAATCTCTGATTTATCAGGATGTAATCAATTTGATTTCTTGTGCTGTCTCCTGGATTCATCCATGTCTTCTGTAGGTTGCTCAAACCAAGTGTTTCCATTTACGGATTATTTACTTGTGCCTACTCAACAAGTTTATCTCTCCTTTTACTTCATGTGCCAAGGCCATAAGTTCAACTATGTCTTCTACTTTTTCCTATCCCACTTTAGCATCAATCTCCCACTATTACTGTAATGTCCTGTGATTTACATTGAGCCTTGGCTGTCTGTAATTCTACACAGAAATTGTCAATTTCTTCCTCAGTACTTCAAATGTTGGCGCATATACTTGGTCGATGTTGATATCATATGGCTTGCTTGTATAGTCATCATGCATAGACACCAGTTCAAAGATAAAACAAAACAAGGATATGGGGTCGATCAGTTTAAAATTTTGTTTGCTACTACATGAATTGCATCAATTAATGCAAATTTATGCTAACTGCTCCAGATGGAGAGCTTTAATAAACAAAACAGTTTTTAAAAAAGGAAATAATGACATTTTATGAAACAAAAACAAACTAGTGATTTACCTTCAGAACTGAAATGCCATCTGTGTATCCATCTTGCACAAATTTGTGAATTGTGGTTGTCAACTGCACAGTCTGGCCGTACGGCTCTAGATCATCAAATGTTCTAGACTTCAGGTCCAGCGCTCCCAGTTCTAAAGCAACTGTTGCATTCACATCTGGGTGGACAAAAATGATGTCACCATCCTCCTCGCTGATCACTTCACTAGCTACAGCATCTGGAGCAACTGTACACTCTTTTGCTAGAACAAAACGTAAGACGTTTTGTTGTTGTGTCCTGATAGGCAGAAGAACTTCAACCTTTGAGATGTCTGGATTTCCAGCTATACTTTTCAGGATCTTCTGCAAAAGAGCCAAGTCTTCTTCGTAATGTGTTTTCCCCGGATGTGCTTTTTCGTACTTGCTTTTCATTTCCTGCAATACATTTGTCAGAAGCTGCAGATCTTGCCGCTGACTGCAACCGCATGCCTTAAAGAACTCTCCATGTTCCAAAAAAGCCAAGGGAAGATGAAAGCGGTATGGTGACAAATCCAGATCACTGCTGTTTCTTCCAACCCAGAATTTACCAGGAGGTAAGAAGTGATCTCCTTTTTCTGTTAAGATGCAGTCGATGTCTTTCAGGATGCTGCTGATGCCTCTTTGTCCGTTCATGTACATGTCTTTGAGACTACCATAAATAGAATGCAACATGACCATGTGTCCAGGCTGGTGTTTTCTGAACCCTGTTGTCAGTTTCTTGAGATGAGAGACAACGTCATCAGAGGCGACTTTGCAGAAAAGTGACTTAACACTGACGTTGCCACTGTCAATCCGCAATGACACTGGTCTGACAGATCCCACAAGTCTGATGTGTGAATGATCGCACATGTCTACGGGGCAGGCAATGCCCAAAGTTGTGTATTGTTCAGGACATACTGGGACATCTTCTGGATAGTCAGGTGGTGCACCCATTCTTGAACTGACACACGGAAGACACTGAAGCTTGCCAATCTTTTCAATAGTCTTTTGTGAAAGACTGCAACTCTTCTCCTTGAGAAAGTTCCACAGAGCGTTGGATTTTCTGCTGGCCAAAGATGATTTCTTTGTCCCCATTTGTCTGCAAAGATTATCTATTTCAACAGCCGTTTCAATCAGGTGTGAAGGATTTACATTTTCAATATCACGTAACCCTAATTCCTTCAGATTCTGGAGAAAGGGCACTCCAACATTACAAAAGTCTGTGGATGGGAAACGACTTTCTCCAGAAAACAGATCTTGCAGCAGACTGTTTTCAGGGTTGTACAATTCATCTGCTGTACACATCTTTCCGCACAGTGTTGCTGGACAAAACAGATCTTTTTCGCAAGGTCTTTCAGTGGCTGCTCTCCAAACAGCGGGCTCTGAAGAAAGTACTTCATAAACTGACTGACATCAGCTTTGATAGAACTGAAATCAGTGTTGGCTGTCTGACGTCTTGAAAGGTCAAGCAGCATTTCTTCAATCAAATCCTTCATACAGATCTTCTTGGCCCCAAGAACTGAAGCTAAATTCCAAAGAGGTGCATCTGCACAATACAGCACTTCAGATGAAAAGCTGACAGGGGTGGTAGGGCACTGCCGGAAACATCAGGCATCAACCGACTGTTTTCCTTCACACTTGCAAACTTGGTTGCATGAACATAGCCCTTTCCTTGTGCGTTGCTTTCTGTGCTATGATTTTCAGAATCATCTGACATTCTCTGCCAACAGGCAGGCCACACTGGAAACAGACGCAGGCATCTGAGAATATCCACCACTGATTTCCAGTTATCTGTCTCCTTGACATCTGTTCCAGCAGAAAGAATTTCAACAAGAGCAAACCGTTCTTCAGCCTGGGACTCCATGTTGAATCTGTCCACCAAGTCAGACACTTTAGACTGTTGTTCTTGTGACAGAAAGGCCAGACTTCTCAGCACTCCCACATAGGAAGCTGGTTGGACACGGCAATGAATGACTTCACTATGACAAAGCACAAAGTCAGGAAGGCTTGAGAGAACTTGGATGCCAAGAAAAGAAAGAGCTGAAACCAGTGCAGGTGGGATCAGTGGGAAACCTGGCAACCTCTCACAGACATAGTTACCATGTAGAGGTTTCAGTACGTAGCTATCATGCTGGGGACAGGGCAAGATGTGTAGGTGATCAAATGCCTCCAGCTTTTGACGCTGTAAGTAATTCCATACATGTCTAATCCAGGGATCACTTTTTGAGACAACAATGTCGCTGCCACTGCTGTGTCTTTTTTCCTTCAGGCTGCTTTCAAAGAGTGTCAGCATGGTGTCGTCAGTGACCAGAGCCATGCCATCAAAATCTGTGAGCAGAAAAGACATAAAGAAATACAACTTAACAGTTACAATATCAACAACAACAATATTCTAATTAGCCTCTCTCTCACTCACTCTCCACCCCACCCCCCTGCCCTCTGTCTCTCTCTGTGGAAGATAACAAGTGCAGCATGTAACTCAATACAGAACAGAAATATGGGGACTTGAGAAAGGACTGCCATTAGAAAAAATACATTTATTATCGCTGAAAAGATTCCCTGGTGTTTACTTGTTCACTCCAAGTGACACAGTTTATGGATACTATGGAAGATTTCCATTGTTGGTAAATTCAGTTCTTGGGTTTATAAGATACTGGCTAAAGCTGACTTGTATGGGTCATAATACTATAGATTACCCTTAAAAGCTTAAAAATGATTTTGATTGTAAGGGTGAACATTCCTTGGCATCAAATGTTGGCACCTGCTTGTGTCAATAAGGATTTGCTTTTGCGTATGAAAATCAAGGAGCTGAAAACGCAAATGATTTCATTAAGTGTTTCTAACAGAGAATGATAAGAGTGCTGATGGCGAAACTATAACGATCATACTCAAGGTAGTCACAGAATCGCCTTTTACAAAGCGTTCAAAATTGTACCGAGTCCTGTATGTTAATGAATAAAAGTAAACCTTTTAACATTTTGACTCCTGCATCCTATCCAACAACTGCAAAACTTAACCCCTTGACTCCCTCACCCTATCCATCAGCTTCCTGCAGCTGGTGGACAGGGTGAGCGAATCAAAGGATTCAGTTTTTAACTTTACTAGCATGGCTGACAATGCAGGATGCTGGTGGACTGGGTGCAGGGGTCAAAGGGTTAAGGCAAGCTCTCATAAAACTTAGATGTAGTGTGTCAGAAATTGCTGAGCATTCCAAAAGACAATCAGCATTTCATGAAGATGCATTGACATGCAAAGTTATGTAACTGTACTACCAAAGTTCAAGCGAGCAGGCCCACATCTTGTTTTGGGGTGTTCGGCTTTGGATGACCTAACAAAAGAAGAGTGGCAGAATGGTTCAGATGTTCACCTGCCAATAACTAAACTCGAGGTTCCAGAGTTTGCTCCCCGTAGAGGCCTCGACTTTTCTCCTCTGTTTGACTGGAAATTCAAACTGAACATCTAGTCCTTCGGAAGAGGACAAAAAACAAGTCGGACCCGCGTGCCTTCTGGCTGTGCACACTAAAGATCCCATGGCAGTTGAAAATCGTGAAGAGCAGGGCACTGCCCAGCTGCCTTGGTAAAAAAAAAAAAAACATTGGAGAGATAGGTTGATTTCCCAGGTCCCACCCCTTGAAGGCCAATTAGCCTTCTTGCCTTTCGGGAAGTCTTGTTAAAAAAAAAAGTGAATATGAAAATGAATTTGAAGTGAGGGAGAGGGGATGGGCGCTGCCCTCATGATGCTTGCCTTAGGGAAAAGTTGAGGTCTCTGTCACCTCACTCCCCTATGACCTCAGTGCTGTGGAACTATCTAGGTAGGATCTCAGGACCATGCTAGCTCTTGGGTTTATGTGCAGGCTTAAGGCTTGTGCCGTGATCATTCTGGATTTTCTCCATTACATGGCACCTGTGACGATAGTGCACATAGAATTCATTCCGAGCGTGGAGACGTCATCTTGAGAAACTGAAACTGAAACTAACAAAAGAACTTATTCCACAAAAATAATGGACTATCCCTACAAAATTCACTCGACTTTTCTCAACAGTCAATGAAGATATGATGAAAAATTTGGCAATAATCCTGTCCGAAATCCCTCAAAAGGAAAATGGATGTTTTGTTGATCTGCGTTTGTTCAGCTTTTGTTTTATCACTTGGTTCTGTGTTTACTGAAAGATTGCATGACTTACAGTAAAACAAAAATTATCTTCGGTTGAAACTCGACTTATTTTGAAATTCATACCCTTTCAAGATGAGCTGTGATCTAAATGAATAGATTACCTAAATTTTAATTGAATATCTGTTAAGATATGTATGTGCTTTACATTTGAACTAATAAGAATACTGGATGAAATTACATCGCAACAACTAGATCATGCAGACAAGCCTGTAAAATGTTATTATCCCAAGATCATTCTTGAAAAATGAACTGGTCATCACTAATAAGGAAAGCATTAATGGGAAATGGATTTGGTATCATTTGGTTGAACCAAGGCATTGTGTTCATACATGTATTATTGTTGAATTTAACCCTTCATACAGGAAGCTGATGGACAGGGTGAGAGAATCAAAGGGTTAAGTTTTTGCTTTGTTAGCATGGTTGACAATGCAGGAAGCTGGTGGGCAGGGTGCGAGAGTCAAAGGGTTAAGTTTTTGCTTTGTTAGCATGGTTGACAATGAAGGATGTTGGTGGGCAGGGTGCGGGAGTCAAAGGGTAAAGTTTTTGTTTTGTTAGCATGGTTGACAATGCGTGTTAGCATGGTTGACAATGCAGGATGCTGATAGGGTGCAGGAGTCAAAGGGTTAAGTTTTTGCTTTGTTAGCATGGTTGACAATGTAGGATGCTGGTGGGCAGGGTGCGGCAGTCAAAGGGTTACGTTTTTGCTTTGTCAGCATGGTTGACAATGCAGGAAGCTGGTGTGCAGGGTGTGGGAGTCAAAGGGTTAAGTTTTTGCTTTGTTAGCATGGCTGCATGCTGGTGTGCAGGGTGTGGGAGTCAAAGGGTTAAGTTTTTGCTTTGTTAGCATGGCTGACAAAGCAGGATGCTGGTGGGCAAGGTGCAGGAGTCAAAGGGTTCAGTTTTTGCTTTGTTAGCATGGTTGACAATGCAGGATGCTGGTGGACAGGGTGCGGGAGTCAAAGGATTAAAGATCTTCTCATTGTAAACTTGATATTCAAATGTGGAAAACGGTGTAAACGCGTGCTTGGTTCTATTCTCTTCAACATATATTTCAGACTGAAGAATATCTTACATGTATGACAGAGTGACATCACAAGTAAGGTGAAGTTTCAGTTTGTCAGGTTTACTTTCAGTCTGAGCTGTGCGTGTTTTATTTTTGTACAGACCAATGACAGATGACTCTGACACGTGTCTGGAGTTCCCAAACCTATTAAGTCATTACTAACAGTGATTTAATATATCATCTAGTATGATAGGCAATTTAAATTACAAACAATAAAAGATATGATCATTCAACAGGTGATTGTCTCATTCAACCAAGAGCATCAGTAGATTGAAACCTTCAGTCAGTCTCTTTCTCAAAGATTCCAACCGGGATCAGATAAGAGAATTGCTACCAGGAATACCAACACTTGACGACCATATGGTGCAATTTTCTTTTTATTTTGCTTGATTAATTTGTAAAATTATGTAGTATAAAACATAAGTTCACTGATCATGTGTTGTTTCACAAGCGTCACTGATTGTATTGTTTGTTTGTTTCTTATTGTTGTTTAAAGCCCAGCCGACTGTGTAGCCATATCAGGGCTATAACCGCTTCAAAGCATACAAAACTTCAACAGGAAAAAAAAAGAAAGAAAAGAAAAGAAAAGAAAAGAAAATTAAGTACACATATCAATGCATTCACGCACATAATCTAAGGACATGCCCCCGGCATTGACCACTCTGTCCAATTTATCGCACAGGGAAGATTTTAAAAACACACCTGAATACAAATATAAGCATACATAAGGACACCAAAACATATATGAAAACAGTCATAAGTTACCTAGAATTGCTTCCGCATATCTCACCTCCCTAGAGCCAAAAATGCACTTAATACCTGTACCCAATTATCTACGCCAACAGCAGGAGTGCAGTCCGCACCGCCAGTGGAACATCTGACTGGTTCCCAGTGACATCGGGAGTAAGGTAGGGCTGTAATCTCTCCCCTCTTCTCTTCGTGATCTACATGGATCAGATTACAAACGAGGCAAACCCAGACCCTGAGGCACTCAATGAACTCATGTTTGCGGACGACCACGCAATGGTGAACAATGACAAGATACAGCTACAGGATCACACAGACCAGCTCAATGAAAGCTGCAACTTGTGCGAGACATACGGCATGAAGATCAGCGTCAGCAAGACCGAGGTCATGACTATCAGTAAGAGACCAAACAAACTGGATATCAACATCAACGGAACCCAGTTGAAGCAAGCCAGTGAATTTAAATACCTGGGCAGCATCTTCACTGAAAATGGCAAAATAGACAGAGAAATCGAGACCAGATGCCAGAAAGCCAACGCAGTCAGCTACCAACTTGCCCCTCTCCTGAAACACCCCAGCATTCCCACCAGCACTAAGGCGAAACTCATCAACGCCATTTTTCTACCAACGCTGACATACCAGTGCCAGACATGGTCCCTAACTAAAGTCCTTGAGAGAAAACTATGTCACCTGTGAAATGAAATGCCTGAGGAAAGCAGTAAACAAGACAAGGCAGGACAAGATCAGAAATGAGGTGATTCGAGACATGGTAGAAGCAACACCAATCCTACAACACATCGAACATATGAGGATCAAGTGGTTCGGATACCTCACACGTATGCCCCTAAACCATACAGCTCTTCGGGCATACAACACCAGATACTCTGGCTGGAGAGCCAGAGGAAGGCCAAGACGACGATGGAGCGACTCCGTGGCAGACACCCTCAGAGCTCACAAGATGTCCCTTCTCCAGGCCACCCGCCTTGCCGCTGACAGACGACTGTATCTCCCCGCGACGCCCACCGGTACAAGCAGAAGGAAAAAGTAAAGTAAAGTAAAGTAAGACCCAATTATCAATCGTAAGAAAAAGTATGTAAGACTTTATCAAACACATACCAATCCTAAGAAAAAGTATGTAAGACTTCACTAAACACATACAGGTGAATGGACCAGCAAGGCAGAAAATGATAGGTAGAAATGACAGTAGCAAAGCAACAAGGCAGAAACAAAGACAGTGACAGAAAAGAGGACATTTCTAGCACAGAATTTCCAGAAGGTGGGGATACTATTTATACTGAAAGAGCCCCCCGGCATCTCCACAGGGGACCACTGATTGTATAAAAAAGTGATCGCTTATAAACTATAGCACCCAGTTTTGGAAATTTCTGATACTAGCTATGGAAAACTGCTTTGATTCAAGTTATAATTCTGTTGAAAGTTAATTATGCTGATTA
Source organism: Monoplex corrugatus (assembly GCA_030674185.1). NCBI lineage: Eukaryota > Metazoa > Mollusca > Gastropoda > Littorinimorpha > Ranellidae > Monoplex > Monoplex corrugatus. The sequence continues at coordinate 46,308,684 of JAPXFY010000022.1, forward strand.
CCAGTTTGTAGACTGTAACTGTCCTACAGCTTTGTCACGTGTTTGTGAAAAAATGGCATCTCTACTCAATCAAAATCAACTTTTTGACAATCATCGACAATTTAGACTCAATCAAATAATTAAGTTTTATTCATTATCCTTTTTTTGACAGTTAAACTGGCAACAAATCACTGAAGAACGGAGCCACACAAAAGATCAGACTGCTGAGGCGAGAGATTTTCATGATTATGATTAAAATTTATTGTTTATTGTTACTGTTTAAAGCCCAGCCGACTGCACACAGCCATATCAGGGCTATAACCAATTCAAATCATACACAATACTTTAACAGGGAAAAAAAAAGGAAAAGAAAATTAAGTACACATATCAATGCATTCACACACATAATCTAAGGAGATGCCCCAAGCATTAACTATTCCGTCAAATTTATCACACAGGGGATTAAAAAAAACACCTGAATACAAATTTAAACATAACTAAGGACACTAAAACATATAAAAACGGGCCTAAATTACCTCAAATAGCTTCCGTATATCTATATCCCTAGAACAAAAAATGCACTTAACATATGTACCTAATCATCAATCCTAAGAGAAAATATAAAAATACTTTATCAACGCACACAGGTGAATGGGCCAGCAAGGCAGAAAATGATAATAAGAAATGACAGAAAGCAAAGGAACAAGGCAGAAACAAAGACAGTGACAGAAAAGAGGAAATTTTTAGCATAGAATGTCAAGAAGGCGGGGATACTATTTATACTGAAAGAGCCCCCCGGCATCGCCACTGGGTGGGGGAGGTTGGTTGGAGAAATGTGAAGGTTGTTACTGACTGGGCAGAATTATGTTCCCAACCTCGGGTGAACAGTATGTAATGTTCTGTGAGTGAGTGGAGTAGGTACAATGGATAGAATGGTTGGAATCTGCTGTAAAAGCAATCTTGACATGTATATTCATAATGGGCTGACAGTGATATTACTCTTGACTCAAATCAGGTAATAATTACTGGAATGGTGAAGATTAGTCTAGGCTCTCATGGTATGGCCTGTGGAATGCTGTTAATTGTTGCAGCTCATGGATTTATGTGCAGGCTTATTAAGGCTTGTGCCATAATCACCATACACATGGCACCTGTGACGTTAGTGTATATGGAATTCGTTCCGAGTGTGGAGACATCGTCTTGAGAAACTGAAACTGAAACTGATTGTTGTATTTGACTGTTGGGTCAAAGAGCATAATTGATGAGCAAGATCTCTGTCACAGTAGCAGACCTTTCATTCATTCACTGAGACATAGCTCTAACATGATCAATTTTGGCTTCAATTCAAATACTAATTAATGTGCTAGTGTAAATTATTGGGTCGTATGTGTATGCCATATGCACATGACTGATAAATGTTATTGGCACAATGAAAAATGTTGTGCTTTATTTTTCTGTGAACGCCAAAGCAATATTGGACTGTGTTCAGGTGTGTTACTCGGTAGCCGTTTTCCTTCTTTGCATGAATATATTAGCAAGACTTTCTTACAAGACCGTCTTGTGAAACTTTTTTATGACTTCTGTTTTGACTTTGTTGACTTCTTGAACTTCATTTTTGGGTTTTCTCTTCCGACATTTCCTTTTATGATTTCTTCTTATACTTTGGAATTTATCCTTTCCTTTTGTAGATTTCTTTGTACACCAAAGTCTGCATTTTTACATGTTGTATTGGATTTGATTCCAAAAACATTACCTTTCCTCAGTATTTTCATTCCAAGAACCTTTAATAAGTAACTGGTTTTTCTTTCTCTTTTTTCCCCATCATTGTATCTATATTGTTTCTATTCTTCATCTGCCCCAATACTCTTACCAATACCCCCCCCCTCCCTCCCTCTCTCACCCTTACCAATACCCCCCCTCCCTCTCTCACCCTTACCAATACCCCCCCTCCCTCTCTCATCCTTACCAATACCCCCCTCCCTCTCTCACCCTTACCAATACCCCCCCTCCCTCTCTCACCCTTACCAATATCCCCCCTCCCTCTCTCACCCTTACCAATACCCCCCTCCCTCTCCACCCTTACCAATACCCCCCTCCCTCTCTCACCCTTACCAATACCCTTTCCTCTCTCTCTCACTCCCATCTCTTTGTTGTTGTTACAGTTGCTTTTGGGGGGGGAGGGGGGGAGGGGGGGGGGGGGGAGGGGGGGTTTGTTTTGTTTGGTTTCCCTTGCCATGCCAGTGAGTAACTGTTATTGTACAGCTAAGGATGTACATTGTATAAACTGTCACATAAATTGTACAGCTAAGGATGTACATTGTATATACTGTCATGTATTCTAATTGCTGACGGTGCTTAATGATTGGATGGTGGAGACCGACAGTCTAGGGAAAAGAATAATATGACAGTAGAGGGGCACCCAGGAGTCATGACCTGAATGCAGCTCTACCCCCTTAGAATGTCAGCAGTTAAGAGCTGAAACATTTGCTTGACGGGGGTTTCTCTTCTGAGGACCTTCTGCTGTCTGGCTCTCCCCAGAGTTTCTTACTACTACTGCTCTAACAAGCAGAATCGGCCAAGCCAAAATTGGATTCAAGAGGATGAAAACCATTCTGACCAACAAATGCCAATCAATTAACATCAGGAAGAGAGTTCTTGAATGTTATATAGAACCGATAATGTTATACGGTTGTGAGGCGTGGACAGTCAACACGCAAAGCCAGAACAAGATTGAGGCAGCCGAGATGTGGTTTCTAAGAAACATTTTGACAGTTCTATGGACAGCAAAAAAAACAAACAAGACAGTCTTGACGGAGGCAGACACAAGAACATCATTCATAAGGAAGATTAGGAAAAGACAGGCAACACTTATAGGACATTTTATGAGGAAAGGGGAATTAGAGCACCTGGTCACAACACGAAAGCTGGAGGGAAAGAGAGCACCAGGTAGACCAAGGGAGAAAATACTGGACAGACTTGCAGGGTGGCTGAGGACAGAGAGGATGGAAGATGTGTTTGCGGCAACAAGGGATAGATACATATGGAGGGCCATGATCGCCAATGCCATGCAGCAGGGCACATGATGATGATGATGATGACTGGTCTAATAGAAATTTGTTTGGGATTTGTTCAAAAGGGATTTATCACACTCAAACAATTCCATATGCACTCTACCCAAATCTGCCACCAACTGCCAGGCATACTCTCTGAGCCTAAGCAAAACCCTATGCACTGGCAATGTCTTGCTCTAACAAATATGTTCAGTGCCTGTGGATTTAAAGGTCACACTCATTATCAATACTCTGAAAATATTTAAAATGAATCCTGTTTCTGGTGGAAATATGACAGCTGAGGGTAAGCATGATTTCTTTTCAAGTGTGTTACTTACGCCAATAATAAATCCAAAACAAGTGTGCCTGCCATGTTCAAGCAAACAGGAACCAGACAAAAACATGAAAAAAGAATAAGAACGCGTATTTAATACAAGACAACACATGCACAAATTTTCAGACAACTGGCCTTTGTCAAGCGTAAGGTCACAAACAAACAAACACCAGATACAAAAATTAGGAGAAAAAGACTGAAACTTCCCTGCCGCTCCATCCAGTGTGAGAAAAGGAATGTGACCTTTCACTTGACTAAGGCCAGTTGGGAAAAGACAAGCAACATTTACAGGACATTTTATGAGGAAAGAGAAATTAGGGAACCTAGTCACAACAGGAAAGCTGGAAGGAAAGAGAACACCAGGTAGACCCAGGGAGACAATATTGGACGAACTTGCAGGATGGCTGAGGACAGAGAGGGTGGGAGATGTACTTGCAGCAACAAGGGATAGATTTGTATGGAGGGCTGATTGCCAACGCCATGCAGCAGGGTGCATGATGATGATGACGATATGGGTGATATATCAGTTCTCATTACAGTTGTAGAGTCAACACTTTTCTGATCCGTCCTTTGTTTTCAATGCTTATATTCTTCATCTTTGTGGTCATGTTTGCAATTTATGTGGGGGGACTGGAGTAATTAATTTCTATTTTATTCAACTTTAACTGATGTGTTTTACTTTTATGGGGGGTTTTTTTTTTGTTTTGTTTTGTTTTGTTTTTTTGTTTGTTTTTGTTTTCTGTTTGTTTTTTTTTTGCTTTTTTTTTGCTTATATTATGTGTCGAGTAGCAAGGAGTAACGGTAAGACAGTTCCATGACCTACTCCTACTACATTTGAGCAATACAGTGTTTGAAAGTTTGAAGTCTTTTTTCTTTCTCGAGGACACAGAATAAGAAAGAGTGAAAGAGAAACAAAGAAACATTGAAATAAAACAACTTTTTTTCTCAACGGTACAGATATTTGCATACATATACAGCATATACCATAAAGGCTAACGTAATATCTGCTGTTGCTATAGAATACACATACAGCATATACCATAAAGGCTAACGTAATATCTGCTGTTGCTATAGCATACATATACAGCATATACCATAAAGGCTAACGTAATACCTGCTGTTGCTATAGCATACATATACAGCATATACCATAAAGGCTAACGTAATATCTGCTGTTGCTATAGCATACATATACAGCATATACCATAAAGGCTAACGTAATATCTGCTGTTGCTATAGCATACATATACAGCATATACCATAAAGGCTAACGTAATATCTGCTGTTGCTATAGCATACATATACAGCATATACCATAAAGGCTAATGTAATATCTGCTGTTGCTATAGCATACATATACAGCATATACCATAAAGGCTAACGTAATATCTGCTGTTGCTATAGCATACATATACAGCATATACCATAAAGGCACTTACTCTCAACCTGCATACCTGACCTGTGGTGTTCCACAAGGATCTGTCCTTGGCCCTGTTCTTTTCACTCTTTACACCTCCCCCCTGTCCACCATCATCAACTCCCATTCTATAAAACACCACTTCTATGCTGATGACACCCAACTTCAAGACAGTGACTCACCTGATAATATACAGCGCCTGTTGACTCGCACCACTGAGTGCTACTCGGACATTAAGAACTGGATGACACACAATAGACCAGCTTAATGACGACAAAACAGAAGCTATCCTCATTGGCACCCGTCAGAAACTTTCTCAGCTGCCTCCTCTTTCTCTCCCATTATGTAACACATCAGTCCCAATTTCTGATTCAGCTAAAAACCTTGGTGTCTGCATTGACTCTACCCTCTCCATGAACAACTTTGTTTCTCAAACTGCCAGATCCTGCTACTATCATCTCCATCGTATAAGGCTGATCAGGTAGTATCTCTCTGTCGAAACAACTGCAAAACTCGTTCTCTCCTTCATAATGTCTTGCATTGACTATTGCAATTCACTCCTGTCTGGTCTTCCTGCCTCCACCATTCACATCCTACAGCGCATTCAAAACAATGCTGCACGCCTTGTACTCAAAAAGAAAAAAGCTGACCACATATCTCCTCTCCTGGCACAACTTCACTGGCTCCCTGTATCAAAGCGCATACACTACAAACTAGACACCATGTGCTACAAAAGCCTCAATAACGCAGCCCCCGATTACCTGTCAAGCCTACTTGAGATCTATCTTCCCTCACGTACCCTCCGCTCTGCCTCCGATCCTCTCACTTTTCGCTTTCCACGCACTAAGCTCAATACCTATGGTCCACGAGCCTTCTCTGTTTCTGGTCCACTCTCCTGGAACAAACTTCCTCTCTCAGTCCGTCAGCAACCTACTTTTGTCTCCTTCAAGTCCGCTCTCAAAACTCACCTTTTCTCCTCCGCATAAAATCCTAACCTCACTCAACCCCCCCCCCCCCCCCCCCTCTGCAGCCTGTCTCCGCTCGGAGGGAATCACATGGTTATAATATATAATTGTATATGCTATGCTCTCTATAATTTTCCATTGGTTTTAATCTTGCTTTTATTGCTTTTATTCTTTCTACCCATTTATAGCCATGCGTTTGTGTGTGTGTGTGTATGTGTGTGTGTGTGTATGTGCGCGTGCGTGTGTGTGCGTGCGTGCGTGCGTGCGTGCTTGCGTGTGTGTCTGCTTCAGCGCTTAGATTTGATTTTATCAAGATTTTGCGCTATATAAATATTGTAATTATTATTAATTATTATAACGTAATATCTGCTGTTGCTATAGCATACATATACAGCATATACCATAAAGGCTAACGTAATATCTGCTGTTGCTATAGCATACATATACAGCATATACCATAAAGGCTAACGTAATATCTGCTGTTGCTATAGAATACACATATAGCATATACCATACAGGCTATTGTCTAAAATCACTTTAGTGAATAGACATTAAATAGAAGACCACTACCATACAGGCTAACGTAATACCTGCTGCTGCTATAGTATACACATACAGTATATACCATACAGGCTAATGTAATACCTGCTGTTACTATAGCATACACATACATTATATACCATACAGGCTAACGTAATACCTGCTGTTGCTATAGTATACACATACATATATACCATACAGGCTAATGTAATACCTGCTGTTGCTATAGTATACACATACAGTATATACCATACAGGCTAACGTAATACCTGCTGTTACTATAGTATACACATACATTATATACCATACAGGCTAATGTAATACCTGCTGTTGCTATAGTATACACATACAGTATATACCATACAGGCTAATGTAATACCTGCTGTTGCTATAGTATACACATACAGTATATACCATACAGGCTAATGTAATACCTGCTGTTACTATAGCATACACATACAGTATATACCATACAGGCTAACGTAATATCTGCTTTTGCCAATCTACTTGTATGAAAACAAAAGAAAGTAGACTGCTACAAAAGAATTAAAATTCAAACAAGACAGACAGACAGACAAACAAGACAGAGAACGCTGCTGATAGTATTTATGAAGTGGTTTCCCAGTTTCCAAGTTTGTACATGAAGTCCTTTTTCTTCTAAATAATGGATTACTCTCAGAAAGTTCCATACCAAAGCAAGAGTTATAGTTATACAAACCAAAAGATAAGCATCATTATGAATGTACACTTGAGATAGCTCTCTAGGCTGGAAGAGATTCAACATTTTTTTAAATCATGATCAAAGTTTCATGAGAGACATTTTCAACAATTACATTAATATGCATAGATCTACCTTGTTTGTACAGTTGAGAGCTGCTAAAATATATTACATGAAAATAAATTTGAAGATTTTATTCTGAACTGATCATATCTCTCTGTCTCTCTTCCTTCTGTAGTAATTTCACTGAACATACAGTTAAGTCGTATGAGAACTAAACATACACATTTAATCAATCATATATAAAAGAAATGTATATATACAAATCTAGAATGTAACTGGGGTCTTGGATTATTGTTTACTCAAGTCATTGTTGTTGGTGTTGCAGCCAGCTAACACACACACACACACACACACACACACACACACACACACACACACACACACACACACAACACACACACACACACACACACACAACACACACATGGAAAAAGTCTTTAACAACATATGTCATGATGGACTGGAATTACTGTTTACTACATGTGGTTGCTGATAATGCTGCAGCCCACTGACATAAAGGGAGAGACAGACAGACAGGGATTCAGTCTTTAACAGTGTATGTAATGAAGCATGGATTACCACTGGCAAGTTGCTGCAGATGATGTTGCAACCCTTCAGGGTGACTGGCAAAACACAGTCGATGGTGCAGACCAGGCAGCAACCTGACATCTTCTTCGTCTCGACACATATACACTGGCAGACTGCAAGAAGGTGCACAAAATGTGTCGTCCACCATGGGCAGCAAGGCCAAGTCATTCAACATCTGGCGGTCACCACAGCGACAGAAGTAGTCAAGAACAAGACACTTCTGCCTTGCGGTCAGACTGGTAGACCAGCCGTTGTTTGCCTTCATGGTGTCCCTTAAGTTCTGAGGACAGAACATCCTGATGGCTTCTGATCTAGATTCTTCTGTACTTGTAGACGGTGTCTGTCCTTGGAGGCCTGTCTGCCAGGATAATACACCTGCTCTGTTCAAACCGTCAATCATGTGAGGCGGAAGGCTCACAATGTAAACTTGGCAAGCCTTGTATACATTGATTACAGCTTCTGCTCCCTCCTTACATAAATCTTCATGAACTGAGGACATTAATACTGCCTCCTGCGGGTAAATCCAATGATTCTCCACATCTATCGGGAAGAAAATTGGACACAAGACCAGTCTCTGATAAAGAGGATCCAGCAATGAATGCCAGCGAAGTGTAACCTTCTCTGGTTTGGGGCAAAGTTTGTACAGAAATCCAGAAATCATTTCGTTGGTCGAGATGGTACTTGAGCTTTGTTTATCCCTGAAAAGTAAGCCCAGAAAGTATCAATAACCAGTGTTTGCCCCATAAAAACAAGCATAACACTTAACAGTAACAAAACCATAAAATACAAAGAAAAAGGTAAGTATAAAAAGGCAAACATAAATATTGTATACACACAAATACTGCCCTGCCTATTTCAAACAACACTTAAGTTTAATGTTACAGGGAAATTAAATCATTGTATTCAAACTCTACCTGTTGTTGTTGATGTTGTTGTTGTTTTTTTAAAGCCCAGCCGATTGCATAGAGCCATATCAAGGCTATAACCATTTCAAAACATACAAAACTTCAACAGGAAAAAAGAAAAAGAAAATTAAGTAACATATCAATGCATTCGCATGCATAATCTACGGAGATGTCCCCAGCATTGACCACTCCATCCAATTTATCACACAGGGGATTTAAAAACATTACTGAACACAGAATTAAACATAACTAAGGACAGTAATACATATTCAAAAATAAGCCTTAATTACCCAAAAACTGTTTCCGCATATCTCATTTCCCTACAGCCCAAAAAGCACTAAACCCTTTGACTCCCGCACCCTGTTCACCAGCATCCTACATTGCCAACCATGCTGGCAAAGCAAAATCTTAACCTTTGGACTCCCTCACCCTATCCACCTGCTTCCTGCTGGAAGCTGGTGGATAGGGTGAGGGAGTCCAAGGGTTACATTTTTGCAGTTGGTGGAAAGGGTGCAGAAGTCAAAGGGTTAATATATGAACCCAATTATTAATTGTAAGAGAAAGTACATGAGACCTTATTGAACACATACAGGTGAAGGGACCATCAAGGCAAAAAATGATAGGAAGAAATGACAAAAAACAAAGGAAAATGGCAGAAACAAAATCAGTGACAGAAAAGAAGAAATTTCTAGCACAGAATTTCCAGAAGGTGGGGATACTATTTATACGGACAAAGCCCCCGGCATCCCCATGGAAGGAACTCTACCTGTAAGACACCCAATCTTACATGCAGGTGCAAACATGAAAGTGGCAGCAAATTTGGAATGAATCAATGGTAAAACTTCAGAGGAGGAGGGGAGACCAGGATTGTGTCAGACACAACACAGTCTGTGAGCAAGGAGGGCAGCAACTGTGCAACAGACAGATGTAAACACTTCAGCAACTAACTCAGATGCAGCAGCATGAAACTATACAATGCAAAAATTACATTTTCAAAATTGATGTCCTTCACATCAGAAATAGCCAGCAGAATCGACCAAGCCAAAATAGCATTCAAGAGGATGAAAAGCATTCTAGCCAACAAATGCCTATCAATTAACATCAGGAAGAGAGTTCTTGAATGTTATATAGAACTGATAATGTTATACGGTTGTGAGGCGTGGACAGTCAACAAGCAAAGCCAGAACAAGATTGAGGTAGCCAAGATGTGGTTTCTAAGAAGAATGTTGAGAGTTCCATGGACAGCAAAGAAAACAACTGAGACAGTCTTGATGGAGGCAGACACAAGATCATTCATAAGGAAGATTAGGAGAAAAAAAACAGGCAACATTTATAGGACATCTTATGAGGAAAAGGGAATTAGAGCACCTGGTCACAACAGGAAAGCTGGAGGGAAATAGAGCACCAAGTAGACCCAGGGAAAAAATATTGGACGGACTTGCAGAGTGGCAGAGGACTGAGAGGGTGGAAGATGTGCTTGCAGCAATAAGGGATAGATGCATATGGAGGGCCATGATTGCCAACACCATGTGGCAGGGCACTTGATGATAATGATGATGATGTCCTTTTCATCCATCAATTGGGAGAATTAAGCAGCACTTTTGGCACTTCTTCCGAAATAAAATTGTTATTTGTAAATAAAACCCACAAAACTGAAAAACAAAACCATTTCATGACATACCTCATAAACACATTGTGAATGTATCTGTTCTTGGTGAGTTCTGTTAGAAATGCTGCATAGGCTTGTGGTAACACCTCAGCCACCAGAAGCTGGTTCCACTTCGAAGTTTCTAGTTCCAGGTGGCATCGGTTGGAGCTCAGGTTAAAGTATCCATGCACATGCACAGGCAGTCCAGAAGGACTGTGTTCTTCAAAGGGGAGAGGCAGAAAGCAAAACACCTGCCCTTGAAATGATTCTGTGTCACCCGTCAACTGAGCAGCAACACCTACGTATGGCCGAAGCTTTAAACGTTCCTTCTGTGAAAAGAAAGAGTATATAATAATAATTACAATATTTATATAGCGCAAAATCTTGATAAAAATCAAATCTAAGCACTGAACATACACATATGCATGCATGCACACACACACACACACACACACACACACACACACACCACACACACACCACACACACACACACACACATACACATGGCTATAAATGGGGAAACAAGAAAAGCAAAGGAAAATTATAGAAAACATATCATATACAAATATATATTACAATGTGACTCCACACCGAGTGGAGACAGGCTGCAGGGGGGGTTGGGTGAGGTCAGGATTTTATGCAGAGGTGAAAAGGTGAGTTTTGAGAGCGGACTTGAAGGAGACAAAAGTAGGTTGCTGAAGGACTGAGAGAGGAAGTTTGTTCCAGGACAGTGGACCAGAAACAGAGAAGGCTCGTGGACCATAGGTATTGAGCTTAGTGCGTGGAAAGCGAAAAGTGAGAGGATCGGAGGCAGAGGGAGGGCACATGAGGGAACATAGATCTCAAAGTATACAGGTTAGATCAACTGCACTTTTCCTGTGATCTGCAAGAAGGCTTTGGAGTTTTTGAGAGTCACTGCACTCAGACAATGTCATACATGCTCCACTAAATACTGCTTGCAACTGTGAGTCAGACTTTGTGAACCAGCACAGAACCCACTGGCTGAAGTCCTGAAACATGGAGAGGAGAACAGATCACTGAGACCACCAGAATGACAAACATTTCTGTGCACAGTAAACAGTTTGCATGTGGTTGGCTGGGAATGAACAAGTGACATCATAGCTTGAATCCACAACGCTAACAACAGAACCAGACAGACCATTTAGACACTGCAAACAGAATCACTCAGTATCATCATCATCATCATCAGGTACCTTGCCACATGGTGTTGGCGATCATGGACTTCCATCTGTCTCTATCACTTGTTGCCTCAAGCATCTCTTCCACCCTCCATGTCTTCAGCCACTCTGCAAGTCCGTCTAGTATCTTCTCCCTGGGTCTACCTGGTGCTCTCTTTCCCTGTCTTCAGCCACTCTGCAAGTCCATCTAGTATCTTCTCCCTGGGTCTACCTGGTGCTCTCTTTCCCTCCAGCTTTCCTGTTGTGACCAGGTGCTCTAATTCCCCTTTCCTCATAAAATGGCCTGTAAATGCTGCCTTTCTTTTCCTAATCTTCCTTATGTATGGTCTTCTTGTGACTTCCTCCATCAAGACTGTCTCATTTGTTTTCTTTGCTGTCCATGGAACTCTCAACATTCTTCTTAGAAACCACATCTCGGCTACCTCAATCTTGTTCTGGCTTTGCTTGTTGACTGTCCACGCCTCACAACCATATAACAGTATTGGTTCTATATAACATTCAAGAACTCTCTTCCTGATGTTAATTGATAGACATTTGTTGGTAAGAATGCTTGTCATCTTCTTGAATGCTGTTTTGGTTTTGCCGATTCTGCTGGCTATTTGTAATGTGCATCTGCCGTCTGGTGAAATGATCGCTCCCAGGTATTTAAACTTATCAACCTGTCTCAAGGTTGTGCCGTTTGCTGTTATTTTGCATGAGGGGATTTCAGGTTTTTTACTGATCACATGACTTCAGTCTTCCTGCTTTTTAATTCCAACCCCTTACCGTTGCTTTCTATTTCTAGTATATTCACAAGGTTTTGTAGGTCCCTTTCATTTTCTGCAATTACCACAGTGTCATCTGTGTATCGAATGTTGTTTATCATGTTTCCTCCAACTTTTAATCCAGGGTCTTCATCTAGGTTTCTCATGATGTTTTTGCTGTAAAGTGAAAACAGATCTGGTGACAAAACACAACCTTGTCTGACTCCTCTTTTGATGTTTTGGAAAGAGCTTGTATCGTTTTCTATTCTCATTGCAGCTGTTTTGTTAGAGCAACGTGCTCATAATACAGGGGTTTTTGAGTTCCACTCTTGGGGGTGGGGGGGAGGGGTGGGGCCAAGGTGGGGGACTTTTTTTTTTTTATCTTATTGAAACTGATTGGTTCTTTTCACAGAGCCATGGACTGAAGGTCTGATTCCCAAGCTCAATCCCAGCATGCAACGTTAAAATCTGGTCTGTTTGCTGTCCATCGTAATATTTCCATCATTTCTGTTGTGTCAGTCCAGAGTTTCATATGTCCCTTTTCCCATTTTCCTCCTCCACATTTCAAGACCTTGCCAGCACAATGTTTTTTTTAAGCAGGCTCAGGATCTGTCAGACAGTAGTAGTAGGCCTTCATCAGTCGATGTCGCCTGTGGATGATGCGCCATAGTGTCACACTGAGTAAAGTTGACGCCTCTGGAGCAGTGTTGGCTGTGGCTGGTAAGGCCAATGCAGAAAAAGTAGTCTCTGCGACATTGGATGTATGTTTGGATGCTGGTCATGGGATCGCTTTCACGGGAATTTGCTTTCTGTCTGACTCTCTTTTCCTCAACTATGGTCTGGATCCTCTTTTCCCCTGACCTCAAGTTGTTTCTAGAGCACACAGCACCATCTGTTGTGGTCAGTTGCTGTGTCTTCCCAGCTCTCTGTATTGATGTCCAGAGCTTTCATATCACACTTGCAGACATCTTTATATCATAGCTGGGGGCGCCAGAGACTAGTTCATCTTAAAGGATATCCTCTGGGATATGTCCATCTTCCATCCAACGCATATGGCCAAGCCAGTGTGGCCTGCGTTGTCTAACTAGTGTGTGCATGGTGGGGAGACCAGCACATGCAAGGACATTTGTGTTTGGTATTTTGTCGCTCCAGATCTGCTGGCATATTTGGGTAGAGCTCATATGGAATAGCCCCAGTGCAATGAATCTCTCTTGAACAAAACTCCAAACTCCAAACAAACTAGAGCAAATAAAATCATTCAATATCAACCTCTTACATACTACAGACATAATCATTCAATACCTATCTCTTACATACTACAAACATAATTATTCAATACCTATCTCTTACATACTACAAACATAATCATTCAATATCTATCTTACATACTACAAACATAATTATTTAATACCTCTCTTACATACTACAAACATAATTATTCAATACCTATCTCTTACATACTACAAACATAAATATTCAATATATATCTTACATACTACAAACATAATCATTCAATACCTATCTTACATACTACAAACATAATCATTCAATATCTCTCTGACACACTACAAACATAATCATTCAATATCTATCTCTGACATACTACAAACGTAATCATTCAATACCTATCTTACATACTACAAATATAATCATTCAATACCTATCTCTTACATACTACAAACATAATCATTCAATACCTATCTCTTACATACTACAAACATAATCATTCAATACCTTCTCTTACATACTACAAACATAATCATTCAATACCTATCTTACATACTACACAAACATAATTATTCAATACCTGTCTTACATACTACAAAAATAATCATTCAATACCTGTCTCTTACATACTACAAACATAATTATTCAATACCTATCTCTTACATACTACAAACATAATCATTCAATACCTATCTCTGACATACTACAAACACAATCATTCAATATCTATCTTACATACTACAAACATAATCATTCAATATATATCTCTTACATACTACAAACATAATTATTCAATATCTATCTTACATACTACAAACATAATTATTCAATACCTATCTCTTACATACTACAAACATAATTATTCAATATGTATCTTACATACTACAAACATAATCATTCAATACCTATCTCTTACATACTACAACATAATTATTCAATATCTATCTCTGACAAACTACAAACATAATCATTCAATATCTATCTCTGACATACTACAAATACAATCATTCAATATGTATCTTACATACTACAAACATAATCATTCAATATCTATCTCTTACATACTACAAACATAACCATTCAATATCTATCTCTTACATACTAAAAATACAATAATTCAATATCTATCTCTTACATACTGCAAACATGATTATTCAATACCTATCTCTTACATACTACAAACATAATATTCAATATATATCTCTTACATACTACAAACATAATTATTCAATATCTATCTTACATACTACAAACATAATTATTCAATACCTATCTCTTACATACTACAAACATAATTATTCAATATGTATCTTACATACTACAAACATAATCATTCAATACCTATCTCTTACATACTAAAAATACAATCATTCAATATCTATCTCTTACATACTACAAACATGATTATTCAATATTTATCTCTTACATACTACAAACATAATTATTCAATATCTATCTCTTACATACTACAAACATAATTATTCAATATCTATCTTCATATCTATCAAACAGAAAACAAACTGTTCTCATCAATGTCACTTACTCTCAACCTGCATACCTGACCTGTGGTGTTCCACAAGGATCTGTTCTTGGCCCTGTTCTTTTCACTCTTTACACCTCCCCCCCTGTCCACCATCATCAACTCCCACTCTATAAAACACCACTTCTATGCTGATGACACCCAACTTCAAGACAGTGACTCACCTGACAATATACAGCGCCTCCTGACTCGCACCACTGAGTGTTACTCGGACATTAAAAATTGGATGACATACAACAAACTTCAGCTAAATGATGACAAGACAGAAGCTATCCTCATTGGCACCCGTCAGAAACTTTCTCAGCTGCCTCCTCTTTCTCTCCCATTATGTAACACATCAGTCCCAATTTCTGATTCAGCTAAAAACCTTGGTGTCTGCATTGACTCTACCCTCTCCATGAACAACTTTGTTTCTCAAACTGCCAGATCTTGCTACTATCACCTCCATCATATAAGCCTGATCAGGAAGTATCTCTCTGTGGAAACAACTGCAAAACTCGTTCTCTCCTTCATAATGTCTTGCATTGACTATTGCAATTCACTCCTGTCCGGTCTTCCTGCCTCCACCATTCACATCCTACAGCGCATTCAAAACAATGCTGCACGCCTTGTACTCAAAAAAAAAAAGCTGACCACATATCTCCTCTCCTGGCACAACTTCACTGGCTCCCTGTATCAAAGTGCATACAGTACAAACTAGACACCATGTGCTACAAAAGCCTCAATAATGCAGCCCCCGATTACCTGTCAAGCCTACTTGAGATCTATCTTCCCTCACGTACCCTCCGCTCTGCCTCCGATCCTCTCACTTTTCGCTTTCCACGCACTAAGCTCAATACCTATGGTCCATGAGCCTTCTCTGTTTCTGGTCCGCTCTCCTGGAACAACTTCCTCTCTCAGTCCGTCAGCAACCTACTTTTGTCTCCTTCAAGTCCGCTCTCAAAACTCACCTTTTCTCCTCTGCATAAAATCCTGACCTCACTCAATCCCCCTGCAGCCTGTCTCCACTCGGAGAGGAATCACATTGTAATATATAATTGTATATAATATGCTCTCTATAATTTTCCATTGCTTTTATTCTTTCTCCCCATTTATAGCTGTGTGCGTGTATGTGTGTGTGTGTGTGTGTGTGTGGTGTGTGTGTGTGTGTGTGTGTGTGTGTGTGTGTGTGTGTGTGTGTGTGTGTGTGCGTGCGTGCGTGCGTGTGTGCGCGTGCGTGCGTGCGTGCGTGTGCGTGCGTGTCTGTTTCAGCGCTTAGATTTGATTTTATCAAGATTTTGCGCTATATAAATATTGTAATTATTATTATTATATACTACAAACACAATCATTCAATATCTATCTTACATACTACAAACATGATTATTCAATATCTCTTACATACTACAAACATAACCATTCAATACCTGTCTCTTACATACTACAACCATAATTATTCAATACCTATCTCTTACATACTACAAACATAATCATTCAATACCTATCTCTTACATACTACAAACATAATCATCGAATATCTCTCTTACATACTACAAACATAATTATTCAATACCTATCTCTTACATACTACAACCATAATTATTCAATACCTATCTCTTACATACAACCATAATTATTCAATACCTATCTCTTACATACTACAAACATAATTATTCAATACCTATCTCTTACATACTACAAACATAATCATTCAATACCTATCTCTTACATACTACAAACATAATTATTCAATATCTATCTTATGTACTACAAACATAATTATTCAATATCTATTCTAATACATACTATCTTACATACTACATAATTATTCAATATCTATCTTACATACTACATAATTATTCAATATCTATCTTACATACTACAAACATAATTATTCAATACCTATCTCTTACATACTACAAACATAATTATTCAATACCTATCTTATATACTACAAACATAATTATTCAATACCTATCTCTTACATACTACAAACATAATCATTCTCAATATCCGTCACCTAGATGCGGCAAACAAAATAATTCAGTATCTATTTCTTCAAATGATGATAAGATGGCTTATCTGGCATACAGTCAAATAATGTTACTGTTTTTCAAAAATGCTGTAATTCTGAAGTAATCTATGAATTACTTTCCGAGGACAATGCCATTCTGAATCACAGTGCAAATTATGTTTTTGCAAACTTGTAACTTTGTGATATTTTTTAATCACTGTGCAAATTATGTTTTAGCAAACGTGTGATTTTGTGATACTAAAAACTGAAGTTGTGGTTGACTTCAATGACATACAAAGTATTTGTTTAAATCAAGTGCCTATAATGTATCTTGATCTTTTTAGTCTTTGGTTGGTTTCTCCATAGCCCTTAGGCTAATATTCATTCAAGGAAAGCAATTGCTACTTTTCTTTAAACACATATTCTTAGGGATGGTTTCACAGTGGGGAAAACTTGAATGGCTGCTAGCTTATCAAACCAGAAATTATAACAGCTTGTAATTGCCTGTCCTATATACATATATATATATATAAATATATACACACACACAACATACATACATACAGATAGATAGATAGATAGATAGATAGATAGATAGATAGATAGATAGATAGATAGATAGATAGATAGATAGATAGATAGATAGATAGATATAATATATACATATATGCATGTAAGTACACACACCATTCCGTAGACAAGCAGCCACAGAGATGTTAAGGCCACCACACAAAACATCACAATTCCCTTACTTATTTTGTTTTCCCTACAGAATTTCTATATTGTTGGGACCGATACCAAGC
>JAPXFY010000022.1:46328897-46351397 GCA_030674185.1 Monoplex corrugatus
CAGGTGCACAATTCAACCAAAAATGTGACCCGTTTTAACAAAATGAGTCCTAAGGTGAAAATAACACATCTTAGGATATGATTTTCAAAATGTCCAGATTATTAACTTTCTTTTCACATGAAATTTACTATTCTACTCCTAAAATTAAGGAAGTTATGGGTATTTGAAGTGTGTCACACAGCAAGCAGCCATTTTGAGAAAATCAAGTTTTAAAATTTTCACCACTTCAGTGAAGTTTTACCTTAGCAACAGGTATTTGTACTTCACCAATCTTTACCAAATTTTGTACCATGGTAAAACACATCATGCCACAATAGCACACAAAAAATTGATGTGAAAATCTACTGTAATTGTCTTTTTATTTAAGTTTATATATCCCTTTTTCTGACACAAAAAGCATGCCGTTATTTGGTTAAAATGAATTTTAAATACATTTTCCGATTGAATTATAAAGTGCTGAGTGCATGTACTTGTAATTTAAAGATTAAATATTCCATTTTTGACAAAAAGTAAAATTTGACAAAATCGACCCATCACACCTTTTCCGGGCCTCTACGCTTTTCGCTACCTGCGAGTTAGGACTCATTTCATGAAAACGGGTCACAAATGCATAAAGAGAAATAAAAGCATACTTAATGATGGACAAAACAAGACTGGCATATATTTTTGGCCAACTAGCCTCTTCTGTTCTTGGTCTCTCTGCACTTAAATGGTGACAGTCATTCTGACTGAGATTTTATTTACAAATCGACTCAAATTTATGATATTCTTCATTCAGATTGTTATTGTTATTGTTGTTTAAAGCCCAGCCGACTGTGCTGAGCCTTATTAGGGCTATAACCGCTTCAAAACATATAAAACTTCAACAGGAAAAAAGAAAAGAAAAAAAAAGAAAAGAAAATTAAGTACACATAGCAATGCATTCGCACACATAATCTACGGACATGCCCCTGGCGTTGACCACTCCGTTGAATTTATCGCACAGGGGAGATTTAAAAAACACACCTGAATACAAATATAAACATACCTAAGGACACCAAAACATATAAAAATGGGCATACATTATCTAAAATTGCTCCTGCACATCCCATCTCCCTAGAGCCAAAAATGAACTTAATACATGTACCCAATTATCAATCCTAACAAAAAGTACATAAGACACTGGACCATTAAGGCAGAAAATGATAGGAAGAAATGACATAAAGCAAAGAAACAAGACAGAAACAAAGAGAGTGACAGAAAAGAGGAAATTTCTAGCACAGAATTTCCAGAAGGTGGGGATACTATTTACAGTGAAAGAGCCCCCGACATCCCCACGGGGGACTCCATTCAGATAAACCAATGCGTTATCAACACACAGAGTTAAATGAAGACTAGCTTGAAAGGAAGAGGCTGCAGATCATCAGTAAAAATACATGCTGCTGCTCTACGAGAGGGGCCTGAGCAACACATGGAAAATACCTTGTGACAAATTGTGAACTTTGCTATGGTTCAATTCGTCTTATAAACACTCACCTGTATTTAAAATGCTCCACCTTAACTCTTTGACTCCTGCATGCTGCTGGATAGGGAGAGGGAGTCAAAAGGTTAAGTTTTTGCTTTGTTGATGTGGTTGATAATGCAGGATGCTGGTGGACAGGGTGCGGGAGTCAAAGGGTTAAGTTTTTGCTTTGTTGATGTGGTTGATAATGCAGGATGCTGATGGACAGGGTGCGGGAGTCTAAGGGTTAAGTTTTTGCTTTGTTGATATGGTTGATAATGCAGGATGCTGGTGGACAGGGTGCGGGAGTCAAAGGTTGTTTTTGCTTTGTTGATGTGGTTGATAATGCAGGATGCTGGTGGACAGGGTGCTGGAGTCAAAGGGTTAAGTTTTTGCTTTGTTGATGTGGTTGACAATGCAGGATGCTGGTGGACAGGATGCTGGAGTCAAAGGGTTAAGAACAAGCTGTTGGAAATCATAACTGAACTACAGCAAGTCATTTGAATTACGTGACAAAATGCACAAGTCTGCAATTTTTTAAAAAGTGTAAGAGAAATAAAAGCTCTAACCAGCAAGTCATTTGAGTTACATGACAAAATGCACAAGGTTGCAATTTTTTAAAAAGTGTAAGAGAAATAAAAGCTCTAACCAGTTAATGGCCGCCGCTGCCCTCTCAGCATATGAAGTAATGGAGACAGCATATCCTGCAATGCTCGTCTTTCCTGATTCTCAAGGCCACAGAGGGGCCTCATCGTGATGGCTTCAAGCTCCTCTCTCAAAGGGTCCATCAGAAGAAGTTGCCGACCGCTGATAATGATAGGGTGGTCTGCAACAAATTCACAGTCACTGTCAAATCCTGTTTGACATCTTGTTTCTGATAGTGTCAATGCAACTCTTGGTTAACCCTTTGACTCCCTTACACTGTCCACCAGCATCCTGCATTGTCAACCATGCTGGCAAAGCAAAAACTTAACCCTTTGATTCCTTCACCCTATCCACCAACTTCCTACAGGAAACTGGTGGATAAGGTGAGGGAACAAAAGGTAAAGTTTTTGCTGTTGGTGGATAAGGTGCAGGAGTCAAAGGGTTAAAAACAACTGCTGATTTTTTAGAAGCTTAGTGCTGTTCATCGTGTTACAAGCTTAGTGTTTGACTGGTCCCACTTGGCCTCCTCTCATTGCTTTTCTGTTTTGTGCATCACAGGTTGCAGGATGTTTGATATGCACAGAGGCATGCTCAAAGATAGGTGCTAAAGAGCCATCAAAATGAAGATAGCTTAACCCTTTACCTCCCGCGCCCTGTCCACCAGCATCCTGCACTGTCAACTATGCTAGCAAAGCAAAAAGTTCCCTCCTTGATCCTCTCACCCTATCCACCAGCTTCCTGCAGGAAACTGGTGGGTAGGGTGAGGGAATCAAAAGGTTAAGTTTTAGCAGTTGGTGGATACGGTGCAGGAGCCAAAGGGTTAAGGTAAGCAATTCTATGCTGGCAGAATTATTATAACTGTTGAAAGTCCAGCCAACTGTGCAGAGCCATATCAGGGCTATGATCACATAAACACACACACAACACCTCACGGACCCTAAACACACACACACACACAACACAACCACACACACACACACACACACACACACAAACCACACACACACACACACACACACACATAAAAGAAAATAATAAAGTATGCATATCATTGTATTCACACACACAATGTATTCACACATAATCTAAGGATATACCCCTGGTGTTGACCATACCATCCACTTTATCACCGGGGGTATAAACAATCAAACCTGAATACCAATGTATAAGCATAACTACGTACACTTAAAGACATGGCAGCAAGATTTGCTGGTAACCAGAGGAGCTCTTTCTGCAATGAGTTTATGTGATCATGCTTATGCTTTCTTTTATTCATGTTTACACTGCTGCACTGTTCTGCACATTTTGCCCTGAGAAATTGGTTCAGTTAGCACATCAGTTTAACCCCTTGACTCCCGCACTCTGTCCACCAGGGTCCTGCATTACTGAGCATCCTGACAAAGCAGAAACTGAACTCTTTGATCCCCTCACCCTATCCACCATCTTCCAGCATGAAGCTGATGGACAGGGTGACGTAGTCAAAGGTTTAAGTTTTTGCAGTTGGTGGATGGGGTGTGGGAGTCAAAGGGTTAAATATTGAAGAAGACTTGGCCACAGAGAATTTGAATAGAAAAATATGTTGTGTGAATGACAAAAATGATCACTAACCGGTCAGATGAAAAACAGACTTGAAACCCTGTCCGAAACGGCCCACCTTCAGAGGGTCTGTGACCTTGACACTGTCACGAAGTTTCATGATACCTTCCCAGTCCTTCTCAGTGAAGACAGCATCATTGTAAACACATAGCCCTGGTCCCTGTTGACACGTACAGAAAAGAAACATGGCCATGTTGTTAGCACCAAAGACTGGAGGTTGGGGGTTCGAAGTGCCACAAGTTTATACTGTTGTGGGAGTTTTCAACTTCAACCAGCTCCTGCCCAGAGTTCTGATTTCTATGGGCTTACTAGAAAGACAGGAACCACAAGGTCGAGTCTCATCTACATCATGATAATGTCGTCAAGGATGTTGCTCAATTTTCTGAACCACACCGCAGGGTCTGTATTTCTCGGGCCTGGTTAACACCTGGACATATAAAAGGAAGTGTACAATACAAGGTTGCTGTACTGGGTCAATCCAATCTGTAACTTCACAGCACCATCATTATCATCATAATTGTCATCTTATCATCTAGCACCACCATTATCATCATAATTGTCATCTTATCATCTAGCACCATCATTATCATCATAATTGTCATCTTATCATCTAGCACCACCATTATCATCATAATTGTCATCTTATCATCTAGCACCATCATTATCATCATAATTGTCATCTTATCATCTAGCACCACCATTATCATCATAATTGTCATCTTATCATCTAGCACCATCATTATCATCATAATTGTCATCTTATCATCTAGCACCATCATTATCATCATAATTGTCATCTTATCATCTAGCACCATCATTATCATCATAATTGTCATCTTATCATCTAGCACCATCATTATCATCATAATTGTCATCTTATCATCTAGCACCACCATTATCATCATAATTGTCATCTTATCATCTAGCACCACCATTATCATCATAATTGTCATCTTATCATCTAGCACCATCATTATCATCATAATTGTCATCTTATCATCTAGCACCACCATTATCATCATAATTGTCATCTTATCATCTAGCACCATCGTTATCATCATAATTGTCATCTTATCATCTAGCACCACCATTATCATCATAATTGTCATCTTATCATCTTAGCGTTGTGAAAAATTGCCCAAGAACCTGTCGCCATCCAAGCCCAGCTCTCGTGGAGAGTTCAGTTTTGGTGGCTTTGGACACGTGCTGGACAGACTAAAATGACTGGTGACACAGCAGTAACACAGAGACGGTGCAGAAGATGGCACTGGGCATGTGTTGGACAGATTACAAAGTACAATGACTGGTGACACAGCAGTAACACAGCGACAGTGCAGAAGATGGCACAGCAAAATTTTCGGTTTCAGTTTCTCAAGATGACAGCTCCGAGCTTGAAAAGAATTCCATGAGCACTAACATCACAGGTGCCACGTGTATGGTGATCATGGCACTAGCCTTAAGCCTGCACTTATACCCATGAGCTGGCCAGGTCCTAGGCCCTACCTAGACCATGTTTCACCTAGTCTATATGTTATACTGGTATTGTTTGAGCTTATCACTAGAATAATCTTGGTTACATGTAAATGACATGTGTATCCGTGTATCTTATCTTCAAAACAGGAACACAACTAGCTACTCGTTTCACATGACAGAAAAATCCCCCGCCCCAAACTCCACCCCCATCCCCCAGTCAATGCACAAAGCCTCGGCTGTCTATCAGTTAAGTGAAGACAATATTTTCTCAATCATACAGAAAAGAGGAGATTGTTATTGTTGTTTAAACCCAGCCGACTGCAGAGAGCTATATCAGGGCTAGAAAGAGGAAATAGATAGGTTTCCATGTAAGTATTGAGTAATTGAGGATGTTGCTCAATTTTCTGAACCACACCGCAAGAGCTGGTTGAAGATGAAAACTCCCACTGCAAAAGAAAACAAAAATACAGAAAAAAGGAAGACAACTGGATGCCATGCAAACAGTTACCAGAGGTCCTTTAGTCCAGTTGATTGAAGCATCATGCCGCTCACACAGGCATCATGGGTTTGACCCTCAGCTCCAACACATTATGGGGCCCATTAGCACAGTGAACCAGTCGCCGTGGTGTAGTGGTTAATGGAACAGACTACTGACTGGAAGGTTTTGGGTTCGAATCCCCATCAGTACCTTCAAAAATCACTGTGGGATTTTTCGCTCTGACCGGCTCCTACCTAGAGTTGGGCGTGCTATGGGCTTATTGGGAAGACTGGGACCACACAGTCGAGTCTCATCCACTTCACGGATGCATCATTGAGGGTGTTGCTCAAATCTTCTGACCAACACCACAGGTGTTTGTATCTCTCGGGCCTGGTTGACACCAGGATATATTATGACAGTAAGCGTAGAGTACAGCCCTGTCATGCAGTCTCAATCCTAGATGGAACTCCACAGCATCATGATTATCATCCTCATCAACATCATCATCATCACATCGTAAAAACTGTTCTAGCTTCTGTGGCCATTAAAGTAGTGTAGAAAATGGGCTGAAAAAAAAAGGTGAGCACAAAGGTAACCTCCCTCAGTGCAATGATCCTGAATAAAAGTAAATAAATCAAAACAAAACAAAAAAAGAACCACATGCCCATTAATGCACAAGTGTGGATTGAGCCACTGGGAAAGCCACATTTCTTCTGCAGACTGGATGGATCTTTCGGCACAGCCATGGCCTCAATATCTCAAGTTCAATCCCAGCCAACAGTATTAAATACTGGCCTGTTCGCTGTCCGTCTTAATGTTTCCATCATTCTGGTGGCGTCAGCTTAGTGTTTCATAGGTCCACTGGCCTGTTCGCTGTCCGTCTTAATGTTGCCATCATTCTGGTGGTGTCAGCTTAGTGTTTCGTAGATCCACTGGCCTGTCCACTGCCCGTCTTAATGTTTCCATCATTCTGGTGGTGTCAGCTTAGTGTTTCATAGGTCCACTGGCCTGTTGGCTGCCCATCTTAATGTTTCTATCATTCTGGTGGTGTCAGCTTAGTGTTTCATAGATCTACTGGCCTGTTGGCTGCCATCTTAATGTTTCCATAATTATGGTAGTGTCAGCTTACTGTTTCATAGATCCACTGGCCTGCTGGCTGCCATCTTAATGTTTCCATCATTCTGGTGGTGTCAGCTTATGTTTCATAGATCTACTGGCCTGTTGGCTGCCATCTTAACGTTTCCATCATTCTGGTGGTGTCAGCTTATGTTTCATAGGTCCACTGGCCTGTCGGCTGCCCATCTTAATGTTTCCATCATTCTGTTTCATAGATCCCTCTCCCACACTCCCCATTTCAAGACCTTGTCAGCACACAGTGTTTCATGAAAGTGCAGGGAGTCTGCAAGAAACTGCTGGCAGATTTGGTGGAGTGCATATGGAATTGTCCCTGTTTAATGAAGTCTTTTCGGGAAAAAAGACCAAACTCAGAGATCAGTCATGGACTGGTGGCCCAGTTGATAAAGCAACTGCCTTTTCTTTTTTATTGTTATTGTTGTTTAAAGCCCAGCCCACTGCATAGAGCCATATCAGGGCTATAACCGCTTCAAAATGTACAAAACTTCAAAAAGGAAAAAAAAGGAAAAGAAAATTAAGTACACATAGCAATGCATTTGCGCACATAATCTAAGGACTTGCCCCTG
This sequence comes from Monoplex corrugatus, assembly GCA_030674185.1. Lineage (NCBI taxonomy): Eukaryota > Metazoa > Mollusca > Gastropoda > Littorinimorpha > Ranellidae > Monoplex > Monoplex corrugatus. The sequence continues at coordinate 46,336,270 of JAPXFY010000022.1, forward strand.
GTGTTGGCCAATCTGTCCAATTTATCACACAAGGGATTTAAAAAACACACCTGAATACAAATATAAACATACCTAAGGACACCAAAACATATAAAAACATGCATAAATTACCTAAATTTTACTTTCGTATGTCTCACTTTACTAGAGCCAAAAATGCGCTTAACACATGTACCCAATTTCCAATCCTATCGAACACATACAGGTCAACAGACCAGCAAGGCAGAAAATGATAGGAAGAAACGACAGAAAGCAAAGGAGGAAGAAAGAAACAAAGAGAGTGACAGAAAAGAGGAAATTTCTAGCACAGAATTTCCAGAAGGTGGGAATACTATTTATACTGAAAGAAAGAGCCCCTGGCATCCCCACAGGGAAGAGACGGCCTGGGAAACTAAAGAAACCAGAGGTCTCTCCACATTCACTAAATCTACAGAAGTGGCTGAGTGCTACCCTTTCCAGTCAGAAGATGACCTGAGCTCCCCATATGCTTTATGCACTTAGCGCACAAAAAGGAAGAACAGAACAAAGACTGCATGGAAAAGTCAACCAAGTTAGTTAAACAAAAAATACACTGACACTCACACAATAATCATGATAAAACAAAAGTTGAAATGTCTGAAGCTGTCGTAGGCTGAAGTTTGTCAAACTGCCAATTCACTGTACTACTTATACAATGTGACTGAAGCTGTCATAGGCTGAAGTTTGTCGAACTGCCAATTCATTGTACTACTTACACAATGTGACTGAAGCTGTCGTAGGTTGACGTGTGTCAAACTGTCAATTTATTGTACTACTTACACAATGTGACTGAAGCCATAAGTTCTTGAATGTTAAATAGAACCGATATTGTTATATGGTTGTGAGGCGTGGACAGTCAACAAGCAAAGCCAGAGCAAGATTGAGGCAGCCAAGATGTGGTTTCTAAGAAGAATGTTGACAGTTCCATGGACAGCAAAGAAAACAAATGAAAGTCTTGATGGAAGCAGACACAAGATCATTCATAAGGAAGATTAGGAAAAGACAGGCAACATTTATAGGCCATTTTATGAGGAAAGGAGAACTGAAGCACCAGGTCACAACAGGAAAGCTGGAGGGAAGAGAGCACCAGGTAGACCCAGGGAGAAAATATTGGATGGACTTGCAGAGTGGCTGAAAACAAAGAGGGTGAAAGATATGCTTGAGGCAACAAGGGATAGAAACAGATGGAAGGCCATGATAGTCACCGTCATGTGGCAAGGCACTTGATGATGGCTTACACAATGTGACTGAAGCTATCGCAGGCTGAAATTTGTCAAACTGTCAATTCATTGCACTACTTCCTGCTGACATAAACAACCTATGTCGAGTTGCCCCAGACACAGTGACCACATGCTAACAAAACTAAACCTTTGTACTTTGGTCATTTCTCTCTCGTTTCCCAGTGACCAGCACAACCAGACAGCAGACCATATTCTCCAGCTGTATTCAACCCTTTGACTTCCACACCCTGTTCATTGGCATCCTGCACTATAAACATGCTAACAAATCAAAAATTTAATCCTTTGATTCTCTCACTCATCTACCAGCTTTGTGCAGCTTCCTGATGGACAGAGTAAGGGAATCAAACGGTCAAGTTTTTGCTGTTTGTGGATGGGGTTTGGTCGTCAAAAGGTTAATCCACCAACTGCAAAATCTTGGCCCTTTGGCTCCCTCACCCTATCCACCAGCTTCCTGCAGAAAACTGGTGGATAGGGTGAGGGAGTCAAAGGGTTAAGTTTTTACTTCGCTAGTATGGTTGACAATGCAGGATGCTGGTGGACAGGGTGCGGGAGTCAAAGGGTTAAGCTACAACATCCTTCAGAGAGACAGAGTATACCTAATAAATAACACACAAAAAGATGTGGACAGATCAGTGGAGTGTGTACCATGTACTGACGATCCTACAAGGTGAAGAAGAGACAAACATCATATTCAAACATTTGGTTCAAAACTGTTCCGCTGCAGTTTTTCTTGATCTCATTTGTATGCAAATAATTAATTGGCGAAATACAAATTATACAAAACACCCATGTTTTTTCCTAATGAAAGCCTGGGTGAAATACATGGTTATTCTCACACACACACACACACACACACACACACACACACACACACACACATATGCATGCACACACATGCACATGCACACACACATGCACGTGTGCACACACGCACACACACACACACACTATTTCGTTACTAACACCTGGACTTACTGCAAGCAATTCAATGAAAGATGGACTCTGCCATGCACTTGCTTCTGCATCCTTTGGAATGGTGGGTAAGGATTCATCTGTATGCTGCCTACCTCCAGTCACAGAGATAATCTTCACAATACTTGCACCAGCATCCTCTGCATTCTGTATCATCTCCTGTACATATAATTGTACAACATAATACAAAAAAAGGTCAATGTCACCAGTATTTCCCCCTCAGCAAACACTGTTCATTCTCAGTGACTTTTACAAATGGAAAGTGCAAAAGATGTTTTTCAGCCAATTTGCTCTGGTTGCCAGAATGAAGTGGATGGCACCTTCTCTAGTTCTACTGGAAGCTGGTGGACAGGGTGAGGGAGTCTGTTACTATTATTTCTGTTTAAAGCCCAGCCGACTGCGTAGAGCCGTATCAGGGCTATAAACCATTTCAAAACATATTTCTTCATCAAGAAAAAAAAAAGAAAGAAAATTGAGTACATGTGTCAATGTATTCGCGCATATAATCTAAGGATATGCCCTTTGCAGTGACCACTTCATCCAATTTATCACACAGGGGATTTAAAAAATATACCTGAATACAAATTTAAACACAACTAAGGATACTAAAACATATATAAAAACAGGCAAAAAATTACCTAAAATTGCTTCTGCATATCTCATTTCCCTAGAGCCAAACATGCACTTAATACATTCATCCAATTGTCAATCCATTCTAAGAGAATGCATGTACAACTTTATCGAATACATACAGGTGAATGGACAAGCAAAGTGCAAAGTGATAGGTAGAAATGACAAAGCAACTCATTCAGTCAGTCCCTACGTCAGGAAACGCACTGAAGCCAGCAATGTCAGGCTGCCACTAGGCCACCCATCACTTGAGACTGCACTGCCACTGGATGAACATCATTATCATTATTCTTAATTAAAGTCCAACTGACTGTGCAGAGCCATGTCAGAGGTATAACCAATGCACAGAGCCATATCAGGTATAACCACTGCACACAGCCATGTCAGGTATAACCACTGCACAGAGCCTTGTCAGGTATAACCACTGCACACAGCCATGTCAGGTATAACCACTGCACACAGCCATGTCAGGTATAACCACTGTACACAGCCATGTCAGGTATAACCACTGCACACAGCCATGTCAGGTATAACCACTGCACACAGCCATGTCAGGTATAACCACTGTACACAGCCATGTCAGGTATAACCACTGCACACAGCCATGTCAGGTAACTGTACACAGCCATGTCAGGTATAACCACTGTACACAGCCATGTCAGAGGTATAACCACTGTACACAGCCATGTCAGGTATAACCACTGCACACAGCCATGTCAGATATAACCACTGCACACAGCCATGTCAGAGGTATAACCACTGCACACAGCCATGTCAGGTATAACCACTGCACACAGCCATGTCAGGTATAACCACTGCACACAGCCATGTCAGGTATAACCACTGTACACAGCCATGTCAGAGGTATAACCACTGCACATAGCCATGTCAGGTATAACCACTGCACACACCCATGTCAGGTATAACCACTGTACACAGCCATGTCAGGTATAACCACTGCACACAGCCATGTCAAGTATAACCACTGCACACAGCCATGTCAGGTATAACCACTGCACACAGCCATGTCAGGTATAACCACTGCACACACCCATGTCAAAGGTAAAACCACTGCACAGAACCATGTCAGGTATAACCACTGCACACAGCCATATCAGGTATAACCACTGCACACAGCCATGTCAGGTATAACCACCGCACACAGCCATGTCAGGTATAACCACCGCACACAGCCATATCAGGTATAACCACTGTACACAGCCATGTCAGGTATAACCACTGTACACAGCCATATCAGGTATAACCACTGTACACAGCCATGTCAGGTATAACCACTGTACACAGCCATATCAGGTATAACCACTGTACACAGCCATGTCAGGTATAACCACTGTACACAGCCATGTCAGGTATAACCACTGCACACAGCCATGTCAGGTATAACCACTGTACACAGCCATATCAGGTATAACCACTGTACACAGCCATGTCAGGTATAACCACTGCACACAGCCATATCAGGTATAACCACTGTACACAGCCATGTCAGGTATAACCACTGCATACAGCCATATCAGGTATAACCACCGCACACAGCCATGTCAGGTATAACCATTGTACACAGCCATGTCAGGTATAACCAATGCACACAGCCATGTCAAGTATAACCAATTCACACAGCCATGTCAGGTATAACCACTGCACACAGCCATGTCAAAGGTATAACCACTGCACACAGCCATGTCAGGTATAACCACTGCACACAGCCATGTCAGGTATAACCACTGCACACAGCCTTGTCAAAGGTATAACCACTGCACACAGCCTTGTCAGGTATAACCATTGCACACAGCCATGTCAGGTATAACCACTGCACACAGCCATGTCAGAGGTATAACCACTGCACACAGCCATGTCAGGTATAACCACTGCACACAGCCATGTCAGGTATAACCACTGCACACAGCCATGTCAGGTATAACTACTGCACACAGTCATGTCAGGTATAACTACTGCACACAGCCATGTCAGATATAACCACTGCACACAGCCATGTCAGGTATAACCACTGCACACAGCCATGTCAGGTATAACCACTGCACACAGCCATGTCAGAGGTATAACCACTGCACACAGCCATGTCAGGTATAACCACTGTACACAGCCATGTCAGGTATAACCACTGTACACAGCCATGTCAGGTATAACCACTGTACACAGCCATGTCAGGTATAACCACCGCACACAGCCATGTCAGGTATAACCACCGCACACATCCATATCAGGTATAACCACTGCGCACAGCCATGTCAGGTATAACCACTGCACACAGCCATGTCAGGTATAACCACTGTACACAGCCATGTCAGGTATAACCACTCCCACAGCCATGTCAGGTATAACCACTGTACACAGCCATGTCAGGTATAACCACTGCACACAGCCATGTCAGGTATAACACTGCACACAGCCATGTCAGGTATAACCACTGTACACAGCCATGTCAGGTATAACCACTGTACACAGCCATGTCAGGTATAACCACTGCTCACAGCCATGTCAGGTATAACCACTGCACACAGCCATGTCAGGTATAACCACTGCACACAGCCATGTCAGAGGTATAACCATTGCACACAGCCACGTCAGGTATAACCACTGCACACAGTCATGTCAGGTATAACCACTGCACACAGCCATGTCAGGTATAACCACTGCACACAGCCATGTCAGAGGTATAACCACTGCACACAGCCATGTCAGGTATAACCACTGCACACAGCCATGTCAGGTATAACCACTGCACACAGCCATGTCAGGTATAACCACTGCACACACCCATGTCAGAGGTATAACCATTGCACACAGCCATGTCAGGTATAACCACTGCACACAGCCATGTCAGGTATAACCACTGCACACAGCCATGTTAGGTATAACCACTGCACACAGCCATGTCAGGTATAACCACTGCACACAGCCATGTCAGAGGTATAGCCACTGCACACAGCCATGTCAGGTATAACCACTGCACACAGCCATGTCAGGTATAACCACTGCACACAGCCATGTCAGGTATAACCACTGCACACACCCATGTCAGGTATAACCACTGCACACAGTCATGTCAGGTATAACCACTGCACACAGCCATGTCAGGTATAACCACTGCACACAGCCATGTCAGAGGTATAACCACTGCACACAGCCATGTCAGGTATAACCACTGCACACAGCCATGTCAGGTATAACCACTGCACACAGCCATGTCAGGTATAACCACTGCACACACCCATGTCAGAGGTATAACCATTGCACACAGCCATGTCAGGTATAACCACTGCACACAGCCATGTCAGGTATAACCACTGCACACAGCCATGTTAGGTATAACCACTGCACACAGCCATGTCAGGTATAACCACTGCACACAGCCATGTCAGAGGTATAAGCCACTGCACACAGCCATGCAGGTATAACCACTGCACACACCCATGTCAGGTATAACCACTGCACACACCCATGTCAGGTATAACCACTGCACACACCCATGTCAGGTATAACCACTGCACACACCCATGTCAGGTATAACCACTGCACACAGCCACGTCAGGTATAACCACTGCACACAGCCACGTCAGGTATAACCACTGCACACAGCCATGTCAGGTATAACCACTGCACACAGCCATGTCAGGTATAACCACTGCACACAGCCATGTCAGGTATAACCACTGCACACAGCCACGTCAGGTATAACCACTGCACACAGCCATGTCAAAGGTATAACCACTGCACACAGCCATGTCAGGTATAACCACTGCACACAGCCATGTCATGTATAACCACTGCACACAGCCATGTCAGGTATAACCACTGCACACAGCCATGTCAGGTATAACCACTGCACACAGCCATGTCAGGTATAACCATTGCACACAGCCATGTCAGGTATAACCACTGCACACAGCCGTGTCAGGTATAACCACTGCACACAGCCGTGTCAGGTATAACCACTGCACACAGCCGTGTCAGGTATAACCACTGCACACAGCCGTGTCAGGTATAACCACTGCACACAGCCATGTCAGGTATAACCACTGCACACAGCCATGTCAGGTATAACCACTGCACACAGCCATGTCAGGTATAACCACTGCACACAGCCATGTCAAGTATAACCACCGTAAAATGTACACAACACCTTAGTGATCCTGGAAAAGAAAAGAAAAAAGAAAATAAAGTACACATACCAATGCACTTGCAAATATAATCTAATGACATGTACCTTGAGTTGACCATTCCATCCAAAACGATACCAGTTATTATTGTTATTGTTATTTAAAGCCCAGCCGACTGCATAGCACCATATCAGAGCTATAATCATTTCAAAACATACAAAACTTCAACAGGAAAAAAAGAGAAAATTAAGTACACATATCAATGCATTGGCACACATAATCTAGGCACATGCCCCTGGCGTTGACCACTCCGTCTAATTTATTGCACAGAGGATTTAAAAAACACACCTGAATACAATATAAGCATACCTAAGAACACCAAAACATATATAAAAATGGGCATAAATTACCTAAAATTGCTTCCGCATATGTCACCTCCCTAGAGCCAAAAATGCACTTAATACATGTACCAAATTATCAATCCTAAGAAAAAGTACATAAGACTTTATCAAACACATACAGATGAATTGACCAGTAAGGCAGAAAACGATAGGCAGAAATGACAGAAAGCAAAGCAACAAGGCAGAAACAAGGAGAAAGACAGAAAAGAGGAAATTTCTAGCACACAATTTCCAGAACTTGGGGATACTATTTGTACTGAAAGAGCCCCCAGCATCCCCACAGGGGGAAAAACTGAATACAAATGTAAACATAACTAAATACACTAAAACATACATAAAACCTGGCCTAACTTACCTGACACTGTGTCTGCATATTACAGTTCTGCTGGATCAGACTGGTGGATCTCTGCAGTGTCTTTTTTGATCTAACATTTCTATGTTACTGCTTACCACGCTCTCTATCAATGACAGTTTCAGTTTCAATTTCTCAAGATGACGTCTCCGCACTCGGAACAAATTCCATATGCACTAACGTCACAGGTGCCACATGTATGGTGACCGTCACACAAGCCTTAAGCCTGCACATAAATCCATGAGCTGGCCAGGTCCTGAGGCCCTACCTAGACTATGTTTTACCTAGTCTATATTTTGTACTGGTATTGTATCAGCCTACCACTCGAAGAATCTTGATTACATGTAGATGACATGTGTATGTGTGTATCTAACTTTCAAAAAGGAACATATGTATAAAGTAAATAAATAAATGATTAAAGGTCTGAATTACAACGCAACTAGCTATTCTGTATAAACTCATCTCGCATGACAGACCCCCCCCCCCCCCCCCCCAAGTCAATGCCCAAACACTCAGCTATCAACTAGGTGAAGACACTATTTTCTTAACCATAGATAAGTAAGCAAGCAAGCAGGCAAGCAAGCAAGCAAGTGAATAAGTGAAAAAGAAGTAAGTAGGTGAATAAATAAATACAAAGTAAAGGAGTATATAGAGAGATAAATAAACAGGTAAAAGATGAAAATAACAAATAACAGTAAATACATGCATACATCCACATGCCCGCACACAGGCATATATATACACATACATTCATATATACACAGCCATATTGGTGCATCGACTGGGAAACGAATCAACAACAATAACTGTTTTGTTGCACAGTCTATCTGAGCATCATCATGGTAAAGACACTGCAACCATTGTGGGCACATCTAAAATTGATGTTAACTGATCGCTACCATATCCTTGCAACAACAACTGAGCATCATCCATATATGTCTGTAAGTTTGTCATGATATATTAATATGGGTGTTTCCTCTTTGCTGGGGTCGTTGTTGTTGCTGTTGTTGTAGCTGTTGTAGCTGTTGTCTGCCATCATACTGTGTTGATATGGGTGTGTATGTATGAATGTATACATGTGTATGTCTGTGTGCGGGCATGTAGGTATATGCACATATTTACTGTTATTTGTTATTTTCATCTCTCACCTGTCTATTTATCTACATACTCCTTTATTTTGTATTTATTTATTCATCTACTTATTAACTTACTCACCCTTTCTTTTGTATTTATTTATTCACCTACTTATTTACTTACCCACTCACATACTTACTTACTTATTCACTCACTCACTTACCTATGATTAAGAAAATATTATCTTCACCTAGTTGATAGACAGCTGAGTATTTGGGCATTGACTTGGGGGGGGGGGGGGGGGGGTCTGTCATGTGAGATGACTTTATACAGAATAGCCAGATGTGTTGTGATTCAGACCTTTAATTATTCATTATTTATTCATATTATATATATATATATATATATATATATATATATATATATATATATATATATATATATATTATATATACAGTGGTGCCCCCCAAGTCGAATCTAATTGGTTCCTTGGGCCATTCGACTTGAGAATATTCTAGTTGGGAGGCAAATTTTCCCATTAAAATTAAAGTAAAAAGCATTAACTCGCTCCAGGCCCCCAAATCCCCATATCTATTTTACATTTTTATGGGTTTCTGTTGTGCCCTGTGGCCAGATAACTGCAATATAAGTACACTGGCAAGCAGAAATAGACTTAAATAAAGCAGAAATAGACTTAAATACTAATACTTTGCACTTTCTTGGGAGCCATAATGAGGGTCAATTTGAAGAAGAAATGCAAAAAAAATGCCAGCAACAACAGAGGATGATGTGCACGGCATGGGGGAGTGAGCGGGACTGGGCGGGCAGTGCGCGCCTCAGGTCCTGGCTTTGTTGCCAGACATTTGAGAAGGGAGTGAGATTCGACAGGGGAGGAGAAATTTTGCCGAAATTTTCATTCGACATGGGAAAATTCGACTTGGAATGCATTCGACTTGGGGAGCACCACTGTAAATATATGTTCCTTTTTTGAAGATACACACATACACATGTCATTTTACAAGATTATTTAAGTGGTAGGCTGATAAAATACCAGTATAAGTCATTATTTATGTGGTAGGCTGATAAAATACCAGTATAAGATATAGACTAGGTAAAACATAGTCTAGGTAGGGCCTCACGGCCTGGCCAGCTCATGGGTTTATGTGCAGGCTTAAGGCTTGTGCCATGATCACCATACACATGGCACCTGTGACGTTAGTGCATATGGAATTCGTTCAGAGCACGGAGACGTCATCTTGAGAAACTGAAACTGAAACTGCAACAACAGGCCCACAATACGAACTTGTCTCAGGCACAGATATGACGTAAGGATCATGTGGTTCTTTGGCTATCAAATCAAGTCAATCCTCTTCACTCCAGATAGAGTCTGTAGTCTGGAATTTGTTCAAGGATTCATTGCACTTGGAAAACTCCATATGTGCTCCACTCAAATCTGCCAGCAATTATTTGACGAGACTCCCTGAGCCTGTGCAGAACTCTTACACTGTCAAAGTCTTGATATAAGGAACGAGGGAAGACCTATGAAACACTAAGCTGACACCACCAGAATGATGGAAACAAAGATGGGCAGCCAGCAGGCCAATGGACCTATGAAACACTAAGCTAACACCACCAGAATGATGAAAACATCAAGATGGGCAGCCAGCAGGCCAATGGACCTATGAAACACTAAGCTAACACCCCAGAATGATGGAAACATCAAGATGGGCAGCCAACAGGCCAGTTTTTAATGCTGCGGGCTGGGACTGAAGTCAAGATACTCCAAGTCCACAGTTCAATCAAAAGAACCAACAAGCCCATAAAACTCCTGGTGGCGCCAGTTGATCAGTGACTTCACAACCTGCACAGATTGACCTAAAGATTTCCCTTCTTTAAAATGAAAGACATGGGGAAAAATTAGATAGAAATACAGGAATCAGAGAAAAAAGAGAGAGACATGTGCAGAGAGAAAAGAAAATGAGAAAAGATGATGGAACAGTGAGATGAATTTTGGAGAGGAAAAAAACTGTACCTTGAGAATCTGTCCATCATCCCTGTACTCTTGAAGGATGTTCCCGAGATCCTGCAACAGGGTCCGTTTCTCAAAGCCCCTCGTCAGCCATTTTGTGGTTTCAGCATCGTCACCACTTTCATCATCACCATCACTATCATCTGACAGTGACACATCCATGTCTGTGTTGTATGTGTCTGCAAACAGTAATGTGGAATCAGTCAACAGCCCAGAGGAAAGATAAAAGTTTGTATCTAAAGTTTGTTAAGGAGGAATTCATTGAACTCCGGCAATTTTATATATGTGCTTCATGTAAATCTGCCATACTGCTTCAGCCTGTGGAAAACCACATGCACCACAAAGTCTTGAAATGGGACAACAGGACCAATGATCACCTACACTGGTCACCAAAGTGACTGGGGTGTTAAGAGGTCAAAGAACAGGCCAGTTTTTATTCTGCCAGTTAGGATTGGTTCTTGAATGTTATATATAGAAACGATAATGTTATACGCTTGTGAGGTGTGGACAGTCAACAAGCAAAGCCAGAACAAAATTGAGGCAGCCGAAATGTGGTTTTTAAGAAGAATGTTGACAGTTCCATGGACAGCAAAGAAAACAAACAAGACAGTCTTGATGGAGGCAGACACAAGAAGATCATTCATAAGGGAGATTAGGAAAAGACAGGCAACATTTATAGGCCATTTTATGAGGAAAGGGGAATTGGAGCACCTGGTCACAACAGGAAAGCTGGAGGGAAAGAGAGCACCAGGTAGACCTAGGGAGAAGATATTGGACAGACTTGCAGAGTGGCTGAAGACAAAGTGGGAGGAAGAGGTGCTTGAGGCAACAAGAGATAGAAACAAATGGAAGGCCATGATCGCCATGTGGCAAGGTACCTATGTGCTGGTGCGTATGGAATTGGGCTGGTGCGTATGGAATTGGGCTGGTGCGTATGGAATTGTGCTGGTGCATATGGAACTACTGGAGCACAACCTTTACCTGTTGTAAAGTTAGGATTGATGAGTTAGGATTGAGCCCAGATATCATATATCAAGTCTACAGCTGAAACAAAATAATCAACTTACCAGCCCATCACAAAATGCACAGGTAAAGGTTGTGCTCCAGTAGTTCCATATGCACCAGCACAATTCCATACGCACCAGCCCAATTCCATACGCACCAGCCCAATTCCATACGCACCAGCACATACGCACCAGCACAATTCCATATGCACCAGCACAATTCCATATGCACCAGCATAATTCCATATGCACCAGCAGAACTGTAATAGTGTCTCGTGAAAAATGAAACTGAAACCGTCTGAGCTATTTATTAAATTGATTTTATGGAATGGATAGCACTTTTCAGCACAGGTGGTGGGGATGGACAGTATATCCATGAAAAATAATCATGATGATAAGCTGGGTGAACTTTATGGTCTCAGTGGTGCATTTGTGACCTACTCCAGGAGACTGGTGATGGCAAATTTCAAAGATCAGCAACACTCTTAAAGCACCCTGCAGTACTACTGCAAGACCATGGACCATTACTGACGGTACAGCCAACAGCGGGAATGTCTGTGACATCAATTGGCAAAAGCGAGCATCCAATGTTCATGGTCTGAAGAAGTGTGGCTCGCCAAGTTTAGAATTTCTACTTATCAAACCTGGATTAAAGGTTGGAGGAAAAATGATAAACGACATTCGTTATGCAGATGACACCGTGCTAATTCCAGAAAATGAAAGGGACCTACAAAACCTTGTGAATACAATAGAAATACAAAGCAAAAATAATAGGTTGAAGCTAAATAGCAAGAAGACTTAAGTCATGGTAATCAGTTAAAAAAAAAAACATGAAATCCCTTCATGCAAAATAACAGCAAATGGCACAATTTTGAGACAGGTTGGTAAGTTTAAATATCTGGGAATCCTCATCTCACCAGACAGCAGATGCACATCAAAAATAGCCAGCAGAATCGGCCATGCCAAAACAGCATTCAAGAAGATAGAAAAGCAATCTTACCAACAAATGTCTGTTAACATCAGGAAGAGGGTTTCTGAATGTTATATAGAACTGATAATGTTATACGGTTGTAAGGCGTGGACAAACAAAGCCAGAACAAGATTGAGGCAGCCGAGATGTGGTTTCTAAGAAGAATGTTGAGAGTTCCATGGACAGCAAAGAAAACAACTGAGACAGTCTTGATGGAGGCAGACACAAGAAGATCATTCATAAGGAAGATTAGGAAAAGACAAGCAACATTTACAGGCCATTTTATGAAAAGGGGAATTTGAGCACCTGGTCACAACAGGAAAGCTGGAAGGAAAGATAACACCAGGTAGACCCAGGGTGAAAATATTGGATGAACTTACAGGGTGGCTGAGGACAGGGATGGAGGATGTGCTTGCGGCGACAAGGGATAGATTTGTACGGAAGGCCATGATTGCCAAAGCCATGCGGCAGGGCACTTGATGATGATGATGACTTATCAAATGCCAGTTTTATGTGATAAAATCCACTGTCCATAGGGAAGACAGTCGTATCCCAAAGGTGCTCAGTACAGAGAGCTAAAACAAGATACCAGAATCTGGGAAGGTCACTAAAGCAATATAAGGATACCCTGAAGACCAACTCAGCTGTTGCCGTTACTGTTATAGCGACATTTGTTTAAAGCCCAGCTGACTGCACAGAGCCATCCATACCAGGGCTATAACTATTTCAAAACATACTACTTCCAAAAGGAAAAAAAAAGAAAAGAAAAGAAAATTAAGTACACATATCAATGCATTCATGCACATAATCCAAGGAAATGCCCCTGGTGTTGACCACTCTGTCCAATTTGGCACACACAGGATTTAAAAAACTTACCTGAATACAAAATTAAACACAACTACAGACACTAAAACATTATAAAGGCCATACGACCTGGAATTTAAAACAAAGCATTAATATATCAATTGAAAAGTCAGTCAGTCTAGCCATTAACTTGAGGAAATCTGGTTTTCAAGCCAAAGTCTTGGCAAAGAGTTGGAGTACAGGGGTTAGGCACACCAGCCAACACCATCATCAAACAGGTCTCATTTTCACGGAAAAGAGAGCACTAGATTCCTAAAGGCAATGGCAGAACCAGCTGAAAAGAGTTCCGGCTGGGTGTGTCAAGGAGAAACAAAAGTGAACTTCATGAGGCTTGTAATTCCCCTATATATAGTATATATTGTCAGTGTCTAATAGTGCCAGTGTCCAATAGCTAAGTAGTTACAACAGCAATCACAAGGGTGACTTGGTCTCGAGATGCATGATTATCTTGAATGCCCATGTTCGAACTCAGATAAAGATCAAATTTTTATTCAAAAGAATATGGCAACGGCAGAGCAGCATGCAGGAGTCATGACTTGGATGTGGCCTGGTCCCTTTGGGGTTAATGAATTAAAAGGCTGAAATGTGTGTTTGATGTAGCCTGGTCCCTTTGGGGTTAATAAATTAAAGGATGAAATGTGTGCTTGATGTAGCCTGGTCCCTATGGGGTTAATGAATTAAAGGATGAAAAGCATGCTTGATGTAGCCTGGTCCCTTTGGGGTTAATGAACTAAAAGGCTGAAAAGTGTGCTTGATGTAGCCTGGTCCCTTTGGGGTTAATAAATTAAAGGCTGAAATGTGTGCTTGATGTAGCCTGGTCCCTATGGGGTTAATGAATTAAAGGCTGAAAAGTGTGCTTGATGTAGCCTGGTCCCTTTGGGGTTAATGAATTAAAGGCTGAAAAGCGTGCTTGATGTAGCCTGGTCCCTTTAGGGTTAATAAATTAAAGGCTGAAATGTGTGCTTGATGTAGCCTGGTCCCTTTGGGGTTAATGAATTAAAAAGCTGAAATGTGTGCTTAATGTAGCCTGGTCCCTTTGGGGTTAATGAATTAAAAGGCTGAAATGTGTGTTTGATGTAGCCTGGTCCCTTTGGGGTTAATAAATTAAAGGCTGAAATGTGTGCTTGATGTAGCCTGATCCCTTTGGGGTTAATGAATTAAAGGCTGAAAAGTGTGCTTGATGTAGCCTGGTCCCTTTGGGTTAATGAATTAAAGGCTGAAAAGCGTGCTTGATGTAGCCTGGTCCCTTTGGGGTTAATAAATTAAAGGCTGAAATGTGTGCTTGATGTAGCCTGGTCCCTTTGGGGTTAATGAATTAAAGCCTGAAATGTGTGCTTGATGTAGCCTGGTCCCTTTGGGGTTAATGAACTAAAAGGCTGAAATGTGTGCTTGATGTAGCCTGGTCCCTTTGGGGTTAATAAATTAAAGGATGAA
>JAPXFY010000022.1:46356397-46536397 GCA_030674185.1 Monoplex corrugatus
TGAGGATGTTCTTTTTCCTTCCACAGTTTGATCTTTAACCCGAACACTCCTGCACCCTGTACACCAACTGCAAAAACTGCAGGAAGCTGGTGGATAGGGTGAGGGAGTCAAACGGTTAAGTTTTTCCTTTCTATCATGATTGTCAACGCAGGACACTGATGGACAGGGTGTGGGAGTCCAAGGGTTAAAGGTTAGTGTACCCAGCTTTTTTTGAGTGACAAATACAGTGACAAATACAGTGGAAAAGACGAAAAAGAAACAAAAAAGCTGAGATATGTTTGTAAATATTGTTGGGCTTATTTTCAGTATGAAGTCAAATTTTTTAAGACTGCTGCAGACATCATCTTGATGAGCAATCATCCACAAAACACCACCAGTGTCATCATGTTCTTTAACCCTTCGACTCCCGCACCCTATCCACCAACTGCAAACACAGAACCCTTTGACTCCCTCACGCTATCCACCAGGAAGCTGGTAGGTAGAGTGAGGGAGTCAAAGGGTTAACTTTTTGCTTTGCTAGCATGGTTGATATTGCAGGATGCTGGTGGACTGGGTGCGGCAGTCAAAGGGTTCAGTTTTTGCTTTGCTAGCATGGTTGATAGTGCAGGATGCTGGTGGACAGGGTGAGGGAGTCAAAGGGTTAACCTACTTTGAGCGACCCCATCAGCACATCTGCTAACCCACCATGCTCATGCTCACAACTCAGGAGGGGGTGTGTGACAGTTCAATCGTCACTCAGGCCATGTTTTCCACAGGCTTTTTTTTTTTAACTCACTTGTTACTGGGCATTTTTTACTAAGCGAACCTCTGTATACTGGCTATTTTGATAGAAAAGTAAAAACTTCATTACTCAATATCTACTTAACTCAGCATAATGAAAATTTCAGATTATATTATTATTATATATATATTGAAGTAGGGCCTACTATAGTGCAAAATTTGAAGTGTCTGAGATGTGGACATTTTTTTGGTGTACATAGGAGGGTTATTTTTGCCTTTTTTTTTTTTTTTTTGACCCTGAAAATCAACAAAACACACAATTGTCACTTTATACAGCAAGGAATAAACTCCCAAAGAGGATGGAAATTGTTCTCAAATGCACATATTTATTCATTAGGAAACATGTGCATTCATTCTGCACATAAATAAAAGAAATAAAAGACAACCACTTTGAAAAAAAACATTTTCAGGTGCGAACAGGTATATGTAGGCTAAACACTTTTGTTTCACACACACTCAATAGTCTGTGAAGTTCTTCATGGTGTGGTACAACTGGAAGCAGGTGATTTGTCTCCTAACCCTAAAACCCTACTCATGATGGCTGGTGCAAATGAGGACTGCTTAATGGGGTCAGGTGACCAGTAGTCTGACACTTCAGGCTTGTGCACCAGACCCATATACACCAGTATAGCAAAGAAGCCAATCAGTTTTGTTTTTGTTTTTTTTGTTTTTTGTTTTTGTTTTGTTTTCCTGAAATGGCACTCCACTGCCGAAATAAACTGTGGGGAGGTAGTTCTCCTTTGGCATCAATGTTCTCCTGGGCATAGCGGGTTGGTCTTGCGCGCAATGTCCTGCATGAAAGTTGTCAAAAATCTTGTCGAAGAACGCGAGGGGGCGTGGTCTTCCATAAATCCAAGAGGCAGTCTTGCTGTAGTGTGGCACACAGGGAAAAAGTGTGAAATCCTGGTGACAATCCTTTGCTAATAGCTCCACAATTCTCTCTGCTGTCATTTCCCCGTCCCCACCTTCGATAGATTCCTCACTCGACGAAGCATCACTATCACCACCCTCCAAATTTTCGTCTGCTACACGCTTGCCGTCGTCTTCACAACTGCTCTCTGACTCGCTTGACTCCGGTTCCGACATATCTTCACTTTCATAATCATAGTCTTCCTCTTCTATATCGGAGCCAGCTGTTTGTAGCATTTCAAGCACTTCGCGGGCGTTGTATAGCAGTCGTCTCTGCCGTCTACCACGACCGGTTTCATCGCTCGACGCCATCTTTGTTTACGCAGGTTCTACACGGAGCCAGTGGGTACGAAATCAAACCTGGTTGAGCCAAACAAGACACTGGAAACCGAAAGTACCAGTTTTGGGGAGCAGTCGATTGGTTAATCTTCAGAGCGAGCACTTTTATTTTCGTACGAGAGTTGACCTCATTCAGCAGAAAAATTCCAAAGGTCAATCCTGCGATCGCAGTGCTCAGTAGGCAAGCAGTGTAAAGGACAGCACTGTGATCACAGTGCTCAGTAGGCAAAGAATATAAAGGAGAGCACTGCGATCGCAGTGCTCAGTAGGCAAACAGTGTAAAGGAGAGCACTGCGATCGCAGTGCTCTCCTTTATATTGTTTGCCTACTGAACACTGTGATCGCAGTGCTCTCCTTTACACTGCTTGCCTACTGAGCACTGCGATCGCAGTGCTCAGTTGGGAGTGAGTTTTAAAGGATCATTGCACTCAGGGAGGTTACCTTTGTGCTCACTTTTTTTTTTTTTTTTTTTGGTGGGGGGGGGGGGGGGGGTCCCATTTTCTACGCCACCTTAATGGCCACAGAAGCTGGAAGGGTTTTTTTTCTTTTTCTTTTTTACAATGCAAGGATGATGATGATGTCGATAAGGATGATAATCATGATGCTAAGGAGTTCAATCTAGGACTGAGACTACATGACAGGGCTGTACTCTATGCTTATTATCATAATATATCCTGGCTTCAACCAGGCCAGTGAGATACAGACACTTGCAGTGCTGTCAGAAGATTTGAGCAACACCCTCAATGACACATCCGTGAAGAGGATGAGATTCGACTATGTGATCCAGTCTCCCCAATGAGCCCATAGCACGCCCAACTCTACACAGGTGTCGGTTAGAGCCAAAAAATCCCACAAAGATTTTTGAAGGGACTGGTGGGGATTCGAACCCACAACCTTCCAGTCAATAGTCCGTTGCGCTAACCACTACACCACGGTGACTGGCCGTTTTTCACAGGCTTGGTTGGCTCTGATATAACCATGGATTAAAAATCCGATATATCGAGTTCAATCCCACCTGACAATATCAAAAAGTGCCCACCTTAATGCTCCAGTCATTCTGGTGGTGTCAGTTTAGTGTTTCATAGGTCCCTCTGCTCCCTTTCCTATTTCCAGACACTACCAGCAGACAGGGTTTTGCATAAGCTCAGGGAATCTGCCAGTGAGGCGTGGACAGTCAACAAGCAAAGCCAGAACAAGATTGAGGCAGCTGAGATGTGGTTTCTAAGAATATTGCTGAGAGTTCCATGGACAGCAAAGAAAACAAACGAGACAGATCATTGATAAGGAAGATAATAACTGGCAGATTTGGGTGGAGCGCATATGGCATTGTCCTAGTGTCATGAATTGGCGCCAGCCTCTTGAACAAACTCCACACATTCAAAGTCTCTTAAACCTATTGCCATGACCATTCTCATGATTCTGTCCACTTTGTGACAGTCTCCATAAAATAATAGGCCTTCTATGTGATGGTAATAACAGGTCGAATAATATGTCTAATAATAACAATAATGACTCCACACCGGCCAAACCAGCTTTGACTCCCGCACCCTATTCACTATCTGCAAAAACTTAAACCTTTCGAGTCCCTCACTCTATCTACCAGCTTCCTACAGGAATCTGGTCGATAGGGTGAGGGAGTCACCGGATCAAGTTTTTGCTTTGCTAGCAATAGCATGGTTGACTATGCAGGATGCTGGTGGACAGGGTGCGGGAGTCGAAAGGTTAACGCTCTGTGAACGGCGAGTTCAAATTGATGCCGTTGCTAACCTGCCCCTGTGGTCAAGACAACGGTGTCATTAAGACGCGGTTACCATTAGCCTACGTCGAATGACACAATAACATATTATGCTCTAGCCAACACGCTCCATAGCAACCGGCACAAACAGCCAATCCATTGCCGCAGTTTGCCGAGTCATCTACTAGATCTAGACTGACAACCAGCGTCAAACTGAAGCTTGTATT
Source organism: Monoplex corrugatus (assembly GCA_030674185.1). Classification (NCBI taxonomy): domain Eukaryota; kingdom Metazoa; phylum Mollusca; class Gastropoda; order Littorinimorpha; family Ranellidae; genus Monoplex; species Monoplex corrugatus. The sequence continues at coordinate 46,360,388 of JAPXFY010000022.1, forward strand.
TCGAGTTACGCTTAAAATTTGTTCACCAAATTTTACACAATAAGTTAAAAATACATTAACTTAAATGTTGTGAAAAATGAAGATTTAACTCCAATAGGTTCAGCTGGTATGACCAAAACAAAACGTCAGGCTTATCTGTGCCGATTCACCGTTTTCTTTTGGTCATACCAGCTCAGGTTAAATCTTCATGAATACATTAACGAAACAAAGAGTGATTGTTTGCCTACCCTCTCGTGTGTGCCGCCACGCCGGTCACTGTCTTCCGCTCAATTTTTCGCGCACGCGTAATCGCCGATTGTGATATACCTACAATAAATAAATAAAACTTGAAACGCCACTTTCATCCCCGGCGGGCCCCAATAGCTCAGTTGGTTTGAGCGTCGTATTCACATGCTTATGGTTGTGGGTTCGAATCCCGGGGTGCGCTATATTAAAACTGGCCTTTTCACCGTCCCATCTTAACATCATTGTTGTTCTGGTGGAGTCAGTACAGGATTAGATAAGTCCCCCTTCCCCCACTTCCCTGGGATGGTTATCCCCGTCGGCCATATCACCTGAGGTGGGTGTAGACGTAAAAACTGAACCAAACCAACTTTCATCCCGCAGGCCCCAATAGCTCAGTTGGTTTGAGCGTCGGATTCACATGCTAATGATTGCGGGTTCGAATCCCGGGGTGCGCTAAATTAAATCTGGCCTTCTCACTGTCCCATCTTAACATCATTGTTGTTCTGGTGGAGTCAGTATAGGATTAGATAAGTCCCCCTTCCCCCACTTCCCTGACTTCCCTGAGATGGTTATCCCCGTCGGCCATATCACCTGAGGTGGGTGTTACGGTGTAGACGTAAAAACTGAACCAAACCAAACCAACCAACTTTCATCCGATCGCCAGATATGACTTGATTACGTACACTGCTAACGAAAGAAGAACGAACGAACAAGCATATAAAATACGACAAATAGCACAAACAAACTAAACAAACAGACAAGGAAAACTCACGTTCTGTTTGCAACATCAATTCTTTGTCATCTCGCGCTCTGTCACTACAACGCTTTAACAGTCTCAATCAGTTCACCTCGAGTCCGACGTTGCCCGGATGCAAAGCCCCATCGCGTGTCTAATATTCTGCAGTGCTTACCAAATCTGCCAATCAAGTTCTCTTTTTATGCCGGGTGACTACAACGATAATGTTATACGGTTGCGAGGCGTGGACAGTCAACACGCAAAGCCAGAACAAGATTGACTCATTGATGATTGAGGCAGCCGAGATGTGGTTTCTTAAAAGAATGTTGAGAGTTCCATGGACAGCAAAGAAAACAAACGAGACGGTCTCGATGGAGGCAGACGCAAGAACATCATTCATAAGGAAGATTAGGAAAAGACAAGCAACATGTATAGGCCATTTTATGAGGAAAGGGGAATTAGAGCACCTGGTCACAACAGGAAAGCTGGAGGAAAAGAGAGCACAAGGTAGATCCAGAGAGAAAACTTCGGACAGACTTGCAGAGTGGCTGAGGACAGAGATGGTGGAAGACGCACTTATGGCGACAAGGGATAGATGCGTATGGAGGGCCATGATCGCCAACGCCATGCGGAGGGCACATGATGATGATGATGATGAACCATAACAACCGCAACAGCCGAGCGCTTAGGACAGTGCACGGGCACCGCTATAACCCTTTGCCTCTCACACCCTATCCACATACTGCAAAAAATTAACCCTTTAACTCCCTCAGGAAGCTGATGGATAGGTTGAGGGAGTCAAAGGATTAAGTTTTTGCTTTGCTAGCTTGGTTGGCAATGCAGGATGTTAGTGGACAGGGTGCAGGAGTCAAAGGATTAAGTTTTTGTTTTGCTATCATGGTTGACAATGCAGGATGTTAGTGGACAGGCTGCGGGATTCGAAGGGTTAATGGGTAAAGAGTGAGGATTTTTCTGGTCTGCCACTTCAGTCAACAATGTGCAGTAACCCTCCCCCCTCTCCCCTTTAGACTTTCGCCTGTGTGAAGGGCTTATGCGCATCATGAGAAACTGAAACTAAAATTGCGCCTGAACCCTCTATCCATGTTGGCAGAACATCAAATACGCACGTTAAAGATCCTGTTATATATGTTATTAGCAGTTTGGTATTTAAATGGGAACCTAAACACACCCAGCAATGCACACAGTCCGAAAACTAACTTAAAACAAACAAAAACTAAGCTCAAAACAAAACAAAACAAAACAAAAACAAAAATACTATTAAAGGCCAATTGTCAAAAAGCTACAGGTGTTGCAGCCTACGAAAAAAAAGTGTAAATATATTTGTAATACTCAGCAGCAGCAACGGTAGTAAGTGATTCTTTTTCTAATTTTTCTGACCGTAAAAAAACAAGCTGTTCGCCCCAGGAGATGAAGTTGCAGTTTAGTAGTGCCACCAGTTCATTTTTTCTGTCTGTTTGTGTGTGTATTTGTGTCTGCGTGCATGTGTATGTGTGTGTGTGTGTGTGTGTGAGAGAGAGAGACTCAGTATGTGTGTGTGTGTGTGACTCCATGTGTGTATTGTGTGTGTGTGTGTGTGTGTGTGTGTGTGTGTGTGTGTGTGTGTGTGTGGTGACTCAGTATGTGTGTGTGTGTGTGACTGAGTATGTGTGTGTGTGTGACTGAGTATGTGTGTGTGTGTGACTCAGTATGAGTGTGTCTGTCTGTCCTTACCTGTCTGTCTTGTTTGGGTTTGTTTTCAAGTTGTGTGAAAGTGGATTTTGCAACATAATTTTGCCAGATAATTCTTTTCGTGCATTTTTTTTTTTATTTGGGGGGGGGGGGGGGTTGTTTTGTTTGTTTTAAAGACACTGAGTGTGTACTGCAGTTGGGATTTGGGTTTATCAAATGTCTCACATGTCTCATTAGGTAGACGAGCATCTAGAAAACCACTCCAGTTTCCAGCATGGGGAGAAAACATCTCTGGCCAATGTGGGCTTTGAACTCATACACTAGTCAGGTGCTTCTAACCAAAAGGCCGCCACTTCACTCAGCAAGTATAGGAGCAGAGATGATAAAAGTAGATAGTAATAGAAACTGAAAGTATAGAAAAATAGCGGCAGAAGCTGCAGTACTGGTCATAGTAGAAACAGAGTAGTATTTGTAGCAACAAGAGCAGCGGCAGTATTAGTAGGCATAACACAAATAACAGTAGAAGTAGTCATAGCAACAACACCAATGGCAGCAGTAGTAGACGAAACAGCAGTAGTACCAGTAGTCATAGCAACAACACCAACTGCAGCAGTAGTAGACGAAACAGCAGTAGTACCAGTAGTCATAGCAACAACACCAACTGCAGCAGTAGTAGACGAAACAGCAGCAGTACAAGTAAGCATACAAACAACAACAGCAGCAATTTCAATTTCAGTTTCTCAAGATAATGTCTCCGCGCTCGAAATGAATTCCATATGCATTAACGTCACAGGTGCCTTGTGATGGAGAAAATCCATAAAGATCACGACACAAACCTTAAGCCTGCACATAAACCCATGAGTTGGCCAGGTCCTGAGGTCCTACCTAGATAGTTCCATAACTCTGGGGTCGTAGGGGAGTGAGATGGCAGAGACTTCAACTTTTCGCGGGGCCAGCACTAACCAAAACTTCAGAAAGGCAAGAAAGCTACTTGGTTTTTAAGGGGTAGCACCTGGGAAATCAACTTATCTCTCCAATGTTTTTCACCAAGGCAGCCGGGCAATGCCCTACTCTTCACGGTTTTCAACTGCAGTGGGATCTTAAGCGAGCGCAGCCAGAAGGCACAAGGGTCCAAAACCCTGAACCTCGAGTTTAAGTAGCAGAGATATAGTAATTGTAGTTATTAGCAACAGCCACAATGGTGATAGCAAGAAATTCTGGGGAGAGCTGGACAGCAGAAGGCCCTCCCTCAGCTCAGATTTGCATTCCAAGGAAGCAGGTAATGTACAGATCTGATGAAACTGATCCTGAGAGGAGCCATAAGCCACATGTCATTCCAGATTAGACTTCATAGGAGTACACTTCCCACATACGTTGTACATTGTCCCTGTTGGCTTTGCTGGACTATATGTGGATTCTTTCATCATCCTTGTCTTTCTTCATCTTTTGTATAACCTATTTCTTTTTGTTTTTCCCGATCAGTCTTTGACCAGCATTCCATTTTTGTTGATTCCAAACTCTGCTTATTGGTTTGTGTGTGACTTATTATTTATTTGACCATAATACTTTCCTTCACCGCGTCCACTGCCAACACTGCAAGTACCTAAATCTTCTTCATGTGGATATGCACACAAAACACTATTTACACATGTTAAAGAATAAAGTCATGTCAGTTATGGAAACATGGAAACACCCTGCATGCGTGCCCACCGAAGATGGAGTGTGCAAACTGTGCAGCAACATACCGCCTGCACAGTGTGGGCGAAACAATGAGCACACATGCATCTGAGAAAAAATCAGAATGCTTTAAAATAGGAATCATCATAATAATAATGATAAAGTACAATGAGAAAAACCAGCAACCCAGAACTTTCTCACTTCATTAAAAAAAAAAAAGAAAGAAAAAAGCACACTCACGTTGGCACGTTTACACACACACACACACTCTCTCTCTCTCGGCATTGCGATAGGCACAACTGGGCAGATTTACTTTGTGTGGAGATTAACAACAGCCCAGAAGGTGCGAGGTGCGCAGTGCGCAGGGGTTTCTCAGAAGTGTGGCTATTTTCGATTCCCTGGAATTTCTTGCAGTCTGTGTGTGTGTGTGTGCGTGCGTTCGTTTCTTTTGCCAGTGAGTGTGTGTGTGTGTGTGTGTGTGTGTGTGTGTGTGTTCTTGCTGGTCTGTGCGTGTGCATGAGTGGAGTGCGTGTGTATTCGACGTATAATAAAAAAGAAAATTCTTACACTGTGTTTGTGTTTAGTGTTATGTGTGTGTTGTGTGTGTCACAGTCAGAGATCTCTGTGAGCTGGGGTGTGCATGCACAATTAAAGAAATATTTGCAGTGTGTGCGTCGTGTCACAGTGTAGTGTGTGTGTGTGTGTGTGGTACGTGTGTGTGTGAAAACGTGATTTTCCAGTAGGCTAATACGAACGGGCTTGTCACAGTTTTGGTTTCAGTTTGTTATGTAGGCCTACATGCTGAATAATCAAATAATCAATTTTGGTTTCAGTTTGTCATGTACAGGCTAAATAATCACAGATACTAGTTTTGGTTTCAGTTTGTCATGTACAGGCTAAATAATCACAGACACTAGTTTTGGTTTCGGTTTGTCATGTACAGGCCAAATAATCACAGACAGTAGCCTATACTTTTTTGATCCATTCAGGAGTTCAGTCTGGCTTTCAGCTCAGAGAACCGGGTCGATGCACGTCACTCTATGGCCCCGGTAGCTCACGTGGGTAAAGCACCACGCTAAGAACACAAGGGTTCTGGGCTCCACCCTCAGGCGCGCCATGTTTTAGGGAAAAGAGTGGCAGAATGGTTCAGACGTTCGTCTGCCAATAACTCTAAACTTGAGGTTCCAGAGTTCGCTCCACGTAGAGGCCTCGACTTTTCTCCTCAGTTTGACTGGAAAATCAGACTGAACATCTAGTCCTTTGGAAGGGGACGAAAAATGATTCGGACCCGTGTGCCTTCTGGCTGCACACGCTAAAGATCCCACGGCAGTTGAAAATTGTGAACAGTAGGGCATTGCCTGGCTGCCTTGGTATAAAACATTGGAGAGATAGGTGGTCTCCCAGATTCAACCCCTTGAAGACCAATTAGCTTTCTTACCTTTCTGAAGTCTTGGTTAAACAAAAAAGTGAATATGAATTTGAAGTGAGTGAGAGGGGATGGGCACCGCCCTCGTGGTGTTGGCCCCGGGAAAAGTTGAGGTCTCTGTCGCCTGACTCCCCTACGACTTCAGGGTCATGGAACTATCTAGGTAGGACCTCTGGACCTGGCCAGCTCATGGGTTTATGTGCAGGCTTAAGGATTGTGCCATGATCATTCTGGATTTTCTCCATCACATGGCACCTGTGATGATAATGCATATCGTCGCTGTAAATGCAAAACCTCGTATCTGACATTTTGGCGAGAACACGTTTATTGTATTGTTAACTCCCTAAAAATTTCCCGCATCTTTTGGTAATACATAGAAACCCTGATCTGTCACCGTTACAAAGATGTGCTTCTATATCAAAACCTCGTATGTGAAGAGTCGAAAAAAACATGAAAAGTAAAAACTCGTAAGGAGGCATACGAGTTTTTATACACATTGGTTTGATCCTTCAAATCCTCGTATCAGCTGATACGTGGTTTTGCGGCGCAAAAACTTGAGGAAATTACGTAGATACGAGGTTGGCGGGATCTATCCATGATACTGGAGCAGCTTCCCTGATAATGCTGCATCTCGGGTGAGTATGTTTTATTCGTTATTGTGTCTAATTTTATAGATACCAATTGATTTCACCTGTGTGTGCACTGTCTTTTGTCTCTATTAGACCAAAAGTAAAGCTTAAAAGTGAGCACTTTCCATTCCTCATTCTAAACCTTGAGGGTTTTATTTTTCTTTGATGTGTGTGTTGAGTGTGTGTGTAGGGTTGAGTAGTGCAGAGGTCAGAGCATTCATTTCCCGACGGAATAGGCCAGTTTAGAAGGGTAAAGTGCAAAAGCTTTGTGGGTGGGTCGCATGCGTCCGTCAGTCTCTTGATCAGTCAGTCAGTCTGTCTGTGTGTTTGTCTGTCTGTCCGTAGCTTTATTTCTCTGTGTGGTTACATAAGTTTGCCGTCACTGATTTTTATCAAACAAAAGACGAAAAACACGAATGAACCGCGCCGCTGCTGGGGAAGATAATGACTATAATGAAGTTTTGTTCCGTCTGTGTTCTTTCACTTGCTATGTCAAATTCAAGCTTCTTATTTCTGCGCCTGTATGTATATATCTGTTTGTTTGTTTTTCTGCCTCAGTGATCTGGGACTCACAGGACTGGGATGGCAGGCAACATTACTCCAGCATCTTCATCTGACGAGTCTAAAACTGACCGCTGGTTTTGTGGAAATTGTCAGAGAGAAGCTAAAGACAGTTGCAAACTTTTTTCTGACTTGGTCATGGACGACGGTGACATTTTGTTTGATAGTGACGATACCCCATGGGTGTTTTGTGTATGCTGCCAGAAAAAAAACTTTCACGTTCGATGTGTGCCAGCCTTTACATGGCAGTTTTTCATTTTCCACCTGACACGATATCTCTGCTATCATTGCCTCGGAAAGGACACTGCAAGACGCTGGGGATATAACCCCTGAGCCCTTGCTATATTGTTCTAATTGTAAAACATACTGACTTTTGTGTGTGTGTGTTTGTATCACATATCTGAGCCACGGTATCGAGAATTTCCGTATTGTTGGCCAAAGACTAACCCGTACACTAATACAAAGTGAACCTTCTTTGCTCTGCGATGAAACTTTAGACAGTTCTCACGCTGATAAGGTCACTGATTGTTTTGTGTCTAATGAAGTTGAAAACTGTCATGAAACCACATCAGAAAGTGTTTCTTTGGTACATGATCAAACTGAAGATAATTCAAGCAGTACTGAAGTGGTTAGTGGCGGGCCAGATAATAATGAAGAAATACATTTGTCTGATGTACAAGACAGTGAGGATTCATGGCATCCAGATTCACACTCAGTCTCGGATTCTGATCAGAGTGATTTATCAGAGCCTACTTGCAGGAAACGAAAGTCAAACAGCTCCCGCACTGAAAACAAGAAAAGGAGAATGAACGGCGATGCCTACACTGGATACAGACCGACCAAGTCAGAAGAGAGTCACAGAGTAGAGAGAAGAGCTAGACAGATAGGACCAAGATATTCATCGAAGTATCGCAAGAAGGGATTTGGTGATGTATCTAAGGAATTGAGGATGTGTATGAGGGATTGTTTCTCTGCTTGGAAATCACGCACACAACAAAGAATGGGAGAGAGACGAGCAGGAAAATGCACTAACCACACTAGACAAGGATTCTCAAAGGTAGTCCACACATGGAATGATAAATACAACACATTTATTTAATTGATCAACTTCAACGTAAGACATAATTCACCGTTCTTACCAATGACCCTAAATCCTAAAATGCACAACAAATCTTCACTATCGTACAGGTTACTAAAATACTGAACATTTCCATCTGTCCAACTCTATTCTTCCTGTTTCCTGAAAAGTAAAACATTCTTCTAACTTCTAACCCTAACCTTAACACCTAACAAGAGTACGAAATAAAACGTGGGTCACATACCTGTGACGTACCTTGGAAGCTGGTTCTCCCGTTCGACTCCACAACAACTAGACTACTTGCTTTTATAGAAGGGGGAATCAGGTCAGGACGCTTTCTTTCCCTGACCATCAATATGTCAGTTGTCATAGCTGTCCGCGTCCCTAAAGCCTGACTTGAAAAATAGAGTGACTCGACTCTTTGATTTTAGAAGGGGGAATCAGGTAAGGACGCTTTCCTTTCCTGACCATCAGTGTGTCAGCTGTCATTAGCTGTCCACATCCATAAAGCCTGACTTGAAAAATGGAGTGACTGGACTTGTAATCGTGGCATGGTGGCTATAGCTAATGTTACCCATGGTCATTTAATGTGCCGTTATCAGAAGTCAAATTTGGACCGTGACTTTTACTGCCACGCGTCACCCCTTAGAACCTGTCCAACTTCCCCAAAGTGGAGAATAATGGATAACAGGCGGTTGGCGTTATTTCCTTTGCCACTGGCTTCTGGTCAGTGTTGTGGTCACTTCACAGGTCTATGGTACTGATCCATCAATTCTGTCTCAATGCATCTGTCGCCCTAAGGAATCCCTGTGATAATATGTCCCCTCCCTCACAAAAAATGTCCTCATTTTTTTTTTGAGAATAGGGGGAATAGCGAATATAAAGAATAGAACATATGATTCAGTAAACAAGACTCTCGTACATGATTGACAGGCAATAGGAAGGTTTGGGGATAGGGAATTTTATCAGTCAATTATATGAAATGGAATGAATCTGAACACTTGTGTGCATGCTGAAGGAGATACCGTAGAGGTTGGGATGAGCAGGCCAGTTCCAAGAAGATGTCATGCGTCACCTGTGGTAGGCAGAGTTCTGTCAGCTTACTCATGAAAACTGTCAGACTTCCTCACATGCAGGTATGTTGTGTTTGCACTACGAGAACACCGTTCAGGCTGAGTTCATGTCCATGTGACGTATGCAGGAGAACGTCAAAGAAAGCACTGAAGATGGAGATAATATGGCGTGTCACCAAGTAGGAAGACTGAAGACAAGGAAGAACTGCACACTACATGATGACCATGGAGATAAGGGTGGTGTTGTATGTGGCACAGTTCATTGCAGAATTTATGTCAACATGTATTGTCTGTTTCACCCTTTGGAACAGTAATGTTAATGGGCATGTGTGTTCATGATGTCTCGTATGCAAACTGTGGCTAAATAGACGAATACCGCAGTAGATATGATGATGTGTGAAAGGAGTCCATAAAACATCTGAGCCAGAGTAGAGGATGACTTAGGAGCGAAGCTGAGCTGAGATGACTGGAGCTGAGACGATCTGCAGGCATGGGATGAAGAACAGTTGGTAGCGTAGAATCATCCCGATGATGAAGAACAGTAACTTCTTGCACAACGTGTTCGGATTCATGGGACTTTGAGAGAATGGGATTGGAAAATACAGCATTTAAATAAAGCAATCGCTTGTCATCCATGTCAAGAATAAGCAAGGTATACACTGTATATAAGTCAAATGTCATCCATGTCAAGCTTAATCAGACCATGCAACGTAGGCCAAATAGAAACATAATTGGAATATGAATGAAGTTGTCTGTAATACCATACAAGGTCACAATGCGTCATAGAATAAAGACATGTAAGGCATAAAAAGACAAGGACATAAGCATGAGAATAATAGAATAATGCAATAGCAATGAACAAACATATTGGGTATAAGGAAAAGTCTGCTGGAAAACATACTTCATACATGTAAACAACCAATGCCTGAAAATACCATCGTCGCACATGGAAAAACTACAACAATCATGTAAGAAGTAGAACCACATGAAATAACACATCATTGACAGAGTGATACTTGATATCCTCACAAGTTTGCAAGACATGCAGTGTAAAGCTGCACTGTATACTGAAGCCATAGGACAGTTTAACATCACTGTCAGGAAGTAAAATTGATTCATCAAAGAGGAACGCCACTTGAAATATCATCAAAAGCACTAATACACATTCTCATAGTCCCAGAAGTAAGCAAAGTTGAAGACAATACTATATTTGTTGCACATTGAGTCCAAAGCTGACCGAATGTTCATAACAGAAGTGGGTTGGCATTTCCACAAGTTCGCCTCATACGACATACAGACAGTAATAAACTTACAGCACTGGAAGATACACCTGTTCGAAGCAAGCTGAAAAATACATGAAATAACACAAAGTGGCGTATCTCCTTGGTACCGGAGAGGGGTCTTAGAAAAAGTCTTGCAAACTTGTAACAGAGCTCAAGTAAGATTCCATCATACCAAGACGAACGTTTCTTGTTTCACATGTATGACAATCATTTCATCAGCTGATAGGTGAGAACAAAAAGAAACATATTTGTCTCATGACCAACTGGCTTACAATAGTGTTGTTAGTATGGTTAGTATGATTACGTGAAACATTTGACCAGTATACGATAGACACGAAGATTTTATTCAAAGAATGACACAAGACATGTATTGACTAGGAAGTGCGTATGTTAACTTCCAAGATGTCAATGTAGTGATAAAAACATTAAACAAAAACAGGTAGAGGACGATAACAACGGGCATGAAATCAAGGAAACAAGGAAACAGCAGAAAACAGGGACTGCATGATGTGATGTGACACCAGACATGTATGAACTCGATGAGGTAAATGGTATGGTATGATGCCACATAGAGATATTATCAAATGATACAACAGGATACAAGATGATACCAGATGATAGGAAATGATATAAAATGACACAAGATGATAACGCATGCTGTGAAATGATACCAGAGGATGAAAGAACAACATATGACACGCAATGATATACAATGATACGGAATGATGCACGATGATATACAATGATACTCCGGGGTTGCATGCAAATAAATGAGGAGAAGAATAATGTGGTGAACAAGTAATGAACGCAGATATAAAATAAACAGATTAATGTTTTATGAAGGCAGTTTGAGAGAAATGAACGCAGAGTATGCAAGTCAGCAGATGAACGTGTAAGGAGCATAAGAATGAAATGACGCACAGGAATGCTATAGTAGCGCAGAGATTGCATACAACAAAGAGCTCCAGAGTGCGAGCAAGCATCAAGAACGTGTGGCTATAGTACCGACTGTATACCGTGATGAATGAAGACGAACGCAAGGGGAGAAGATGGGGGCAGCAGGGCACTGGCCCTTGCAACGGATTTCCATTGCGATAATGCTCAGAAGAGTATGGAAACGTTGAACATACTATGTAACGGTTGATGCAACATATCGGAATATTTAATCACGAACGATTGACGGTCCGGAGTTTAAGGCGGTAAGAACGACAGGATCGATAGCTGTCATACAACCGGATGTAACATCATGATGGTTCCTGTATTGTGAAGAATACTTGCCTGCAACAAAACAAACACGTTAGTACCAAAACATACACAACACAAATAAGGTAAGTCCTATAAAATATGTAATGCTCATTGATATCTGAAATACATAGGTATCGTAACACTGTTGAGAACCTTTCTTTGGGCCGTAGACAGTAGTAGTGCTAGTACTATACATCCTACTGTGTAAATCAAATCACTGTTAATGTGTACCAGAAAAGAAGATTTTTTTCATACTTATGGTGTCAGTTCCTCAGTAGTGATTATTCACGTTAATGTACATACTTTTATCAGTCTTTGACTATGTGTGCCATATCATGTGAATTGAAAAATCCTCTGATCAAAGGATCGACACATATGCACTGTAAGGCCCTCAAGCACGGCACCTTGTGACGAGTGTCACTCAATACACACATCAAAAACAAATTGAAAAAAAATATGTCGGGCAATACCGAGGGCGGCACCAATGTGCGTTTTAAGTCCCTATGGTGGTATGCCATGTAGCATGAAGCACAAAGTAGTATGAACAGTAATAACTGGCACCGGACATAATGAAGAACTGGTAAAGGCAGTAGAAGTAAGAAGTGTGCATCATTCAGTAAGTACCAAATGCGCCATCAAGGAAGACTAGAGCCACTACCGTTTGGCCATGTGACATATGACACATGAAACACCATGAAGTAAAACATGAGGCAATACTCAGAGCTGCCAGCGCATGGCTCTTCAACGTTTGCCGTACAAAATGTGCCATGGAGACGAAATGAAGGAGAATCAGGGCTACCAGCGTTTGGCCCTATGACGACGTATGCCATATAACACACCATGAAGTAGAAACAAGAGGCAATACTCGGAGCTGCCAGCGCGTGGCTCTTCATCGTTTGCCGTAGTAATTAAACCAAAGTAGGAAGGGGCAGTATCAGGGTCGCCAGCGCATAACCCTTTGCCATTATGCAACGTAGCATGAAGTCACAAAAACCAAGATGAGCAGTAGGCTGTCTGGCCTATGTGGCGCTAAGGTACATGAACACACAGTAGAAGTGGAAATACGAAGTTGAATGAGCAAATAAACAATCACTGAGATAAGGAGACTTCATTGCAATTGGAACGCATAATTACCGATCATAGTAGGACAAGGTGGCAAACCAAGTTCCTATAAACTGGCAATAAGTCGTTTGAAAAACAGTGTTGATCGTATGGATTTAAGATTGTAATACATAAGTTGTGGAAGGACGAGAAGAAAGAACATCACACGCGCAACGTGCACATTGCTAAGAAGTCTGATGTATAGTCCACACAGGTGGTTTCCTATGGAAATATACTGACTTGCATGTGAATACTTCCTTTCTACCATTCCCTATACATTAGTAAAACCATGACGACTAACTGTAGAAATGATCCAATGAATAATCACGCCCTGAATAGCAGGAAGGTAGCTATAGACTGACACCAGTGATGATTCTGTAGCACAAAAAGAACCATGAAAAATGTCCGCATAGAAACCACAATGTATAGAATGTTCTCAGTTATAATAACACGACGTGTACACAAGACTCGAACCAGAGACATATAGGGAATTGGACATAGACATGATCAGGAGCATCATAATAATGTATGTACAAAAGTGTCCTGAAGACAAGTCTTTTTTTCTCTCTCTCAGCATGACTGACTCTGTATTGGGGGTGAACATGAAAAAAACCTCTGTAACGAAATCATAGGTGTTAGTGGGACTGACTGTGAAGAAATATAAAACAACAAGGTACATATCGTACAGTACAGCACGCATGACGCAGACAAATGAACCGAACCACACAGAAAAGAAAAATATACAACCCTTGTTCAAGAACGCTTGTACGAAAACCGAATCGTCAAAAGCATGTTTACAAACCACACGGATGAGTGACCACAATGGACAAGAAATGATCAATGACTCTGAGAGGGCGGGAGGGTGGGCACTGGAGGATGGAAGGAGAGACTAGGCGTGACCACATGCTATCAAAGCTGGCCCAAACCTCGCAACAACTGTCACGCGCTGGACACTAGTACGCTGATGAAATCATAGACATCGTATCAGAGACAGGCAAGTAGCCCTGTCGCACTCTGTGAAATGGTTGTTTCGTTGTACCCATGAAACATTATCCAACAGACATCTGTTAATGTGCCTCCACATTATAGCGAGGTATAAAGGCTGCAATCAATCTACGAGAAAGAACTCTGTACGAAGCTGAACATATACGATGAAATCCCTAACAGCTAATCTATGTGTTACTTCACTATTCATATCTATGTTCACGCCAATCAGGCAGTAGGCCTAACCACGTCTGTCGACTTGTGCTGTGTGGCAACGCTGACGGTTGTGTTCGAAACACCAACACATTTAAGTTCTCGGCTGTGTCTGACTTTTACACTCTCCGACTTTCACTATGATTCTATCTAGAACTTTTAAAGATGGGGAATACTCGAAGGCTGCGATTTTTGAGGTAAAGGGGAAAGACTGCAACTCCACCAATTATCGCAAGAAGGGATTTGGTGATGTATCTAAGGAATTGAGGATGTGTATGAGGGATTGTTTCTCTGCTTGGAAATCACGCACACAACAAAGAATGGGAGAGAGACGAGCAGGAAAATGCACTAACCACACTAGACAAGGATTCTCAAAGGTAGTCCACACATGGAATGATAAATACAACACATTTATTTAATTGATCAACTTCAACGTAAGACATAATTCACCGTTCTTACTGGCCTAAGTCCCAATGACCCTAAATCCTAAAATGCACAACAAATCTTCACTATCGTACAGGTTACTAAAATACTGAACATTTCCATCTGTCCAACTCTATTCTTCCTGTTTCCTGAAAAGTAAAACATTCTTCTAACTTCTAACCCTAACCTTAACACCTAACAAGAGTACGAAATAAAACGTGGGTCACATACCTGTGACGTACCTTGGAAGCTGGTTCTCCCATTCGACTCCACAACAACTAGACTACTTGCTTTTATAGAAGGGGGAATCAGGTCAGGACGCTTTCTTTCCCTGATCATCAATATGTCAGTTGTCATAGCTGTCCGCGTCCCTAAAGCCTGACTTGAAAAATAGAGTGACTCGACTCTTTGATTTTAGAAGGGGGAATCAGGTAAGGACGCTTTCCTTTCCTGACCATCAGTGTGTCAGATGTCATTAGCTGTCCACATCCATAAAGCCTGACTTGAAAAATGGAGTGATTGGACTTGTAATCGTGGCATGGTGGCTATAGCTAATGTTACCCACGGTCATTTAATGTGCCGTTATCAGAAGTCAAATTTGGACCGTGACTTTTACTGCCCTTAGAACCTGTCCAACTTCCCAAAGTGGAGAATAATGGATAACAGGCGGTTGGCGTTATTTCCTTTGCCACTGGCTTCTGGTCAGTGTTGTGGTCACTTCACAGGTCTATGGTACTGATCCATCAATTCTGTCTCAATGCATCTGTCGCCCTAAGGAATCCCTGTGATAGAAGCACTGTCAAACTTCGAAACATCGTCACTGCAATGAAATAACAGAAGAACAGCGAAGGGAACTTTTCGACCAGTTCTGTTCTAAGTTCAACTGGGACCAGCGGAGAACGTATGTTGCTTCCTTAGTTGAATACAGGCAAAGAAAAAGAAGCAGACCTGGCAACAGTCGCAGAGGTGGGTCCTTTAGTTACCATGTGCGCTGTGGAGAAAAAAGACTACCTGTGTGCAAAACATTTTTCCTCGCCACATTTGATTTGGGAGAATGGTGTGTCCGAAATTGGACCCTAAAGTCTTCCCATGGCATGCAGACACGCAAAGAGCAAAGTCCACGTCAAAAAGCGGACAACCACAAAAGTCAAATAGCACAGTCTTTTCTGGAGAGTCTTCCAAAGCTGCCTTCACATTACTGCAGGCACAACTCTTCCAGGCTCTACCTTGAGACGTCGGTCGTTTCACAGTCACAACTTTACAAGCTGTTTCAAAATTATTGTGATACAAAAGGCCTTCAGCGAATTTCAAGACCAATTCTCATGAAGAAAATGAAGGAGATGAACATTTCCATCTTTTCCCCAAGAAAAGATCAATGCAACATCTGTTTGTCACATGATTATGGGCAAATTCCAGAGGATGAATTCCAGCTTCACCTGAAACGCAAAGAGGAGGGCCAAGTGGAAAAAGCCAAAGACAAAGAAGCAGCAGAGACTGACCCAACCACTCTAGTCATCACTATGGATCTGCAAGTTGTTTTGTTGGCTCCCAAGGTCTTTGCCAACGCCAATTACTATAACACCAAGCTGTGTTGCCACAATTTCACAATCTACAACCTGAGCACCCGCCAGTGCCAGTGCTACTTCTGGCACGAGGTCAACGGCGATGTTACAAGCAACGAGTTTGCTTCTTGTATCACGGACTACATCAAGACTGTTCTCTCCAAACAAAACATCAAGTCAGTCTTCATATTTTCGGACGGGTGTGGTTACCAAAATCGGAATGCTACACTGTCAAACGCTCTTCTGCATTTAGCAGTCGAGTCCAAGATCACAATCACACAGAAATTCTTAGAACGAGGCCACACTTGGATGGAGGCGGATAGTGTCCACTCAACAATTGAACGGAGACTGAGAAAGCGCCAGATATACTGGCCAGCGGACTACGTCGAAGTCATCAGCTCAGCTCGACAGAACCCTTGTCCGTACGATGTGAAGAACCTTGAGTACACATTCTTCAAAGATCAATTACTACTCAAGCATCAGGCCAGGCAAAGGGCCAGGTGATCCCTAGGTAGTTGACGTAAGAGCTCTGCTTTACCTACCTGAGGGCATCATTATGTTCAAGCCAAACCACTCCGATGGCTGGACCCCTCTTCCACGCAGAGCCAATCGCTGTTCCCAAGTTGTCATGCCTCAGCTCTACCACAAGCAAAGACCGATCAAAAAGGTCAAATGGAAACACCTTCAGGAACTCAAACAGGTCATTCCAAAAGAGTACCATCCGTTTTATGACAGCCTTCCTTGCACTAGTGAATGAGTGATGGACACAGGAAAACACAATGGATTTCCATGTAGTGGACTAAATAAGTCTGTGGCAGTTACGCCAATGTGACAACAGATGACTACATGCACAGTGCAGAGGGAATGATTCTTTCCCAAAGGAAAGAGAAAGGACCAGGATAGAAAGAGTTAGCCTCATGAATGATACTATTTCGTGGGGTTAACAATCTATGGTTGAACAAAAAATGGTTGGCATGTTAAAAAAATCAGTTTTGTTTGTTTGATTTAGTAGTGCATTAGTTTTACACATTTGATCATTATTTTTTTTTTATGTTGTACAACAGAAAAGCATCCTCATTTAATGATTATTCAATTCTCTTTGACTGGCGAGTTTAAGTGCAGAGATGTTCACGTTTAGTTCAGTTTACTTTGATACAACTACTTTTAACTGCATTTTGCTTGCACCAGTGGTGCATTAAGTGTAGCACTTAATGCTGTTTATTCATTTTTTTTAACAAGATGAAAAAATTCTAACTGATAACGTATTGACCATTTCATTTTTGATGATGTCAGTTGTGAATTAGACATTGTTTTTACATGTTAAGACATTTCACTGCTTTGTTTACAGTGCTGTGTTGTAGACTTCACTGCGCTGGCAAATTTCAAATGCTGTTTGTTCAAATGTTTTTCATTTTGATTCAGGAAGTTCATATGATTGAATTACTTTCATTGGGAAAGGTTGAATAAAGCCAATTTAATTTTTTTTTCTCTTCTTTTCTTGATTGCAAATGCTCGTATGTCAACAACATGGACAATGCCTGCAGTACAACACCTTGTATCTGCACATTTTCATTCACCACTAATATGTATCGCACTTTTCCATCAGCACTATAACTTTTCTTTTTATATTTGCAAGCTATTGATGTAAAAAGTTCATACCAATATGTTCTGCTGATTTTTTAAAAATGTTTTTTCAATTTTTCTCGAAACTGAAATTTTGCAGATACGAGCTTTTGCATTTACAGCGACGATATGGAATTCATTCTGAACACGGAGACGTCATTTTGAAAACTTGAAAATTGAAACTGAAGCATCTCTCGGAGAATATATTTGGAGTTTGTTAGATGCAAGCTACTTGGTTCTTTTGATCATAGCACCATGGACTTGGGCTGTTTGAGTTCAATCCCACAGTTTGCCACTTTTAAAAGGGCCTGTCCGCTGCCCTTAACTCTTCGACTCCCACACCCTATCCATCAACTACAAAAATTTAACCCTTTGACTCCCTCACCCCACCCAGAGCTTCCTCAGGAAGCTGGTGGTCAGGATGAGTAATTCAAAGGGTTATGTTTTTGTTTTGCTAGCATGGTTGACAATGCAGAATGCTGGTGGATAGGGTCCGGGAGGCAAAGGGTCAAATCAATGGGGCCATTGTTCTGATAGTGTCAGCTTCGTGTTTCATAGGGTCCTCACCCCTCTCCCTCCTGTTTTAAGATTTTGCTGGTGCATAGGGTCAGTGAGTCCGCCAGATAATGAACTGCTGCCAGACTTTAGATGGAGAGCAAAAGAAATTATCCATGTGTGACGAGTCCCTGATGAACAAACCACTGACTCCAGATTCAAGATGCATTCATCGCACTTCGGCTGTTCCATCTGCGCTCCATCCTAGCAAATCTGCCAGCGATGATCTGGCAGACTTCCTAAACCTGTGCAAAACACCTAGCTATGCGCTGGCAAACCCACCTTGAAACGGAAGGATGGAGGTGGAGGAGGGTGAGGGGGGGCCTGACAGTAAGCTGCACACACACACACACACACACACACACACACACACACACACACACACATACAAACTAAAACAATATGTTCTTCACAAATCCTTTATTTCCACTGCCACTGTAAAAGGCATTAAGACAAACACTGTCATGTACAGTGAAACGATACCTACCACACAAGACAGTGAAGAATATATACAACAGTACAGTTAACACAAAAACATCAACCACAGTGAGAATGCTGTTTCCCAATTATCCGTCAAAACCAAAATATCTCGCCTGCAAAGTCTAACACCATCCTCAAACTTTCCGTTTCACCAGCATATCTTCCTCCACCCTATAATGACTTTTCGATGTCATAAACACACACACACACACTGTATTTTACAATATACATGAGTATATACAACAAGATCATAACTACACAATTTTGGAATCATCACTGACACATGAAACATGTTTCCAATGTCAACCATTGCACAATAGTCATCGACACATTGGTACATTTTTATCACCAACAATTCCACAAGGTACACATAAATATATCTAACCAGGAATAACAACTTTCATGTATGTACACCATTTCCTTTCTTTGTCTATGGAGATAACATTGTCAAATCATCTGGAAGAGGGTTTTCATGTCGACTCAAACTATTTCTTCACCATCTTCCTTTCAAAACTCTCTCTCTCTCTCTTCATTTTTGCTTTGAGAAAGGGTTAATGTAGGCCTATATTTCAATGTTTTTAGTAAAGAAAGGTTTAATGTATATTTCAATGTTTTTTGTTTAAACCTACTTTCCCACACACCTTTACAAAATGATTTTGAAGAAAAGGCCTTTCAGCAGTGTATTTCACAGATGCATTCCTTTGGGTCAAATTACGACATGAAGGAACAAAATTTGTCTATTACAAGGTGTTTCTTTACAAAAACAAGTATACCGCTGTGCAAACCCGGACCTGCCCAAGTCCATCAAACCAGCTCGATGTAAAAACCCGGGCCTGCCCAAGTCCATCAAACCAGCTTGCTGTGAAAACCCGGGCCTGCTCAAGTCCATCGAACCAGCTCGCTGTGAAAACCCAGGCCTGCCCAAGTCCACCGAACCAGCTTGCTGTGAAAACCCAGGCCTGCCCAAGTCCATCGAACCAGCTTGCTGTGAAAACCCAGGCCTGCCCAAGAGTCCATGGAACCCATAAGTCCTACGTTATCAGCATAAGGATGAGTGAAGAGGCCACTACTGGCATAGTAAAGAACCAATGACAGTCACTGTTCACGTCTTAACACATACTCAAGGGACTGTTCTGTGGCATTTCAACTTTCAAAGTAAAACTAACTCCATGTTGAAGTTAACCCTTTGACTCCCGCACCCTATCCACCGACTGCAAAAAAATTAACCCCTTTGACTCCCTCACCATCTAGCACACTTGTTACTGTTTCACCTTCCACATAAGAAAACAAGGGTCAAAGAGAGTTGAGTATTATGGTTACTTCGTGGGTAGCTGAAGACATCATAATAAATGAAGACAAGACAGGTGGCTATCATGGTTACTTATAGCTCAAGACGTACCATGAATAGCCAAAGACAGGTGGGTATCATGGTTACTTACAGCTCAAGACATGTCATGAATAACCAAAGACAACCTTGAGTCAAGACGTACAAGAATGAACATCAAAAACATCTCAACAGAAAACGCAAGGCTGACCAACATACAGAATAACGTTTCAGGTCACAAGACACAAAATAGCTGCTGTTGAGTCAACTTACGTTTGCTGACCTGAGTCAACCCACCATTTTCTGTCAGGCCAAAGAAATGGCGTCATACTTCCATTAACTAAAATCACACACAATTCACACGTCAGTCCTGCTGCTTCTAGGAATTTCTGACTCCCAATGCAGAATGTAGATACATTAAGTATCATATAGTATGAGTTAAGTTTTGAATTGAGTAGAATACCAACTGAACTGGAATAATTTTCTTGTCATTTATTGCACACTAGCACACAGACAGACCTACATACACAAAGACAACGCAAGTACACAAACACACAGAGAGACACAAATGACCTCCACAGCTCCCTCACAGACGAAACTACTTTAAGTTAACCAGATTAACCCTTTGACTCTCGCACCCTGTCCACCAACTGCAAAAACTCAAACCTTCAAACACTCACCCTATCCATCAGCTCCCTGCAAGAAGTTGGTGGAAAAGGTGAGGGAATCAAGGGGTTAAATGTTTGCTTTGCTAGTATGGTTGACAATGCAGGATGCTGGTGAACAGGGGGTGGAAGTCAAAGGGTTAAGCATTACAGTTTGACATGATTCATTTATATATGTACACTGTGAAAATAAAACAATGACTAACTCAAGTCACAAATATCTGTATGGCACTTATGAGTGCGACAATCAATCAGGTGCCATAAATAGTTTAACCCTTTGACTCCCGCACCCTACCCATCACCTGCAAAAGACTTAACCATTTGACTCTCTCACCCTAGGATGGGGACGTCAAAGGATTAAGTTTTTGCTTTGCTAGCATGGTTGACAATGCTGGATGCTGGTGGACAGGGTGCAAGAGTCAACGGGTTAAAGTTTAGACTCTACAATGACTATAGCGAGATAAGTAAAATTCCTTGACTAAGTAAAAAGATGAGCTGACTTCAACATACCTAGACAATGGTATTTTCATTCAATAGTTTCAGCAAAATGCTCAAATGTAATGTGTCTGCTCAGTTCATGATGTAACAGAAACGCGCACAAGTCCACAAAAGACACCTGCCACAGGCACAATATTCGTAACAAATGCATGTACACACACACACACACACACACACACACATACACACACACCCAAACACATGCACAGAGAAAGAAAATAATAAAGTATGCATACCCTTGTATTCACACACACACACATACATAAACACACACTCCAAAACACACACATACACTTATCAAAACACACAGATCTGCATGCATACAAGTAAACACACACACACACACAAACACAACTTAAAAAGACAACATTTAACTAGTTGTACAATCAAACACAGAAAATACCAGCATTCCTCACTGTAAAAGGTACTTTCAAATTCTCCTGCCCCCCAAACCCCCCCCCCCCCCCATCTCAATCCTTTGTCCCCCCCCCCCCCCCCCCCCAATGTTTTTACAGATGTGAGTATGCTCTGGACACATGCTAGTTTGGCTCATACTGTGCTGGTATTATGCTGCTGTATAATCTGCACACTCCCTTTTCGATGCGTGTGTATACCGGGTGTTTTCATGCTTCCATAACCCACCAAGCACTAATTTAACCCTTTGCCTCCGGCATGCTATCCACCAACTGCAAAAAAAATTAACCCTTTGATTTCTAAAGGAAGCTGTTGGATAGGGTGAGGGAATCAAAGGGTTAAGTTTTTGCTTTGCCAGCAAGGCTGACGATGCAGGATGCTGGTGGACAGGGTGCAGGAGTCTGTATATATAATTATATGTATATGTATGTGTGTGTGTGTGTGTGTGTGGTAATGTCCTCCTTCTGCATGACAATGCTCGACCGCAACAAGCATCAGGACAAGGGAGACAATGGCCTCATTCGGGTGGACAACTTTACTGTATCCTCCATACTCACCAGACTTAGCACCTTCAGACTATCATCTCTTCGGCCCCATGAAAGAGGGTTTGAGAGGCAAACATTATGCCAGTGACGAGGAAGTGAAAACTGCAGTGAAAACGTGGCTCCAAGCACAGTCAACAGAATTTTACAAGGCAGGGATACATGCCCTCATTTGAAGATGGAACATTGCTATTGACAGAAACGGTGACTATGTTGAGAAGTAGGGATGTGATCCCCAGAGGACCAGCTTCATTTTGATGTATGATACATGTTCCTGTGTTGGTAATTGTTCCTGTACTAAAGAAAAAGGCATTACTTTTTGACTCACCCTCGTGTTATATATATATATATATATATATATATATATATATATATATATATATATAATATATAATAATATATACATAATACACACACACACATATATATACACATATATGAGAAATCAGAAAAATCTCCCCAATTTACCCACCAGCACACTAAAGAGATACAGATTTAACCCTTTGACTCCCCCACCCTGTCCACCAGCATCCTGCATTGTCAACCATACTAGCAAAGCAAAAACTTAACCCTCGATTCCTTCACCCTATCCACCAGCTTCCTGCAGGGTGAGGGAATCAAAGGGTTAAGTTTTTGCTGTTGGTTGCAGCAGTCTAAGGGTTAATCCTGTTTAAACATATACTGACCTGAGAGATCAGACAAATCTCTCCACTGTACCCAACTGACACTATCCCGGCACAATCAAACTCGGACCCTCAGATTGTAAATCTGATGTCCAGAACACCTGGCTGTCGCATCTGTCTGATATGAGCTTGACAACTTGTTGTTGTCAATACGGACTTTTATGCTTACTACTGATCATTATTTTCACCACGCTATTCAGTGTACACATGTTTTATAGACTGTGTAGCTCTTCCATACATAATAAATACTTGAAATACCGTCAGAGTGTAGTATTTGACACAACAACTGCCACCATCTATTACTGATCACGTGGCCGTTATCAACAATAAATTTCACACTTACAACTACTTATCATTTTCAATATACTACTCAACGTGCATGTGTTCTACAGACTGCAGCTTTTCCACACATAATAAATACTTGTATCCTCAATGCAGTATTTAACCCTTTGACTCCCGCAACCTATCCTCCAACTGCAAAAACTTAACCCTTTGACTCCCTCACCCTATCCACCAGCTTCCTGCAGGATGCTGGTGGATAGGGTGCAGGAGTCAAAGGGTTAAGTTTTTGCTTTGCTAGCACGGTTGACAATGCAAGATGCTGGTGGACAGGGTGCAGGAGTCAAAGGGTTAACGTAACACTTGTCACTATCTATCACATTACTGATCACACAGCTGTTATCAACAATAAATTTCATACTTACAACTAATTACCATTTTCAATATACTATTCAATGTGTACATATTATATTTATGGACTGTATCTCTTCCAAACAGAGTAATTACTTGTAATATCCTCAGTGTAGTATTACGCATAACAACTGTCACTATCTAACAAATAACTGATCACATCACATAACAACTGTCACGATCTATCAAATTACTGACCACATCACATAACAACTGTCACGATCTATCAAATTACTGACCACATCACATAACAACTGTCATTATCAGTAATGAGTATTCAAAGATAACATCTTTGTACTTAGATCTTTTTTTGTTCTGATACCTGGTGCTCTGGCCGTTTCACGGGATATACAGAAAAATACTGTGATGAAAATACAGCAATATTCTTCTTCTTATCAACATCATCATTAGTAGTAGTAGTAGTATCATTAATATTACTATTAGTGCTTAAAGCCCAGTGGACTGCTCAGAACCACATCAGAGCGACAACCATCTCAAACAAAACACACATGTCTAAATACATAGTTGATTTGGGAAAAAAGAAAAAAGTGGAAAACAAAATTAAGTACATAAATCACTGCATTCACACACAAAAAAATCTACAGATACGATCCTAGTGTGGGTCCTTCCACTGAATTTATCACCAGGGGGATTAAAAACACAAAACCTTCATACAAACACATAAACGTAACTAATTTATAACCAGGGGAATTAAAAAAAAATATTAAAAAAAACAAACCTCTATACAAACACATAAACGTAACTTACTTATCACCAGGGGATTAAAAAAAACATTTACACAAACACATAAACGTAACCATTTTATCACCAGAGGAATTAAAAAAAAACACGTTTATACAAACATATAAATGTAACCATTTTATCACCAGGGGGATTAAAAAAAAAACGTTTATACAAACACATAAACATAACCATTTTATCACAAGGGGGATTAAAAAAAACAAAAAACCTTTATACAAACACAAATGTAATTTACCCCCAGGGCAATTAAAAAAACAAACCTTCTCACAAACACATAAATGTAATTTATCCCCAGGGGGATAAAAAAAAACAACAACCCTTCATACAAACACATAAACGGACCTTCTTTATCTCCAGGGGGATTTAAAAAAAACAATAAATCTTTATACAAACACATAAATGTAATTTATCCCCAGGGGATAAAAAAAAAACCACCCCAACCCTTCATACAAACACATAAACGTAACTATCTTATCTCCAGGGGGATTAAAAAAAAAACACCTTTATACAAACACATAAATGTAATTTAAAGCACATTGTTTTCATGTTCAGCTAAGCTCAATTTTAACTGAGTCCTTAACTGAGTCCTGATTGTGTTGCTCAATCTTCTGATCAACACCGTAGGTGTCTATATCTCTCGGGCCTGGTTGACTGCAGGATATATTATGATAGTATGTGTAGAGTACAGCCCTGTCACGCAGTCTCAATCCTAGATGGAACTCCATAGCACCATGATCATCATCCTCATCGACATCATCATCATAGCATTGCAAAGAATTGCCCCAGCTCCTGTGGCCATCAAGGTGGAGTAGAAAATATGGTGAAAGAAAAAAAGGTGAGCACATAAGGTAAACTCCCTGAGTGCAATGATCCTTTAAAAAAAAAAAAAAGGTCTTCACTAGCTTCTATGATTGCGACCTCCAATGAGCTGTACAAAAAGAAATCACTACAGATCTGCCATTCTGTCTATGCAGTGAATCGTAGAAGACCGATGACACTGTTGAAAGGCCACACAGACTCTGTCAAGTCACTTTCATGTCACTGAGTATGGTGGATTGGGCTACTAATCTACAATCCCTGATCTAACAAAGCGGAAAACAACACAAAAACACGCGGTGACAAGATGCGACAACATGACTCACACAGCACTGCATCGTGCCTCACGACAACATTAACCCTTCGACTCCCACAAACTGTCCACCTGCATCCTGCATTGTCAACCATGATACTAAAGCAATGATGTAACTCTTCGACTCTCACAACCTGTCCGCCAGCATCCTGCATTGTCAACCATGAGAGCAAAGCAAAAACTTAACCCTTTTGGCTCCCTTACCCTATCCACCAACTTCCTGCAGAAAGCTGGTGGATAGGATGAAGGAATAATACAGTTCAAATTGTTTGCAATAAGTGGATAGGTTGCAAGAGTCAAAGGGTTAAATTAACCACTGATGGCACTGACAAGATGATTATCAAGATGTCTGTCATGAAACTGCTGTCAAGGTGAGCATGTTCGTTTTTCTTACACCGAACATGCACAATTACATCAAATATTATTTCACACATTTAGTATGTAGATGTGGATGACTGAATCACTAAGAGGCATGAAAGAGACAGCAAATGATGAGAGAACACAACACAAGAGATCTGTCAGCAGCAGATCGTAAATGGCAAGTTCTGTGGACTGATCTACCACAAGGGAAAATAACACTGGTCAGTCAGGCATGTGACACAATCTGTGCTATCTGTACATTTTTTGTGTGCGAGACAACGATATCTGAAACAGCTTAGTTCAAATCTCAATGACGCAACAATTCTAAGACCTGACAAAAAATCAACACAACTTCTGACTAACTTGCACATCAATAAGAAATTAGGTTTTTGAAGGACTTTGACAATTTATCACATCCACTTTTGAAAGAAGGGTAGGTGTAATTTTTTAAGTCCAAAAGAATCCACAAGATCTCCAAGGATTTTAACCACCAAGTACAGCTACAAGAACAACACAACCTACAGAATAACTGTAGATCTCGAATGAAGAAACCATTCTACACGCCTCTTGCGGATGAATCCAACACAATCCACAAAATTCTCACACTTTAACCCTTTGACTCCTGCACTCTATCCACCAGCATCCTGTTTTGTCAACTATGCGGGCAAAGCAAAAACTTAACCCTTTCACTCCATCACTCTGTCCACTAGCTTCCTGCAGGATGCTGGTGGAAAGAGTGAGGGAATCAAAGGAGAACGTCAAAGGACCTCAAGTAAAGGAACGATGCTTCAAGACTTAACATGACCAGTGTCACATCCACATCTTGTCAATATAGGAACACCACCAGAACACTGACACAACACAACTGTGACATACCCCCTCTAGGGGTACGTTGTGTTTCTAGAAGATTTGAACTTAGTGGTATGGTTACAATCTGGAACAAACAGGCAGTGAAATGGGTGTCAGAAGTTTTGTCAGAGGATACTTAAAACCCAAGTAATGGTAGCTTATAACCTGCAATTGGCATATTGCCATCTGAAACCAGTGAAGATATTCTCAAATATTTAGGCGAGATGCTGTATAGAATTATATATTTAACATATCACCCGATTAAAACAAGCTAACCGATGTGATAAGAGAGGGACACACACACACACACACACACACACACAGACACAGAGAACAAAAAGAAAAAATCAACAAAGGCTGAACAAAACAGTTTCACATGCCTATAAGGATTAACATAAATCAAAATTCTAAAATGTCTGGTCTGGCCATTAATGCTATATGGCTGTGAAGCCGGAACATGCCAAAAAGCCGATTAAAACAGGATCAAAGCAGCAGAGACATAATTCCACAGGCAGATTCTTAAGTCAATGGACTGATAAAAGAAGAAATGAATGCATTTGGAGTGAGCTGACATCCAATGCCAACTACTGGCAGAAATTAACAAAAGAAAAATGAAATATAAACATATCAGCTATGCAACCCACAACACCAACTAAATCCTAATGACAAGTTTTGGAAGGAAACACAGAGGACGAAGAAATATGGACAAAGCACCCACCTCCTATAACTAGTATAAGAACATCACCACCAATAGCAGCAGTGTGAAGGTCTACAGAACTAGCGCAGAGAAGTCACGACTTAAGTGAATGGAGAAGACTTTGCTGTGATGTCTACCATGGTGTGGTGGCTACTACTGAACTCAACGATGCTGACAGGTGATTGGTGATGGGCTAAGGCATACAGCAACTTAACTGTACCCTATGTGGGACCATGTCACACTCATGCTCTCACCATAAACTTTAATAATATACACCTGTACTACAAAATTCTGACAAGAATCATATCTTTTTAGATTATAAATGGGGGAGAGTTGTATTAACTTGAAGTCTTCCTAGATGTAAAATATCTACAAAATTAAAATCAGAGAGGAAATGTATGTAATGCATTGATTTGAAGAGAGAAAATGATGGCACAAGTATGAAAAGCGCACGCACGCGCACGCACACACACATATCCAAAGACAGACCACAATTTTTCAGTCTTTCTAGGTATTTCCTAAACTACCAAGGCCACACCGAACTGTCAGAATGTCAAACGATGAGGAATAAAGCCAGATCCTGTTTTGAACAACTTACAGTCTCAAGTGCACAAAATAAGGGCTGCCAAGAAAAATGTAACCTCACAGACATTCCAAGAATGCAGGCTGCTTTCCGGACTCAACCATTTGTAATACTACACTGGTTTAACTGGCAAAGTCTTGTCACTGTCATCTGCTGACCAAGATCTCAGGATGAACGGTTTTGTTGTTTGTTTGTTTGTTCTGAGCAACGTTCTGTTAGTGAAAAAACGGTTTCATGGTTGTTTGTTCGGAGAAATGTTTGGTCCACACTACGCAGGCATTATGCTGCTGCATAGTCTGCGTTATCTGTCTTCAGTGGGCATGCTTGCTGAGTGTCTTCCTATTTCCCTAAGCCACCAAACACTGACAACCTTACAGGGTCTTGCGTATTTAATTGTTCGGCATGCGTAAACACAAGGAAGGGGGTTCAGCCTTCAGCAGGGATGTACACACGTTAAGAGATACAAAAAAATTCTCCCCTTTATAAACCAGGCAGCAGCCAGACAGGATCAAACTCAGACCTTTTGATCAAAGTCTGACATCCTCACCACTGACTATCAGACTGAAAGCTCACAAATGACGAGGACAAGACTTTGCAGCCGGCAAAGGATAATGACAAAACTTCACACCTGGCAAAGGATAAGAAAACTTTAGAGGTGATAACAATACTCACAGACATTAACCCCCTACTCCCTCACCCTATCCATCAGCTTCCTGCAAGACAGGACAGGGTGAGGGCGTGATCCTTTTACTCCCTCACCCTATCCATCAGCTTCCCGTAAGACAGGGTGAGGGTTTGATCCTTTTACTCCCTCACCCTATCCATCAGCTTCCCGTAAGACAGGGTGAGGGCGCGAAAGAGTTAAATGGAAGATCAGTGCTGAAGTTGTAAAGTTCTAGATGACAAAGAAAGTAACTGTCAACACAAAAGAGAGGAGGGAGCCAGGAGGGCGTCAGCACAGGAGCCCTGACCTTTCAGGTGGTCACTGGGGGGGTGGGACTGCCCGGACTGGTGGGGCTCGTGGGGCTTTCGATTTTGTCCATGTGAATCAAATGCTGCATCTGTCCAACATCTTGCTCCGCATTGTGGCTGGTTTTTTTCTCCTGTTGCAACCGCCTGCACACACACAGACGCAGACAAAGGTGAGCACATGCTTATACAAAAACAAGTAGACACACACATCAAAACAACAACACGTACAACGTTAAAAGTAGACACACACATCAAAACAACAACACGTACAACGTTAATCTACAAAAGTCTTTAACTCTTTGATTCTTGCACCCTATTCCACTAACAGCAAAAACTTAACCCTTTGACTCCTGCACCTTATTCCACTAACAGCAAAAACTTAACCCTTTGACTCCTGCACCTTATTCCACTAACAGCAAAAAATCTAACCCTTTGACTCCTGCACCCTATTCCACTAACAGCAAACACTTAACCCTTTGACTAGCAGCAAAAACTTAACCCTTTGACTCCTGCACCCTATTCCAATAACAACAAAAACTTAACCCTTTGACTCCTGCACCCTATTCCACTAACAACAAAAACTTAACCCTTTGACTCTTGCACCCTATTCCACTAACAGCAAAAACTTAACCCTTTGACTCCTGCACCCTATTCCACTAACAGCAAAAACTTAACCCTTTGACTCCTGCACCCTATTCCACTAACAGCAAACACTTAACCCCCTGACTCCCTCACCCTATCCGCCAGCTTCTGCAGGAAGCTGGTGGATAGGGTGAGGGAGTCAAAGGATTAGGGTTTTGCTTTGGTAGCTTGGCTGGCAATGCAGGATGGTGTGGACAGGGTGTGGGAGTTAAAGAGTTAAAAAGGGGAGATTAAAAAGGGGTGGCACCATTCTATAATGATCTGCTCAGCCCAAAAAGAACAATCTGCATTTCATGCAGAAACATACTAATGTAAAACAACAACAAACTGAATCTAATCCATCATGTGACACTAGGTGAAAGATGGTTTTGTTGTTGTTACTGTTGTTTAAAGCCAAGCTGATGGCACAGAGCCATATCAGGGCTATAACCGCTTCAAAACATACAAAACGTCAACAGAAAAAAAAAAAAAGAACAGAAAATGTAGTACACATATCAATAAATTCGTGCACATAATCTAAGGACATGCCCCTGGAATTGACCATTCCGTCCAATTTATCGCACAGGGAATTTATAAAACACACTTGAATACAAACATAAGCATACCTAAGGACACCAAAACATATATAAAAACAGGCATCAATTACCTAAGACTGCTTCTGCATATGTCACCTCCCTAGAGCCAAAAATGCACTTAATACATGTACCCAATTATCAATCCCAAGAAAAAGTAAGACTTTATCATACACATACAGGTGAATGGACCATCAAGGCAGAAAATGATAGGAAGAAATGACAGAAAGCAAAGCAATAAGGCAGAAACAAAGAGTGACAGAAAAAACGCAATTTCTAGCACAAAATTTCCAGAAGGTGGGGATACTATTTATACTGAAAGAGCCCCCGCCATTCCCACTGGAGGTGGGGGGTGGGGGTTGAAAGATGGTGTCATATGCATCAATGACGCATGCTAAAAGACTTCAAAGTACTCTGGAAGCAGCAGGCTCTGTGGTTGTGGTGGTGGTTTGAGCCTCCTCATCACAGAAAGACCTCTTAGTCTTACAAATGCCTTGAAAGTGACTGTACAAAAACGTTTGAAACAGATTAACCCTTTCACTTCCGCACCCTGTCTACCAGCAACCTGAACTGTCAACCATGCTAGCAAAGCAAGAACTTACCTCTCTGACTCCATCACACTATCCACCAGCTTCCTGTAAGAAGCCGGTTGATAAGGTGAGGGAGTCAAAGGGTTAAGTTTTTGGAGTTGGTGGACGTGGTGCAGGAGTCAAAGGGTTAAAATGAAAGTAAAGAAAACGGCTGTAGAAACCCATGCTTGAAATAGCTGAAAATGACAGTATGGAAAGCAGCTTTCAAAATGTATGCTCAAAATCAGATTCAAACGAAAGTGTCATTAAAAAGCAACAGCTGGACCGCCAGTGGTACAGAACTCTGACAAAAGACTTGTACACCACAAAGTCTGCAGTCATTAGTACAGCAGTACCCAACCTGTTGGCCCTAGCAACAGGCAAATTACACTACAAAGTCTGCAGTCATCAGCACAGCAGTACCCAACCTGTTGGCCCTAGCAACAGGCAGTGATCAGTACAGCAGTACCCAACCTGTTGGCCCTAGCAACAGGCAAAGTACACAACAAAGTCTGCAGTCATCAGTACAGCAGTACCCAACTTCTTGGCCTTTGCAAAAAGCAGTGATTAGTACAGCAGTACCCAACCTATTGGCCCTAGCAACAGGCAGTGATCAGTACAGCAGTACCCAACCTGTTCGCCCTAGCAACAGGCAAAATACATCACAAAGTCTGCAGTCATCAGTACAGCAGTACCCAACCTGTTGACCCTTGCAACAGGCAGTCATTAGTACAGCAGTACCCAACCTGTTGGCCCTAGCAACAGGCAAAATACACAACAAAGTCTGCAGTCATCAGTATAGCAGTACCCAACCTGTTGGCCCTAGCAACAGTCAAAATACACAACAAAGTCTGCAGTCATTAGTACAGCAGTACCCAGCCTGTTGGCCCTAGCAACAGTCAAAATACACCACAAATTGTGCAGTCATCAGTACATCAGTACCCAACCTCTTGGCCTTTGCAACAGTCAAAATACACCACAAAGTCTGCAGTCATCAGTACATCAGCACCCAACCTCTTGGCCCTTGCGACAGGCAGTGATCAGTAGCAATGAGTGGACACAAGAAGGCAGCAACAATAGTTGCCAACAGGATGGCGACACTTCTGAAACTAACCCCCTGTCCAGGGGAAAACTTGAAAAACCATATAAAAATGATTCACTTC
The DNA here is from genome assembly GCA_030674185.1 of Monoplex corrugatus. Classification (NCBI taxonomy): domain Eukaryota; kingdom Metazoa; phylum Mollusca; class Gastropoda; order Littorinimorpha; family Ranellidae; genus Monoplex; species Monoplex corrugatus. The sequence goes on from JAPXFY010000022.1 coordinate 46,392,065, forward strand.
CCCTGGAGCTGCTTTTTTTTTTCTTTTTTAAATCAAAGTCGCTTGTGTTTGCACCTATGCTATTACTCTCAGGTTTCTTCACACAATCAGGTCTGAATTAGGTTCTCAGACAGAATTGGAACACATTACATTACCAAAAAAAATTGTTTTCTACAAACACAAGGCAATTACCTACAGCATAATTTTGCCCCCCCCCCCCCCCTTCAAAAAACAGTTCCACACACACACACACACACACACACACATAAACTTAAATGAAGAAACAGATCAACACACTTAATCACATTTTATGCTTTAGTTACCTTTTCCGATAATGTAATGCCGTTAGCAAAGCCACACATGCCACAAACAAGATACCACAGATTATGCCAGCATATGCTCCGTGAGAAATGCCGAAGAAAAAATTGTCATCGTCTTCATCGTTGTCATGACCATAGCTACCTCCAGGTTCTGATGTGGCTGCAACACAGAAAGTAAAATCAGTCTTTGAAATCAGGGAAGGGAGGGGTGGGCATAGCAGGGGGGAGGTGGGGCAGAGAAGGGAAGGGAAGGGAAAGGAAAAGAGGTAGTAAGAGTCAGAACAGACTAAGTGCCGGAAAGTTCGGGCTATAAGCCGTGACTTTCCCCCCCAGCTTTAACCCCTTCGGCTTAAAAAATGAGCGTCATGTTCTCGTCTGTTCTTAGCTTCTCTTTAACTCACCAAAATCGTGTTTACCATTCATGAATTTTTCAGTGAGCTCTATGTTAAAATGTTAACTGTTCATGTTAAAGTGTTAACTGTTCACGTTTTTAAATCAAATCTGCACGCACTGAAGCATTTGGATCGGTATTCAGATCAGCTCTGCTCAAGCATACACCCTCAAGGCCGAAAACATGACGTAATGCCTACAAAGCAGCCTTCAAGTTGAAGACGATCGACCTGGCCATTGAAAAAAGAGCAGCTTATAAACCAGTGTGGCTTATGTGTGAAGATTTTTCTACAATTCAGAGTGTGTGCCTTATATACAGTGCGTCCAATAGCCCGAACATTACAGTATTACATCATGATCCAACAGCCTTAAATCTTCCCTTCCTTCCTGGGGCCATACACACTTTTACACAAACATGAACAGCCAATACCATTAATATCGATGCACAACAGCACATGCGCTTGCACACTAACACGCATGGGTGCAGACATACATGCACACGTACGCCCATGCTCTTGCAAACATACACACACACAGTCACACAAAGCACCTCTCTCTCTCTCTCTCATTCATTCATTCTCTCTCACACATTACATGTACAAATTACTGTGTATCAGACACCCTTTAAAATTTAAAAAAATGGGGGGGGGGGGGGGGGGCCCACACACAAACAGAATGATCAACAGCTGTAACAGAAATCCGTCAACAACAAGGTCAACACTATTCCACTATTACCCTCCGTGGTCCAATTCAACACCTACATCACCAGTACAATTGAGTTACATTATCATACTAACCTTTTGACTCCCAGACCCTGCCTACCAGCATTCTGCATTGTCAACCACGCTAGCAAAGCAAAAATTTAACCCTCTGATTCCCTCACCCTATCCACCAGCTTCCTGCAGGAAGCTGGCGGAGAGGGTGAGGTAGTCAAAGGGTTAACTTTTTGCAGTTGGTGGATAGTGTGTGGGAGTCAAAGGATTAAGTTTTTGCAGTTGGTGGATAGGGTGTCGGAGTCAAAGGATTAAGTTTCTGCAGTTGGTGGATAGGGTGAGGGAGTCACAGGACTATGTTAATAATTAAACTATATTACACAAGCTGATTCTGTAAGTATAAGTCTTTCGTCAAATATGGCTACATAAGGTAACCGTCTACACTATCAAAATACATCAATCAATTGAATTATACCATGCTGACAAAATGTTTGTATCATCACCATCTAACTCTATAAAATAAACTGTATTATACTGACAGAATGTATTATCAGCAAACTCTATCAAATGAGTTATATCATGTTAACAGAATGCATCATCAGCAAATTCTATTAAATTATACAGACAGAATGTCTTATCAGCAAACTCTGTCAAATTAGTTATATTAACACAAAGCATTATCAGCAAACTCTATCAAATCAATATCATATTAACTGAAAATGCTATCAGCAAATTAGTCTGACAAATAAGTTCGACCACGTTAACTCTTTGGAGACGTGACAGCGGACATTCCGCTGCAGCTGGTCAAACCATTAGAGACGTGACAGCGGACATTCCGCTGTAGCTGGTCAAACCATTAGAGACGTGATAGCGGATATTCCGCTGCGGTTTTTAAAAATAGATGCAAGCCGGTCGCTGGTCTAGGGGAACTAACTACACATATAGCAACACTCTTTGGTATCTTCTGAAGTGTTTGTTACTTCCCTTGCATCGATTTTATCCCGATTAGTTACAGTTTTTGCCTTTATCCAAACCAACCGGAGTGACCGTCCTTGCACCAAAATGGCAACATTTAGGCCTTCTTCTTCTTCTTCAAAGGATCGTCATAATCACTTTGCTGCTTCACCTGTGTGAAAACAAAGCTGTGTTTGTTCTTTTATATCTTCTGGTCATACCAAGGACTTGTGATTACCTGGATTTCTGGATTACCTGGTCAAGAATGGGTGTTTCACTGACTGTATGTGTTGGATTACTGTCAATCAAAAACTTCTTTCCCAGAGCCAAAACCCTACCCCATTTCACCTTCTAGGAAGGTAAGTAAAATAGATGTATTGTCCTTGTATGTAGCTTCAGCTCAAAGAGCGTAAACTGAATTTTACTTTGATATAAAATATGTTCTTGTGCTGTAAAATCTGTATTTTTGAGAATTTATTTAAAACCCCCCAAAATCGTGCGTCTCCAAGGGTTGTGGCAGGTCCCGTTGATCGCGTCCACAGTGGTTGTGCAAGGCAACTATATTACGTCTTCAAAGAGTTAACAGAATGTATCATCAGTTAACAAATAAGTTCTATCATGTTAACAGAAGGTATCATCAGCTAACTAACAATAAGTTCTATCATGTTAACAGAATGTATCATCAGCTAACTAATAATAGTTCTATCATGTTAACAGAATGTATCATCAGCTAACTAACTAATAAGTTCTATTATGTTAACAGAATGATCATCAGCTAACTAATAAGTCTATCATGTTAACAGAATATATCATCAGCTAACTACAAATAAGTTCTATCATGTTAACAGAATAATCATCAGCTAAGTAAGTTCTATCATGTTAACAGAATGTATCATCAGCTAACTAATAAGTTCTATCATGTTAACAGAATGTATCATCAGCTAACTAATAAGTTCTATCATGTTAACAGAATATATCATCAGCTAACTAACAAATAAGTTCTATCATGTTAACAGAATATATCATCAGCTAAGTAAGTTCTATCATGTTAACAGAATGTATCATCAGCTAACTAACTAATAAGTTCTATCATGTTAACAGAATGTATCATCAGCTAACTAATAAGTTCTATCATGTTAACAGAATATATCATCAGCTAACTAAGAAACAAGTTCTGTCATGTTGACAAATGTCTGTATTACCACAAAACTCTCACAAATAAGTTATATCATGTTGACAAATGTCTGTATTACCACAAAACTCTCACAAATAAGTTATATCATGTTGACAAATTTCTGTATTACCACAAAACTCTAATAATCCTATCATGTTGACAAATGTCTGTATTATCACAAAACTCTCACAAATAAGTTATATCATGTTGACAAATGTCTGTATTACCACAAAACTCTCACAAATAAGTTATATCATGTTGACAAATGTCTGTATTACCACAAAACTCTAATAATCCTATCATGTTGACAAATGTCTGTATTATCACAAAACTCTCACAAATAAGTTATATCATGTTGACAAATGTCTGTATTATCACAACATTCTAACAAATAATCCTATCACGTTGACAAATTTCTATTATCACAAAACTCTAACCAATAATCCTATCATGTTGAAAACGTCTGTATTATCAAAAAACCTCTAATAAATAATCCTATCATGTTGACAAATGGCATTATCACAAAACTCTAACCAATAATCCTATCATATTGACAAATGTCTGTATTATCACAAAACTCTAAAAATAATCCTGCCATGTTGGCAAATGTCTGTATTATCCATCAGGCTGAAATATTTATGATATAAACTGAGTATATATGATTCTGCAAGAAAGAGAGAGAGGGAGGACAATTTGGGTCAAGGGTCATGCTCAGTGTACACTAGCTCTTCATCCTTCTCTCTCTCTCTCTCTGTAAATGCGTGCGTGCGTGCATGTGTGTACATATGTGAAAGCGTGTGTGCGAGTTATTTGTGTATGTGGTGAAGGCTTGTATTCACTAATATCCTTTTGCTCTATTTTATTCTTTATTACTAGTAATTCCTAACACTTGTTTTCATGTTCTGTCAATATATGTAAACTCTGTTGTTCATGATTTAAAAGTTTCATAATATTCTGTCAAGAGTAAAAGCGCAATGAGCATGCTTTTGATATGGACTGTCTGCGCTATGTAAATAAAACTATCATCGTATCAAAAATTATCATCATAGCGACTCTATGTCCATTGCCTGAGTAAAAAAAGAAAATAATTTGTAGAAATATTCGTTTAATAAAAAAATTTAAAAAATGAAAAGAAAGAAAAGCAGCAAATGAAGAAATTATTTTTTCAACCCTTTGACTCCTGCAGCCTGTCCACCAACATCCTGCATTGTTAACCATAATAGCAAAGCAAAAACGTAAACCTCTGACTCCCTCGCCCTATCCACCAGCTTCCTGCAAGGTAAGAGAGTCAGTGTTACACTTTTGTACCTGATGGACAGGATGTGAGTCAAAGGGTTAACAAAAAGGGAAAACAGCAAAACAACAAAAATTTGGGGGAAAAAATCAACCACAGAATCAACACCAACAAGGATTATTCCACAGAATATTCAATAAAACAATAACAACAACTATACGAATAATAACAATCTACTAATAACGGCAATACTAACAATAACAAGAACAATAATATTCATAACAATATTAATAATATTCATAACAATAATGATACCAATAATCATAATAACAACACTAATACTATACAAACAAACCCAAACATGCAACATCATAATATGTTTTTGTTATTGCTGTTTAAAGCACAGCTGACTGCGCACACCCATATCAGGGCTATAACCATTTCAAAATAAACACAATACTTTAACAGGAAAAAAGAAAAAAGAAAATTAAGAACACATATCAATGCATTTGCACACCTAATCTAAGGAGATGCCCTGGCGTTGACACTCCGTCCAATTTGTCACACAGGGGATTTAAAAAAATATATGAATACAAATTCAAACATAACTAAGGACACAAAAACATACAAAAACAGGTATCAATTACCTAAAATTGCTTCTGCACATCTAATTTCCCAAGAGCCTAGAATGTAAATAATACATGTACCTATTCATCAATCCTAAGAGAAAGTACGTAAAACTTTGTCGAACACACACAGGCGAATGGACCAGCAAGGCACAAAATAATACGAAGAAATGCAGAAAGCAAAAGAATAAGGCAGAAACAAAGAGAGTGACAGAAAAGAGGAAATGTCTAGCACAGAATTTCCAGGGAGTAGGGGATACTATTTATACTGAAAGAGCCCCCGGCATCCCCACGGGAACAAGAAAAACAGTATGGTTGAAAGAATAACAGAATAAAGACACACGTCACACTACTGACAATATTAGTACCGTTATTTCTGGTGGACAGAATAACAGAACAGACACATGTCACATCGCAGACAATATTACGATTACTTATGGTGGACAGAATAACACAACAACAACAGACACACGTCACACTGCAGACAACATTATGATTACTTATGGTGGACAGAATAACAGAACAGACACATGTCACATCGCAGACAATATTACGATTACTTATGGTGGACGAATAACACAACAACAATAGACACACTTCACATTGCAGACAACATTACGATTACTTATGGTGGACAGAATAACACAACAACAGACACACGTCACATTGCAGACAACATTACGATTATTTATGGTGGACAGAATAACAGAACAGACACACGTCACACTGCAGACAACATTACGATTACTTATGGTGGACAGAATAACAGAACAGACACGTGTCACACTGCAGACAACATTACGATTACTTATGGTGGACAGAATAACACAACAACAGACACATGTCACATTGCAGACAACATTACAATTACTTATGGTGGACAGAATAACACAACAACAGACACACGTCACATTGCAGACAATATTACGATTACTTATGGTGGACAGAATAACAGAACAGACACACGTCACACTGCAGACAACATTACGATTACTTATGGTGGACAGAATAACACAACAACAACAGACATATGTCACACTGCAGACAACATTACGATTACTTATGGTGGACAGAATAACACAACAACAACAGACACGTCACACTGCAGACAACATTACGATTACTTATGGTGGACAGAATAACAGAAGACACGTCACACTGCAGACAATATTACGATTACTTATGGTGGACAGAATAACACAACAACAGACACATGTCACATTGCAGACAACATTACGATTACTTATGGTGGACAGAATAACACAACAACAGACACACGTCACACTGCAGACAATATTACGATTACTTATGGTGGACAGAATAACAGAACAGACACAAGTCACACTGCAGACAATATTACGATTACTTATGGTGGACAGAATAACACAACAACAACAGACATATGTCACACTGCAGACAATATTACGATTACTTATAGTGGACAGAATAACAGAACAGACACATGTCACACTGCAGACAACATTATGATTACTTATAGTGGACAGAATAATAGAATAAAGACACACGTCACACTGCAGACAATATTACGATTACTTATGGTGGACAGAATAACACAACAACAGACACATGTCACATTGCAGACAACATTACGATTACTTATGGTGAACAGAATAACACAACAACAACAGACACACGTCACACTGCAGACAACATTACGATTACTTATGGTGGACAGAATATCACAACAACAACAGACACACGTCACACTGCAGACAACATTACGATTACTTATGGTGGACAGAATAACAGAACAGACACACGTCACACTGCAGACAACATTACGATTACCTATGGTGGACAGAATAACAGAACAGACACGCTTCACACTGAAGACACTATTACGATTACCTATGATGGACAGAATAACACAACAACAACAGACACACGTCACACTGCAGACAACATTACGATTACCTGTGGTGGACAGAATAACAGAACAGACACACGTCACACTGCAGACAACATTACAATTACCTGTGGTGGACAGAATAACAGAACAGACACACGTCACACTGCAGACAACATTACGATTACCTGTGGTGGACAGAATAACAGGACACACGTCACACTGCAGACAACATTACGATTACCTTGGTGGACAGAAAAACAGAACAGACACATCACACTGCAGACAATATTACGATTACTTATGATGGACAGAATATCACAACAACAACAGACACACATCACACAGCAGACAATATTACGATTACCTATGGTGGACAGAATAACAAAGACACACGTCACACTGCAGACAACATTACGCTTACTTATGGTGGACAGAATAACACAACAACAACAGACACATGTCACACTGAAGACAACATTACGATTACTTATGGTGGACAGAATAACACAACAACAACAGACACATGTCAACTGAAGACAACATTACGATTACCTATGGTGGACAGAATAACAGAACAGACACGCTTCACACTGCAGACAATATTACGATTACCTATGATGGACAGAATAACACAACAACAACAGACACACGTCACACCGCAGACAATATTACGATTACTTATGGTGGACAGAATAACACAACAACAACAGACACATGTCACACTGCAGACAATATTACGATTACCTATGATGGACAGAATAACACAACAACAACAGACACATGTCACACGCAGACAATATTACGATTACCTATGATGGACAGAATAACACAACAACAACACACACATGTCACACTGCAGACAATATTACGATTACTATGATGGACAGAATAACACAACAACAACAGACACACGTCACACTGCAGACAATATTACGATTACCTATGATGGACAGAATAACACAACAACAACACACACATGTCACACTGCAGACAATATTACGATTACCTATGATGGACAGAATAACACAACAACAACAGACACATGTCACACCGCAGACAATATTACGATTACCTATGATGGACAGAATAACACAACAACAACACACACATGTCACACTGCAGACAATATTACGATTACCTATGATGGACAGAATAACACAACAACAACAGACACACGTCACACTGCAGACAATATTACGATTACCTATAGTGGACAGAATAACACAACAACAGACACACGTCACACTGCAGACAACATTACGATTACCTATAGTGGACAGAATAACACAACAACAGACACACGTCACACTGCAGGCAACATTATGATTACTTATGGTGGACAGAATAACAGAACAGACACACGTCACACTGCAGGCAACATTACGATTATTTATGGTGGACAGAATAACAGAACAGACACACGTCACACTGCAGGCAACATTATGATTACTTATGGTGGACAGAATAACATAACAGACACACGTCACACTGCAGGCAACATTATGATTACTTATGGTGGACAGAATAACAGAACAGACACACTTAACACTGCAGGCAACATTACGATTACTTATGGTGGACAGAATAACAGAACAGACACACTTAACACTGCAGGCAACATTACTACTTTACTAAGCCTTTCACTTCAACCTACGCAAGCACTGCACAGTTCACTGAACTGGTCTCACAGCATTACTACATGGTGAAAAATCAGCTATCCAAACAACCACATGAAAAAAAAACACTCAGGCAACTGATTTCAAAATGCTTCTATGTGTGTTGTGAGCGGTTGGTAGCTACAGTACACTGCTTATGGTTGCCAGTTGGCACTTGAAGTAGTCAAGAGTTAAACTAAAAACAAAACCCAACAACAACAAAAACAGTGCATATGTAGGAGCCGTGATGAAAACAATATTGCTCTTTAGTGCTCTTTTAAAAGAAAATATTTAAAAGAAAAAAGAATAAGCTAAATTATCTAGCTGATAGTTTGTGTCTTTCGCTGTTGTTGTTTGTCCTCATATCCAGCAACGTTGTCTTGAATGTAACATGAAGTCCACCTATAATGAACCTGTTTACAATGAATTTACAGCAATAACAGCAACGCTGTCTTCAAAGTACAGTGGACACCACCTATATAATAACGAACCTGATTACAATGAGTTTACAGCAATAACAGCAACGCTGTCTTCAAAGTACAGTGGACACCACCTATAGTGAACCTGCCTACAATAAGTTTACAGCAATAACAGCAACGCTGTCTTCAAAGTACAGTGGACACCACCTATAGTGAACCTGTCTACAATGAGTTTACAGCAATAACAGCAACGCTGTCTTCAAAGTACAGTGGACACCACCTATAGTGAACCTGCATACAATGAGTTTACAGCAATAACAGCAACGCTGTCTTCAAAGTACAGTGGACACCACCTATAGTGAACCTGCCTACAATAAGTTTACAGCAATAACAGCAACGCTGTCTTCAAAGTACAGTGGACACCACCTATAGTGAACCTGTCTACAATGAGTTTACAGCAATAACAGCAACGCTGTCTTCAAAGTACAGTGGACACCACCTATAGTGAACCTGCATACAATGAGTTTACAGCAATAACAGCAACGCTGTCTTCAAAGTACAGTGGACACCACCTATAGTGAACCTGCCTACAATAAGTTTACAGCAATAACAGCAACGCTGTCTTCAAAGTACAGTGGACACCACCTATAGTGAACCTGTCTACAATGAGTTTACAGCAATAACAGCAACGCTGTCTTCAAAGTACAGTGGACACCACCTATAATGAACCTGTTTACAATGAATTTACAGCAATAACAGCAACGCTGTCTTCAAAGTACAGTGGACACCACCTATAGTGAACCTATCTACAATTAGTTTACAGCAATAACAGCAACGCCGTCTTCAAAAGACAGTGGACACCACCTATAACAAACCTGCCTACAATGAGTTTACAGCAATAACAACAATGCCGTCTTCAAAGTACAGTGGACATCACCTATAGTGAACCTGTCTACAATGAGTTTACAGCAATAATAGCAACGCTGTCTTCAAAGTACAGTGGACGCCAACTATAATGAACCTACCTACAATGAAATCCAAAACAAGTGCGACTGCCTGCATTCAAGCAAACAGGAGCCAGAAAAAACATGAAAGAAGAATAAGAACACGTATTTAATACAAGACAAGACAGGCACAAATTTTCGGCCAATTCAAGCATACGATTATAAATAAACAAACACCAGATACAAAAATTAGGAGAAAAAGACTGAAACTTCCCTGCTGCTGGGTCCAGTGTGAGAAAAGGAATAAACTGACTGAGAAAAGGAATAAACTGAGTCAGTTTATTCTTTTTCTCACAATGGACCCAGCAGCAGGGAAGTTTCTGTCTTTTTCTTCTAATTTTTGTATCTGGTGTTTGTTTGTTTGTAATCTTAAGCTTGACAAGGCCAGTTGGCTGAAAATTTGCACCTGTCTCGTCTTGTTGTATTACATATGCATTCTTATTCTTTTTTGTGTGTTTTTTTCTGGTTCCTGCCTACATTGAGTTTACAGCAATAATGTACTGTTTTATTTTCCCTGCCCACTTCCTTCTGTTCCCTACCTGTAAAATACTGTCTATAACAAACAAAATCTACACTTGCACATACGAAATTCCTCTTTGTACGAATATGGTGCTGCTTCTCAAAGGCCAAGCTTGCTACATACAGTCTTGCCTACAATGAACAAGCACTCCAGACTAGTACAACTGTTCAGCATTGTAGATCTACGATGTGTGTATAACACAGCTATCAGCATACTGTTCTAAGTTACTTCGAGTGCCGTTAAAAACCATGTCAGCCGCTTTGCCACTATGGTAACATATTGCCAGCAGCGATATGTGTATGCTATGCATGTGCACGTGTGTGTGTGTGTGCGTGTGCGTGTGTGAGTGTGTGTGCGTGCGTGCGTGTGTGTGCGCGCACATGCGTTTGTGTGTGTGTGTGCACATGCGCGCGCGCGTGCGTGCGTGTGTGTGTGTGAGAGAGTGTGTGATGCAAGAGCGTGTGTGTGTGTGTGTGTGTTTATGTGTGTGTGCGAGTGCAAGTGTGTGAGTGCAAGAGTGTGTGTGTGTGTGTGTGAGAGAGAAAGAGAGAGAGAGAGAGAGAGAGAGAGAGAGTGAGTGTGTGTGTGTGTGTGTGTGTGTGTGTGTGTGTGTGTGTGTGTGTGTGTGTGTGTGTGTGTGTGTGAGAGAGAGAGTGTGTGTTTCACTGATAGACATCATAACAATGACATAGGAGTGAATGTTATGAATAACAGCTTAAGTCCATCAAGGCAACAAACAGTCAGTGCTACGAAAGTTCACCAATTTTTTGTTTTGGTCCTACAATGCACTACTGCTATAACAAACACACATCCATCCCCCTTGAGTTTCATTGTAGACAGAAACCATTGTACGTACGTATGTTGCTGTTCTTTATCCACCGCAATGTGCACTCTGTATATATATATATATATATATATACACTCTTGTCTTTGGTGGTTAATCATACTCCTGCTGTTTCTATATGCCACCAAACACTGACATGACTAACAGGACTGTTACTGCATGTATGAGATCCTATCTTTGCGACAATATCAGTATTTATAAGCCAACTCGCACCTTACGCTCAGCTTCAGATGCTCTTTACCTTTAGGTTCCTAGATTTAAACTTCCTAGATTTAAACTAAAAAGTGTTGGCCAGCATCCTTTTGCTGTCTCAGGACCATCTGCCTGGAATAGATTTCCACTCTCCCTTTGCCTGACACCTACCCTTTCTACTGCCTGACACCTACCCTTTCTACTGCCTGACACCTACCCTTTTTACTGCCTGACACCTACCCTTTTTACTGCCTGACACCTACCCTTTCTACTGCCTGACACCTACCCTTTTTACTGCCTGACACCTACCCTTTTTACTGCCTGACACCTACCCTTTTTACTGCCTGACACCTACCCTTTCTACTGCCTGACACCTACCCTTTTTACTGCCTGACACCTACCCTTTCTACTTTTCAATCCAATTTAAAATCCCACCTCTTTTCCTGACAATGAATTCTACAGCTACCTTTTCCCTCAGTCTGTGTGTGTATGTTTGTTTGTTTGTTTGTTTTTTGTTGTGTGTGTGTGTGTGTGTGTGTGTGTGTGTGTGTGTGTGTGTGTATGTGTGTGTGTGTGGTGTGTGTGTATTTGTGTATTGTACGGTAGTCTGCATTGATTGCATGCATGTGTCTGGTGTGCTCTGATTTGAATTGTCAAGATTGGGCACCATACAATTACAAATACTCCAATTATCATCATTATTATTATTATTTATTATGCATGGGGGTACCATATAAATACTGTAATTATTATTATCATTTGATATTATGCATGGGGGCACCATAAGATACTATGATTATTATCATCATCATCATCATCATTTTTACTATATTATTATTATCATCATCATTATTGTCATTATTATTATCAATATTATCATTATTATTAGATGCTATACATGCTTATTCACATGAAGCAGGGCTCAAGCACAGGCATGTCTGGACACATGTCGACTTCATAGATTGGAAATATCTGTCTGTGCAAACCTCAATATCAAAGCTGGCTGAGCGTTGGAATGACATGCTAACGGAACAAACGTGGGTTCGAAGCGTGAGGTGTGCTACATTAAAACTGGCCTTCTTATTGCCCATCTTAATACAATTGTTATTCTGGTGGTGCTGGTATAGGATCAGATAAATTCCCTCTTTCCTGCGATGGTTATCCCCATTGGTCCTATCACCTAGGGTGGGGGTGCCCACGTAAAACTGAATCAAACCAATCACCCAACCAGTAAACAACAGAAAATCTTTACTTCTACCCAGAGTCAAACTCATGACCTCTCAACTGGAAGTTCAACATCTAACCACAGGGCCACATCACACCTGTCAGTGCTCTTTTTTAACCCTCATGGCTCCCTATTGCACTTTGATGACAGCCTGGCTTTGCCCCATTTGAGTGAACAATTTTTGTTTTGTTTTGTTTGCATACCGGGGCTATAACCATTTCAAAACATGCACCATACTTCAACAGAAAAAAAAAAAAAAAGTTAAAGAAAATTAAGTACACATATCAAAGAGTTTTGTGTGTGTGTGTGTGTGTGTGTGTGTGTGTGTGTGTGTGTGTGTGTGTGTGTGTGTGTGTGGTGAGTTGTGTGTGTGTGTGTGTGTGTGTGTAGTGAGTGAGTTGGTGAGTGAGTGATGTGATGAGTGAGTGAGTGAGTGTGTGGTGGGGGTGTGTGTGTGTGTGTGTGTGTGTGTGTGTGTGTGTGTGTGTGTGTGTGTGTGTGTGTGTGTGTGTGTGTGTGTGTGTGTGTGTGTGTGTGTGTGTGAGCGAGCGCGCGTGCACACGAATGGAGCATCACCATTACTGCCATTTGACAAATCATTCCTACTACTTTCCACAACATTTTCGTTGGAATTGTCACACACACCAAAATCCCTGTTGGGACATTGTAAATTTTCGTCATCCACAGCGCTAAGCTTGTCCATGATGGTTTCATCATACATTTGTTGAATAGACTAAAAAACTTCTGTGTGTGTGTGTGGTGTGTGTGTGTGTGTGTGTGTGTGTGTGTGTGTGTGTGTGTGTGTGTGTGTGTGTGTGTGTGTGTGTATGTACGTGCGTGCGTGCATGCGTATGTGTGTGTGTGTGTGTGTGTGTGTGTGTGTGTGTGTGTGTGTGTGTGTGTGTGTGTGTGTGTGTGTGTGTGTGTGTGCATTGCTATGACGTATATTTTGAGTGTGTGTGTGTGTGTGTGCATGCGTATATGTGAGTGTGTGTGTGTGTGGCGCGCACGTGTATGTGTGTGTGTGTGGCATGCATATATGTGTGAGTGTGTGTGTGTGCATGCGTATATGTGTGAGTGTGTGTGTGTGTGCGCGCACGCGTATGTGTATGTGCGTACGTGCACACGTACGTGTGTGTGTGTGTGTGTGTGTGTGTGTGTGTGTGTGTGTGTGTGTGTGTGTGTGTGTGTGTGTGTGTGTGTGTGTGCACGCATGCGTATATGTATGTGTGTGTGTGTGAACAACGGAACGTTACATTTACAGGAAGTTCAGAGGGTAAATTCTCTCTGAAACTCTTACGTGGCAAAGTCCTACCTTCTGTGATCCCCAGCCATAACCAACACCTACAGTGGTAATCACAAAGTGCAAGTACAACCATCAATTTGTCTGATGCTGTCCACAGGTGAAATTTCATTAGATGGACAAATCAATGGTTGCAGCAAGAGATGCATGAAAGACATGCATAAGGAGAACTTGTTAGCGATGCTAAAACGTTTAAACTTAAACTGTGACGCCACCTCCAAGAACCAGAAACACAGACCTCTAGTCAAGTCAGCAGAAACTCAAAAAACAAACCACATTCCCGAGACAAATCAAAAATGCTGTACCACTACCTGAAGATAAGCTGAATAAAAAAAATATTAGTTGAAGATGGAAAAAAGCATGAAATTAAAAAAAACAAAAAAAAAACCCAGCTTGCTAATCCAAGCAAAAAGAAAAACAAGCAAACAAACTAACATTGTGTAACAAATAAATAAACAAAATAAAATGAAATAAGTAAATATATGTAATGTAGGGTGGGGAAAAAACGGGGAAAAAAACCCCATGGTGCAAAATATAAAAAAAGGAAAAAATCTTCAAAAGCACATCTCCTAAACAGATGAGTAAAACAGTAAGAAATCCCAACATTTGCTCGAAACAACTGATACCTTTTACATTGTCACCAACCACTGTGGTGAGCGAGCCATTAAATACAGTTGGTAAATCTTCTGTCACCAGGTTTCTGTTCTTCTGCCTCGCCTGGCTTACCTCCCTTGTCTGAGTACCATCAATCAGCAGTAAATGGGTTAAACAGGTAAATCAGGGAAGGTCATTTAATACATACCTAATTACATGAATATATGGCTAAAATATACAATTACAAGGTTAATGCACAGAAATTGAAAAATTAAAAAAAAGCTAGCTGACTACATGATTGAGGAAGTAAATGATCAAAATGGAAAACTGATTTTCCACTGTAACAAATCGCATGACAACCAGATGAAATAATGAGCAAATGATAAACCCTATGACTCTCTCAATCTATCGGTTTGCTTCCAACTGCTCTGTGGTGGCTAGTTAAACCTGCTGGATATGGCTACTTAAACCTGCTGGATATGGCTACTTGAACCTGCTGGATATGACTAGTTAAACCTGCTGGATATGGCTAGTTGAACCTGCTGGATATGGCTAGTTAAACCTGCTGGATATGGCTAGTTGAACCTGCTGGATATGACTAGTTAAACCTGCTGGATATGGCTAGTTAAACCTGCTGGATATGGCTAGTTGAACCTGCTGGATATGGCTAGTTAAACCTGCTGGATATGGCTAGTTAAACCTGCTGGATATGGCTAGTTAAACCTGCTGGATATGGCTAGTTAAACCTGCTGGATATGGCTAGTTAAACCTGCTGGATATGGCTAGTTGAACCTGCTGGATATGGCTAGTTAAACCTGCTGGATATGGCTAGTTAAACCTGCTGGATATGGCTAGTTAAACCTGCTGGATATGGCTAGTTAAACCTGCTGGATATGGCTACTTAAACTTGCTGGATTGGGCTAGTTAAACCTGCTGGATATGGCTAGTTAAACCTGCTGGATATGGCTACTTAAACCTGCTGGATATGGCTAGTTAAACCTGCTGGATATGGCTACTTAAACCTGCTGAATATGGCTGGTTAAACCTGCTGGATATGGCTACTTAAACCTGCTGGATATGGCTAAATAAACCTGCTCTTATGGCTAGTTAAACCTGCTGGATATGGCTACTTAAACCTGCTGGATATGGCTACTTAAACCTGCTGGATATGGCTAAACCTGCTGGATATGGCTAGTGAAACCTGCTGGATATGGCTACTTAAACCTGCTGGATATGGCTACTTAAACCTGCTGGATATGGCTACTTAAACCTGCTGGATATGGCTAGTTGAACCTGCTGGATATGGCTAGTTAAACCTGCTGGATATGGCTAGTTAAACCTGCTGGATATGGCTGGTTAAACCTGCTGGATATGGCTGGTTAAACCTGCTGGATATGGCTACTTAAACCTGCTGGATATGGCTACTTAAACCTGTTGGATATGGCTAGTTAAACCTGCTGGATATGGCTAAACTTGCAGGTATGGTTACTTAAAGCTGCTGGATACGGCTACTTAAACCTGCTGGATATGGCTAGTTAAACCTGCTGGAATGGCTAGTTAAACCTGCTGGATATGGCTGGTAAACCTGCTGGATATGGCTAGTTAAACCTGCTGGATATGGCTACTTAAACCTGCTGGATATGGCTAGTTAAACCTGCTGGATATGGCTACTTAAACCTGCTGGATATGGCTACTTAAACTTGCTGGATTGGGCTAGTTAAACCTGCTGGATATGGCTGGTTAAACCTGCTGGATATGGCTGGTTAAACCTGCTGGATATGGCTGGTTAAACCTGCTGGATATGGCTACTTAAACCTGCTGGATATGGCTAAATAAACAGGCTCTTATGGCTAGTTAAACCTGCTGGATATGGCTACTTAAACCTGCTGGATATGGCTACTTAAACCTGCTGGATATGGCTAAACCTGCTGGATATGGCTAGTGAAACCTGCTGGATATGGCTACTTAAACCTGCTGGATATGGCTAGTTAAACCTGCTGGATATGGCTAGTTAAACCTGCTGGATATGGCTACTTAAACCTGCTGGATATGGCTAGTTAAACCTGCTGGATAGGCTGAGACCAGCAAGGGAGTTCACTCATGTACTCATGTACTGAGTTAACCCTCTACCTCTTTTGATCGCCTAATTCATTGTCTTACTTAATTCGTGTACTCATGTACTGAGTTAACCCTCTACCTCCCTCAATGGCCTCATTCATTGTCTTATTTAATTCATGTATTCATGTTCTGAGTTAACCCTCTACCTCCTTCGATGGCTCATTCATTCTTAATTCATGTACTCATGTACTGAGTTAACCCCTCCACCTCCCTGATGGCCTCATTCATTGCCTTACTTAATTCATGTACTCATGTACTCAATTAACCCTCTACCTCCCTTGATGGCCTCATTCATTGTCTTATTTACTTCATGTACTCAGTTAATAATCATGATGAGGACAAGGAATAGAATCAAAAGAGAAATAGCAGAAGAACAGTGTGGATTTGTGGAAGGGAAAGGAACTATTAATGCCATATACATCCTGAGAACTATCATGGAGAGGACGACTGAGTTTAATAAGGATTTGTATTTATGCTTTGTTGACTACACCAAGGCTTTCGATCGGGTAAGACATGATGAATTGATCAACCAACTGGAGAGACTCAATGTTGATGGAAAAGATTTATGAATAATCAGAAATATGTACTGGGAACAAACAGCTGCAATGAGAATATTAGAAAACAATGTAAGCTCTTTCCAAAACATCAAAAGAGGAGTCAGACAGGCTTGTGTTTTGTCACCAGATCTGTTTTCACTATATAGCGAAAACATCATGAGAAACCTAGATGAAGACCCTGGATTAAAGGTTGGAGGGAAAATGATAAACAACATTCGATACGCAGATGACACTGTGCTAATTGCAGAAAATGAAAGGGACCTGCAAAACCTTGTGAATATACTAGAAAAAGAAAGCAAAGGTAAGGGGCTGGAACTAAACAGCAGGAAGACTGGAGTCATGGTGATCAGTAAAAAACATGAAATCCCCTCATGCAAAATAACAGCAAATGGCACAACCTTGACACAGATTGATAAATTTAAATACCTGGGAACATTCATTTCATCAGATGGCAGATGCACATCAGAAATAGCCGGCAGAACCGGCCAAGCCAAAACAGCATTCAAGAAGATGACAAGCATTCTTACCAACAAATGCCTATCAATTAACATCAGGAAGAGAGTTCTTGAATGTTATATAGAACCAATACTGTTGTACGGATGTGAGGCGTGGACAGTCAACAAGCAAAGCCAGAACAAGATTGAGGCAGTCGAGATGTGGTTTCTAAGAAGAATGTTGAGAGTTCCATGGACAGCAAAGAAAACAAACGCGACAGTTTTGATGGAGGCAGACACAAGTAGATCACTCATACGGAAGATTAGGAAAAGACAGGCAACACTTACAGGCCACTTTATGAGGAAGGGGGATTTGGAGCACCTGGTCACAACAGGAAAGCTGGAGGGAAAGAGAGCACCAGGTAGACCCAGGGAGAAAATGCTGGACGGACTTGCAGAGTGGCTGGGGATCAGGAGGGTGGGGGAGATGCTTGGCGCAGCAAGAGATAGAGACAGATGGAAGTCCATAATCGCCAATGCCATGCGGCTGGACACCTGATGATGATGATGACTCATATAACCTTCTACCTCCCTCAATGGCCTCATTCATTGTCTTACTTAATTCATGTACTCATGTACTGAGTTAACCCTCTATCTCCCTCGATGGCCTCATTTATTGTCTTACTTAATTCATGTACTCATGTACTGAGTTAACCCTTTATGTAATAAAATGAATGAATAAAGAAAGTATTTAATATTTGAAATTAAACTGCTTGACTTTGCTTTACAGGTTATGCGAAATCCATGTGACAGACATCAGTCGATGACTTATTGCAAGTCCCAAACTGATTTATTATTCATTACAGAATTAGAAGGAAAAAACACACTATGAGAAGAATCATTCATGCGGTCAATTCCACTTAACTTCAAAACCTTTTATTACTCAAAGATAGAAGCATTAGGTACCAATGTACCTTCTTACTGCTAGTCCTTGCTGCAAGAGATGAACCATAACAGACATAACGTAAAAGTTAAAAAAATTATCATAAAATACTGTCATGCATCAATCTGTCAAGTACTTTACATAATCATTCCGAAGTTAAAAAATTATCATAAAATACTGACTGTCATGCATCAATCTGTCAGGTGCTTTACAAAACCATTCCGAGACAAAGGCAGACACATGTGAAACAAATACATATCAGCGGCACTCCCTGATAATAACAACAAAAGCAAGAATAGTAACAATAATGATGTAACAGTAGTACAAGTAACTGCAATGATATACATATTTCTGTCAAAACAATCAACTCAGTATGTAACAGTAGTACAAGTAACTGCAATGATATACATATTTCTGTCAAAACAATCAACTCAGTAATACTGCTGCTCAGGCCATGTGCACTTGTCTACCACTTTTCATTTAAACAACTAGCAGTGAGAAAATAGTGAAGATATTTTCAATGCAGTTCTAAAAGTGCACCATCATGTGTGAATTTCACAAGAACACAGCAGTTCACTTCTGTACAATGGCACTTTCCTTCTGGCATATGTACTTATCATCATCACCATGTGCCCTGCTGCAAGGCGTCGGCGATCATGGTCCTCCACATGAATCTATCCCCTGTTGCTGCAAAAACATCTCCCACTCTCCCTGTCTTCAGCCACCCTGCAAGTCCGTCCAATACTTTCTCCCTGGGTCTACCTGGTGTTCTCTTTCCCTCTAGCTCTCCTGTTGTGACTAGATGTTCTAATTTCTATTTCCTCATAATATGTCCTATAAATGTTGCTTGCCTTTTCCTAATTTTCTTTATTACTGATCTTCTTGTGTCTACCTCCTTCAAGACTTGTCTCATTTGTTTTCTTTGTCGTCCATGGAACTCTTAACATACTTCCTAGAAATCACATTTCAGTTACCTCAATTTCGTTCTGACTTTGCGTGCTGTCTATTAACATTCAAGAACTCTCTTCCTGGAGTTAACTGATAGGCATTTATGGGTAAGAATGCTTTTCATCTTCTTGAATGCTGTTTTGGCTTGGCCGACTCCGCTGGCTATTTCTGGTGTGCATCTGCCATCTGGTGAGATGACCATAACCAGATATTTAAACCTATCATTAGTATCAACCTGTCTCAAAGTTGTGCCATTTGCTGTTATTGTGCATGAGGGGATTTCATTTTTTTTACTGATTACCACGGCTTCAGTCTTCTTGCTATTTACCTCCAATCCTTTATTTTTGCTTTCTATTTCTATTTTATTCACAAGGTTTTGTAGGTCTATGTGCTAACAGCTACTTAAAATACTACTGACAGGAAAATGCGCTCAAGTGCACAGCCTATACAGAAGTTTGTTCAGAACGACTACCCAAACCATTTCCTTCATCATCTTTCTTCTACCTGCCACTGGACAGGATACACATGTATACAGATTATGACTTACACAATAAAAGCCAAATGCCCTCAATATATAATACGGTAGGTAAGGTAAGCAGATAAAGACTGTTCATAACCCAGAGGCTGAAGTGGAACAAGGTGGTAGAGACCTGAACTTTTCTCATGAGGTTGGTACTGACCTCTTCTCCCTAGCAATATTCATCTCTCACTTGATGCTTTACCTTCCCCAATCTTAACATAAGGTTAAGTACCCATTCACAGATGGGTAACTTCCAACGAAGCTGGTGGATTGGGAGTGAAAGGGTTAAGTTTCTGCCTTCCTGTCCTGGCCAACAATGCAAGTTACTGACATAGGGAGTCACAGGGCAAATAAAGATGACCGGGCCTGAGTCACAACTGTCAAAAACCCTCAGACTGGCTCCAAGTTCGGGCCATCAAGTGGTTTGTTGTCCAAAGGTCACCACTGTCAGCAGGCCAGGAAATACATTGCCAATAAACCAAACCTGTGCCTTACAGGCATAACTCGGTCACTACTCCAACTCATAAGGGAAGAGAATGCTGCTTCTGACACATACAATTTCTGCTTATGTACAAAGGGTAATGAATCAACACTAACACACGACACTAATCGTAACACTAACAGCTTCTAGTGTGTTCTCACTCAGTATTTAACATTTAGTAGGTGATAACTGAACACCAACAGGACTCTAATGGCAATACTAACAGCTTCTGGTAAATTATCACTTAGCATTTAGCATTAAGTAGGTGATAAATCAACGCCAACAGGACACTAATGTTAACACTAATAGCTTCTGGTAAGTTATCACTTAGCATTTAGCATTAGGTAGGTAATAATAAATCAACGCCAACAGGGCACTAATGTTAATTAACACTAATACTAGTAATAGCTTCTGGTGAGTTCTCATTGAGCACTTAGCATTTTCCACACATTATGCAAGTCAGTGGTCCACCAAAATCAGTCCACTTAAAACCGACTGTAGCCAGTTCAAGTGTCCAAATGCTGCAACATGCTGAACCCACAGAGAAGCAAACAACAACAAACAACAAATAATATCAAAATGAAAAAAAAAAAACCCACTTTCCCCACATACACACATAATGACAACCAATGCAGTTCAAATACACACAACATCACATGCACTACAGTGTTCACGACTATCAATGCACACAGCAACAAGAGACTGCTAATACAACATATCAATAAACACGCATAAAATTAAAAGCTTTCTCTCTTCCTGCAGGTGGGCACAGTCAACAAACAGAATATCACAACAGTGACTCTAGCAATGGTAAAGTACTGAATACATACATATATGTATATAGATTCTACTTATGGTACTGCAGCTTCTTCACGATGCCATTCAGAAAATTCACGAGTGCCTACTGTAGGAATTCATGTTGTGGTGCTGCAAAAAAAATTCTAATTGCCATACCAGTCACCGTGGTGTAATGGTTAGCACAATGGACTACCGACTGGAAGGCTGCGGGTCTGATTTCCCATCAGTCCCTTAAAAAATAACTTCGGGATTTTTCGGCTCCAACCAACTCCTACCCAGAGTTCAGCATATTACAGGCTCATCGGGAAGACTGGGACCACACAGTCGAGTCTCATCCATTTCACGGATGGATCACTGAGGGTGGTGCTCAAATCTTCTGACCAATACCAAAGGAGACTGTATCTCTCAGGCCTGGTTGACACCAGGATATACTAAGATAGTAATCATAGAATACAACCGTCATGCAGTCTCAATCCCAAAGCAGCATGATTATCATCCTCATTATCACCATCACCATCGTACTGTAAAATATGTGCCAGTTTCTGTGCCATTAAGGTGAAGTAGAAAATGGGACGCACACACACACACAAAAAAAAGTGAGCACAAAGGAATTCTCCCAAAGTGTGGTGATTCTAAAAAAATAAACAAACAAACAAAACAAAACATTAAAATGCTGTTTTGGGAGCTGAAAATGTGACCACCTTGCATATCTATGAAATATATTATTCAACTCATTTGACTGACTTCAGATTATTGAAGGGATGAAGGTAAACAGCAACAATGCCAACATTACACAGACAAATTATTAACCCTTTCAGCCCTGTCTGTGCTAAAAGCTCACTCAAAACCGTATAAAAAATGGTGCTTGCTTACAAGGAAAGGAACAAGAACAAAATAACCAATCTCCTTGTATCTTCATTTCACAATCTATGACTCTAGTATAGCAGAAACATGACTAATCTTTATAACAAACTGAATCAAAGTCACAATAAGCAAGGAAAAGGTAGCACAAATATTCTGCCTATCTCGGATATAGGCTGAAGACTGAGTGAATTTACCCTTTCGAGATACTGCTGCCCAAGACCAACAGTGCTTCTGCTTGAGACTGGCTACTTCCTCGGCTGCATACCTCTAGTGTTTCCACATTTTCATAGTAAAACAATCAAAGAAAGACTGACAAATGCAACTGACACATTGGCTGCAAAACTAGTAATTGGAAAAACATGGTCTGGATTGAAAAATACTGGATGGGGACAACTTTGGTCTTGGAGTTCATTGATACGAGTAGATTCTGAAGTTGGTGCCGAGTTATCTCGTAATTCATTAACTATGAATTAAACAGTCTGTCTACATGTACAAAGCGGACTGCATGGGTAAATCATGTACATTTCAAAACTTGACAATTTCATGAACTAAATGAAAAAAAAAAAAAAAAAAAAAACAGAACCCCCCCCCCCCCCCTGTTTTCCAGGAAAAATACTTGCTGGGTCATCAATCATTCATTTTAGATTCAGGAGGGCTTTCAAACTTATGTAAAAACTAGGTCACCAAATCATCTATGAAAACAGTTTACAACCTCACATATACAGTGTCAATAGTATTTGACAATCCTCTAATACAACAATAACAATCACAGCAACACACACTGTAACTACATGTCTATGACAAGGCACATCGTGGGGAAAAAAACAACAGCCTTACAACACAGAGTACCTTCATCTTTCTCATTATATGTCTCTGTCACCAAGTCCTGAAGCTCTGTGAGGCCTTTCTCATTATACACCTCTGTCACCAAGGTTTGACCATCTGTGAGGCCTGGGTACGGATTGCAATTTGCAGGAAAACAATTACATCAGCAACAGATTTACACCTTCCATGTTACTGGTTTTTGTAGTTGTGTGTTTGTGCTTAGCAAATGTTGGTTCTGACTGTCTGCTTTCTTCAAGGATTATTTATTCAAGGATTATTTTTTCTGTCATGATGTGTGGATGTATGTGTGTGGGTTTGCTTCTTTCGCTTAGTTGGTTTTGTTCTGCTTTGGTTTTTCTTACTGGGGGTGGGGGATGGACTGAAGAGCTGGGATGACAGAAACGATAACTTAATCACGTTCGTGTGCAGATAAAGGTTATGTATCATATTGTCTGTAGGATGACTTCCATGACGTGGTGTTTTTGTTGGAGAGGGCTGGTTTGTTCTCATCCCTTTCAACTTGGTTTCTGTGTATAAATTAAAAAATTTTTTTTTAACATTACTGTTATTGTTGTATAAAGCCCAGCTGACAGAGTAGAGCCATATCCGGGCTATTTTTCTTTATAGAAAGAGATATATATACATTTCAATACAATGTAGCCTAGACTGTTCTAGTGATAGATTGAATCAAAAATTAAACATAACACCTATACACAAGGCAGGATCTCAAAACCTTTCCAATGCACAGAACTTATGAAGTAGTTATGTGCAGGCTTATGGCTCATGCCATGATCACTTTGGAGTATCTTCATCACATCGCATCAGTTACATTAGCACATGGAATTTACTTCCAAACGTAATGTTAAGACATTATCTTCAGAGCCTGAAACTAAAACTGAAACTGTCTGATACTCACGTTCACAGCGTCCATCTTTGTTTCTATAGTAACCAGGACAGCAATCTTCCACCACTCGATAAATGGTCATCGTCATATTGCGAGCCTTTAAGCATGGAATTGTTCTGGTGCATGAAAGAAAAATCATACATAATTCAATACGAACACAAATCATCCCAATTGTATTATTCATAGTGTAAAATACAACAAATTGTACTGCAGTGTAAAATACAACAACATGTTTAAAAGAACAGAACAATGTAATAATCTCTACAAACATAATGACACTAGTTGATAGTCTGTAAACTGTAGCAAAGAGCATTTGTACAACTATGGGAGAGATCTTTTGCTTTGCTTATTTTAATAATAATGTGTACATGTACATGCACATACACACACACACACTTACACTCACACATACATGTATACACATGTACACGCACACACACAAACCCAGCAAGCAAGCATGCAAATTTTGTATGAAACAAACACAACATATATAATTATGTTTCAGTCTATGCAGCCATGAAACACACACACACACACACACACACACACACACACACACACACACACACACACACACACACACACACACACAAACACACCATATAAACTGTATATATACAGACGCCAAGGCAGGCATGCAAACTCTCTATCACTATTTCTATTAGACAAATGCTACATGAATTAGGTATACACAGCAATAAAACACACACACACACACACCGCGCGCGCATGCACACACACACACACACACAAACTGTACACACACAGATATTAGAAGCAAGCATTGTAAGCTCCCTCTCATACAAACACAACATTTAACCCTTTGACTCCCACATCCTGTCCACCAGCATCCTGCATTGCCACCCATGCTAGCAAAGTAAAAACGTAACTGTTAGATTCCCTCACCCTATCCACCAGCTTCCTGCAGAAAGCTGGTGGATAGGGTGAGGGAGTCGAAGGGTTAGGTTTTTGCAGTTGGTGGATAGGGTGCGGGAGTAAAAGGTTAAATATCTATAAACCACACACACACACACACACACACACACACACACACACAACACAGTGACACACACACACACACCAGTGACACACACACACTGTACACACACAGACATAGAAGAAAGGATGCAAGCTCCCTATCACACAAACACAACATTTATACACACACACACACACACACAGCGACACACACACACACACACACACAGTGACACACACACACACTGACACACACACACAGTGAGACACACACACACACAGTCACACACACACACACACACTGACACAGACAGTGACACACACACAAACACAGTGACACACACACAAAGTGACACACACACACAGTGACACACACCACACACATACACACACCTGTTTATACATAAAAAAAAAAAGTATCCACTATCATAGCAAAGTGAATATCTTACTCATTGAAAGTGCACATCTTGGTAGAGAACCAGCCACACCTGGCCTCGTAAGACTGTTGACACTGATCCGGGTACTGCATTGTCTTCATCCCTTTCTCTCCTCTCACCCGTGTACATACCCTACCTCTGCAAAGTAGATAACAAAACACAATGCTTTTTTAAAAGAAAATACAATAATCATAATGAGAATGAATGAACACTTTATACTAAAAACAGTTTATGCGCTAGTTTCTTTTCATTATTCAAATTGTTTTTTGTTCTGTTTTGTTTTTGTTTAAACTAAAGCCCAGCCAACTGCGCAGAGCTATACCAGGGCTATTTATAACCGTTTCTGAACATACACAATATCTATTCTCACAGGGGGGAACAACAACTGGAAAACAGAATTCAGTACACATAAAAACTGATAAATGCACTGACATTTACAATCTAAGGATATGCCCCTGGTGTTGATCATTCTAATTTATCACCCAGGGTTTTTTTAAAAAAACCCATAAAATTCAAGCATAACTGAGGACATCAAAACATATAAACCAGCCTAAATAAATCATCTAAAAATAGTAAAACTGCTTCTGCACACATTTCCTTGAAGCTGAAAATGCAGTTAACACAATCATATACCCAATGATCAATCCTAAGGGAAAATATCTAAGACTTTAGAGAGCACATACAGATGAATGGGTCAGCAAGGCAGAAAATGATAGGAAGAAATGACATAAAGCAAAGAAACAAGGCGGAAACAAAAAGAGTGACAGAATTGAGAAAAGAAAAAATTCCTAGCACAGAATTTCCAGAAGGTGGGGATACTAATTACTATTTATACTCAAATACTCAAAGAGCCCCTGGC
This sequence comes from Monoplex corrugatus, assembly GCA_030674185.1. NCBI lineage: Eukaryota > Metazoa > Mollusca > Gastropoda > Littorinimorpha > Ranellidae > Monoplex > Monoplex corrugatus. Next base: position 46,418,747 of record JAPXFY010000022.1, read on the forward strand.
ATCCCAGGGGTCTTTTAATTGAAAATACATAATGATGATATGATACTACTATTACTATTACTACTACTACTACTTGGCCCCAACCCTCTTTGGAATCTTCTTCGCTCTCCTCCTGAGGCATGCGTTCAGCACAGCGCAAGAAGGGATCCACCTGCGGACCAGATCAGATGGCAGGCTCTTCAACCTCGCCCGCCTCAGAGCAAGGACAAAGGTCCGTGAAGCCCTCATCAGAGACATGCTATTTGCCGACGATGCCGCAGTTGTGACCCATACTCAGCGGGACTTGCAGTCACTAATGGACCGCTTCTCCCAGGCCTGCAAAGATTTTGGTCTGACCATCAGTCTTAAGAAGACAAACGTCCTGGGCCAAGACACGCCATCTCCACCAGCCATCACCATTGATGATTACGAGCTTGAAGCCGTCCATCAATTCATATATCTTGGGTCCACCATCACCGATAAACTCTCCCTTGACACAGAGGTCGACAAGAGGATCGGGAAGGCAGCCACAACACTAGCCTGCCTCACAAAAGGGTGTGGACAAATCCCAAGCTGACCACAAAGACAAAGATGGCTGTATACAACGCCTGTGTCCTCAGCACCTTGCTGTATGGCAGCGAGGCATGGACCACGCATGCTCATCAGGAGAAAAGGCTCAATACCTTCCACCTGAGAAGCCTACGGCGCATACTTGGCATTTCCTGGCAAGACAAGGTGACCAACACCGAAGTCCTAACCTGCGCTGGCCTCCCAACCATGCATACCATGCTGAGACAGCGTTGGCTGCGCTGGTTGGGCCACGTTCGCCGCATGGAAGATGGTCGCATCCCAAAAGACATCCTTTATGGTGAGCTTGCCACAGGGCAGAAAAACATTGGCCACCCACAGCTGAGATACAAAGACGTTTGCAAGCGTGACATGAAGGCGCTTGAGATCAACACTGAGTCCTGGGAGGACCTCGCAGACGACCACAACAGCTGGAGAACTACTCTCAAGAAACAGCTGCGGATTGGTGAGGACAAACTGTCAGCTGCTGCAGCAGAAAAGCAAGTTCACAGAAAAGGAATGACAGCCAACAGACCAGCATCAGCATACACATGCGACCGCTGCGACAGAGACTGCCTCTCTCGCATTGGTCTGTACAGTCACAGGCGACGCTGCTTGGACCAAGCAGACAGCCCATCTAGACATCAGAACGGATGTACTTTGTTCATGGTCAGTCATGACCAAAGGAGGCCTACTACTACTAATAATAATGAACAAATAGTCTGCACTATAATGAGCTTGTGTGTTAGACTAGAGTCTAAATTTATAAAACATAACTGTATTAACAATGTTGTGGATCGTGTGTGGCAGTAGTAGTCTTATGATATGTGCTCATGCGTTCGTAAGAATATACGTGTGCACATGCACATTTGTTTGTTTTTGAGCTCTCCGATCTGATGATTAAAAAGATTTAGCAATGGTAAACAGTTTTCTCCACAAAGTTACACATTCAGATTAAAAAGATTTAGCAATGGTAAACAGTTTTCTCCACAAAGTTACACAAACACCAGCTGCACACACAGCAGAGGCATTTCATCCCGGGGTTTCGGCACCAAAAATTACCTTCAAAAACACACTGAACATAACAGAAGTCACAATACTTAAACTTGGACCAAATAAAAAAACAACCACCATAGAAAACTGTTCACTGTTGCTAAATCTTTTTAATCTTCAAATTGGAGAGCTCAAAAACAAACAAATGTGCATGCGCACACGTACATTCATATGCACGCACGAGCACACATCGCAAGACTGTACTACTGCCACACATGATCCACAACAAACAATGAACAAATGCACACGTTGTTCTAATGTTCATTATGACAGACACAGCAGTCAAGTCATAACACATATGTCAGACTTCCAATTAGAACTAGAAGGCCCTGAGTTCGTTCGATTTGCCCAGACACCTGCATCTAATGGTAAAGAGTGGAAACTTTTGTGATCTCCCAGGTTAACGTGTGCAAACCTGCCACTGCCTAGACATCTTCATGTGTATGTATATTATGCATGTACAATAACAAATAATACAAAACATGGTAACAATCCTGCGAGTCTACTTCCAGTATGCATGCCCATCAGAGACAGAAACTGCGCAACAGCATTGTGGAATGTGGTCAACTCGCCTAACATCTCAAGTTCTCCGGGCTCTAAAGATAATGAGTATGGTTTGCACTAGAATCAGCTTACATGTAACTTGTAAGAGTCTTGAAAAATAAATCATGCACAATAATGATAATGAACAAATGGTTAACACTAGAGTCACCTTGGTTTTTCCTTGGTTATCTAGCTATCACAGTTCAAATATATTATAGCAAATTTTGATACCTATCTACCTTGGCAATTACTGAATAGTTACTATCACAATTTCTGAATAAATTCTACCTATAAAAATCAATAATGCAAAATATTATTTGAGATTGTAGGCTAACACCCCAACTTTGCCATGTTCTGTATGAAATAACAATATCATTACCTAGTATTATTATTGTTAATTCTTAACATCATTACTAAACATCAATATAATTGTGCTGTACTGTATAAATCATACCATTACCAGTCTCTACTCTCTATGTAAAAACAAAGCTCTTAGAAATCTCACTATTGGTTTATTACTACACAGTACAGTGTGTCAGTACAATATAAATCGATCTGAATGAACGAATGATACGAGATGAGTGAGTGGTGAGTGGTGTGGTGTGTGGTGGTGTGTGAGTGTGTGTGTGTGTGTGTGTGTGTGTGTGTGTGTGTGTGTGTGTGTGTGTGTGTGCATCAATAACTGAAAGGCGTTTTCTATCTCATATGTGTGGTGCTATAGGGTAGCCTATTCATTTATATAACTTTTTGTTTATGATTTGGTTTATTTAGGCTATTTATAATTTTATTTTATAAAATACATTTGTCTAAATTTTACATCCATTCATTTGTCTAAATTTTATAAGAACCTAATAACCTACAAACATAGACAATCCAATTCATTAAGAATCTCGAACAGAATAATGTAACGTGCACTTTGTCTAACTTGACATTACACAGTCACAGTGCATACACACAAACTAACGAAGTGAACACATGACGCATGACGTGTTACGGTACACACACACACACACTCACACTGTGACAGTGACACACACAGTGACACACACAGCGACACACACACACAATAACAAAGCGTAACGGACGTATCGTTATCATTTTTCTACCTTACAAGATATAACCAACTTACTCCACTGTGCAGACGATACACGCGAATACGGTCACCACAATGACAAAACACGCACTTGCCCAATTCATGGTTATAACTGAACTACGACAGAATCTTGTGTTCGTCTGCTGCAAGCAGCGTGTCAAAACAGAGCACTTCACTAGTTAAAATGGACAACTTGAAGACTACGTCTACTGTCGTCACAAACACTGATAATGTACACGGATCAGCGATGCTAAAATACACCCATACTTCCTAAGATAACCTATCACACTCTCAAAACAATATCACGCATATTGGACTTTGTCTTCGCAGGATGTCAGAAGGCATCGGCCTTTTTCCTTATGCAAACTATTCATCGTGTTTTCGACGAAATAAATCACGTCATTCATATTATAATAGAAAAAGAAAAGGGCTGAACAGCAAATAAAGTATGTATTTCGTTAATTTTTACATTGTTAAAAAATGAAAATATATGTTTAATCAGATTTTGTGTCAGATGAATTTATAAGTTATTAAATTATTCCGTGACTGCCTACTAGTTTTACTTTTGGACAAAACTGTAACCCAGGAAGCAAAATACATCGTCTTGCGCGCGCGCAAATCGCAGGCACGTGTGTGTGTTGTTGACAGCGGTTCAGTTTATAAAGATCTTGTTCTAAGTTACGCAATGGCAGACTGCGGCAGCCCTCCGACTAAATCTGCGAAGCTTGAGGACAGTTCCGAGAATGGCCCAAAGAAGTCAAATTTCAAGTTTACGGAGGGATTGACGTTGGAACAAATGTGTGTAAACTGTCGTTATCAATTTCATTTTCTTCTTATTTTTCTTTCAATTCATGTTACCTGTTCTCCGTCAAGATTGTCAGGCCATATCTGGTGATGACTGTGGCCTTGCTTTCCAGTTCCTGCGTGCTGAAATGGAACTTGGGTGATCAAAAATGAATTTGGAGTTTATTCAAGAGGGACTCATTGCACTCAGACTAAATTAACTCACTAATTCGGTTGCGCTCCGCCCAAATCTGCCAGCAGCTATCTGGCAGACTCCCTGAGCCTGTCCTAAACACAGTGCACTGGCAAGTTCTTGAAATAGAAAAGGGGAGAGAAGAGTTGTAGAACTTAGCCAGTAGCACCAGGGGACAGGGGAGGGACCCCCAGTATGTGAGGATGGTCCTATTGAGGTACAGGACTCGGCAGTGCACAACCCCAAAGAGACCTCACCTGCGTTGAAATGAAAGGGGATTGCAAGGGGGAGACAGGACATGTGAAACATGATGCTGACACCACCAAATGATTGGAGTATTAACCCTTTGAGTTTGACTCCTGCTATCCACCACCTGCAAAAACCCTTTGACAATGCAGGATGCTGGTGGACAGGATATGGGAGTCAAAGGGTTAAGGTGGCCATAAACAAGCCAGTCATTATGGTGCAGGCTAGGAATAATTCAAGATAAGCAAACAAAACTAACATGAAAATGTGGCCTGCCTGACGACTGACCCCTGATCCCTGCTTTATCAGCACAGCACTCTAATCAACTGATTATTATGGAGCAGAATATATACTGGTTCTTAACTAGCCATACCATTCTCAGTTGGACCGGAAAGTCGAAGTGAATGTCTCGAACTTTGGAAGGAGATGAAAAACAAGTTAGACCCATGTGCTGTCTAGCCTGCGCATGTTAAAGATCCCATGTAAGTTGAAAATCGTGAAGAGCAGGGCGTTTAACCAACTTCCCTGTTATAATATATAGAAGAGATAGGTTGATTTCCCCGGTCCTGCCTATTGAAGGCCTATTAGCCTTCTTGCCTTTCTGAAGTCTTGGTCAGAACAATAAACAGGTAAGTAAATAAATAAACAGATTTTAAAAATGGATGGCACTACACTGTGGCAATGCATTCTCAACGTGGTAAATCCATTATGACAAAAAGAGATAGGTAGCACATGGTAAATCCATTGTGACAAAAAGAGATAGGTTTCACATGGTAAATCCATTGTGACAAAAAGGAATAGGTTTCACACGGTAAATTCATTGTGACAAAAAGAGATAGGTTTCACATGGTAAATCCATTGTGACAAAAAGAAATAGGTTTTACATGGTAAATCCATTGTGACAAAAAGAAACAGGATTCACATGGTAAATCCATTATGACAACAACAAAAAAAGGATTCACATGGTAAATCCATTATGATCAAAAGAGGTTTCACATGGTAAATCCATTGTGACAAAACAAAAGAAAAAAGGATTCACATGGCAAATCCATTATGACAAAAAGAAATGGGTTTCACATGGTAAATCCATTATGACAAAAAGAGGTTTCACAAGGTAAATCCATTGTGACAAAAAGAAATAGGTTTCACATGGTAAATCCATCATGACAAAAAGAGGTTTCACAAGGTAAATCCATTGTGACAAAAAGATGTAGGTTTCACATGGTAAACTTATTGTGACAAAAAGAAATAGGTTTCACATGGTAAATCCATTATGACAAAAAGAAGTAGTTTTCACATGGTAAATCCATTATGACAAAAAGAAATAGGTTTCACATGGTAAATCCGTTGTGACAAATAGAAATAGGTTCCACATGGTAAATCCATTGTGACAAATTGAAATAGGTTTCACATGGTAAATCCGTTCTGACAAATTGAAATAGGTTTCACATGGTAAATCCATTGTGACAAAAAGAAATAGGTTTCACATGGTAAATCCTTTGTAACAAAAAGAAATAGGTTCCACATGGTAAATCCATGTGACAAAAAGAGATAGGTTTCATAAGGTAAACCCATTGTGACAAAAAGAAATAGGGTTTACATGATAAATCCATTGACTGATGAGACAAAATGAAATAGGTTTCACATGGTAAATCCATTATGACAAAAAGAAGTAGGTTTCACATGGTAAATCTATTATGACAAAATGAAATAGGTTTCACATGGTAAATCCGTTGTGACAAAAAGAAATAGGTTCCACATGGTAAATCCACTGACTGATTCAGTGATTGAGACAAAAAGAAATAGGTTTCACATGGTAAATCCTTTGTTACAAAAAGAAACAGGTTTCATATGGTAAATCCATTGTTACAAAAAGAAATAGGTTTCACAAGGTAAATCCTTTGACTGATTGAGACAAAAAGAAATAGGTTTCACATGGTAAATCCATTGACTGATCGAGACAAAAAGAAATAGGTTTCAAATGGTAAATCCATTGACTAATTGAGACAAAAAGAAATAGGTTTCACATGGTAAATCCATTGAGACAAAAAGAAATAGGTTTCACATGGTAAATCCATTAACTGATTCAGTGATTGAGACAAAGAGAAATAGGTTTCACACGATAAATCCTTTGTTACAAAAAGAAACAGGTTTCACATGGTAAATCCATTGTTACAAAAAGAAACAGGTTTCACATGGTAAATCCTTTGTTACAAAAAGAAATAGATTTCACATGGTAAATCCATTGTTGCAAAAAGAAACAGGTTTCTATGGTACTCGTAAATCCATTGTTACAAAAAGAAACAGGTTTCACATGGTAAATCCTTTGTTACAAAAAGAAATAGATTTCACATGGTAAATCCATTGTGACAAAAAGAGATAGGTTTCCAATGGTAAATCCATTGTAATAAAAAGAAATAAGCATGAATATGAGAGGTTCTGTAGTGAACTATGTCGGCATGGCACTGTCTATAACTGTCAATATTACCAGTGTCTCTGGTGGGGGGGGGGGGGGGGTTTGTGTGTGTGTGTATGTGTGAGAAAGAGAGTGTATGTGTGTGTGTGTGTGTGTGTGAGAGAGAGAGAGAATGTGTATGTGTGTGTGCGTGCACATGTGTGTGTGTGCTTGTACACACATAGAAAAAGAGGATGACAACTTGGATAAAGGGTCTTATGCCTGAGTGTACTTTGATTCAGCATCCTGTTTGTGTGTGTGTTTGATAGAGGGGGGGGGGGGGGGGATGGGGCAATGACAACTTTAGGTCAAGGGTCACAGATGGTAGTGTACCGTAGCTCAGCATCCTCTTGTGTGTGTGTGTGTGTGTGTGTGTGTGTGTGCATTGTTAGTTCTGTTCCTGTCAAGTGAAATGAGCATACTTTTGACATGGACTATTTGCGCTATAGAAGTGAATTTATTATTATGAAATTATGTGTGTGTGTGTGTGTGTGTATAATATATATATATATATATTATATATATTATAATATATATATATATATATATATATATGATATGAATGTTTGTATGTATGTATTATGCATACGTGTATGTTTGTATGTATGTATGCTTGATCCCTGGGTCACGGAGGAAGTACTAAAGCTGAGTGACAAACGCAGAGAACTAAAGCAAAAGAAGAGTACGGATGAAGGAGCTAAAGTATACAGAAAAGCCAACCAACAAGTTGAAGAAGGCATGAGGAAAGCAAAGGAAATATGGATTGAAGAACAATGCCAAGATATCGAAGCAAACCTGCAGAAAAATAACAGCAAGAAAGCCTACCAGCTTGTGAAAGGACTAACAAGCTCAAAACAAGGCAGAACCACTACCATACAGAACAAAGCAGGGGAATGTCTCACAGAAGATCAAGAGATTCTGCAGAGGTGGACAGAGTACTGCTCCGAATTATACACACACACAACAGGAGATCCCAAGGTGCTAGACGTTCCTCCACCAACCAACAACGACAGCTACCCCATCGTGCGAGAAGAAGTTGAAGCTGCAGTAAAATCATTAAAGAAAGGCAAGTCGGCAGGAGTGGACAACATTCCCTCAGAACTGGTCCAGGCAGGAGGAGAGGCCATGATAGATATGTTACTCATCATCTGCAATAAGATCTGGCGGACAGGTCAGTTGCCAACACTTGGACCCAGTCCCTGATTATCACTCTCCCGAAGAAAGGCAATCTACAACTGTGCCAAAACTACCGTACCATCAGCCTGATCAGCCATCCAAGTAAGGTCATGCTAAAAATCCTTTTGAGTAGACTGAAGCCACAAGCTGAGGAGATAATAAAAGAAGAGCAGGCAGGTTTCAGACCAGGAAGAAATACCACAGAGCAAATTTTCAACCTCAGATTGCTCTGTGAGAAATACCTGCAACACCAGCAAGGCCTTTACCATGTCTTCGTGGACTTCAAGAAGGCATTCGACAGAGTTTGGCACGCAGCCTTGCGGGCAACCATGAGGCTGTACAACATCAATGCCAACCTCACCAGAACCATAGAATGCCTCTACGAAAAGGCGACCAGTGCAGTCTACCATGACAACAACATAGAAGAATGGTTCCGAACCACAGTTGGAGTACGCCAAGGATGCCTGCTCTCCCCCACTCTCTTTAACATCTTCTTAGAGAGAATAATGGCTGACGCACTTGAAGACCACGAGGGAACAGTCAGCATCGGAGGTAGAACAATCACAAACTTACGTTTTGCCGACGACATTGACGGACTAGCTGGGCAAGAGCAAGAGCTAGTCAGCTTGATAAAACATCTTGATGAGGCCTCCACAGCATATGGCATGCAGATCAGTGCAGAGAAAACCCAGTTGATGACAAATAATACCAATGGCATCAGCACTGACATTACCATAGACAACAAGAAACTTGAGACCGTCCATAGATTTAAATATATGGGAGCTATAGTATCAGATGAAGGATCAAAGCCCGAAGTACTTTCCAGGATTGCCCAGACCACAGCTGCAATGACCAAGCTAAAAGTCATCTGGAACGACAAGAATATCGCAATCGACTCCAAGATCAGACTGATGCGTTCCCTGGTCATGTCAATATTTTTGTATGCATGCGAAACATGGACCATACATAACAGCAGACATTGAAAGAAGGATACAGGCAATGGAGATGAGATGCTTCCGCAAACTCCTTGGTATCTCGTACAAAGATCATATAACCAATAAGGAAGTGAAAACCCGAATCGAAAACGCCATCGGGCCGTATGAAGACCTCCTGACTTCAGTGAAAAGACGCAAACTGAGGTGGTACGGACACGTCACACGATCATCTGGACTGGCCGAGACCGTCTTGCAGGGAACAGTTCAGGGAGGGAGATGAAGAGGCAGAGAAAAAGATGGGAAGACACTATCAGAGAGTGGACTGGCCTTGAATGGAATATCATTCTGCGGAAAGCTGAGGACCGTGAGGAGTGGAGGAAGTTGGTTGCAAAATCTTCAGTGGTGCCCCAGCGGTCAACCAGACTACGGGACTGATGATGATGATGATGCTTGATCATCTGTCATTGATTGGATGTCATGATCATTTTACAATAAATGACTTACATCAGGAAAGTTGGTTACTCTGTGTTTTGTCTTAAGTCTAGTGAATTTGATTTTTGTTGTCTTTTTATGTATACATGACAGAGGTCACTTGGCAAAAACAATCGAGCTCCTCTTGGTTCATTAAATGCGCATTTGATTCTCATTCTTGAAAAAAATTTAGATGTCGTATTGTAGCATGTAGGCCTATTTGCAAATTATATTCCTGAAGTAAGTGACTTGGATTTAGTAGGTCTATAATAAATTTACATGACATATTGCACCATGTGTTTGCAAATTATCTTCCTGAAGAAAGTGACTTGGATTTAGTATAATAAATTTACATGACATATTGCCCATGTGTTTGCAAATTATCTTACTGAAGTAGTCACTGGATTTATTGTAATAGATTTACAGCACTCACAAAAAAAATATTCAAAATTGTGTTGTGCAGACGAGAAATGCAGGCAAAGTTCATAGATCAGCGGAACTGGGACCAGTTTCACGCCCCACGTAACGTCCTCTTAGCCCTGGTGGGGGAGGTGGGGGAACTTGCAGAAATCTTGTGAGTTCTTTCTTTGATTTTACCTGTTTTGTTCATTTTGTTTTGGAGAATTTGGGGCGTTCCCTTTTTTAAATATTCTGATGTTTTTTAGTTGCGTTTATGGACATAGCTTTGTCCTCCTATGCCATAGCTATGGTGCTGCATGGTCTGCATTCTCTGTCTTTGTTTCAGTTTCAGTTTCAGTTTCTCAAGATGACGTCTCCCTGCTTGGAATGAATTCCATATGCACTAACGTCACAGGTGCCATGTGATTGATGGAGAAAATCCAGAATGATCACAGCACAAGCCTTAAACCTGCACATAAACCTATGAGCTGGCCAGGTCCTGAGGTCCTACCTAGATAGTTCCATAACCCTGAGGTCGCAGGGGAGCAAGATGACAGAGACCAAGAAGACTAATTGGTCTTCAGTGGGTGGGACCTGGGAAATCAACCTTTCTCTCCAATGTTTTATACCAAGGCAGCAGGGCAATGACCTGCTCTTCACAATGTTCAATTCGGGTCTGAATCATTTTTGTCCCCTTCCAAAGGACTAGACTTCAGTTTGATTTTCAAGTCAAGCTGAGGAGAAAAGTTGAGGCCTCTATAGGGAGCAAACCTGGAACCTCAAGTTTAGTTACTGGCAGGCGAACATCTGTACCATTCTGCCACTCTTCTTTGGTGGGAATGCATGCTGGGTGTTTTCATATTTCTATCAGACGTGACTTACTGGATCTTCAACGCACATATTTGATATTCTGTATGTGAATGTACATCAGAGGGTTTAGACACGGGCAAGTCTGCATACCTGTGGACTCAGGAGATCAGAAAAATCTCCATCCTTCATGTACAAGGTAGACGTGTCTTGGCGTTTGAACCCAGGGCCCTCTAATTGGAAGTGTGATGCATACCCACTTGACTACAGCATTTTTAAGAGGGTTTTGTTTTTTAGGGGAGGGGGTTGCTGGTTTTTGATGCACAATTTTCCTGGTGTAATTTGACTCTCCTTAAAACAAAGTGGGCTTGTTGTTTTTGCAGTTGTGTCATTTTTATGTTATTCAGGAGGGATTTGTATGTCTGTTACAGAAGTGTGCCATCAAGATTCTCTCAGCTGCAAAAATTATAAAAGTCGCTATTCTGTCATGGTGTATTTTGCTTGGTATCTCATCCTGTCACAATATTATCTGATCCTGTCATACCATGTTTGATTTCTCATACTGTCGTACCATGCCTAGTATCTCAATATGTCATATATTGCCTGTAATGTTGTGTTGTCATAATATGCTTATTGTCTCGTCCTATTATGCAGTGCTTATTGTCTAATATATTTCATTATATCCTACTATACCATGCTGTGTTATCTCATCATATCCTACAAGAAGAACGTTAATAAAGAAGCTTAAGAAAAGATAAGCAACATTTATGGAACATTTTATGAGGCAAGAGACATTAGAACACCTAGTTGCAACAGGAAAGCTGAAAGGAAAGAGAGCACCAGGTAGACCCAGGGAGAAAATATTGGATAGACTTGCAGAATGGCTGAGGACAGAGAGGGTGGGAGAATTACTTGCAGCAACAAGGGATAGATTCATATAGAGGGCCATGGTCGCCAGCACCATGCGGCAGGGCACATGATGATGATGATCCTACTATGCTTACTATCTCCTCCTATTGTACCATGCTTACTATCTAATCCTATTAATCTGTGCTTAATATATCATCCTGTTATACCATGCTTAGTGTCTCGTCACTTCTCAGAGTCAAATGGACAGACAGAAGAACAAACAATAGCATGCTAAAGGAACTGAATGTCAGGCGCCAGCTGCTGACAGAGATCGACAAAAGAAATTTGAAGTATGTAGGCCATGCTATCAGAAACACCAAAACAGATCTGATGTCAACGGTCCTGTAGTGTAAAGTTGAGGTGAGGAGAAGAAAAGGACGACCACACACCTCCTGTTTCAACAATGTCACTGAAGTCTGTGGTCTGCAGATCCAGGAGATCACCCACAGATGTCTTAATTGTGTTACCTTGAGAAAGCTTGTGACATCGAGTGTGGTTCCTACCGCCGATCCCAGCGAGGAAGAGAGATGAGATGAGATGAGATGAGATGAGATGAGTGTCTCATCTTGTTAAACCATGCTTAATATCTCATCCTATTATATCATACTTAATATTTCATCCTTCCTGTCATGGGGATATTGGGGGCTCTTTCAGCATAAATAGTATCCCCACCTTCTGGAAATTCTGTGCTAGAAATTTCCTCTTTTCTGTCACTGTCTTTGTTTCTTTCTTCCTCCTTTGCTTTCTGTCAGTTCTTCCTGTCATTTTCTGCCTTGCTGGTCCCTTCACCTGTATGTGTTCGATAAAATCTTACGTACATTTCTCTTAGGATTGACAATTAGGTACATGGATTAAGTGCATTTTTGGCTTTAGGAAAATGAGATATGTGGTAGCAACTTTAGGTAACTTAGGCCCGTTTTTATATGTTTCAGTGCCCTTTGTTATGTTTAAATTTGTATTCAGACATGTTTTTTTTAAATCCCATGTGTGATGGATTGGACATAGTGGTCAGTGCCAGGGGCATCTCCGTAGATCATGTGCCCAAATGCATTGATGCATGTACTTAATTTTTTTTTCTTTTTTTTTTTTCTCCTGTTGAGAAGTATTGTGTTTGTTTTGAAAAAGTTATAGCCCTGATATGGCTCTATGCGGTCAGCTGGGATTTAAACAAAAATAAGTATAAAAAGTAGTGTTTTGAAGCAGATCATAGCCCTGATATGGCTCTACGCAGTCAGCTGGGCTTTAAAATGAAAATAACAGTAACAGAAATATCTCATCCTGTATACTATACTTATACTATTCCTAAGACACTCCTAGAAGAATGGTCATCAACAGAAAGAATGCCAAATGAATTGTGGAAGACATGAAAGAAGTATTGGGCAACAACAGTTGAAAATATTCTGGGCGAAAAGAAAAGAAACAAACAAAAGCCATTCATAAGTGATAAAGTAATGGAATTTGCAAAACGGAAAAGCAAAGCCAGAAAGAAGTGAAATACAAAAGAATATTATAAGCCAAAGAAGGAGATACAGTCAGAAGTACAGAGAGAGACAAGAGGTTGTGGCTAGATCAAGAATGCGAAAAGATAGTAGAGTATGACTCTCACAGAAAATCAAAACAGATGTTTCAGCGAATACGCAAACTCAAATCACCAGGATCCATAAAAAAAAACACACATACAAACAAACAAAAAAGAATCAGAATGAGTATTCAATACAACCAGACAAGACAGGCGCAAATTCTCAGCCAACTGGCTTTTGTCAAGCATAAGATCACAAATGAACAAAACTCAAAAATTACAAGAAAAAAGATTGAAACTTCCCTGCTGCTTCATCCAGTGTGAGAAGTTTCAATCTTTTCCTCCTAATTTTTGTATTTGGTGTTTGTTCGTTTGTGATCTTACGTTTATGCTTGACAAAGGCCAGTTGGCCGAAAATTTGTGCCTGCCTTGTCTGGTTGTATTAAATATGCGTTCTGATTTTTTTCTTTTTTTTTTTTTTCTTTTCTGGTGTCTGTTTGCTTACATGTGGGCAGTCACACTTGTTTTGGATTTTTAAAAAAATCATCTAAAATGGAGATTGGTAGAATGGCTTGTGGCTTAATCTCAGTGTTGGATGGTTGGCTTGTGGCTTAATCTCAGTGTTGGTTGGTTGGTTGGTAGGTTAAGTTGTAGACTTTTTAAAACAGGGATTTTGTGTAAAGGTGGTAAAATACAAAACTATGATCATGCTGCATTTGATGATGTTTGTGGCGTACTTTACTAGTGCCATGGATGATTGATTTTCTTTTTGTCTGTGTTCCAGCCAGTGGAAGGGGGAAGTTACTGAGGGAGTGCCAGGTGAGTGAGTGTGTGCGTGTGTGTGTGTGTGTGAGTGTGAGTATGTGTGTGTGTGAATGTGAGTATGTGTGTGTCTATGTGTGTTTCTGTATGTGTGTGAGTGTGTGTGTGTATGTGGGGTGTGCAAATGTGTGTGCGTGTTGTGTGTGTGTGTGTGTGTATATGTGAGTGTGTGTGTATTGTGTTGTGTGCGAGTGTGTGTATGTCTGTGTGTGTGTGTGTGTGTGTTGTGTGGTATGTCTGTGTGTGTGTATGTGTGTGTGAGTATGTGTGTATGTTGTTTGTGTGTGTGTGCGTGTGCACGCGCACGTTTGTGTGGTGTGTGTGTGTGTCTGTGCTGATGTGTCTGTGTCAGTGTGTATGTACTGGTGTATGTGTGTGTATACATATGTGTGTGTGTGTATTTGTGTGAGAGTGTGTGTGTTGTGTGCATGTGTGTGTGTGTGCTGATGTGTGTGTGTGTAAAAAAGAGAGAGAACGTATGTGTGCATGCAAGAGAGAGAGAACAAGAACTTGCTTGTATAGGTGAGTTCATGTGTGTGTGTTTATGTGTAAATCATGTGTCAATTGAGCAGATGTCTCTTACATCTTACTGGTGACACTTAAATCAGCAAATCATCAGTTGTTGATGGATGGATATTTCACCTGTAATTGTAATCTGCTCTATGAGAGTAGTTAGGAAAATTATTACGACCTTGTTTATTGCAGTTGTAAATGCTGCTGTTCAGATATTGTCCATAACTTAATCTCCAGCCTGCCATATGCAGAGTACCAGAATGGATGCCTCTGTCCTCACTGCACCTGGTTTTATTTCTGCTGAAGCTTCTTCGAGGTCACAGTTACTTGAGAAGTACAAAATCTGGATTTTGGTATAAAAATGACGATTGTTGTATGGCTTGGTTATCCTTTTTAATTATCTTTTTTGTTGTTGTTGTTATATTTATTTATGTATTCATTACATATTTTCTGTTTTGTTCACAGAGCTGACAGACAAGGAAAAAACACACCTGGGACAGGAAATGAGCGATGTTCTGATTTACCTGATTGACCTCGCTAACAAATGCCATGTTGACTTGCCCACAGCTGTGCTGGCGAAGGTGGCGCACAATGCAGAGAAATATCCCAAGGAGAAGGCTTATGGTCGAGCTGATAAATACAGCGATTTGTGATTTTCAGAAGGTGTGAATGAGTGGTGTGTGTGATGAAGAGTGAAAGTTGACATTTTGCTGCCATTTGCTAGTATAACAGTTTCAGTTTCAGTTTCTCAAGATGATGTCTCTGCACTCAGAATGAATTCCATATGCACTAACATCACAGGTGCTGTGTGTATGGTGATCATGGCACAAGCCTTAAGCCTGCACGTAAACCCACATGACAGAAAGTAAGTAAATCAGTAAGTAAATGAATAAATAGATAAAAGATAAACGAGTATGTAGATAACTAAACAAGTAAGAAATGAGAAATAACAAATAACAGTAAGTTCATGCACACACACACAACACACACACACACACACACACACACACACACACACACAATTAAGAAATGAGAAATAACAAATAACAGTAAATACACACATGTACACACACCTGCACACAGACACACACACACACACATAGGCCTACATTTATACACACCCATATCCATACAGCGTGACGGCTGACAACAACTGCAACAACAACAGCAGAAAATAGGACACACACACATATACAAGTGCTCACATATACACCAACCAATTTATGCAGCAGATGATAAAGCAAAAGGTAGACACATATGACAACCTTACAGACATATAGACAACAATCAACAAACAGACCACACACACACACACACACACACACACACATATATCATGACACCTTACAGACATATAGACAACAATCAAAAACAACACACACAACACCACACACACACACACACACACACACACACACACACACAAATATCATGACACCTTACAGACATATAGACAACAATCAACAAACAGACCACACACACACACACACACACACACACATATATCATGACACCTTACAGACATATAGACAACAATCAACAACAACCACACACACACACACACACACACACACACACACACACACACACACATATATCATGACACCTTACAGACATATAGACAAACAACAACAACACAACCACACAACCCCAAACACAACACACACACACACACACACACACACAATATATCATGAACTACAGACATATAGACAACAATCAACAAACAGACCACACACCACACACACACACACAACCACCACACACATATATCATGACACCTTACAGACATATAGACAACAATCAACAAACAGACCACACACACACACACAACACACCACATATATCATGACACCTTACAGACATATAGACAACAATCAACAAACAGACCACCACACACACACACACACACATATATCATGACACCTTACAGACATATAGACAACAATCAACAAACAGACCACACACACACACACACACACACACACACATATCATGACACCTTACAGACATATAGACAACAATCAACAAACAGACCACACACACACACACACACACACACAACATATATCATGACACCTTACAGACATATAGACAACAATCAACAAACAGACCACACACACACACACACACACACACACACATATATCATGACACCTTACAGACATATAGACAACAACAGACCACACACAACACACACACACACACACACACACACACACACACACACATATCATGACACCTTACAGACATATAGACAACAATCAACAAACAGACCACACACACACACCACACACACACACACAATCATACACCTTACAGATATAGACAACATCAACAAACAGACCACAAACAAACAACACAACATATATCATGACACCTTACAGACATATAGACAACAATCAACAAACGGACCACACACACACACACACACACACATATGACACCTTACAGACATATAGACAACATCAACAACAGACCACACACACCACAACACTACACACTTACAGACATATATGACAACAACAACAACACACACACACACACACATTTATCAGACAACACTTACAGACATTAGACAACAGACATCATTTAAGGCACACACCCCTTCACAAACACAACATAATTGATCATAATTTGGCCAATTCCTCTCTAAATTTTTAAGTTGAAATAATTGACATGTTTAGAATTGATTCTATGTTTTATTTCATATTTCCACACCTGTTTTGGAAAAAGAAATTAGCACAATGACCCATTAGTGAACAGCACATGCATTTAAAGGAACATCCCCCCCTTTTCAAAAAACAAAGTGTCAGATTTGGCCAATCTGTTTTCAATATCGCGTGTGTCCGCCCCGAGCCTGGATGCATGCTTCACAGCGCCGATGCATCGACCCCACAAGGGTACGGAGTGTGTCCTGAGGGATGGCCGCCCACTCGATCTGCAGGATGTCGACCAGCCTGGCCAGGGTGCCCGGTGGGGGGTGGTTGTCCCTGATGCGCCTCCCGAGCACATCCCAGAGGTGTTCAATTGGGTTCAGGTCAGGTGAGCACGCTGGCCAGGCCATACGGACGACTTCATGCTGCTCCAGGAAGTCGGTCACAAGGCGTGCTCGATGCGCAGGTGCATTGTCGTCCTGGAAGATGGCGCCTTGACCAAGGTCCACAAGCGCAGGCAGTGCCACGGCCGCCAGAACCTCGTCCCGGTACCGGACCCCGTTCAGGATGCCGTCAATGGGGAGCAGGGGGGTCCGGGTACCACGGCTCATGCCACCCCACACCATCACCGACCCGCCGCCGTACCGGTTATGCTCTTGGACAGTGGCGTCAGCGAACCTCTCCCCTTGACGTCGCCACACCCGAGCCCGGCCATCGTTAAAGGTCAGGGTGAACCTGGACTCATCCGAAAACAAGACCCGGGCCCACTGTTGCCTTGTCCAGGTCACGTGCTCCCTGGCCCAGGTCATGCGGCGCACTCTGTTGACCAGTGACAGCACGGGTCGGACGGCCAGTCTCCGTGACCTCAAGTTTGCCTCATGTAGCCGTCTTCTCACCGTGCTGCAGCTGATGTTAGCACCTGTTGCGTCCCTCAGCTGACCCCTCAAGGTCACCGCAGTGGATGCCCTTTCCCTCAGGACGGAGAGGGCAAGGTAGCGGTCTTGCTGTCTTATCGTTACTCTGGGTCGACCCGTGTGACGCCTTTCCTGGACTGCTCCAGTCTCATTGAAGCGCTCCAGCAGTCTCTGGATTGTGGAATGCGACACTTCAAGTCGTCTAGCAACTTCCCGCTGCGCTAGGCCTTCATCAAGCAGAGCGAGGGCTCTCCCCCGCTGCTCATCCGTCATCCGTCGTCTTGCAAGCATGGTTAAAACGAACCAAGAACGGGTCCTTTTTATCCTCGTCTGCGGGCAACTTTGGCTGGAGTAGTGTTCAAAAAGGGCTTGCCTTGCACGTGCAAAGCGAATTTTGTCGCTACCTTGCCTGCGTCGTCAGAGAGACCCTGCTGAAGATTCGACAATTTCGTGTGGAAATTGTCTTCCTTGGGCCGCCCATAGCAAATCGGCAAATCCCCAAACACGTGCCAAAAGGAAACTGCAATGTTGTCTGAGCTCTTATCCATTCAGTTACGGCAACGAATTGGAGAAAAGAGTAAGAGAAAATAGGTTATTTCTCCTTTCAAAAATTGACTCAAAAACGTTCCTGGCCCTTCAATAATGACGTGTAGTATATATCATGACACCTTACAGACATATAGACAACAATCAACAAACAGACCACACACACACACACACACACACACACACACACACACACACACACACACACACACACATATATCATGACAACCTTACAGACATATAGACAACAATCAACAAACAGACCACACACACACACACACACACACACACACATATCATACCTTACAGACATATAGACAACAGACAGAACACACACACACACACACACACACGCATTCAAAATGGCGGAGACTCCTGACGGATAAAAATTTCGGCAGTCAGAGATAACAGGAAATAGTCTCAAATGACCAGAACAAGACGGGGGCGCCTTGCTGAACAGAGGCAAGAAGCTGCGTCTGCGGAAAAGACCGACTACGAGAGGCCGTCGACCAGCGACAAGCGAGACAGGATCAAAAAGGCAGAGACTGTCCCTTCAAATGGCGCTTCGACCGCGGTTTCCACGGGCACGCAGAGCGGGACAACATCCATCACATCTATACCAAGCTCTGCGGAACTCGTGAGTACGATCGTTGAACTAAAAAACATCGTACTGGATCTGCGCAACCAGGTCAGTACCTTAGAAAGGACTGTGCTTGCGCAGATCGAGGCCCGGTCGACAGCAACCGCCACCATCAAACCGACCAGGAACAGTCATACACAGACAGATAATTCCACAACAACTCCCACGTACGCAGACGTTCTAAAACAAAAGCACACACGCAGGCAGGACGTCCAACAGGCACAACGATCAAACACAACAAAAACTAGCAGCAATACTCGAGCGAAAACAGAGCTTGAAAAGAAAACCAAAGACGGGAAAGAACACCATGACATCAAAAAAGCTAAAGACGTCACATCACAGCTCAAGGACGCAACGTCACACACCAAAAAGATTTCAGAACAACG
The DNA here is from genome assembly GCA_030674185.1 of Monoplex corrugatus. Lineage (NCBI taxonomy): Eukaryota > Metazoa > Mollusca > Gastropoda > Littorinimorpha > Ranellidae > Monoplex > Monoplex corrugatus. The sequence goes on from JAPXFY010000022.1 coordinate 46,438,353, forward strand.
TAAAACAAACCACGACCTTCCCTATGTTCTGACTATCCATGATTCAGTGTTGAAAGGTGTCCACTCGAGACGACTGGGACGATCTTATGGTTTTGAAGGAGACTCAAGTACTGTGAATAACATTCATGACATACAAAAATCTTTAGACAAGTCACTTTCCAACTTTGACAGTCCTGCAGACTGTATTGTTTTACACTGTGGTGTCCACGAACTGAATAGCAAAGATCTCAAAGCAACAACACAAAATTTAGCTTCTTCCATCAATCATATAACACAAAAATATCCAAACACAAAGATAGTCATCAGCAAGGTCGCCCCTGTACGACAGTCACGTATGGAAGTTCGGCGGAATTTGTTTAACGCCTTTTTATCTGCTGAACTTGTTAACATAAAAAATCTTTCATTTGTCTCCCATGATAACCTTCGAACTAACCAGCAGTTTCTACAGGACAATATTCACCCCACCGCCAGAGGAAGCAGCGTGATAGCGGGGAACCTGGGAAGACACATTCGGGATCTATTTTGGGAGACGCCTAGAAGACCAGGAGGATCACGACCTTCACGGCCACACGCCTCTAGATTCTCCCGAGGACCGTTCCCCTATTTTGACAGCTATGAACCGTGGTGGCTGTCATACAAATGTTTTGAATGAATAGTAGTAGATCTACAGTGACCAACGTTTCATGTCACAGGACTTTTTCCTCGTCATCTCTGACAGTTCTCTTGGTGAAAGTCAGGACTCAGACTATAATCTCTGTACATTTGAAGGCGTGTATACTATTATTTAATTTATTTATAATTTATTTCTGTTCTAGATCAAAAGTCTTATCTTGATTAGTAGGACTTCTTTTCTCCATAGTTTTACTCATTTTTTGTTTCTACCTTTACTTTGTAGTAAAAGTAATCATTCCCCCCCCCCCTCCCCATTTTCCTCGTACACGGAAAACCAAATATACGTGATTTTCAAACAAATCACCGTTAATTGAAAATAAGGGATTAGCCGACTATGAAAATCAATTTTTTACAGTGGAATTGTAGGTCTATTTCCACCAATTCAGCATACCTGGAACATTTCCTTGCCTCAAATCAGTGTGAAGTCTTGATTCTGCAGTCGCTTAATGTTATACCAACCAAACTTCCCAATTTCCAAAATTACTATTATCCACCAGTGTATGCCTATGGGAATCCCGGGAAGAAAGTAGCCACTGCGATATACATACTTAAAGAGTTACAATATCACATATTTACTTCCCCAGTTTTAACGTCAACTGAAGACTTACACGCTTGTGCCGCTACAGTACAATTCAGTAATTCTTTTATCCTGAACGTTTTGTCAGTCTACCTGCCAACAGGTCCAAATGACCACAACACAGAATGGCTGCGCACGATTCCGGATCTGCTGCACGGTAAATGGCTAATAGGTGGAGACTTTAATTCCCACTCCCCGTTTTGGGAAAAAGATTGCTGTACTGTGACAAGCAATCGTTTAGTAGAAAATATAGTTGACAGTTCGCTTTACCTTTTGAATGATGGGAGTGTCACTAGAATTCCTGATATTTCCAAACATCGGGCAACAGCCATCGATCTGTCTTTAATCTCACCAGAATTAGTACCCTGCTGTACCTGGGACACTCACAGAGATACTTTAGGAAGTGATCACTTACCTATCCTCATAACACTAACTAACGAAAACATCAGGATGAAAGACAGCATTCCTGATATTATACCAAAATATAATTATACACGCGCTGATTGGTCCTTGTTTCAGACTGTTCTTTCTATTCGAGATTTCACACATTATGAAAGTGAAAATGTAGACGTTATGTTTTCTAAATTCCAGGAGTCAGTTCTAGCTGCTGCAGACCTTTCCATCCCGAAACTCAAAACTTTTAAGTCTAATAACCGTTTGGGTAATGTTTGGTGGACGGAGGTATGTGAGCAAGCAGTTCAGTATAAAAAAGAGAAATACAAAATCTACATCAAAAGCAGGAAACCTGAAGATCATATGGAAATGAAAAAAGCTAACACCCAGTGTAATAAAATCATCGCTGAAGCAAAAAAAATTACTGGGCATCATACTGCACAAAAGAAATTTCAGATTTCAAGGATTTCCATAAAGTATGGACAAAAATGAATCAAATGAAAAATGGAGCCAACTTACCTAGGTGTCCAATAATGATTGATACAAGTCACAAATTTCTTTCCGACATGGACAAAGCTGAAACTTTTGTGGAACTTTTTGCCCAAAATAGTAAAGTAGATGGTTTGACTCCTACCTGCAAACACTACAGGGAAATGGCAGCTAACAACCCTATCTACACTGATCCAATACCTCAAAATGATCTCTGGTTTAATTCTCCAATCACCTTAGAAGAGTTAAAAAACACTATCTTGTCTCTGCGCAACAAAAGGAGTTCGGTAGGTGTTGATGCAGTTTCAACTGAAATGATTAAACATCTTCCAGAAAACTATATTATTTTTTTACACAAAATTTTTCAGAAATGCTGGGCTGGTGGAACTATACCACAATTATGGCAAACGTCTGTTGTTATACCAGTATTAAAAGCAGGAAAGCCTAAAAACAATAAAAACAGTTACAGACCTATTGCTTTAACGTCCCATACGAGCAAACTATTGGAAAAATTGGTATTAAACAGACTTGTACATTACTGTGATAAAAATAACGTTATTCCAGTAAATCAGGCTGGTTTTAGAAAAGGGAGATCTACAGTTGAGCACCTGGTTAAACTTACCACTCACATCAAGAAAGAGTTTGCCCGCAGAAAAAGTCTTTTAGCTACATTTTTTGATGTGAAAAAAGCTTACGATCAAGTTTGGCATACGCGTTTATTGTACAAGCTGAAATCTATTGGTTTATCTGGCAATATGTATGATTACATTAAGTCTTTTTTAGCCAATAGAACTATTCAGGCAAGAGTGGGAACTAGTTATTCTACTTCACGACATCTTGATATGGGAATTCCACAAGGTTCAGTGATAGCACCGCTTTTATTTAATATCCTTATACAGGATCTTCCTAAAGCACTCTCAAATCGTGTTGTTTTGGCACAGTATGCTGATGATATATGCATTTGGATGAATATTACTTTAAAAAAGACAACTCCACAGAGAGCACAGAATTACATTAGGAAATTGTATCAATCTGATCTTGATAATCTTGGAAACTATATGTTAGAAAATGGTCTGTCGTTGTCAGCGGAAAAAACTAACATGATGCTATTTAATTCTGGTGGTACTTTAAGTAACTTGCCTACTTTCAGATTGCTTGGTGAAGTGTTACATTACAAACAGGTTGTAAAATTTCTGGGAGTCTTTATGACATCGAAATTAAACTGGAATGTCCATTTTGATTATATTTCAACAAAAGCAAGAAAAGCCCTAAATTTTCTAAAGATAATAAGCCGATTACCTTGGGGAATGGATACGAACATACTAATTCATCTGTCAACAGCACTTGTACGATCTAAATTATCCTATGCGCAAGAAGTGTTTTTCAGTGCACCAAAATATTTATTAAAGAAGATACAAAGCTTAGACTGCAAAAGTATTAAAATTGCTCTAGGTGTCCCTACTCATGCCTCTAATCTGGAAACGTACAAAGTTGCTGGAATTCTGCCTCTGAACAACTATCGTGAGCTAGCGACAGCAAAATTTGCAGTTAGAACTACACAAACGGACAATTTTGTGAGTAAGGAAATTAAAATCAGGTCTGATGTTGACTTTCCAAAGCGAGCAAAAAGCATTTCATCACAAATGACTGTTTCAACTTACATATCTGACTTGGTCAAACAGTCTAACATAAATATGGATGAAATAGCTGAGACACCATCAACAACGCCTATCCCTACATGTGAAATGCAAAAAGCCTCTTTTGATATTGATTATACAGACGCTAAGAAATCTGAAAACGTCAACATTTCGATATCCACAGCAAGAGAACACATCGATGAAAAATACCGTACCCATCTTCACATTTTTACCGATGGATCAGTCTTAGAAAATAAATGTGCTGGAGCAGCTTTTTATGTTCCAAAATTTAAGATAAAAAAGTCATTTTTCGTTGGGGCAAACTTATCGATCTTTACAGCGGAATTAGTCGCTATTAATCAAGCATTGCATTATCTAGTAAATCTTAAAACCATGTCTTTCAAAGTAGTTCTCTTTGTTGACTCAAAATCTGTATTATATGCCTTACGGTCTTTTAATGCCGACACAAGACCTGATTTAATTACTGAGGCAAATCATCTTATACATCGTTTAAGGGTCAAAGGTACAGATATCAGTTTATGCTGGGTGCCTTCTCATGTTGGTCTTCACGGCAACGAAGTAGTTGACAGAGCAGCTAAGCAAGGCGCCCAGAATGCTGATAATGCTATAGAATTACATGTTCATACCTCCGTAAAAGAAGCTTGCAACTTGCTCGAATCAGCCTCATGGACTCGATTTCTTGAACATTCAGATGAACAGTTTGTGTCACAACAAATGATAAAACTTACCGTTCAAAATGTATGTAAAAAATTGCAGTATTCTTCTATGTATCATTTGAGATCGATTGTTGCTGTTTGTTTTCGTATTCAGCTAAACGCATTGAGAACAAAATATTGTAAAAATGTCAAGTGTATTTGCGGCGAACAGTTCACACTGTTTCACTGTTTATTCTACTGCAAAATGCTACGTTCTTTTTTACCGAAAATGTTTACTCAAGAAAAGTATTCTGAAAATCATTTCCAGAAAATTACATCAGATCAAACGTTGTTAGTTAGAATTTCAGAATCATTAGTTCACAGTCCTGTTAATGCATTACTTTAACTTTATTCGGTTTGTATTTTAGTGTTACAATTTCCCTTCACGTTATTGAAGTTAATTGTTAGTGTTAAGTTCTCGTCCCATTTTACTGTTCCCCCACCTGCTAATGTCTTTTTCCTCTGTCTTCCCTCTGCCCAAATCCAACCCGTCCAACTATCGTTCTACATTTTATTTTGTTCACTTTTTTTTTTTTTTTTTTTTTTTTTTTTTTTTTAATAATTTCCCCTCCCCCCCCTCCCCCGTCTAATATCACTTATAGTGAAAAGACGTTAAATAAAAGAACGAACACACACACACACACACACACACACACACTCACACACACACACACACACACACACACACACACACACACACACACACAAACACAGAGACGGTTTGACAAACGTGTTCGTTCTCCAGTTGTCTTTTCCCTTTCTTCGCTTTTCCTTTGTTTCAGGTAAAGCCCAAACACTTTCCATTCCATGCCGTAAGAGTCTGTGCAGTGTTACTTTTGAGATGATACCAATGTTAGTCCGATTAATGATAGCTCATGTTTTACCTTTCATAGTAGATTTGTAAGGACCTCAGACTTTCCCCAGATGGAGAATTTTTTGTTGTAGTGGCATTGCCTGCAAGTTTATCGGCCCTTTCATTTCCCTTAACACCAGTGTGTCCAGGGCAGTAGATCCACATGAGATTTTGTAGGTCGATACTGTTCATGCTTTGTGCCATTCTGGGATCCATACTCCATTTTGCATTGTCTTTTTGAAGTAGATTCATTGAGTCAGGATGAAGGCTTGGCTTTCTTTCATGTCGTCTTCCAGTGAAGTTAATCCATGGAGAGAGCAGGAGACAGGCACAATTCTCATGATGCTGATCACCTCACTCTCCTAAGACCTCCATATCATGGAACAACCTTACCTTGATATCTCGGTCTCACTTTTCCTGTGTGATTTTTTTCCCCTTTTTTTAAATAGAATTTTGTCTGGAACAGTTCTTTTGTTATCATGAGCTCTTCATATGCGCCAAGAGAGAAAGACCACCACTCAGTCGTAAAGGGTTAAGAAAATCTCTGTCCAATAACTAGTTGAACTGGGGATTCCTCCCGTGGGGATGCCAGGGGCTCTTTCAGTGTTAATAGTATCCCCATTTCTGGAAATTCTGTGCTAGAAATTTCCTCTTTTCCATCACTTTCTTTGTTTCTGCCTTGTTCCTTTGCTTTCTGTCATTTCTACCTATCGTTTTCTGCCTTAATGGTCTATTCACCTGTATGTGTTTGATAAAGTCTTACATATTTGTTCTTAGGATTGATAACTGTGTACATATATTAAGTGCATTTTTGGCTCTAGGAGGTGAGATATGCAGAAGCAATTTTAGGTAATTTATGCCCGTTTTCGTATATGTTTTGGTGTCCTCAGGTATGCTTATATTTGCATTCAGATACACCGTGTTTTTTAAATCTCCCCTGTGCGATAAATTGGACTGAGTGGTCGACGCCAGGGGCATGTCCTTAGATTATATGCACGAATGCATTGATATGTGTACAAATTTTCTTTTCTTTTCTTTTTTCCTAAGTTTTGTGTGTTTTGAAGCAGCTAGAGTCCTGATATGGCTCTACGCAGTCATCTGGGCTTTAAACAACACTAACTGGGGATTATTATATTGTACAATGACACAGTTTTTTTATATGAAAAGGGAGGGCATGACTGTATCAAACGCTAAGCTGACACAATCAGAATAATTGACAAATTAAGTTCAGCAGTGAACAAACCAGTGTTGATGTTGCAGATCAAGCCCGACTCCCACACCTTATCCATGAACTACAAAAAATTAACCCTTTCACTCCTTCACCCTGTCAACCAGCTTCCTGATCAACATCATCATCAAGTGCCTTGCCACATGGCGTTGGCGATTATGGCCCTCCATATGCATCTGTCCCTTGTTGCTGCAAGCACATCTTGCTGATAGGGTGAGGGAATCAAAGGGTTACATTTTTGCTTGCCAGCATGGTTGGCAATGCAGGATGCTGGTGGACAGGGTGTGGGAGTCAAGGGGTTAACCGAATGCTTTATCAGTTGAGCCAGCTTACAACCAATTTGCTATGAAGGGAACTCACAGTCAGCAAAAGAGCATAGACATACACTTTGTTAACAAGATGTGTAGGCATATATAGTGGGGGCCACCTATAACGAACCTGCCTACAATGAATTTCCGATAATAATGTGTTTTTTTATTTTCTCAGTCCACTTCTTTTTCCCATGTGTAAAATATTGTTTACAGTGAACAGGATCTATACTGCACATAACCAGGTATGAACAAGGTATTGTTTCCCAATTATGCTTGCTGTGTGTAGTTTTTTTTATTTTGTTTCATTTAGGATCATTGCACACAGGGAGGTTACCTTTGTGCTCACCTTTTTTTTCATCCCATTTTCTACACCACTTTAATGACCACAGAAACTGGCACAGGCTTTGTTTGTTTGGATTTTTTTTTTTTTATTATTATTTTTTTTTTTTTTAACAATGCAATGATGACATAGATGAGGATATGAAAGCGTATTTAATACAACAAAACAAGACAGGTGCAAATTTTCAGCCAACTGGCCTTTGTCAAGCGTAAGATTACAAACAAACAAACACGAGATACAAAAAAATTGAGAAAAAGACTGAAACTTCCCTGCTGCTGTCTTCAATGTGAGAAAAGGAACAAACTGACTAAGATGAACAAAATCTGTACTGCATTATTTAGGATCATTGCACTCAGGGAGATTACCTTTGTGCTCACCTTTTTTTTTCATCCCATTTTCTACACCATCTTAATGACCACAGAAACTGGCACAGGCTTTGTTTGTTTGTTTGTTTGTTTGTTTGACTCCCACACCATGTCCACCAGCATCCTGCATTGCCAACCATGCTAGCAAAGCAAAAATTTAACCCTTTGATTCCCTCACCCTATCAAAGAGATAAAACTATCTCAAATCATTTCAATCAGTCAGACCACTCATTAATTGCAATGGTCCCAGTCTTCCCAATGAGCCCATAGCTGCCCAACTCTGGGTAGGAGCCGGTGAGAGCAACACCCTGCTGCTGTCTTCAATGTGAGAAAAGGAACAAACTGACTAAAATGAACAATATCTATACTGCACATTCTAAGCCAAAAGCTGCCGCAGATGATCGTCCTGTTCTCAGTTTAGTCTAACATCTTCTATGTACCATGTGAAAAAAATCATCTTGTCCAACTGGGACATTCTACAGTCCAGTCCTACTGTGGCTGACATTTTTGACCAGCTTCCTTTAATTGTCCATAAACAAGACACGAACCTCCGCGACTTGCCGGTCCGTTCAAAACTCAGAAAACCTGCCAGCCAACCTCCAGGAACCTCTACATGTAACAAACCCAAATGCAGGACATGTCCTTTCGTGTGCTCAGCCACCACAGTCAGAGGCCCCAAATCGCGCATGAAAATTACAAAACATTTTAACTGTCAAACCTATAACATTGTCTATCTGATCAGCTGTACTAAATGTTTTTCAACTGTACATTGGTGAAACTGGACGTACCCTTGATACACGTTTCAAGGAACACTTAGCTGACATCCAACATCAAAGGGATAAAACTATCTCAACTCATTTCAACCAGTTGGACCACTCAGTCAACAACATCCGAGTGAAAGGTCTGTGGCTTTTATACAGTAACAGCACCATAGACAGGAAAGACAGAGAATCCCATCTTACAGATAAACTTGGTATACACAAGCCACATGGACTCGATGACAAACCATAAAGATTTCCTCAACTGAATTCAGTATCATGACACTTCATGCACTTTTATCTGGACATGGCTTTGCGTGCATGTACTTTTACCTTGGTGTGTATGTGTATGCGTATGTATTCGCTCAAATGTATACGTATAATATTTCTTGTCCCTCTTGTATGATTTATGTTTAAACTGCTTGGATGATTTTATGCATACTATTGTCTTCTTTTAATGTGCCCTTGAGTCCATGTATGTTTTACCTCGATGATGATTTACTGAAATAGATCATATTATCACTATTTTCCCATCCCAGTGAGGTATTGGCTTTGCAGCTGCACATATGCCTTTTTATTTTTATTTTTATTTCTATTTTTACTTTTATTTTCATTTTTATTTTAAATTCAATCTGTTTGAATTCTCCTTTCACAAGACAGGCCCAGCCGCGTCTGACTAAGGGTTTTTTCTCCGAGGACTCTGGTTTTCCCTTCAGCCCCTTGGCTGTTGGTTTAGGCTGTTTTTCTTCCTATTCCAAGGTCAGACCGGATTCGTTGCACTAGGCATGATCCATTTACATCAGCCATACCTCAAGATTAAATATTTTCCCATTCTGTCAAACATGTGCCTATATTTTCTCTTCTGCATTATTTTATACCTCTTGATTAAATATTTTCCCATTCTGTCGAACATATACCAGATTTTCTCTTCTGCATTATGTAATACTGGTATCCTTTACATTCCAAACACTACTCTTCGCTAGTGCGTCATAGTTCTCATTTCTGCTCTGACATCATATTTACTCAAAAACACATTATGATGTCATCTTAGTCAGTTCGTTCCTTTTCTCACATTGAAGACAGCAGCAGGGAAGTTTCAGTCTTTTTCTCAATTTTTTTGTATCTCGTGTTTGTTTGTTTAAATACGCGTTCATATTCTTCTTTCGTGTTTTTTTGGCTCCTGTTTGCTTGAACACGGGCAGTCACATTGTTATAGATGAGGATGATAATCATGATGCATGCTGTGCAATTCCATCTAGGATTGAGACTGCGTGACAGGGCTGTACTCTACGCTTACTATCATAATACACCCTGGCGTCAACCAGGCCTGAGAGATACAGACACCTGCAGTGCTGGTCAGAAGATTTGAGCAACACCCTCAATGATGCATCCGTGAAGTGGATGAGACTCGACTGTGGTCCCAGTCTTCCCAATGAGCCCATAGCTGCCCAACTCTGGGTAGGAGCTGGTGAGAGCTGAAAAATCCCACAGTGATATATTTTTGAAGGGGACTGATGGAGATTCGAAACCACAATCTTCTAGTCGGTAGTCCGTTGCGTTAACCACTACACCATGGTGACTGGTGCTGTGTGTGTTTTTACCCTACAACAATCAAGTGCCCAAGACTCAGTCTGGTAGATCTACAGCTTCTCATCATCATCGTCATCATCATCATCAACTGCCCTGCCGCATGGCGTTGGCGATCATGGCCCTCCATATGTATCTGTCCCTTGTCGCTGTATGCACATCTTCCACCCTCTCTGTCCTCAGCCACCCTGCAAGTCCGTCCAATATTTTTTCCCTGGGTCTACCTGGTGCTCTCTTTCCCTCCAGCTTTCACAACTTTTCAGCAGCTACATTTCTTTGAGCACCATAGAAAACTGTCTCAGCCACTTTGCCAGTAAGACAGGTCCAATGGGACCTAATGTTTCTTTGGAGTAATTAACCCTTTGACTCCCTCACTCTGTCCACCAGCTTCTTGCAGGAAGCTTGTGGATAGGATGAGGGAGTCAAAGGGTTAAGTATTCTGAAGTCTTAAGTGTGCCACACAGATGATGTAACGCAAGCAGGGATGTGTGTGTGAGGGAGTCAAAGGGTTAAGTTTTTGTTTTGCTAGCATGGTTGACAATGCAGGATACTAGTGGACAAGGTGCGGGAGTCAAAGGGTTAAGTATTCTGAAGTCTGCCACACAAGTGATGTAACACAAGCAGGGATATGTGTGTGTGTGCGTTTCTTTATGGTAACACAAGCGGGGATATGTGTGTGTGTGCGTTTCTTTATGGTAACACAAGCAGGGATATGTGTGTGTGTGCGTTTCTTTATGGACTCTTCGGTGACTGAGCTATACAACTACAGACAAACGTCATAATGATGACATACAAAACAGGAAATGTGAATTAAATCTGAAGTCCACCAGCAAGATAACTATAAGCGCTGTGTATGGTCACTGATTTTTGTTAGTTGTAGCCACCACAATGGACTTCTGCTCTAATGAACACATTTCTGTCTCCCTTGAATTTTGATGTAGGTGGACTCAACTCTGTCTTTATTTAACCCTTTGACTGTTGTTATTGTTTAAAGCCCAGCCGACTGCACAGAGCCATATCAGGGCTATGATCGCTTCAAAACATGCAAAACTTTAACAGGGAAAAAACAAAAAGAAAATTAAGTACACATATCAATGCATTCATGCACATAATCTAAGGACATGCCCCTGACGTTGACCATTCTGTCCAATTGATCGTACAGGGGATTTCAAAAACACCTGAATACAAATTTAAGCATACCTAAGGACACCAAAACGTATATAAAACCTGGCATAAATTACCTAAAATTGCTTTCGCATATCTCAGCTAGAGCCAAAATTGCATTTAATACATGCACCCAATTATCAATCATAAGAAAAAGTATGTAAAACTTTATCGAACACATACAGGTGAATGGACCAGCAAGGCGGATAATAATAGGAAGAAATGACAGAAAGCAAAGGAGGAAGAAAGAAACAGAGAGACAGAAAAGAGGAAATTTCAAGCACAGAATTTCCAGAAGGTGGAGATACTACTTATATTGAAAAAGCCCCCAGTAGCCCCAAGGGGAAACTGATGTTTGTTAGTTGTAGCCACAATGGACCTGCTACAATATATAAGATTTTATTTAGCCCAGAACATCATAATGGGAAATTGTTTTGGCATTCGCATTAAAATACATACAGGAACAAGAACGCATAAACAAATGTACACACATGCTCTTACTCTCTCTCACTCTCTCTTTCACCCCTCTCTCACCCTCTCCCTCCCCTCATCTCTCTCCCCTCCCTCTTTGTCGAACACGATCAAAGATTATGACTAATTTTAAAAATGCACGGTTAAAAAAGCACATCATAAGAGTCAGATGCCTTGGTTAGGACTTTTAACAATGGACAAAAAGGGCAATGTACACATTTCTGTCTCCCTTGAATTTTGATGTAGGTGGACTCAACTCTTGTCTTAAACAATCACGCACACACACACCATCCAGCACAAATTCAAGATAAGGGAGAGACATACACTTTATTAACAAGATATCGTCAACATTCACGTCTATCATCCATCACAAACTGAAGACACTACATGTGATACAGTCACTCAGAAACTTTTGCATAAACAACTTCCATGTACACACTGTAATACTTATGTATGGAGACACAGAATCTCTCACGCAGAGAGAAACGCCTTCAACACTGTACAAGAAATCATAAGCAAGATTGTGTTTTTTGCTGTCGGCCAGCTGTGCGCTGTTGTAATTAACCCTTTGACTCCCGCACCCTGTCCACCAGCATCCTGCATTGTCAACCATGCTAGCAAAGCAAAAATTTAACCCTTTGACTCCTCATTCTATCCTGGCTTCCTGCAGGGAGCTGATGGACAGGATGAGAGTCAAAGGGTTAATGTTTTGCAGCTGGTGGATAGGGTGCGGGAGTCAAAAGGTTAACCCAAACTCCCTAACTCGGTGGATAGGGTGCGGGAGTCAAAAGGTTAACCCCTAACTCAATCAAACAATTGTAAATCGCACATCTAATTCATTCTCTCCTAATGCTACTTAGGCCGTGCTTTTCATTTATCTGTTGTTTTGTCTAGAAATTCACAACTATTTGTTTTGAGCAGGTTCAATGGCAAAAACATTATCCTGACGTGTAATTCTGCAACAGTTCTTACAAACAAAGTGCTCTATGTCTCGGCAGAGGTTATATAAAAAAAAGAGAAAGCAGATATGACTATTAGAAAACAAACAACAATAAATAAATAAATGAATGACTTGAGTAAAACATAATAAATAAGTAAATAATAATAAAAAGCTTCCAACAGAGACCATAGAAAAAGATTATTACTTTAAATGCTGCCCCCCCCCCCCCCCCCAAAAAAAACAAAACAAAAAAAACATTCTCTCCAATGTCTAACTTGATAATGATAAATACAGAAAAAAAAAACAACATAAAAACAAAAAGACAAACTTTACATTTACTGTCTGTCTGTCTGCTCATAAGGGCACTAAAAGCATATAGATAACTCCATGTCCATACGTAAGGTAAAGGTTGTTCCATAACCTTCAAGTCACGCAGGGGATGAGGTGATAGAAATGTCACTATTTTCAGGTCAGATATTTTGAGGACAGATCCCACTCCTTTCCCTCTCAGTTGTATCTTCTCCAACCCCGAAAAGGGCCAGGTACCCACCCACAGCTGGGTTGACTGGATGCTGCTTGTTCAAAGTTTGCAACCCCTGGTCAAAGTCATGCAAACTGGAATGCTAGAAGCTCAGCCTCTAAGCCAACCAGACCATGAGTGATAGACAACCTTGCAAAAAAGAAATGTTATACCAAGAAAGTTGGGCGGCAGGGGAGGGGAAGAGGCAAGTAGCTTATACGTACTGCATACTACGCATCACTTACAACCAACACAGAATAACTGCATATCTGCAGAACAAAACGAGATGGATTAAAATGTTCTTACTATGACAGCCAGACAAATAACAAGCAACTGAAAAACTAAAATACTAAAATAAAATTATAAACAAAGAGAAAAACCCACTGCCCTCACAAGATGAACATGACACAAACACACAATGCAATATACACAGCAGTATGTTTCAACCCCTAGGTCCTTTACAGGCAAAACGAAACAACAACAAAAAGTTGCAAGACCTTTTCACCACTGATCTTCCAAATAGGCAAATGATGATTGACAGATACATGATCCTTTTACCACTGATTTTCCAGCCAGACTGCACTGCTGTGCATGGGACTGAAAATTCTGACATGTCAAGTGTAGTTACCCTGCGTGACCCAGTCCCAAAGGCAAGCAGAACACGATGTCACAGGGTGACTACACTTGACCTCTCATGACTATGAACCTCGCCATCAATTTGGTTCATACCTCATGCTGAGAAAAACGATACGGAAAATGACAACATCAGTTTTCTGATGGTGTGTTGACTAAGTTAATCACAAGAACCAGAAAAAACACGAAAGAAGAATAAGAATGCGTATTTAATACAATACAAGACAGGCCCAAATTTTCGGCCAACTAGCCTTTGTCAAGCATAAGATTACAAACAAACAAACACCAGATACAAAAAGTTGGGAGAAAAAGACTGAAACTTTCCTGCTGCTGGGTCCAGTGTGAGAAAAGGAATTCCTGATTCCTTTTCTCACACTGGACCCAGCAGCAGGGAAGTTTCAGTCTTTTTCTCCCAACTTTTTGTATCTGGTGTTTGTTTGTTTGTAATCTTACGCTTGAACAAAGGCCAGTTGGCCGAAAATTTGCGCCTGTCTTGTCTTGTTGTATCAAATACGCATTCTTATTCTTCTTTCGTGTTTTTTCTGGTTCCTGTTTGCTTGAACGCAGGCAGTCACACTTGTTTTGGATCAAGTTAATCACAATTGTGAACCACTATGGTCGACTCCAACATGCTTCATCTTGATGAATATCATCTTTTCTGGTTGGTTGGCTTGCCAGCCAAAGACCTATGGATCAAAAATATGTTGCTTTGTATACCATACTGTTATCCTTCAGTGCCTTCATCTGCTCAGTATTACAATATCATTCTTTGTTTCATTCATGACATTCAAACCTGACTACACACAACACAGAGGAACAGTGGCAGCCTGCCGTAGATCCAAGTCCTCAATGACAATGAACCTACCGGTATATTGACAGCACGAGAAATGTTTCATGACCTAAATCTGTATCTGGTTGTGGATGCCTTGAACGTAAACTAGAAAACTTATCATGCGCTTAATGCATCTTCCAAAGCAGCCCATAAACATGATGATTATTACAAAAATAATGATTAATAATACTTATGACAATCAGACAATGACTGATTTCTCATCACCATGACTGCTAATCTGTGAGGTGCAAATGATTTTCTGCCCTGCTGATTAATGATCTGATCTTGAAACTGTCATGCAAATGATTTCACTCACAATGACCTTTGACATTAACTGTCATGATGGTTTACGATTTATCTGTAAAAGCTGTCATACAAATGATAACTGTCGTTGACCTCTGACATTTACTGTCACTGATGGTTTACGATTTTATCTGTAAAAGCTGTCATACAAATGATAACTGTCGTTGACCTCTGACATTTACTGTCACTGATGGTTTACGATTTTATCTGTAAAAGCTGTCATACAAATGATAATTGTCACTGACCTTTGACAACTGACAAATGACTTCTTACCACTCCTACAATTGATTCACATGCTCAGTTACTAGCTAATATAAAGGTTGTGCTCATAAATTCTACAGCAGTCAAAGATACCATGCTTGTGGCAGTTCTCAGCAGCAAGTCAGTCACTGATCCTGTATTCCAGGTCTGTGCATATCCATATGTGTACAAAAATCACAGTGCTTTTTACTGTATCAATGCTGGACATGGTCGGCGATACTGAAGTACATTATCAATGCCTATAGCAGCAGTTTACAAGCCACAGAAATCTGTTCAGCAACATATCGGAGGCAAGAAAACTCATTCTCAGAACACATTTTTAAGGGAGGAAAATAAATCGTGTCTTGATTCAAAACATTCAGGAAAAAATCTGACAGAAAACAAACGGACAAAGGGACCAGTAACAAAATGATGAAACAGAAAACGAACATAAACACAACAGCAACAAAACAAAAAAAAAAAAACACCCATCTTCTTTCTTTCCTTATCCTGAGGACTTTCAAAGTAGGCTACTGGTATACAGTAACAGAGGAAAGTGTGCATGGGCAAGCATGCAGCTTCTCTTTCTGGATATCCAGTTTTTGTACTGGGGGGGGGGGGGGGGGGACTGTGGTTGACAGATAAGACAAATCCATGAAACAAACAAGCAACCTCCCCCCTCAAAATAAATTTAAAAAAAAAAAAATGGGAGAAGGAAGTTCAAAGCACAATTCTTGAAACTGTGAGATAAAATACATTTCAAAAGACTTGATCCACTGAAAATGATTACAGCCCCAAATCATGCGAGAGAGAACTTCAGGGTCCTCTCCTAATTGGTGTCTTGTTCACATCTGATCTTATAATGTACATTTCACACCATAACAGGTTCTACATAGTCCAACTAGTCCATATCACAAATCTGCTTTAATTAACCCTTTGACTCCCGCACCCTGTCCATCAGCATCTTGCATAGTCAACCATGCTCGTAAAGCAAAAACTTGACCAATGACTCCCTCACCCTATCTACCAACTTCCTGCAGGACGCTGGACAGGGTGCGGGAGTCAAAGGGTCAAGTTTCTGCAGTTGGTGGATAGGGTGTGGGAGTCAAAGGGTTAACTGTGACAAGGTGAATAAATGTAAATAATGTGAATTTTCTAGTTCCAACTGACCCCTTAAAGTTAAGTTTTTGCTTTGCTGCCATGGCTGACATTACATGTAACCAAGATTATTCTAGTGGTAGGCTGATAAAATCATCATCATCAAGTGCCTTGCCGCATGGCGTTGGCGATCATGACCTTCCATCTGTTTCTATCCCTTGTTGCCTCAAGCACCTCTTCCACCCTCTTTGTCTTCAGCCACTCTGCAAGTCCATCCAGTATCTTCTCCCTGGGCCTACCTGGTGCTCTCTTTCCCTCCAGCTTTCCTGTTGTGACCAGATGCTCCAATTTCCCTTTCCTCATAAAATGGCCTATAAATGTTCCCTGTCTTTTCCTAATCTTCCTTATGACTGTTGCAGTCTGTGTCTGGTAAGTGTTTTTGCTGACAGTAAAGAATTCCTAAATTTTTTATTGATCAAGATGTAGTCAATCTGATTTTTGTTATTATCTCCTGGACTCATCCAAGTCCATTTTCTTCTATTAGGCTGCTCAAACCAGGTGTTTCCTACTATGAACTCATTCATCTGTGCCCATCCTACAAGTTTCCCTCCCCTTTCATTTTGTGTACCAAGGCCAGCTGATAAAATACCGGTATAAAATATAGACTAGGTAAAACATAGTCTAGGTAGGGCCTCAGGACCTGGCCAGCTCATGGGTTTATGTGCAGGCTAAAGGCTTGCGCCACGATCACCATTCACATGGCACCTGTGACGTTAGTGCATATGGAATTTGTTCAGAGCGCAGAGACGTCATCTTGAGAAACTGAAACCTGAAGCTGACATTGCAGGATGCTGGCAGATTGGGTGAAGGAGTCAAAGGGATAACTATCTATGCACATGAAATTTCAAGCCTTGAAAAAAGTTAAGGATCAGTTCAGCCTGTTGCACACTGCCTCTTTACACCGCTTAAGCAGAGTCGTGTGTAGCTGCTGCTCAAAGCAAATGTTACTCTGTGATTTCAGGATCATCGGTGCTACACAGGGCTTCTCTCCCGCTGAATGCAAGTCAGTCCTCTCTCTCTGCACCGAACTGAACTTTCTTTCACAAGTCAGTCCAGTTCCTCTGCACCGTACTGAATATTCTTTCACAAGTCAGTCCGGTTCCTCTGCACCATATTGAATATTCTTTCACAAGTCAGTCCAGTTCCTCTGCACCAAACTGAACATTTTTTCAAGTCTTTATTTTCACAACCTTTTCATTTTCAGCATAGTATTTTTTAGTACAACTGTAACTGAAGCAGTATCAGCCGACTCTTGACAGAAAAAGAAAACAGATGGGTTATTTCATGTAATGATATCAATATCCTGACATCCTAACAGGTTCAAACAATCTGAAATATGTACCTATGCTAACAAACAAGTGATTTGAGAAAACTGAAACAAAACCAGTCGACAACTTTTATTACAGCAGCCAAAAAGTTTGCATGATTGTAAGTTGCTTTCCTTGACTTGTGTATCTTGCAAGCTTGGAGAAAAGATTATCTTTTATTTTCATGTAAGTTTATCTTATATCGGACATATAGTTATTCATAACCATCATTACTATCATTATTATTATTTTGAATCATTATGATTTTTGTATAGTTGAGAAAACAGTTTTCATGTACCCAAATCAAAGTGTGAAAATGCCTCCAGTCACAAACCCGCCATCTGCTATATCGCTTAAAGACAAGTAGCATTCCTTTTTACCACAGCGCTATTTTAAGCCTGAGATATTGTTTATGCACAGACAAATTTCATACACAGCTTTTACCAATGAAAAGATTGGTAATAGTGATGAAGACTGTTGTCATGTAGTTCAGAAGAATTAAGGTCTGTCATGTCTGTTGTCAGGGTCATTATCCTTTCAAATTTCTTGGTGTAGGGAAGAAATAAATACACTTCATACATACACAGTCTCCCAAAGTTTTTGTTATTATTTTTATTTAAACCCCAGGTGACTGCATACAGCCATATCAAGGCTATAATCATTTAAATACACACACACAATACTTTAACAGGGAAAAAAAAGGGAAAAGAAAATTAAGTATACACATCAATGCATTCACGCACATAATCTAAGGAAATGCCCCTGGCGTTGACCACTCCATTCAATTTATCACACAGGGAATTCAAACAACAGACCTGAATACAAATTCAAACATACGATGTTCCTGATAAAAGTATGTGAAAGTGGAGTGGAAAACACATAGAAAAAAACAACAAGAAGATATTCTGACTTCATAAATGTTACAGTCTCTGCTGAACACACATGATAAAATAAATGGCTCTAGATACTACAAAAGTTCAAAGCTCATAATGCAGGTTGTGGTCCTCAAATGCACATCCTGTAGAAAACAGCCTGTACAACATTTTTTTTTTACTTCTTTCTTGGAACAGGTCACATAATGCACAATATGACAAATGCTATGTGGCAAAAATCTTAATCATAGCAGATAGTATAAACCAGTGTCTAACTGGTGAGACCTTAACCCTCTGACTCCTGCACCCTACCCACCAAATGCAAAAACTTAACCTTTGACTCCCTCACCCTATCCGTCAGCTTCCTGTAGGAATCTGGTGGATAGAATGAGGAAAGCAAAGGGTTAAGTTTTTGCTTTGCTAGTATGGTTGGCAATGTAGGATGCTGGTGGACACAGTGTGGGAGTCAAAGGGTTAAGATCAGCCAAAACTTGTATTCGAAGTAATTTAACCCTTTCACTCCCTTCACCCAATCCACCCTGTTGACCAAACTTGATCATGATGTCATAAATCAACTGACTTAAACTTTGGTTGAAACTTTACCATAAAGACACAAAAAAATGGCTGATATGAACTTCCGGCCACTAAGATTTCAGAAAGCTAGTATAACTCATCCACATACATAACATTTGTGACTGTTCTTTAGCAAGACCCATGACTCAAGCCTGGTAAAGATGCACATATACAAAAACAGCTAAAAAATCCTTGCTGACATATTTGTTCACACATGCATGCATGTACACTCGGGCTCAAACACAATTGATGTAATCCACACACACATACGCGCAAGCGCATACACAGACTGACAACGATCGGAATCTATACTCTGCAATAAGCAACACAAAGAGAAAGATTTCACTCTGTCCACAGATGAATGTCCTAGTAAGGTCTTATCAATTATACATGTAGCTGTACCTGACATAGATTTTTCAACTGTTTATACACGTTTCTGTCACACACTAATATGATGGAATACTTATCTTTATACAAAGTCATAACTTTTACTATGAATATGACAGAATACTTATCTTTACACAAAGTCACTAACTTTTGTTTATGCATGAATCCTCAACACAATCAAATCAAAAGATACAAGTCTTTATGACAAAATAAATAAATTCAACCTTACAATCACACTTCATCCTTCAACAAGTAACCCATTAATGTGAAAAAATGAACAAGCAAGGCCTTCTTTGTACATTCAAAGAAAATTCACACTAACAAGCAAGAAGCAATCAGTAAATTTAAAGACAACTCATGCAAACAAGCATGACCCAATTTCTACATTTAAAGAAAGTTAATGCACAATGTCCAAAACTGTTAAGAATGTCTTCATGATTTATTTTTTTGTTCTTTTCCGTTTAACCCTTCACACTCTCACCCTATCAACCCTTTCCAGTAGGAAGCTGGTGGGTTGGATTAAATAGGTGCATTGATTTTGTCTTTCTCCGTAACCACTGAATTTTCAACGAATTCTTTCTCCGTGACCACTGAATTTTCATCGAATATGGGTTGCTCTCTGTAGGGAAAACGTGTCGCCATACTACAACACCATCCTTTTTTTTTTTTTTCCTTTCTTTTTCTCCCACTGGACGAAGCAGCAGGGAAGTTTTAGTCTTTTTCTCCTAATTTTTGTATTTGGTGTCTATTCATTTGTGATCTTATGTTTACGCTTGACAAAGGCCAGTTGGCCAAAAATTCACACCTGTCTTGTTTGGTTGTATCAAATACGCGTTCTGATTCTATTTTTATGTTTTTTCTGGTTCCTGCTTGCTTGAACGCGGGCAGTCGCACTTGTTTGGGATTTTTGTTTTTTTGTTTAACTTGTATGCGTGTCTTCTTGTCAACCCATGGTAGCAGATTTGTCTACAGAACTTTGCCAGGAACAACTCCTTTCTTGCCGTGGGATGTTTCATGAAAGTTAAGGACGTGCTGCACACAGGTCCCGAGTTCATCACTCATCTTAACCCTTTGAATCCTGCACCCTGTCCACCAACTGTAAAAACTTAACCCTTTGATTCCCTCACCCTATCCACCAGCTTCCTGCAGGAAGCTGGTGGACAGGGTGAGGGAATCAAAGGGTTAAGTTTTTGCTTTGCTAGCATGGTTGACAATGCAGGAAGCTGGTGGACAGGGTGCGGGGAGTCAAAGGGTTGAAGACCAGCCCCCACACCACTATTCAGGGTGCCGTGTGGCAGGGAGTTGGAGGGAGAAAAGGGGAATTATCCCTGTCTGACAGGGAACAAAACCCAGGTTCCTCACATCCAAACTGGGTCATATCCAACAGGTCACAGCGTCCCACTCCATGGTCCAGGGCAAGGGTGATAAAAGGTTTTATGTTTTGTTGTATGATTTACTGGTCCGTACATTGTCACACGTGTCACTGCAGACTGATTGTCATGGTTGAGCATACGTTCCAGCTCTATTCGTTTCCAAGCACACAGTCACGCTTCTATTCGTTTCCAAGCATACACTCACGCCTCTATTTGTTTCCAAGCATACACTCATGCTTCTATTCGTTTCCAAGCATACAGTCACGCTTCTATTCATTTCCAAGCATACAGTCATGCTTCTATTCATTTCCAAGCATACATGTACAGTCACGCTTCTATTCGTTTCCAAGCATACAGTCATGCTTCTATTCATTTCCAAGCATACATTCAAGCTCTATAGATTCATCTCCAAGCATACGGTAGAGCTCTATTCATCTCCAAGCATACGGTAGAGCTCTGTTCATCTCCAAGCATAGGGTAGAGCTCTATTCATCTCCAAGCATAAGGTAGAGCTATATTCATCTCCAAGCATACGATAGAGCTCTATTCATTTCCAAGCATACAGTCGAGCTTCTATTCATCTCCAAGCATACAGTTGAGCTCTATTCATCTCCAAGCATACAGTAGAGCTTCTATTCATCTCCAAGCATACAGTCAAGCTTCTATTCATCTCCAAGCATACAGTTGAGCTCTATTCATCTCCAAACATATAGAAGAGCTCTATTCATCTCCAAGCATACAGTCGAGCTTCCATTCATCTCCAAGCATACAGTCGAGCCTCTATTCATCTCCAAGCATACAGTCAAGCTGTATACAGTCGAGCTTCTAGTCATCTCCAAGCATACGGTAGAGCTCTATTCATCTCCAAGTATACGGTAGAGCTCTATTCATCTCCAAGCATACGGTAGAGCTCTATTCATCTCCAAGTATACGGTAGAGCTCTATTCATCTCCAAGTATACAGTAAGCTCTATTCATCTCCAAGCATAAGGTAGAGCTCTATTCATCTCCAAGCATACAGTAGAGCTCTATTCATCTCCAAGCATACGGTAGAGCTCTATTCATCTCCAAGCATAAGGTAGAGCTCTATTCATCTCCAAGCATAAGGTAGAGCTCTATTCATCTCCAAGCATACGGTAGAGCTATATTCATCTCCAAGTATACAGTAGAGCTCTATTCATCTCCAAGCATACAGTCAAGCTTCTATTCATCTCTAAGCATACAGTCAAGCTTCTATTCGTCTCCAAGCATACAGTCAAGCTTCTATTCGTCTCCAAGCATATGGTAGAGCTCTATTCATCTCCAAGCATACGATAGAGCTCTATTCATCTCCAAGCATACAGTATGAGCTCACGTTTCATCTCCAAGCATACAGTCAAGCTTCTATTCATCTCCAAGCATATGGTCAAGCTCAATTTGACTCCAGTTCTTATCATCTCACCACAAACTGACATCGTCCTAATAATTCTTGGTTTTTGTGGTAGCTACGTGCATTTAAATATTAAATATTACTGAGACCACATGTATAAGAAATGTGGGCCACTGTTTCCTACTGGAAAAAATCAGTTCCCTATTTAAAATGCGAGGTAAATCTTTTTATAAACTGACAATCAGAACAGCATTGCTCATGTTTCTGTAAATACTCTGGAACTGTCTGTATTGTTGTTTCAAAAAGCTGTATATATGCATGTCTGTCAGACACTGTCTAAGTAAACTGAAAAACTGTTTGGTTATTCGCTCAATTTGTAACACACCATCTCTCTCACATAAATCACATCTCTCCTTCTCTCTTTCCACACACACACAACACACACACAACACACACACACACAACACACTACACACACAACACACACACACACACACACACACACAATACAGCCAAAACTCTGAGCTCATAACCTCACAAACACGTAACATACTCCCATACACTCCTTCACATCTCCATCACGACTGTTCGGCGAGGTCAATCATTGAGTCGGAGCGCTCTTTCAAACTTTTCTCACACGTCTCATACACAGTTGTAACCCTGCGCAGGTCCAAGAAGCACTCGATTGCCTGCATCAGTTCAGCAATCAGGACCTTTGACCTCGATCATTCGTACAGCAGC
Source organism: Monoplex corrugatus (assembly GCA_030674185.1). NCBI lineage: Eukaryota > Metazoa > Mollusca > Gastropoda > Littorinimorpha > Ranellidae > Monoplex > Monoplex corrugatus. The sequence continues at coordinate 46,461,161 of JAPXFY010000022.1, forward strand.
ACGTTGAGGTCTCTATCATAGATTCTGGCTTCTGGGAACTCCACCTGTAGAAGCACAAATGGGGACAAACTGATATGACTTCAGGTCTCCTGGAGGGTGTTTGCTGATATAGGGTGTAGGGTGAATAATTGAGGGAAGATTAGTATTACTATAAAACAATGATAAAAACAATAATAACAATAACAACAGTATTAATAACTAATAAAAATGGTGATGAGTTATAATAATATAATGATATTGCATACAAATTCTAGGAGGCCAACTCCTCAAACCTTTGTACCTACACTACAGAAAATGTACGCATAAATATTTAAATCAATGACATACAATACAAATCAATGATAAATCAATGACAAACATGTATTACATAAACACAAGGAAAGTAAACCAACAAGAGAAAAGTCTTCTGTATAATACATACAAACACTACACACAAACACATAACATACAAAACAGATATGCAGACATGTATAAACACCTAGCACAGATAAACAACTAAGGACACTATGAGGGAACACATATACACTTGACACAGCTTGTAAGGAAATCAAAAACATACACAAACACATCAATTTAACACAACAATGAAATATACAATATGGACACCTACAGGAACAAACTACTAGTAACAACTTTAACATATCAGTCACAAGAGACTATACTCCAACCTCAATGAATTCCATATCACTAACGCACAGTAAGCATGTATAGAACCAGACATACCACGGAACTGTAGCGCACAAAACACATACGCACAAATCTAGGTCCTACACTAATAAGTTCCATAACCCTGGGATTGTACCGGAGGAGTGGCAAAGACCTAAACTTTTCCTGGGGCCAGCACCACTAGGGCGGCGCTCATCCCCTCATCCTCGCTTCAAATTCATATTCACAACAAACAAGTGAAACTATAACACAAAACATACACAACAAACAACTATCAGCACAAAACACTATAACAACAAACAACTACAGCACAAAACACTATACACAACAAACAACTGACAGCACAAAACACTATACACAACAAACAACTATCAGCACAAAACACTATACACAACAAACAAGAAACTATCAGCACAAAACACTATACACAACAAACAACATTACAGCACAAAACACTATACACAACAAATCAGCACAAAACACTATACACAACAAACAATCTATCAGCACAAAACACTATACACAACAAACAACTGACAGCACAAAACACTATACACAACAAACAACTGACAGCACAAAACACTATACACAACAAACAACTGACAGCACAAAACACTATACACAACAAACAACTATCAGCACAAAACACTATATACAACAAACAACTGACAGCACAAAACTCTATACACAACAAACAACTGACAGCACAAAACACTATACACAACAAACAACTATCAGCCACAAAACACTATACACAACAAACTTTTTCAATTCATATTGCTTATAGCCCAGCCGACCACTAGAGCCATATCAGGGCTAACACCACGTCAAAAAGAAAATAACAACCCTTTAAGATAAACAGATAAAAACCATGCTCACCGTCAACCTTGCAAATCTAAAATGCCATTAAAGAACACGTAAAATTACATCAAGTGAAATCTATTGATCTCTTGTAAAAACTGGAAAATTGCATCAGGAGGGACGTCTCGGAAGAGCTCCTTTAAGGAATCTGCCGTGTAGAACAAAACACTATACACAACAAACAACTGACAGCACAAAACACTATACACAACAAACAACTGACAGCACAAAACACTATACACAACAAACAACTATCAGCACAAAACACTATACACAACAAACAACTGACAGCACAAAACACTATACACAACAAACAAGTAAAACTATCAGCACAACAAACAACTATCAGCACAAAACACTATACACAACAAACAACTGACAGCACAAAACACTATACACAACAAACAACTGTCAGCACAAAACACTATACACAACAAACAACTATTAGCACAAAACACTATACACAACAAACAACTATCAGCACAAAACACTATACACAACAAACAACTATCAGCACAACACACTATACACAACAAACAACTATCAGCACAACACACTATACACAACAAACAACTATCAGCACAACACACTATACACAACAAACAACTATCAGCACAAAACACTATACACAACAAACAACTGACAGCACAAAACACTATACACAACAAACAACTGACAGCACAAAAACACTATACACAACAAACAACTATCAGCACAAAACACTATACACAACAAACAACTATCAGGACAAAACACTATACACAACAAACAACTATCAGCACAAAACACTAAACACAACAAACAACTATCAGCACAAAACACTATACACAACAAACAACTGACAGCACAAAACACTATACACAACAAACAACTATCAGCACAAAACACTATACACAACAAACAACTATCAGCACAAAACACTATACACAACAAACAACTATCAGCACAAAACTCTATACACAACAAACAACTGACAGAACAAAACACCATACACAACAAACAACTATCAGCACAAAACACTATACACAACAAACAACTGACAGCACAAAACTCTATACACAACAAACAACTGACAGCACAAAACACTATACACAACAAACAACTATCAGCACAAAACACTATACAGAACAAACAACTGACAGAACAAAACACTATACACAACAAACAACTATCAGCACAAACACTATACACAACAAACAACTGACAGCACAAAACTCTATACACAACAAACAACTGACAGAACAAAACACTATACACAACAAACAACTATCAGCACAAAACACTATACACAACAAACAACTGACAGCACAAAACACTATACACAACAAACAACTGACAGCACAAAACACTATACACAACAAACAACTGACAGCACAAAACACTATACACAACAAACAACTGACAGCACAAAACACTATACACAACAAACAAGTAAAACTATCAGCACAAAACACTATACACAACAAACAACTATCAGCACAAAACACTATACACAACAACAACAACTGACAGCACAAAACACTATACACAACAAATAACTATCAGCACAAAACACTATACACAACAAACAACTGACAGCACAAAACACTATACACAACAAACAACTATCAGCACAAAACACTATACACAACAAACAACTGACAGAACAAAACACTATACACAACAAACAACTGACAGAACAAAACACTATACACAACAAATAACTATCAGCACAAAATACTATACTCAACAAACAACTATCAGCACAAAACACTATACACAACAAACAACTGACAGCACAAAACACTATACACAACAAACAACTATCAGCACAAAACACTATACACAACAAACAACTGACAGAACAAAACACTATACACAACAAATAACTATCAGCACAAAACACTATATACAACAAACAACTGACAGAACAAAACACTATACACAACAAACAACTGACAGCACAAAACACTATACACAACAAACAACTGACAGCACAAAACACTATACACAACAAACAACTATCAGAACAAAACACTATACACAACAAACAACTATCAGAACAAAACACTATACACAACAAACAACTATCAGAACAAAACACTATACACAACAAACAACTGACAGAACAAAACACTATACACAACAAACAACTATCAGCACAAAACACTATACACAACAAACAACTATCAGCATGAAATACTATACAGAACAAACAACTATCAGCACAAAACACTATACACAACAAACAACTGACAACACAAAACACTATACACAACAAACAACTGACAACACAAAACACTATACACAACAAACAACTGACAACACAAAACACTATACACAACAAACAACTGACAACACAAAACACTATACACAACAAACAACTGACAGCACAAAACAATATACACAACAAACAACTGACAGCACAAAACACTGCACGTCTCTCACCTTTGTATGTTTTTTATCAGTGCCATACACAATGGAAGTGCAGCAGACCTCGGAGATCTTGGCTCCGTGGCCATAGAAGGACCAGCAGCAGATCTCATTGCTTCCAATCACATCCTTGATGTACAACACTCGCCCATGGAACCTCAGGGACAGCTTGTCAAAGAGTTCTATGTTCTTCAGCAGATTGTCGTCCGAGTTACTGGAAAGGGAAAAAAAAAAAAAAAGCACAGGATAAAAGGTGTTGGGTCATTATCATTGCCATTATTGTTTAAAGCCAAGCCGACTGTGCAGAGCCATATCAGGGCTATAACCAGTTCAAAACATACACAATACTTCAACAGGGAAATCAAGGAAAAGAAAATTAACCTTTTTAGCTTTGATACGGCTGCAGCTGACTGTTACGACCGCGCTGGCCGGCACTTCGTTAGGCCACCACCAACTGTAAAAGTTGGCCACGTGCCTAGGCTATTTTAATCTTGTACTGACCGCGTGTTTCTCACACTGGCAACCTAGTTATCATCCAATGAGATGATCTTGGTAAATTTAGAACTACACACACATCCATTCACTACAGATCAAGCGTGTTCGTGAATAAGAAAAACATGAAGAAGATGTAGCTGAGTCAGATATATTGAGGTTGGTGAGGGAGAAGATGATGAAAAGGAAATTTTCCTTCTAAAATTACATTTAATCTAACATACTTACCATGGCTCACAAATGCAATAAGCGGCAGCGGTTTGCCAATTCTGCCTCATAATAACAAAGTCCGAAGGGACAGTAACTCTGAGAGTATCCACGTCTTGCGCATGCGCATGCGCATGTGCTCTTCCTCTTTTCGAGGAGACCTAGACCCTGACTGTGGATAGAAGGAACCAGGAAGGCGGGGAGGACGGGAGGGACTCTGCGTGAGCCACGGTAAGTATGTTAGATTAAACGTAATTTTAGAAGGAAAATTTCCTTTTAATTACACATACTATACTGTGGCTCACAAATGCAGAATAGCACTACCCGGATGGAGGGCTTACCTGGTTAACGCCTGGAGGAATGGCAGGAGTCAGGGCGTGTGGCTGAGATGGGGTGTTGCACCACTACAGCGGAAGTGATACCGCGAAGTGCACGCCCTTAGTGGTCTCCCCGGAGATGTTGCTTTCGAACCTGATGACTCGATGTCTCTCTGCCTACTCCCGGAATTCTTAGCCAAGAACCAGTCACCAGGTTCTCCCTCGCCGACCATCCCCATCCATCCCCTCACGTCTATCCTCGCTCCGGACGACGCGGATCGCACGCTCTGCCCTGTTCGCGCCCTGCGAGCGTACAGAAAGCGGACGAAATCTTCTCGCCAGCAGCAGCGCCACCTTTTTCTCTCTTACAACGAAAACTATAGAAAGGACATTAGACGCACGTCCATCTCTCGATGGCTGAGGGAAGTCATCAAGGCTGTGTATGCGAGGTCGAGCTCAGAGTTAGCTGTCTTCTCCCCAAGGCCCCATGAGATCAGAGCATGGGCTTCTTCGCTGGCAGTCACCCACAATGCCAGCATCCAGAGCGTCCTAGACGCCGCGTACTGGCGTTCCCCAGGCACGTTCATTCAGTTTTACCTGCGCGACGTCTCCCGTCTGCGCGAAGATGGGTCCAGGGGCCCGGCTTTATGCCTGGTGCCCCACCGGCGCAGGCCTCACCCTCGCCAGCCCCTCCGGCACCCCTGGTGTCGGATTTCCCCCCCGGGGGTACCTCCTGGGGGCTTGGACCTGGGTCCCACCGGCGTGGCACCCCGGTCAGACACTCCGGACTCTCACCCCCTCTATAGGCGGGCCCGAGGACACGGACTCTGGCTCAGAGGATGAGGCCCCTGCCCACACGGCCTTCTGCTTCCAAGAGGCCATGGACCGGCTGGCAAGCCACACACCGGAGGCGGTGTCCACAGTGCCAGAGCCCAAGGCTCCCAAGCTTTGCTCGGCCGAGCACCTTTTCAGCGCTCACCCTACCTCAGCCCCACGTGCCTCTTTTCTCAAAGAGTCAGACATAGTGGCTGACTGCCTAAAGAGAGTACAGGACACCGCCAGGGGGAAAGAGGCACAGGATTTCATCCCTGGATCCGTGCCTGACTTCCCGGGAGCCATGCCCTTCAGGAAATTCCTGAAGCCGGCCCCGCTCCCCTTCCAGCGGAAGCCCTTCATGGCCCATGAGGCCATCCCTGAGGCTCCCCTCTCACTCACACAGGAGGACCTCCTCCTTGTCAGTGATCGGTCTCGGACCCAGCCGCAGCACATCTCCCTCACGGAGAGATGCTTGGCGGAATGGGAGGAGAACGCCAGACGGGGTCTGGTGGCAGCCTCTGCGATGGACTCCTTCTTGGGCGGCCTAGCGGCAGCCCTTAAGGACCCAGACCACGAGTCATTCGCGGTACGCCAGGCGCCTGACCCTGCCACCATCGTGGCCTTCATCCAGGCCATGGCAGAGGGGCTCAAATGCTCCACAGAGGCCTGGGCCCGGACGTACCTCAACACAGTCATGGCGAGGTGGGATGCCATTCTCGCAGAGAGCAGACCAACACAGAAGATAACGCGCCGCCGGCCGCATTCCAGTAATCGAAATTTGATATCCCAGTCCGACCAAATCATACACTGCCAGCTGATGCCAAGCCTCTAGATTATTTCTTTTTGTTTTTGCACTGACAATTAGTAAACTGTAGTATGAACATTGAATGTAGTTTTGTCGTGGAAAGAAAAATAGTGAAAAAATCCACCTGAACAAACTGTGTAAAAGCCTCAATAACGCAGCCCCCGATTACCTGTCAAGCCTACTTGAGATCTATCTTCCCTCACGTACCCTCCGCTCTGCCTCCGATCCTCTGACTTTTCGCTTTCCACGCACTAAGCTCAATACCTATGGTCCACGAGCCTTCTCTGTTTCTGGTCCACTCTCCTGGAACAAACTTCCTCTCTCAGTCCGTCAGCAACCTACTTTTGTCTCCTTCAAGTCCGCTCTCAAAACTCACCTTTTCTCCTCCGCATAAAATCCTAACCTCACTCAACCCCCCCCCCCCCCCTCTGCAGCCTGTCTCCGCTCGGAGGGGAATCACATGGTTATAATATATAATTGTATATGCTATTCTCTCTATAATTTTCCATTGCTTTTATTCTTGCTTTTATTGCTTTTATTCTTTCTCCCCATTTATAGCCATCGTGCGTGTGTGGTGTGTGTGTGTGTGTGTGTGTGTGTGTGTGTGTGTGTGTGTGTGTGTGTGCGTGCGTGCGTGCGTGCGTGCGTGCGTGCTGCATGCGTGCGTGCGTGCGTGCGTGCGTGGTGTGTGTGTCTGCTTCAGCGCTTAGATTTGATTCTATCAAGATTTTGCGCGATATAAATATTGTAATTATTATTATTATTATTAAATACCTGAGGAGTACTTGGTGACATTTGGTGACCACTGGGAGTACTATCACATGGAAATGCTGTCAGACACGTTAGCTAAGCCATACTCTAATTTATTACTCATCTGTATGTGTTGTGGTCACGTATGGGTGTGCTGCTCTTGTTCTCATTATATATATGTGTCACTTGTTTATTCATGTTTGGTGACATCTTTGGTGACAATGGGCCTGGTGGATGCAAGGATATTTTATTATAGTAAGCGTAGAGTACAGCCGTAACACGTAGTCAAAATCCTACATGGAACTCTACAGCATCATGATTATCATCCCCATCATCATCATCACATTGTAAAAACTGTGCCAGCTTCTGTGGCCATTACAGAGGCATAGAATTTGGACCCACCCCCCACCCACCCCTCAAAAAATAATGAGTACAAAGAAATTATCATAAAGTGCGACAATCCTTTTTTTTAAATAAACCAGACTGCCCTTCTCTGGATAGGGAAAAAAGGAGAAGCTAGAGCAGTAAACCCAAGAACACCTGCTGTCAAACAGTACGAGGATAACTCACAAGAACTCACAAGGAGAAATTACAAGAACTGACAAGAACTCATAAGGAGAACTCACAAGAACTGTCAGACAAGAACTCACAAGGAGAACTCACAAGAACTCAAAGGAGAACTCATAAGAACTGTCAAGAAGTCACAAGAACTAACAAGACTCACAAGAAGTCACAAAAAGAACTCACAAGGAGAACTCACAGGAACTGTCAAGAACTCACAAGGAGAACTCCAAGGGTGCAACTTAGAAAAAGTACAAAAACTGAAAGGGGTCCAGGGGCTGGCAGCGCCCCATATGGGGGGGGGGGGGGTGTGGTCTGGGGGTCTATGCCCCACAGACGCTGAAGCTTTTTCAAAAAACGGATTTTCCGTTTCTGACTCTTCAGAAAAAACGGATTCCGTCGTCAAACGGAAAAAGTTGCACCATGGAACTCACAAGGAGAACTCACAAGGATACCTTACAAGGAGAACTGACAAGAAAACACAACAAGAACTCACAACGAGAACTCACAACGAGAACTCACTATGAGAACTCACAATGAAAACTCACAAGAACTGACAAGAAAACTCACAAGGAGACCTCACAAGGAGAACAATGAGAACTGACAAGAACTCACAAGGAGATCTCACAAGAACTCACAAGGAGACCGCACAAGAACTCACAAGGAGAACTCACAAGAACTCACATGGAGACCTCACAAGGAGAACTCACAAGGAGACCTCACAAGGAGAACTCACAAGGAGAACTCGCAAGGAGACCTCACAAGAACTCACAAGGAGAACTCAAGTCACAAGGAAACCTCAAGGTCTTGAAGTATACCCGGGGTATCACACACAGACTGGCTCAAAACAGACAGGAACGGATTGGAAGATCTTTGTCTCTGCCCAACACACCAACAGGGGGTATGCAAAGAGCAAGACCATGAGACTGACTGCTCCCCTTGTTATATCAACTTTCTTTTTAGCAGCACATATCAACACAACGCTGCTTGATCTGGCCTGTTGTCATCTACGGATGTGAAGCCTGGACTCTGAAGAAAGATGACGAAAATAAAATAAACGCAGCAGAAATGTGGTTCTACAGGTGTCTTCTCAGAGTAAAATGGACAGACTAAAGAACCAATGAAAGCGTGCTAAAGAAACTAGCTGTCCAATGTAAAATGCTCCCAGAGATCAACAAAAGAAAATTGAAATATATCATAAACACCAGAACCGACTTGATGACATCAGTCCTGCAGGGGAGAGTTGAGACAAAGAGAAAACAAGGAAGGCCAGCAAAATCCTTCATGGACAACATTGCTGACACCTACAAACTGGGGCTCCATGACATCATACACAGGAGCAGAGACTGTGTTGCCTGGCAACCCTTCATGACAAAGAGTGGAGCTCCTACCGTCGTCCATGGCAATGGTGATGGATGATGATGATGAACAACAAAATGGCAACGGACATGTGTTTACCTTGTATAGGAATACTTGTTGTTGTGGCGGTTGATGAGCAGTTTGACCATTGGCTGAAACATAATAAAACTATCACTGATTTCACAGAACAACAGGTCATAATTTACTATAAAATATGTTCACTGTCATATGTGTGTGTGTGTGTGTGTGTGTGTGTGTGTGTGTGTGTGTGTGTGTGTGTGTGTATGTGTGTGTGTGTGTGTGTGTGTGTGTGTGTGTGTGTGTGTGTGTGTGTGTGCATGTGCGTGTGCATGTGCGTGTGCGTGTGCGTGTGTGATCATCATGTGCCCTGCCGCATGGCATTGGCGATCATGGCCCTCCATATGCATCTATCCCTTGTCGCCACAAGCGTATCTTCCACCCTCTCCATCCTCAGCCACCCTGCAAGTCCGTCCATTATTTTCTCCCTGGGTCTACCTGGTGTTCTCTTTCCCTGCAGGAAGCTGGTGGATAGAATGTGTGAGGGAGTCAAATGGTTAAGTTTTTTGTTTTGCTAGCAGGGTTAACTGTCAGGATGCTGGTGGACAGAGCACAGGAGTTAAAGGGTTATACTGAAAGAGCCCCTGGCATGGGGGGGGGGGGGGGGGGGGGAAGGACAAATATTTACCTTGGAGGTACTAGCCAGCAAGTCCTGTTCCTCTTTGGCAGAGGTCAGGAGGGGCACTTTGCAGATGGGGTCCAACTCATCCTTCATTTTCAGTGCCTGGTCAATCCTGCAGCACACACAACACCACACACACACACACACACACACACACACACACACACACACACACACACACAACAAGTCATTCACACTACATTGTGTTGCAGTTCAACAAATTCAAATATTCTGACAAGATAAACCAAATATGTATATTAACTAGCAGTAACCTGAATAAGTGATATATTTTGACACTCTCTTAACCCTGTAGCATCTGCATGCATTGTTAAATGTAAAAATCCCTCCAGTATTCATAGTTTTTTCAAGATGATTCAGTCACACTGATAAACATACCACCATTTAGTTAAAAAAAAAAAAAAAAATTTCCAACACTCCAGCAAAGCCCCAGTTAAGCGACTATGGTTGCTAATAAAAGGCTCACACAATGTTTACAACACAGATATCCTCATGCACCAACAAAGATCACTTTGTGTTTCCCACATAACAAGTGGTGCATAAGCGTTTACCACATCTCATAATACTTTTACTGCAGTAATGATTACTTCGTAAATTTCAAGGGGGTCTGAGTTGAGGTCTAAGCTGTCTAGCCTGTCAGAGAACGCCAGTAAATTCCAAAGTTTTCCACAATATTTTCAAAGGATCACAACAACTGAGTACATATCAAAACAAAAAAACACCAAGGGAGTTAAGACTGAGAGCCGGGGAATACCACCAAGCACACAAACAAAACAGTGGAGTGCAGAAAATATGGTCCTGTCACTCTGGTGTACTGAGACAAAAATGCAATCATCTCTCGGGCCGGAACCAGTATCAGAATAGGCTCAACACCGGCACATAGCGATGGATGTCTTTTCACCAATTTCTTGACCATCCAGTTGAGTATTTTGCAGTTAGTATGGTTTCTTGCTTTTGCTGAGCTTATGCACTTATGTGATATGATTAAGTTATGTGCTATTAAACTGAGTAAATATGATGTAAAACTTGTACAAAAACACCATTTATACAACAGTGGCACTATAGACAACAACGACACACATACACACACACACACTCATATCAATAATAAGTGTGTGTGTGTGTGTGTGTGTGTGTGTGTGTGTGTGTGTGTGTGTTGTGTGTGTGTGTGTGTGTGTGTATGTGTGTGTGTGTGTGTGTGTGTGTGTGTGTGTGTGTGTGTGTGTGTGTGTGTGTGTGTGTGTGTGTGTGTGTGTGTGTGTGTGACTGCGTGTGACTGTGTGTGTGTGTGTGTGTGTGTGCACGTGAGTATATACAAAATTAATTTTCACTACTCACAAGGTACACAAATCTTGCACCAGGTAATACTTGGCTTCTTGCTGTAGTTCTAACAACTCCCGTCTGTTCTCTGGAAGCGGTAATGTGCCATCCCGCAGAAAATTGAGGATGGAACCAAAATGTTTTCCAGATCGATCAATGAGAATCCAACCTGAAAGTGAAAGGCAAACAAACTGCTTTTAATGCATCACCAAAACAAAAGATTTTAGCAGCTGAAAAGCTAAACATGGGTCAGAAAGATCAGTTATATTTTATATCCACTGATGACTGGTGAAAGGCGAACAAACTGCTTTTTATACATCATGGAAACAAACGATACTATTGATGACTGGTGAAAGGCGAACAAACTGCTTTTTATACATCATGGAAACAAACAATACTAGCAGCTGAAAAGCTAAACATCTATAGGTCAGACCGGTCACATTTATCTATTGACTGCCTCTTGCTTTGGCCAAACCAGACAGGGGAAGTCACTCCTTCAGAGATGACTACAGCCCTTGCGGCATTTAGTACGTAAAAGAGTTCTGTGCCAAACCAGACAGGGGAAGTCACTCCTTCAGAGATGACTACAGCCCTTGCGGCATTTAGTATGTAAAAGAGTTCTGTGCCACTCCGGATCCAGCTGCAACGCTAAGACAGTAAGAGAGTGATTTTGTTTCCATGCAATGCCTGTTTCACTATAAACTCATTCAACGCCATGGACTAATGCCTGTTATCTCAAATTCAATCTCAGCACCCAACATTAAACCTGGCCTGTTCATTGCCCATCTTAATCATTAATGTTTCCATCATTCTGGTGGTGTCTGCCTTATGTTTCATAATGTCTCTTCTTCCCCTTCCCATTTCAAGACCTTGTCAAAGTACAGGATTCTGCACAGATTCAGGAGTACGTCAGACAACTGCTGGCAGACTGGGTGGTGCATATGGAACTGCCTGATTGCAATGAATCTTTCATAAGCAAACTGAAACTCCTACACTCCTGCAAAGGTTTCTACATCCACAATGTAGATGCAATCCAGATGGTTGTTGGATTCGGTCTGTCTTGTTCTTGAGGGGCAAAAAAAGGTCATGTAAGATGCAGGTTGTAATATAACCCTGAGCTGAGGTCATAGATGAGTGAGAGCCAAGACCTGAACTTTTTTTTCATGGCCAGCAATATGAAGGCAATTATCATCTCTTTTAAAGCTTCACTGGCTGCAACCCTGAACAGGTTCTAGTCCATAGAGGCTGGACACACAAAGATTTTCTTAACCAAAGTCAAACCTATACATATGCAGTCAGACTGAAACTTAATGGAAGACTACCAGGTAACCTCTATCTCTACGCCAACCTGGCCCTTGTTATCCATTTTATTCCTTCATCTTAGCCAACCAGCTGTCTGTAGAAAAATGGTGGATAGGATGCGGGGGTAAAAGGATTAAACAGTGCAAGAGACATGACATTTTGACAGAACTAAAATCGGTGACATGTCAAATCAATTCATAACTGGAAACTTGTTTTTTTCCAATTAGTTCAACAGAGATTCATCACAATAGAATACTTCCATACATGATCCAATCAAATCTGACAGTGATTTTCTGGCAGAGTACATCATGAATGTTGCAAAGCACTGAAACAAGGTCTTGAAATAGGAGGAGAAGATGGGATGGGATCCTACAAGTATATCTACCAAACTAGCATGATCTGGCACATTAATGACTCCATCACCGACAGATTATTATGGGATGGGATGGAAAGGGGAGAGGCAGAGAACAACTTAACAACACGCCACCACCACCAAAATGATTGAGGCACTAAGACGGGCAGCAAACAGTTTCTGAGACATCAGATCTCAAATCAAATGCATCAGCAACTGTGCCAACCACCCCTTAAGCCAGTTAAGGTGTAGGTCCAATCAGCCTGGTAGTATGACTAGCACAGTAGCACTAGCAGTAAGTAGTCTGGAAACCACTCACTGCATACTGATACTGTAGTCCTAAAGGAGACACAATATGTGATTTTCAAAATATAATTCAAACCATAACAAACTCTACTGAACACCACAAAACTAACCAAACAATGTCTCAGGGCTTCTTCTCTTTTAGTTCTACTCGACAGCCTTGTATCTGCTGTTTAGTACTTAGCAGCTCATTTTGACTTGAAGGTTATCTGCCAGAAAAGCATATAAAGAAAGAAGGAATAAAGGGGCAGATACACCATTCTGACAAGTAACCTTGATACGGACATAAACAGCAGTAGTTCACCTGCCAATGCACTAAACTGTAAACAGGAATATTCCATGATGTCACTCTTCAGCTAAAGGGAAAGATTATTCAGACATGGAAAGCATGCATGTAATGTTCAGGAAATGCATGGGGAAGCAGATACATACAAATGCGAATGGTCTGTTTTTCAACTTTTGTCAATACAGACTGCGCTACATTTGACAACCAAACTTTAACAAAGCTTTATCACCAGAATGACCCACAGTCTCTATTTGGTAATTTTAAACAAAAACAGCTTGACAATAATGCACAGACACACATATAGTACACACACATGCGTGCATGCACACACACAGTACACACATCTACATACAGTACACACATGTATACAGTACACACATATAGTAAACACATACAAACACAGATGCACACACACACACACACACACAGACACACACACACACACACTCTCTTTTTATGTATAGCACTTATATTGACATATATATACGAAAGTCAATTATTCATCATAATTCATATATATGTGTAATTAAGTTCATTGTCATAAATTCTTTAAAGTTACAGTACACGTATATATATATATATATATATACTTGATTCATCTATTTTTATCATAGCATTAGCTGACATGTCTACCCTCTCTTTTCTTTGTTTTTAATGCTTCTTTTACATTCTTCATTTTCCTTTGATTCTAATTTCTATACTATGAAGTATGATATACTCATTCAAGGAGGGGGGGGGGGGGGGGGGACGTTTGTTTTTCATTTGAATTTCAGTTGTTTATTATTCATACTACTACTTTATGTCATTATTGTTAATTTTATGGTTATTGTTACATATTGTTAGGGGTTAACATGTATTTGCAGTATGTGTCTGCCTTTGTGAAGTGTGTCACTCACGTTTTTGTAAGGCGCTTGATTTACTGACAAGAAGTCAATATAATATTGTATTATGATTCATTATCATAACTTCATTGATATTCCATGTGTTATGGTTCATCTGGGTGGTGTTTTTATTATTATGCTCATGAATATAATGTGTGTAGAACAGCAAGGACTGGCTGTAAGACTGCTCCAATTGGAGTTATTGCTCAGACCTTGAGTAATAAAGCATTTTGAGTTTTAAGTTTTAAGTTACGGCTCTCGCATGGTCAAAAGAGTCACCCCCCCCCCCCCCCCCCCCCCCCCCCCCATATTTTCTACCTTTTGGTAATAACTGAAATAGCATAAACAGTAACACACACACACACACTCTGTCTCTCTCTCTGAGTCTCTGTCTCTAATGGTGCCATTATGTTTACAACTCGCACAAAACTTATTAATGGACAACACAATAACTGACCCCCAAATTCTCTGCCAGTATACTGTATAGTCAGTTCAATTTTGACCAAATAATAGGCCTAATGATTTAAAACTGTCCCTTTTTGACAAAATGATAGGACTTATGACTTCAAACAGTCACTTCTTTACCGAAAGATAGACCTAATGACTTCAAACATGAAACAGTCACCTAGCAGGGATGTGATCTACCTCGCTCAATAACTTGAGTCCCATCAATCATACAGATTGGTAATCTGAATAGTCTGGTTCTACTTCTATCTTGACACAAAATGCGTTTTGTCTCAAAATGATAGGCCTATTGTTGCATGCCAGTAGCTAAATAATTAGGCCTACTGAGCATGAGGCTGCCTCGTGGTTAGACGTACATGTCATACTTATGTCTGTACAACAATTTGAACAAGGTATTGCTGCATGCATACTCTACAAGACGATGCCTCGTATCACGTATGTCTGTACAAAAAAATTTCGGCT
Organism: Monoplex corrugatus; assembly: GCA_030674185.1. NCBI lineage: Eukaryota > Metazoa > Mollusca > Gastropoda > Littorinimorpha > Ranellidae > Monoplex > Monoplex corrugatus. The sequence goes on from JAPXFY010000022.1 coordinate 46,476,496, forward strand.
GAATTTTGACCATTCGAGACAGACAATCTTAATCTTGAATACCGAGATGGGCGAATCATATTGAACAACTTGTCCAGCAGACTCCTCGTTGAGTAGTGAACTTAACATGATAACCCTTTAGTTATTAGTAGGCATTAGTACCTAGATGAGTGACATCTTACCATCACTGTCTGTGAGAACTTCCATTCGACCGCTGAACATGGCTCGCAGCATGGTGTCATGTTTGACGAGCGTGCTGATAGTTGTGTAGTGTAAAGATCCTCCGACGTTCAACTTCACGTATTTGGACGTGTTGCCTTTGATCACAGTGCTGTGAGACTCTCCCGACATGACGGCAGCTCTGGTCGCTCCAGCCTGGGCTGCCGACCTGTCCACCATGTAAAGTACGGGCTGGTTTCACCTCTTTTCCTGTGTGGCTTGGTTTGTCACACTTGTCACGCTTAATACCCGGCCGTCTGTCTTTTAAATCTACTGTCTGCTTGGGCACATAACCGGCCTTGAAGTCCAATATCCTAAAAATAAACTGCACACCCTGAGAAGTAATTTATACAGATGTCTGTTTTGACGTCATTTCTGATATGTTGCTAATTATAGATACCAAACGTGCAATAGTCTGTCAGCTAAAGCGTAAACTTAGATGAAAATGAACTGGCGAATAGGATTTTTTTTTTTTTTTTTTTTTAACAATAGTTTCTCGTGATCACAAGACGTATCCATACTTCTATACTCGACCTGCCCTTTTTATTTTGAGTTTTTCAAATACTGCAACTCACTACTGGCTCTCATGTACACATACAGAATAGCTAGTTGTGTTGTGATTCAGACCTTTATTTATTTACTTTACATTCCTTTTTTGAAAGTAAGATACACACACATACACATGTCATTTACATGTAACCAAGATTATTCCAGTATAAAATACCAGTAATAAATTCACATGGCACCTGTGACGTTAGTGCATAATTATGGAATTCGTTCCGAGCGCGGAAACGTCATTTTGAGAAACTGAAACTGAAACTGAATCTCCTGCGCACGATGCGCGTTCGTTCGTTCGTTCGTTCGTTCGTTCGTTCGTTCGTTCGTTCGTTCGTTCGTTCGTTCGTTCGTTCGTTCGTTCGTTCGTTCATTCGTTCGTTCGATCGTTCGTTCGTTCGTTTGCTTGTTTGTTTGTTTGTTCCAGGAAGCCAACCCGGACTCAGTCGGGTCAGAGAAGCAAGCTGCTTTGGGGACACCCACCAGGACAGACCCTGCACTGCAATTGGGTCATTCCGTTCAACAGTGCTTTTCCCCCCGGATCCAAGTTAATAAAGACACTGCCTACTGAGCCCCTACTAACGACAGTAACTGCTCCAACGATAGACTCCATGAACTGCTGACACCAAAGATGCAGACTCGAACAGCATTTACCCCAGGCATAGGAAGCGGTACATGAGGCAAAGGAAACTAAAGCTGATGTCACAAGACAAGCGGTACATGAGGCAAAGGAAACTAAAGCTGATGTCACAAGACAAGCGGTACATGAGGCAAAGGAAACTAAAGCTGATGTCACAAGACAAGCAGTACATGAGGCAAAGAAAACTAAAGCTGATGTCACAAGACAAGCGGTACATGAGGCAAAGGAAACTAAAGCTGATGTCACAAGATAAGCGGTACATGAGGCAAAGGAAACTAAACCTGATGTCACAAGACAAGCGGTACATGAGGCAAAGAGCGGGACATGAGGCAAAGGTAACTAAAGCTGATGTCACAAGACAAGCGGTACATGAGGCAAAGGTAACTAAAGCTGATGTCACAAGACAAGCGGTACATGAGGCAAAGGAAACTAAAGCTGATGTTACAAGACAAGCGGGACATGAGGCAAAGGAAACTAAAGCTGATGTCACAAGACAAGCGGGACATGAGGCAAAGAGCGGGACATGAGGCAAAGGTAACTAAAGCTGATGTCACAAGACAAGCCGTACATGAGGCAAAGGAAACTAAAGCTGATGTCACAAGACAAGCGGGACATGAGGCAAAGGAAACTAAAGCTGATGTCACAAGACAAGCGGGACATGAGGCAAAGGTAACTAAAGCTGATGTCACAAGACAAGCGGTACATGAGGCAAAGGAAACTAAAGCTGATGTCACAAGAGAAGTGGGACATGAGGCAAAGGAAACTAAAGCTGATGTCACAAGACAAGCGGTACATGAGGCAAATGAAACTAAAGCTGATGTCACAAGACAAAGTGGGACATGAGGCAAAGGAAACTAAAGCTGATGTCACAAGACAAGCCGTACATGAGGCAAAGGTAACTAAAGCTGATGTCACAAGACAAGCCGTACATGAGGCAAAGGAAGCTAAAGCTGATGTCACAAGACAAGCCGTACATGAGGCAAAGGAAGCTAAAACTGATGTCATAAGACAAGCGGTACATGAGGCAAAGGAAGCTAAAGCTGATGTCACAAGACAAGCGGTACATGAGGCAAAGGAAGCTAAAGCTGATGTCACAAGACAAGCGGTACATTATTATTATTATTATTATTAAGGGCATTTAGAGCGCCTAATCTTTCTGGAAAGCCCTAAGCGCTTACAAACTGTACAATACACATTACATCGAACATAGAAACATAGGCCTAATATAATTTTCATCATACATGGCGGACCTCTGTCACTCCATCCCACAAGCACATACACACCGTTAATAATATCAAATATTAGTACCTACTCTCTGGCACACACACACATATCCTCCTCCCACCCCGAGACATATCTATAGGCGCACAGCAATAACATACACAGAAGCACGCTAGCGCGCAGACAGCATAGCTCTTTTAGGTTAATAAATTTCAGAGAGGAAAGAGATGCGTTTTCAAGCCAGATTTAAATGACTGAAGACTTGTTTTGTGCCTCAGCGGGTAGGGAAGTGAATTCCATGAGGAAGGGGCTTGAAAAGAAAAGGATCGCTCACCATATGATTTTGTTCGAAAAGTTGGGATTCGAAATAAGCGGGTATCGGCTGAGGTACGAAGATGACGAGATGGAACGTATAGTTGAAGATATTCAGACAGGTAAGAGGGAATAGAATTGTCGGAGTATCTGAAGCACTGAACAGCAATTTTATGTTGGATCCTTTTCAACACAGGTAACCAATGCAAGTCTTGGAGAAGAGGAGAGACATGCTGAAATTTGGAAGACCGAAATACTAGCCAAGCGGCATGGTTCTGTACTTTCTGAAGTTTGTCAAGGAGCTGTTTTGGGGAACCAGACAGAAGGGAATTACAATAGTCAAGACGAGAAAGAACGAAAGCACAAACTAATATTTTAGTAGCTTCGAGAGTAAGGAGATGACGGATGGAACCTATTCTACGAAGTTCAAGGTAACAGACACGACAGATGTTTGAGACATGCTGCTGAAAGTTAAGAGTGTTGTCGATGGTGACACCTAGATTCTTAACTTTTTGGGAGAGGGTGATGTCTGTCCCATTCAGTGATATGGAAGATGGAATTAAGTCACAGTTGAGAAGTTTTTTAGGAGTAATGAAAATCATTTCAGTTTTGTCTTGGTTTAGTTGAGGCAAAGGAAGCTAAAGCTGATGTCACAAGACAAGCGGGACATGATGGGCTACAGAACCGACATGACGATGATGATTCATGATAATGGGAACGATTATCATGATATGGTGTTCCATCTAGTGGAGAACACAGTGTGTGTTATGGCTGTATTCGACATTTACTATCACGACATATCCTGGCACCAACCAGGCTGAGAGATCCAGACACCTTTAATGTTGATAAGAAAATCTGTGCAACACCTTCAATGGCTCATCCGTTAAGTGGATGAGGCTTGTGTGGTCCCAGTCTCTCTGATGCCCCTGTGGCATGCTCAAAAGAGCTGATCAGGACGGAAAAAGAACTATCACAATTTTGTAATGATTTAAAAAAAAAAAAAACAACCTGTGGGCGTTTGAACACACCACTTCCCAGTTAGTAGTTTATTGCGTAACCACTTCGCCACAGTGACTGGTGCCTTCATTGTTGTTTTTTTTTATAATTGTTAGTTGGATTAGAATTTGTTCTTGTTTATTATACTTGAATTTCAGGTTTCAATTTCAGTTTCCCTCAGATGGTATTACTCTACTGGGATTATTCTGTGTGCTAAAATCTGATGCCATGCGTGATAATCCAGCAATTAAATCATAGGCTTGCATAGGTGAACCTTACGTGCTGATGGGATGTTTAACTTCTACATAAGTTTGGGGTTTGTTTGGAGTTTGTTCAGAAGGAATTCATCACAAGCAGACAATTCTATAATGCTCTACCTAAATCTGCCAGCAATTATCTGGTAAACTCCCTGAGTCTGCTCAAAACCCTGCTGATGAGCTGACAAGAACACTCTTGAAATGGAGAGGGATGGGGGAAGAAGGGGTCTATAAAACACGAAGCTAGTGCCAACAGAATGATTGAAATATTTATAAGTAGGCAGAAAACAGGCCAGTTTTTAATGTTGCAGTTTGAGTGTAACTAAAGATATCAGATATTGAGTCCACAGCTCTATCAAAAGAACCATCCAGCCTATGAAAAAAATGTTATGTGTCCAAGGCATGCTAGCGTCTCTTGTAGGCTACTTAACTTATGTGCTTTGGCAAAGTTTTTGCCCTTTGATTCTGATGTCCAGCTTGTCAGATGTTCGTCCTACTGACATAAACTCTGTCTTGGTGAAGCTGATTTTCATGCCATTGTTTTCACAGCTATTTTTCTATTCATTTGTATGTTTTTGCACGGCTGTATTTTATCATAGTTCATGATCACTTGTTATCAGTGAATAATAACTCACACAAAGGTCCTTGATCATGATTTGCATGTCAAGTAAATAGATTGTCTATATAAATTATGAAAAAGGATAATGGTAGAACACATCCTTGTTGAGCTCCATATGTTACTTGAAATCAGTTGGAAAGTCCACTTGGCGTCCCTACAGCACTTTCACTATTATTTTTGCATAGATTGCATTTACGTTGCTGAGGTGCTGGCTCTTTATTCCATGGCTCTAAGACTTGTACATCATGATGATGGCATCTCCCATCGACCTGACGGGTGAGCAGCCGATCCCTTCAAGTGATTGTGGTACTTGAGGTTGGGTCTGTGAGTGATTCCCTAACTGCCGAATTGGGGGAGTACTGCAATGATGTTCTTAAATATCGACAACTTGAGTCCTGTTCAGCACAGGCCTATTTATAAGTCATATAGGCATGGATATATGCATGTTTGCGTGCATTTACGTGATCAATTTTTGTTTGTTTGTGTGCTTTTGTGTTTTTTTTATGGTTTATATTTGAGTAACCTGTGTGTGCACAGACACACAAGCATGCTAGTGACGTCAGTGTGCATGTGTGTGTGTGTGTGCGTGTGTGTGTGTGTGTGTGTGTGTGTGTGTGTGTGTGTGTGTGTGTGTGTGTGTGTGTGTGTGTGTGTGTGTGTGTGTTTGTGTGTGTGTTTGTGTTTGTGCACGACATTATATACATATATTGTGAAATATCCACATAGCTATCAGAACTTGCAGAGTGTATGTCATCTTCTGATCTTAACTACCTTTAACAACTCCAGTCAGATCAAGTTGATCCTTACCAACTTCATAATTTATTGTATTTGACCGGACTGAACACAAGAAGTTGAAAATTTACGTTTGTTTATTTGTTTGTTTGAATCTCTTGAACGTGACAGGTGTTTCAGGCAGTAAAGGACTGTTTATTCCTCTTACTTAGATGGAAAAAAATATGTTGGCAGGGCTGAAGCATTTTAACGTTTCCTGGTATTTTCATATCCGCCGATAAAATTTTTATGGTTATTTTTATTTCGGCTGACAGTCAACCTTATGGCTATAAATAATTTTTTTTAAAAGACAATAGTATGTTTTCGAACTTTGCACGCATTGTTATCCATGTCATTGATATATCGTATATTACTGCATAACACACAGCGCATAGTATAGCAAATCTTAATTTGTCAAAAAATGTATTATGGTTAAAGTACGAAACTATACTATTATATGTTTTACTTTTTCTGCATACCAACACCAAAATGGCAGACGAAGCGCTAGCTAAAGCTGGCTTGCACTTCGATGAACTCAATAAAATTAGAGTTCTTGAACCAGAGGTAGCACAGCAGACACGAGAGTTGAAAGAAGAATGTAAAGATTTTGTTGACAGTGAGTTTGATGTGTTCATTATTAATCCGATGTTTACATTTTATTTGCAGTTTGTGCGTAATGCTGGTAGTGATAGTAAACAACGCGTTACTGACAACCAGTGAACCACTTACTGATATTCACTTATTCATTGAAGCCTATGATGACATGATGACGATCGGGCCTATATGACGTTGTAAACAGCAGTACGAACAACAGTGTGGTTATAAAGTTGAATAATTGCGATTGTGACATGTGGACATGTCACCAGACTGCGATCATCATGATGAAATGAATTTGTTGTTTAACAACAAATTCATTTCATCATGATCGCAGTCTGGTAACAACTTGTTAAGACATTATTGGTACTTGGGGTAATAATTTAAATAAGCCTGCATTAGTTTGTAATTGTATATCGTTCGTTCGTTCTTTAATTTATCGTCTGTTCACTATGAGTGATATTAGATGGGGGGGGGGGGGGGGGGATGGGGGATGAGAGGTGGGCGAGTTGCATTGTGGGGAGAGGGGAGACAGAGTAAAAGACATAAATAAATGGGTAAATAGAAAAATGGAACAAGATCTTAACACTAACAATTAACATTAACAATGTGAAGGAAAAATTTAACGCTAAAATACTAACTTCATAAACTTAAAGCAATACATTAACAGGACTGTGAACCAATGATTCTGAAATTTTAACTGATAAAGACTGATCAGAAGTTACTTCTTTAAAATGAGTTTCAGAATAGTTTTCTTGTGTAAATATTTTTGGTAAAAAAGAACGTAGCATTTTGCAGTAAAATAAACTGTGAAACAGTGTAAATTGTTCTCCGCAAATACACTTGGATATTTTTACAATATTTTGTTTTCAACGCGTTTAGCTGAATACGAAAATGAACAGCAACAATCGATCTCGAATGATATATGGAAGAATACTGCAATTTTTTGCATATATTTTGTAATGAAAGTTTTATCATTTGTTGTGTCACAAACTTTTCATTGAAATGTTCATGAAATCGAATCCATGAGGCTGATTCTAGCAAGTTGCAAGCTTCTTTTACGGAAGTTTTAATATGTAATTCTATAGTATTATCAGTGTTCTGTGCACCTTGTTTAGCTGCTCTGTCTACTACTTCGTTGCCATGAAGACCAACGTGAGAAGGCACCCAGCATAAACTGATATCTATACCTTTTGTCCTTAAACGATGTATAAGATGATTTGCCTCAGTAATTAAGTCAGGTCTTGTGTCTGTATTAAAAGACTGTAAGGCATATAATACAGATTTTGAATCAACAAAGAGAACCACTTCAAAAAAGACAGGTTTAAGGTCTACTAAATAATGCAACGCTTGTGTAATAGCGACTAATTCCGCTGTAAATATAGATCTTTATATATATTTGGCCCAAGGAAAAATGACTTTTGTATTTTAAATTTTGGAACATAATACGCTGCTCCAGCAGATTTATTTTCTAAGACTGACCCATCGGTAAAAATATGGAGGTGGGTACAGTATTTTTCATCAACGTGTTCTCTTGCTGTGCATATCGAAATGTTAATGTTTTCATATTTCTTAGCATCTGTATAATCAATATCAAAAGTGGCTTTAAGCATTTCCCATGTAGGGATAGGCGTTGTAGATGGTGTCTCAGCTATTTCATCCAAACTTATGTTAGACTGTTTGACTAAGTCAGATACGTAAGTTGCAACAGTCATTTGTGATGAAATGTTGCTTGCTCGTTTTGGAAAGTCAACATCAGACCTTAGTTTAATTTCCTTGCTCACAAAATTGTCCGTTTGTGAAGTAGTTCTGATTGCAAATTTTGCTGTCGCTAGCTCACGATAGCTGTTCAGAGACAGAATTCCAGCAACTTTGTACGATTCAAGATTTGAAGCATGGGCTGGTACACCCAGTGCAATTTTAAGACTTTTGCAGTCTAAACTTTGAATCTTCTTTAGTAAATATTTGGGTGCACTGAAGAACACTTCTTGTGCATAAGATAATTTAGATCTTACAAGTGCTGTTGATAGATGGAGAAGTATGTTTGTATCCATTCCCCAGGGTAATCTACTTATTATCTTTAAAAAATTTAAGGCTTTTCTTGCTTTTGTTAAAATATAATTAAAATGGACATTCCAGTTTAATTTCGATGTTATAAAGACTCCCAGAAATTTTACAACCTGTTTGTAATGGATCGCTTCACCATGCAGCCTGAAAGTAGGTAAGTTATTTAAAGTACCACCAGGATTAAAGAGCATCATGTTAGTCTTTTCTGCTGACAACGACAGACCATTTTCTAACATGTAGTTTCCAAGACTATCTAGATCAGATTGATACAACTTCCTGATGTAATTCTGCGCTCTCTGGGGAGTTGTCTTTTTTAAAGTAATATTCATCCAGATGCATATATCATCAGCGTACTGTACCAAAACAACACGATTTGAGAGTACTTTAGGAAGATCATATATAAGGATATTAAATAAAATAGGTGCTATCACTGAACCTTGAGGAATTCCCATGTCAAGAGATCGTGAAGAAGAATAACTTGTTCCCACTCTTGCTTGAATTGTTCTATTGGCTAGATAGGACTTAATATAATTATACATATTGCCAGATAGACCAATAGATTTCAGCTTGTACAATAAACGTTTATGCCAAACTTGATCATAAGCTTTTTTCACATCAAAAAATGTTGCTAAAAGACTTTTTCTACAGGCAAATTGTTGTTTTATCTGAGTTGTAAATTTAACCAGGTGCTCAACTGTGGATCTCCTTTTTCTGAAACCTGCCTGGTTTACCGGAATAACGTTATTTCTATCACAGTAATGTATAAGTCTGTTTAGGATCAATCTTTCCATTAGTTTGCTCGTATGGGACGTCAAAGCAATAGGTCTGTAACTGTTTTTATTGTTTTTAGGCTTTCCTGCTTTTAATATGGGTATAACAACAGACTTTTGCCATACCTGTGGTACAGTTCCACTCACCCAGCACTTCTGAAAAATTTTATGTAAGAAAATAATGCAATTTTCTGGAAGATGTTTAATCATTTCATTTGAAACTGCATCGACACCTACCGAACTCCTTTTGTTGTGTAGAGACAAGATAGTGTTTTTTAGCTCTTCTAAGGTGATCGGAGAATTAAACCAGCGATCATTCTGAGGTATTGGATCTATGAAGATAGGGTTGTTAGCTGCCATTTCTCTGTAGTGTTTGCTGTTAGGAGACAACCCGTCTACTTTACTATTTTCAGCAAAGAGTTCTACAAAAGTTTCAGCTTTGTCCATGTCAGAAGGAAATTTGTGACATGTATCAATCATTATTGGACACGTGGGTAAATTGGCCCCATTTTTCATTTGATTCATTTTTGTCCAGACTTTATGGAAATCCTTAAATCAGAAATTTCTTTGGTGCAGTATGATGCCCAATAATCTTTCTTTGCTTCAGCAATGATTTTATTACACTGGATGTTAGCTTTTTTCATTTCCATGTGATCGTCGGGTTTTCTGCTTTTGATGTAGATTTTGAATTTATCTTTTTTATACCACCAAACATTACCCAAACGATTATTGGACTTAAAAGTTTTGAGTTTTGGGATGGAGAGGTCCGCAGCAGCTAAAACTGACTCCTGGAACTTAGAAAACATAACGTCTACATTTTCACTTTCATAATGCTTATATTCGTGATTAGCAAGAGCAGTCCGAAACAAGGACCAATCAGCGCGCACGTAATTATATTTTGGTATGATGTCAGGAGTGCTGTCTTTCATCCTGATGTTGTCATAAGTTATTGTTATGATGATAGGTAAGTGATCACTTCCCAAAGTATCTTTGTGAGTGTCCCAGGTACAGCATGGTACTAATTCTGGTGATATTAGTGACAGATCGATGGCTGTTGCCCGGTGTTTGGAAACATCAGGAATTCTAGTGACACTCCCATCATTCAAAAGGTAAAGCGCACTGTCAACTATATTTTCTACTAAACGATTGCTTGTAACAGTACAACAATCTTTTTCCCAAAACGGGGAGTGGGAATTAAAGTCTCCACCTATTAGCCATCTACCATGCTGCAGATCCGGAATCGTATGCAGCCATTCTGTGTTGTGGTCATTTGGACCTGCTGGCAGGTAAACTGACAAAACGTTCAGGATGAAAGAATTACTGAATTGTACTGTGGCGGCACAAGCGTGTAAGTCTCCAGTGGATGTTAAAACTGGGGAATTAAATATGTGATACTGCAACTCTTTAAGTATATATATCGCAGTGGCCACCTTCTTCCCAGGATTTCCCAAATCATATATCGGAGGATAATAATAATTTTGGAAATTGGGAAGTTTGGTTGGGATAACATTAAGCGACTGCAAAATTAAAACTTCACACTGATTTGATGAGAGAAAATGTTCCAGGTATGCGGAATTGGTGGAAATAGATATACAATTCCACTGCAAAAATTTGATTTGTGATTGTTGGCGCAATTTCATTGTTGGCTAGTCTCTTATGTTAAATTATTGGTTATTTGTTTGATAATCACGAAGACTTTGGTTTTCTATGTACGATAAAAATGGCCAGAAAGAAACCATTAATTAGTTAGGCTACTATTGAAAGTAGAACAGAAATGTAAGTAAAACTATGGGGAAAAGTCCTTCTAATAGAGATAAGAGGTGATTAAGAACAGAAACAAATTACAAATAAATGAAACAATGGTATACACGCCATCAAATGTACGGAGATTATAGTCTGACTGAGTCCTTATAGTCTGACGAATTGTCAGAGATGATGTGGAAAAAGTCCTGTGACAGGAATCGTTGATAACTATAGATCTACTAAAACATATATGGCAGCCACCACGGTTCGCAGTTATCAAAATGGTGGAACTGTTCTAGGGGGAATCTGGAGGAGTGTAGCCGTGAAGAACGTGATCGTGTTGTTCTCTTAGGGGTCTCCCAAAACAAATCTCGAACGTGTCGTCCAAGGTTCCCCGCTATCACATTGCTTCCTCTGGCAGTGGGGTGTATATTGTCGTATAGAAAGTGCTGGTTAGTATGGAGGTTTTCATGTGAAACAAAAGAAATGTTTTTTATGTCAACAAGCTCAGCGGACAAGAAAGCGTTGAACAAATTCCGCTGAACCTCCGTATGTGCATGTCGGACAGGGGCGATCTTGCTGATAACTATCTTTGATGTTGGGTATGTTTGTGCTGCATGTTTTATGCAAGAAGCGAGATTTTGAGTAGTTGCTGCGATGTCTTTGTTATTTAGTTCGTGGACACCACAATGAATAACGATACAGTATATGTGTGCGCGGGTGTGTGTATGTGTCCGCATGTGTGTGCAAGTGTGTGTGTGCTTGCCTGCCTCTCTGACTGTAACAGAATAAATCTACTTAGTTTTGCAGTTTTATAAATAACCAGGTTTGGATTTTGCAGTTTATCTTGAACAGTTGCAGGCATTTGTACAATATGACTTAATTGCACTGCCATTGTTTTGAAAAATGGATGGTACTTTGTTTGCACAGAAATTGGAGAGTTCCAGAAAATTGTGGGAACCTTCATTGGAATGGTGGACAGTGTTGCCAAGGAGGTGGAGAAAGAAAAGATGAAGGTATGAACACAGTTAATACCAGGACTCCACCATAAGTCTTGCCTCATCATTATGCACCATGTCATTGATATTACTTGCAGTAAGTTGCACATTACTTATTCTGTCCAACTCTCTGATTCAGTTTGAAATTCAGGTTAATTCCAGTGTAGTCTCATTCTCAGTATTTTAGTCCACAGCAACTATCCAAGCTGTCATGAGACTACCCACCAGAGAAGACCCTGAAGATGGAGAGACAGGAAGAGAAGGACTGAGTCAGGCTCAGACTGATAAACAGATGTTTACTCAAATTACTGTGACATAGAAACATATAGGTATTTCATAGGCAGGCAGAGAGATAAGTATTATAAGTATGCAAAATATTGGAAGAGAAAGCAATGTACCACCTTTCCAACTGCAGTATGTTACACAGACAAAAGTCTGTCTTCCTCAGGACCATAACCGACTGGAACAGCCTTCCTGCTGAGGTTGCCCTCAGCCCAACCCCTCCCCCCCTGTCCCTTGATTGCAGAAGAATTGAGGCAGCAGAGATGTGGCTTTATCGGAGACTACTACATGTCAAATGGACAGACAGAAGAATTAATGAAAGTGTCCTGGAAGAACTTGTTACCTCCAGAAAACTTCTAGCAGACATCAAGAAGAGAAGACTAAAATACATTGGCCATGTGTCACACAGCAGGAACATGGACCTCATGGCAACCATCTTTCATGGAAAAACAATGGCAAAAAGGGAGAAAGGCAGACCCCCAATCTCATACATCGAGAATGTAACCAACATCAGTAATTGTCACAAATGTCAAGACAGAGTGGCCTGGAGGGAGATGGTGATGTCAAAATGTGCAGCGACCAACACCAAACCCAGTGACACCGACAGATGAGACATCACTAAGCTAACGTATGATGCAGTCAGTATATAGAAAGGTAACACATAATGATAATGAATGACTGCTTGTTCAGGACCTCATTTCACAGGAGCCCAAAACTCGTCACAAAAGAATAGATGACAGAGACAGATAAATGTAAAAGCAAATAACAGACACATGTAAAGCAAATACATGTCAACCCATTCGACTAATTGAATAAGTCTGTATGTTTGTTCGGTTTTTTTTATTTCTTCTTCTGTATTTGAGCTGTGCTTTCTCAAGAACATGTATGATGTATTTACACATATTGTTCTAGTGATTTTACCCATACTACATAGGCATTATCATTATGTTGCTGCACAGCCTGTATGCTCCTCACTGGTGGGTAGTGTCATTTATCATCGCTGGTGGGTAGTGTCATTCATCATTGGTGGGTAGTGTCATTCATCATTGGTGGGTAGTATCAGTTATCATCATTGATGGATAGTATGGGTAATATCATCATCACTGGTGGGTAGTATCATTTATCATCATTGGTGGGTAGTACCATTTATCATCATTGGTGGGTAGTATCATTTGTCATCATTGGTGGGTAGTACCATTTATCATCATTGGTGGGTAATAGCAGTTATCATCATTGGTGGGTAGTACCATTTATCATCATTGGTGGGTAGTATCATTTATCATCATTGGTGGGTAGTATCATTTATCATCATTGGTGGGTAGTACCATTTGTCATCATTGGTGGGTAGTATCATTTATCATTGTTGGTGGGTAGTATCATTTGTCATCATTGGTGGGTAGTATCATTTATCATCATTGGTGGGTAGTACCAATTATCATCATTGGTGGGTAGTATCATTTATCACCATTGGTGGGTAGTATCATTTATCATCATTGGTGGGTAGTACCATTTGTCATCATTGGTGGGTAGTATCATTTATCATTGTTGGTGGGTAGTACCATTTATCATCATTTGTGGGTAGTATCATTTATCATTGGTGGGTAGTATCATTTATCATCATTGATGGGTAGTATCATTTATCATCATTGATGGGTAGTATGGGTAGTATTTATCATCATTGGTGGGTAGTATCATTTATCATCATTGGTGGGTAGTATTATTTATCATCATTGGTGGGTAATCATTTATCATCATTGATGGGTTATCATCTATCATCAGTGGTGGGTACTATTATTTATCTTTTGAAAGGCAATGATATCAGTTTTTTATCAGTATTTTTGCATGCATGCATTGTTGTCACCTATTAAAGTGGATTTGTCTACAAAATTGGATGAGGGACAAATTCTCATCTTTTCCCTTTTTCCGCCTTTTGGGTTCTTCTATTATTCAAGGGTTATCTGCCAGACTGATGCATTACAAAAGGAATAAAGGTGGTAGATAACCTTTTAATTATGTTTTCAATATGCACTGTAGGCCTACATGGAACCTTGGTTTATCATCTTTTCTAAAACACTAGCACCCAGGCCACTGCACATGCCAGGGTGTGATGGGACGGGTATAAAAGACCCTGTCTAAACAGTATTATACTCAGGACGTTTTACTTCCCTTGTGCTTTAATGTGTCATCACTGAGCCACTGTTCTTTGAATCATGTTATTTCACGTATATGTGACACAAGCATGGGAACATCCGGCCACAGACAGACAGACAGTCATGGCTGTAGTTCACAGTGGATGGATAGGGTTAAAATATTGGGTCAGCTGAGATGTTTCCATATTTCGAGTCTTTTACATCTATTGTCTAATCTTCAACTTCCTGAAGTTGGACTGTAATTATCTTATTACTCTCTTATTACTGACTGTCACTTGTGTCACCTATCAGCATTATCGGGTTCTATTGTAAACATTGCAGATGTCACAGCTACTTTCTTATTCCTGAAAGCACCCCAAAAATCATTTTTTGTATTAAAAATTTTCGTTTGAAACGTTTGTGTGTGTATTACTTCTTTTGTGAAATTTTTTTTTTTTTTACAAAATTCAGATGCATCAAATAAGAGAACTATGAAAGACATATCAGTACTGCTTTTTGCATGTTAGTGTAAAAACTTTGACATTTTAAAAATGAGAACTTAGCGCTTTAGCCTGGTTTTCCTATGTAGGGTCACACATGGTAAAGGATGCATCACTTTGTTAGTATGCTACTCAGTTGCAGTTCATTTTCTGTGTCTAGTCCAGACAGCTGGAACAAGCTTCTCCTGTCTGTTCAACATCATATAGTGATATACTCTGTCTTCCTTGAAGACATACCTTTTTGTCCAGCAGTGATTTTCCCCTTTGTTTCTTTTCATTGTCTGTTCAGCAGTCACGTACTCTGTCTTCCTTGAAGACATTTGTCCAGCAGTGATTTCTCCCCCTCTGTGTCTACCCTTTCATCCTACTCTTCTGTTGTCCTCCCCCTCACAGTCTATGTGTGTTTTGTACTCTTGAGTTTTTGTCATTGCTAGTGAATTCATTCCCAGCGCAGAGATGTTATCTTAAGAAACTGAAACTGAAATGAAGCTAGTGAATACTTTGATGAATGAGGAGAGTGCGTACTTTTATTTGATTTATACATCAACATTTGATGCTCTATAAGTGTCATTATTATTATTATTATTATTATTATTTTATTTTTTTATTATTATTATTATCTCTATAGGCCATTGGTGCCAGGAACTTGCTCAAGTCCATTGCCAAACAGCGGGAAGCTCAGCAACAGCAACTTCAAGCGCTCATCACGGAGAAGCGAATGCAGCTGGAGAGGTGGGTTTTTGTTCTTGATTGTGGTGTGATTTTCTGGTACACATATGTAAACATGCAATCAAGCAGGAACATCATGTGCATTTGTTAATATGCTTGTGCACTTGTGTGCATACATGCTGATCACAGAGAAATCTATGCAGTTGGAGAGGTAGACATGTAGTGGATGTGGTGGTGGTGATCATACCATTGTACACATGTACACATTCTTTTGTGCAGCCATGCTGTGTACATGTAAGTATACACGCATGGACACTTGTGAGCATATATGAACATGTTTGCCACAGAGAAATTTGTGCTGCTGGAGAGGTAACTTGTTTTAGAAGTATGATTGTGTTCTCTGTGTAGGTATGCTTATATGGACATATGCACATTCACACACACACACACACTGACACACAGAGTCTAGTCCCGTCCACTTCAGTGTAGAGCAACACTTTTTGTGACAGTATAGATTACAAAGTAGGAGAACTTTGTGCACACACTATTACATTGTGAATAGTCCCAAGTATTACCCATACATCACTTGAAAACATAAAAAAACGGAACAGGTAGAGGACAATCTCTCACTTTAGCACAGGACATGAAACATGAGGAAAATGTCTAGGATACCCAGTAGCTGTTAAAATCAACAGGTTTACCAGAACAGGAAGCATTCATTGCATTTTCAGAAGACTGTCCTTTAACTCACATGGAGCGAGTTTTCTTGGGTCCAGCAGTATAAGGGCATGCCCATTTCCTCACAAGTACCTATAAACGTTTTCACAAAAGCCTCTGCAAACACTGCCAGATACATCTGCCATCATTTTGAGTCAGTGCCAACCTCTCATCTTGCAATGCTTTATTTCTGTCTGGCCACAAACTTCTGTACGGGCCATAAACATCTGGCATTCTGTGTGTGTAAAGCGATCCGATTTTGACATATTTCTTTTGGCTACAAAGGGCGTATTCTTTGTAAAGGGTACTTATGGTTAAATACATCAGGATTTCTGTACAGTATTTCATTTTTAGCAACATACGGATCTTTTCTTTCAAAATTTTGTGTCACCCGTCATTTTCTGTTAAATGCAAGATGTATATGCATGCACTTGGTCTCTGAAAACATGTATCAGTTCCTTCGGGGAGTGTTATATTACCAAATGACATACTTGTTGAACTGTTATCTTTGTTTGGTGCCACTGGGTACAGGGTTTGAATCCTTTTGGTATTACAATTCCTTTCCAGCAAGTGGCAGTGATGTATGGGCATATTGTCAGAACCCCCATCTCAACTCCTGGTGTTCTATTGCCTTCTCTTTTTTTTCATGGAAAATTTTATCACCAGATCTCAAAACAGTACATAATTCTGTTTGTTTAATGAATAAAGGGTACTCATCAGAATTAGGATTATTTGGCCCAAATGTATGGAACTCTCTACCATTGTCTCTCAGAAAAACTAAGTGTTTCTCAACCTTCAGACAGCACCGCACCTGAAAACCCACCTCTTTCAAACTCATCTAACCTGAAGAGCCAAAGTTTGCAATTCTGTATCAAACTAATTTCTCCTGCCTGTATAATAGTATTTTATATCAGGGCCTATAGAGCGAGGTGTGTGTGTGTGTGTGTGTGTGTGTGTGTGTGTGTGTGTGTGTGTGTGTGTGTGTGTGTGTGTGTGTGTGTGTACATAAGTGAGCAAGGGTGTGTATCACTGTATGTTTGTGTATAGCTGAAGAGGGGTTAGGGGAGAAATTGAGTGGGAAAGGGACTGAAATACTTTAAGAAATTTCATAACCTTTTTTGTATGTAATTGTGATATGCAAATGCATTATAATCTGTGATGTGATTTTGATTGTCAAGGTGTTAATGCTGTGATAGTGAAGTTATGTTTTTTCTCTATATGAATTGGAATTTTTCTGTGATGTTTTTATTGTCATTCACAATATTGATTATAATTTTATGTACAACTATTGCATGCACACACACACACACACACGCATGCATGCAAACAGCACACGCACACACACATACACATGCACAATCTGTTTTTTTTATGACATAAGTCAGTGTTTAAACTTTAATATCACATGGTTTCTTATGTGTCTTCTTACTTGTATAGCTTTAATGTTTGTTGTTCTCTTATTGTGTATGTAATTGTGAAGATTTTTATCACCATTTGCTTTTTTTGCAAATGTAAAGCGCTGGTGAGCATGTTTTTATATGGAATATGCGTTATACAAATAAACATTATTATTATCATTAATTTTTTTCTGTTGGTACAATTTTGTTTTACTCTTCAAACTGAATGCCCACTACATGTCTGGCTGTATTTATGCTGGCCACCCTTGATTGTTAGCCATTAAGTACAAGAAATTCTTTGTAGGCAGCAGGAAGTTTGAATGCAATGTCTTAGTTGAGTACTAAACTTACTGCTACTACTATTACTGTATATGCATTTTTGTTACAGATTACGAATCCAGTATGATGCATTGCTGAAAGAAGAGGGGGAACAGAATGAATTCCTAGAACAGCTCATTTCTCAAAAGTAGATTTTTATTTAACATTCAGCAACTGTGTGATATTGACTGTAAATTATGCCGTCCACTTTCTTTTTAAACATGTTGGTTATTGTGAAATATGGTCTTGATATTAAATGTTGATATGTATACCGTGTTTTGACACAAAATGTTAGCTGGCATGGCTGTGTGAATGTGGAAGGAAGCGAATTGCTCAAAAAGTCTACCAATACATGAATGGTAACAAACACAGAACACTACATTTGGATCACTTATTCATTGTCACTTGCATGGCAACTGTGAAATAATGTTGGAACTCGGATGTCTTGTGGTCAAAGTAATCTCTTATCACTAATATCAGTGACTAGTTTTCCAAACAATTATGCAGAAATACTTTATAGCTTGTATTAAAAGCACGTGTGTTTCAGTAGCTCACTTTCTCGCCTTTTAGTTTGGTCGGCCAACATGACACCAGATGTCAGATATCAACGTCCGCCCTTGCCCCGTAGCTATGTTTCCGCATTCCTTAGTCTAGTGGCAAGGGAAACAGAGGATTAATACTGTGCTGTACAGTGATTAAAGCCATTTTATCATCAACTTTGGCATTGTGTAGAACGAAATTGTGCACACTTTGTCAATTCATTTTTTGGAATCCTTATTTATTTATCATCTGTCCGAGTGCAGCTATTAATTATTCATTTGGTTATATAGTTTGAGTTTGTGCTTTACTTATAGAGTGTGAGTGTCATCATTTCTCACTGTAGGTGTGTGTGTGTGTGTGTGTGTTTTGGTGTATTTCATCTGCCTTTCTATACTGGAATTATTTCATGTGAAACGGGAGACAATACGTGAGTGAAAATATTTTTAAGTTGTTGTTTTCCTGTTGTTGTCTCTTTTGTTTTTGTTGCTGTTTTGTTTAATTTCTTTTGTCACTTTTGTTTTCATTGTTTTGTTTTGTTTTGTTTGCGTTTTTGTTTGTTTTTTGTGTATGTTTTTGTTTTGTTTGCTTTTTTGTTTGTTTTATGTGTGTGTGTGTGTGTGTGAGAGAGAGAGAGAGTGTGTGTGTGTGTGTTGTGTTGTGTTGTGTTGTGTGTTGTGTGTGTGTGTGTGTGTGTGTGTGTGTGTGTGTGTGTGTGTGTGTGTGTGTGTGTGTGTGTGTGTGTGAGACTCAGTTTCGTCGTTTTATTTAGATTTTTTTAATACTGAAACTGCTTTTTTTCCCCTGTTATTCGTTGTTGTTGTTAGTGTGTGTATTTGCCGTATTTTAGTAGTTGTGCATGTGTATCTGTGACGGAAGTTGTAATAAGAACTGGCAAATGGATGTCTGCTGGTTCTGTATTAAAAGACAGTTAGTGTTGAGGCTACGTAAGCCTGTATAGTCAGCCTCTGCATTGTGTGAAAGAAGGCTGCTGCCTTGTACTGTGAGAGAAATCTGTGCCATATCAAAGTGATGGGATACTAACTAAACAAGCTGATAACGATCCTTACGGACAACCAAATGCTTATTCGGTAAGTTTGGTGTTGTCCACACACATGCAGCTAACATCTCTGAAAATATGAATGTTGTAAAAATGCAGGTGCATGAACAGTTTGTCATTTAAATTGGATTTTTTATTTTACATATGTGGTTTTCTTCTGTCAGTCATCTGATCTTGGCAAGCAAAAGAGCTGTTATATCTAATTTTTTTCTGCATGCCTGTTATCAGTTTCTACATGAGTCGTTCCTGCGTTTGGTTATATTGTTCATATTTCTCTTGGTGAAACTCAGACTTTGTAATTTAATGTTTTTGCAACCTACCCATGTACTACAACGCTATAAAAAGTTAACTGGCCTTGATACCAGTCTCGTATCACGGACACCTGCGGTTCCCTTTTGACAGCTCAGCGCGTTGCACTCACACACTGCTCTGTGCAGAGCGCTCAACTGGCCAGCTGCCACTTGAGAGTCCACATCTGGTTATCGTTTATCTCTCCCCTCCCACCCCCCTCCCCGCTCCTGCTCTCAAACTAAAATCTTGCTCGGGAACAGCTGTGAAAGTAAAGTGCCGGACCACACGGTGAATTATTGAACGCCATTAACTGCTGACGGGGAGGTCGTAGTTCAAAATCCTATCAATCCAGAAAATTATTGTGGAATTTTTTTTGTCCTGACTGGCATGTTTTGGGCTCAGAAAGATTGGGACTTAACAGTTGTGTCTCTTCCACTTCTTGGATGGTTCATCAATGGTGTTGCTGAAATGTTCTGACTAGCACCAGAGGTGTTTATCTCTCAGCCTGGTTGACGCCAGGTTATATTATTAAAATATGCCCTGTCATGAAGTCTCAATCCAAAATGGAGCTGTATAGCATCATCACTATTGTCCCTACTCTCATCATGCATTGCGAAAAATTGTCACTGGTTCTGTGGCCCTTCAGATCCAGCTCTCTTGGTGAGTTTACTTTTTGGTGGTTTAGATGTGTTGTTATTGTTACTATTGTTTTAAAGCCCTGCCGACTGCGTAGAGCCATATCAGGGCCATAACCGCTTCAAAACATACAAAACTTCAACAGAAAAAAAAAAATTAAGTAGGCCTACACATATTGATGCATTCGCGCACATAATCCAAGGACATGCCCCTGGTGTTGACCACTTCATCCAATTTATCGCACAGGGGATTTAAAAAACACACCTGAATACAAATTTAAGCATACCTAAGGACACCAAAGCAATCATATATAAAAACGGGCGTAAATTACCTAAAACTGCTTCCGTATATCTCACCTCTCTAGAGCCAAAAATGCACTTAATACATGTACCCAATTATCAATCCAAAGAAAAAGTAGGTAAGACTTTATTGAACACGTACAGGTGAATGGACCAGCGAGGCAGAAAATGACAGGAAGAAATGACAGAAAGCAAAGGAACCAGGCAGAAACAAACAGAGTGATAGACAAAAAGGAAATTTTAACACACAATTTTCAGAAGTGGGGATACTAATTGTTCTGAAACAGCCTCTGGCATCCCTACAGGGGAAGAAGTATGTTGAAGAGTTAAAATGAGCAGCCTGTGTGCAGAAGATTGGGAAAAAAGCAATACGGTCCTGTATGTGATGTGGGTCTGGTTTTGAACTCACACACAAAATGCACACACACACACACTAAAAACTGGCTTGCATGCAGCTGATAATTTCAGTCTATTTTATTTCACTCATTTTGTCTCAGTTAATACAAAATCTTGGTATCTTGATACTTTCATACATATATCGCAACAGTAACAAGGCGTTTTACCATCCATTGTAACTGTAAATACAATGTAATGATGTATACAGTATACAAAGACACAGACATTTGGCATACAGCGCTCTTCAAGCAACACAAAAATCGCCCACACACACACAACCTACACTGAATACTGAAAAATACTCAAAATGTAAATGCTGTTATCTGTTTAAATTGAAAGTATAAACGTCAATCATGTAAAAAACAAGGGAGGTATAAATGTTAGTCATTTAAAACACAAGGGAAACAAACGACACACCTACATACTATCAAAGACTAGAAATTAAAAAAAAGAAACCACAGACCTCCTGTAACTATGAACTATCTATTGTAATCTTCGTTTTCACAACAATTTTACAACAATGTGATTGTCACCATCTATTTCACACAATTCAGTTGTAGAATTATATTCTAGGAAACATTTCTGAAAAAGACCCGTAAGTATGGGCAAAGGCTGTCAGATCACAAATACAGTACCTCTCTGCCAAGAAAGCACCAATCAATAAGCAGGATGGATTTTTTCTCTGAAACTATGAATAGTGGGGGAAAAGGATTTTCTACAGTAATGTATATACATTTTACTGAGGCCATCTTGGTATATTCTTTTCACCCTCAAGGGATTTTCTATAGTATGTACATGTTTTACTGAGGCCATCAGGGTGAATTCTTTTCACTCTCAACAAAGGATTTTCTATAGTAATGTACATACATTTTACTGAGGCCATCAGGGTGAATTCTTTTCACCCTCAAGGGATTTTTGTAGTAATGTATATACATTTTACTGACGCCATCTAGGTATATTCTTTTCACCCTCATCGGATATTTTACAGTAATACATATATGTTTTACTGAGGCCATCAGGGTGATTTCTTTTCACTCTCGACAGGATTGTTTATAGTAATAATCATTTTACTGAGACCATCTTGGTATATTCTTTTCACCCTCAAGGGATTTTCTGTAGTAATGTACATACGTTTTACTGAGGCCATCAGGGTGAATTCTTATCACTCTCAACTAAGGATTTTCTATAGTAATGTATATACGTTTTACTGAGGCCATCGGGGTGAATTCTTTTCACTCTCAACAAGGGATTTTCTGTAGAAATGTATATACGTTTTACTGAGGCCATCAGGGTGAATTCTTTTCACTCTCAACAAGGGATTTTCTGTAGAAATGTATATACGTTTTACTGAGACCATCAGGGTGAATTCTTTTCACTCTCAACAAGCGATTTTCTGTAGAAATGTATATACGTTTTACTGAGACCATCAGGGTGAATTCTTTTCACTCTCAACAAGGGACTGTTTACAGTAATATACATTTTACTGAGCCATCTAGGTGTATTCTTTTTACCCTCAACAAGGGATTTCTATAGTAATATATGTGAATTTTACTGAGGGCCATCAGGATGTATTCTATTCACTCTCTCGAGCAACTTTTTCTATATTCTGCAGTTTTAGTTGTTCAATGTGAAATTCCTCCATTTTCTTAAGCAAAATTCACTGTGCAAGACTCCCGCTCTGACCCTTTGATTCCCTCAGTCTGTCAACTTGCATCCTGCTTTGTCAACCATGCCAGCATGCCCTTTGACTCCCTCAGCCTATCCACCAGCTTCCTGCAGGAAGCTGGTAGACAGGATGTGGGAATCAAAAGGTTAAATTTATGCTGGAGATGGACAGGGTGTGTGAGTCAAAAGGTTAAGCATTGGTGATGGGGAAATGCACACACTTGATTAATCTAGAGTTGAATATAAACAGAAAAAAACAAAATACAGCTAAAGAGACTTGACACCTACAGAAAATTTTCCTTACAAAACATACAAATAAATAAAGTCAGAGATGTTCTTAACTCTTTGGAGACGTAACAGCGGATATTCCGCTGCAGCTGGCCAAACCATTAGAGACGTGACAACGGACATTGTGCTGCAGCTGGCCAAACCATTAGAGACGTGATAGTGGATATTCCGCTGCGGTTTTTAAAAATAGATGCAAGCCGGTCGCTGGTCTAGGGGAACTAACTACACATATAGGAACACTCTTTGGTGTCTTCTGAAGTGTTTGTTACTTCCCTTGCATCGATTTTATCCCGATTAATTACAGTTTTTGCCTTTATCCAAACCAACCGGAGTGACCGTCCTTGCACCAAAATGGCGACATTTAGGCCTTCTTCTTCTTCAAAGGATTGTCATAATCACTTTGCTGCTTCACCTGTGTGAAAACAAAGCTGTGTTTGTTCTTTTATATCTTCTGGTCATACCAAGGACTTGTGATTACCTGGATTTCTGGATTACCTGGTCAAGAATGGGTGTTTTACTGACTTTATGTGTTGGATTACTGTCAATCAAAAACTTTCCCAGAGCCAAAACCCTATCCCATTTCACCTTCTAGGAAGGTAAGTAGAATAGATGTATTGTCCTTGTATGTAGCTTCAGCTCAAAGAGCGTAAATTGAATTTTATTTTGATATAAAATATGTTCTTGTGCTGTAAAATCTGTATTTTTGAGAATTTATTAAAAAAAACCCAAAATCGTGCGTCTCCAAGGGTTGTGGCAGGTCCCGTTGATCGCGTCCACAGTGGTTGTGCAAGGCAACTATATTACGTCTTCAAAGAGTTAAGAAAGCAGTATTTTTGAAGCGTGGTAATACTGCCACTGACAGGACAAAAGGCTGGTCGTTTAGCGTTATAATACTATAATGAAGTGTTAATCTCATGGAGATATGACAAACATATTGAAACACGCTTCATGTTGTGACTGACAACCTGTACATAGGCAGTTTTATTGTACGTTGTTTTCATGTTAGTAGTAGATGCCAGTGTTGCCATAAATGTCAACAACCTACACTGTGCAGCAGAAAGGAGTGTTGACATGTCAACTGCATATCTTGGACAGCAGACACAAGTGTTGACATGAATGTTTATTGCATGCCAGATATAAAGCAGCAGAAAACATTTACAGCTCTACTTAACACAATATGATATGTAATTCTGCAAGTATATCCACAACTGATTACCATTTTGTTAATGTTTCATGCAAACTTTTTTTTTTACAAAACCACATTCTGTTATCATACTTCACTCAAATCCACAACTAATTCCCACTTTGTTAGTGTTTCATGCAAATGTTTTCTACAAAACCACATTCTAGCTGTTATCACACTTCATTCAAATCACTTGACATTTATTGTCCATGTTTTATCCAAAACAAATTACTCCTCCATCATCATTACTTCACTTCATATGAAACATCATCCCAACCATCAACACTTCATGCAAAGCATCATTTCACAAATACATGAGAAATCTCCCTTCTGTGTAGAGGATTTAAAACATCTCGTCCCTTTCAATACTTCATGAGAAATGTGGCCATGTTAGCATTTCTACACATTTCCAAAAACATGCACACACGCATGAGCATGACACACACATATACATACATGCTACCGCAAGTGTACCCTGTTGCTTACTGTGTTTCTCCTTTCAGTCCTTTCCTTTCACTTGACGGTGTACGCCTACTTCTGGTCTCACATTCAGTCCGTCTTGCACACACATCACTCTCCACACGCACATGACAGAAACAAGAGTTACACATCTGAATGAAGTGAAGATAATGCCGTTTTCTTCTCAAATGGCAGTGTTTATGCACTAAGGAAAATGTGTGCGCGTGTGATTATGACTTCCAATGACATATATTTTATATGTGAAAGCAAATGTGTATGCATGCCACTTTTAATCACAGTGTGTGTGTGTGTGTGTGTGTGTGTGTGTGTGTGTGTGTGTGTGTGTGTGTGTGTGTGTGTGTGTGTGTGTATGTGTGTGTATGTACACGACTTACAATTATTTTCTTGGCATGTCACAATTAATACCTAAAGTAAATGTATGCATGCTCGCGCGCGCGCATGCATGCGTGCGTGTGTGTTTGTGTGTGCATGCATTGCTACAGACAAAACTTGCTGAATGCATGTCATAACAAGCAAACTGATCGGAGTTTGTAAAAGCGCATATGCAGTGCACACACATGAAATCATAATAACTCACTAATAAGAGATTGGAAAGAGGGAGACAGAAAAATCATGTAGCTAACAATATCTTAAGATCGATGTTCACTTTACAAACTCTGTACACATACATTGTGTGTGCAGATTCACAAATCATAACGAATCGCTGGTAAATGAAAAGTGGCCATTTTCCTCAATCTTTTTCCTCATTGTTTGTCCATCTGTGTACATATACCTGTACATGTACAAATGCTGATACATTACTGCAGAGAGACAGTAGGCCTACTGCAGAATTGATGAACTGATCCACAGAACTGTTCCTTTAAAGCAGCTCTTTTCCATAAAGTATAGGCACTCATACATAGAATGTGTACAGATTTATGAATCATCAAATCGCAGTCAATAACTGATATGCATGGTGGTCAAACTTGTACGCATCTCTTTTTGATAAACTGTATAGATCTTTTACGCCTGTACAATCCAAATCACAGAAAAAACATTAACAATAGATTGATAACAATATTATGTAACTCATACCATACAAAGATGGGCTGTTCATTTGAAGTGGATCTTTTCCACAAACTGTGTGCATTCGTGGCTATGTATGTGAATGCAAGTTGTGTGTGTGCAGATTTCCAAAGTATAAAAGTTATGTAGCTATTTTCTTCAAATTGTGTGTAAGCACGCATGTTGTGTGCATGTACATTCAAATGCACTAACCAAATAAATAACTAATAACAGACTGGGAGAGAGACACACTTTTGCGTAGTTCTAAATGGATACAAAGATGGGCAGTTCACTTGGTGTACCTCTTTTCAACAAACTCCTCTGTGTGTGTGTGTGTGTGTGTGTGTGGTGTGTGTGTGTGTGTGTGGTGTGTGTGTGTGTGTGTGTGTACACGTGCGAGCATGAATGCGCATAGGCATGTGTGCACATGTATGCCAGGTACAAATCACTGATAACAGAGCATACTATGTAGTTAACGAAATACAGAGATTGGCCAATCTCTTGGGGTAGCTCTTTTCCACAACCTGTGTGTATGTGTGCGTATCTATGTGTGTGTATGTATGTGTGTGTGTGTGTGAGTGTGTGTGTGCGTGTGTGGTTGTTTGCACGTGCGTGTACGTGATATATATGTACATTTAAATCATATTTGAAAATCACTGATACCGGACCCAGGAGATACAGAGTATTGTGAAATCATGAACTGATATACATATGGACTTATTTTCTTGGAGTAGGTCTTTCCCACGCTACGTGCGTGCATTCATATGCATGCATGCATTGCACAAATCAAACAAAATGCTGATAAACCGAATGGGGAGAAAAAGAGTATTGTGTAGTTTGTGAATTGATACACAGATGCGCTGTTCACTTGGAGTAGGTATTTTCCACAAACTGCTCTCCCTTGGCGATGTTGGCCATCAGCTCTGGCATGGCTGCCTTCAGCAGGTTCACTTCAAAGTCCACCAGTTTGCCCATACCCAGGTTCTTTTCCACGCCCTCTTTCTGTTCACACACATATGCACCATTACCAAGTTAAACAGTCATCTTCTCCACGCCCTCTTTCTGTTCACACACATATGCACCATTACCAAGTTAAACAGTCATCTTCTCCACGCCCTCTTTCTGTTCACACACATGTGCACCATTACCAAGTTAAACAGTCATCTTCTCCACGCCCTCTTTCTGTTCACACATATGTGCATCATTACCAAGTTAAACGGTCATCTTCTCCACGCCCTCTTTCTGTTCACACATATGTGCACCATTACCAAGTTAAAGTCATCTTCTCCACGCCCTCTTTCTGTTCACACACATGTGCACCATTACCAAGTTAAACAGTCATCTTCTCCACGCCCTCTTTCTGTTCACACACATGCGCACCATTACCAAGTTAAACAGTCATCTTCTCCACGCTCTCTTTCTGTTCACACACATGCGCACCATTACCAAGTTAAATAGTCATCTTCTCCACGCCCTCTTTCTGTTCACACAATGTGCACCATTACCAAGTTAAACATCATTTCTCCACGCCTCTTTCTTCACACACTTGTGCAACCATTACCAATTTAAATAGTCATTATTCTCCAGACCCCTCTTTGTTCACACACATGTTCACCATTACCAAGTAACTCTTTCATCCTGCATATCTACTGCCCATTACTTCCCCTTGTTTCTGGAATACTGATATTCCCTTGATTCCTGAATTTCTAGAAGAGAAGAAAACACAAAATAGACTACATTATTTAAAATGATCCCCTGCCGACATTTAGTTATTTACTTGCAATGTTATATACCACTGTGTACAGAAATGATCTGGAAGTTGTCTGTGACAGTTTCAGCACTGTATGTGACATGTGTGTCACACACAGGTGTTCAAAAGGTAAAATTACCTGTAATCAAATATAAGGATGTTATCTTTGCATGTATAGCTAAGACGGCAGGATTGTCATTAGCAAACTTCACAAGTGATTCCAGCACTTCGTCAGAGTAATAAAGTTGGAAATATTCTAATGCCGTCATGGAAATGTCCAAAACACGCACGGGCTCGGAGCGCCGTTTGAACACCGTTAGTGTGTTGGGGTCAGGTGCTACAAAGTCCCCACCTGTCCAGTCAAACCGCGGCCGATTATAAAACAGAGGAAGATTTTCATCATCTATTTCGTCCCCACTCTCATCACTGTCTCTCATTTCATTTACTACACCTGCTAATTTGGCTCTTTCTTCTTCAGTGAGCTGAACAAGATCGATGTCATTATCTGACAAAGCAGCAGAAAATTCATCATCGGAAAACTGGTCTGAATCTGAATTATCACCACCCTCTGCCATTGTGCATGCATGTAGAAAATACTGGCATGCGGAAATCTCTTGTGCTTAGTCAGAAAGTGTGGCACTTTTGCTTAGTCAGAAAGTGTGGAATGTTAGTTCCAGACACTTTCCCACAGCTAACTGACCCGTGTTTATCTTTCTGGGGCGATAACAGTGCCGCCCTAGGGATCGGTCAAGGACTAATGACATCATGCTGTGACGCGATCCGCGTGAAGTTCAAAGCGGCTCCCGGTTTTTCGGGTGGCAGGAAGGAAAGGAGAAGAACTGCAGCCTGGCAAACTGGGCTGCAGGAATGAAAGAGTTAAACAGTCACAATCCTCGGTCGTATGCACGTGTCATTACAACACCACAGACTTCAAAATGCCCACATTTTTGGTTTGCATGCCAAGTCAGGTGGTCTCTGCACCAGACTGACATTTTTCAACATCCTTTTCTGTTCATGTGACATAACTTAAAATATTACTATTTCATCTGGACGGGGCGGGGTGATAATACTGACAATCCAAGTATAAAGCACTTCTATTTATTCACACAATTCACACAATACTGCAACAGATGTTTGCATTCTGCAGGCTGATTCAATTGAGTACATCAGTACACCGGATTTTGCAAGCTATTTCAACTGATTACAGGATATAATCCATATTAGAAAACTATAAAAATCACATCACAGGGCTTTCACAGCAATATACACCCAAACACATGATGAGCGAACTATAACAAGTCACTTTACCTCCAAGCCTAAACACATTGTCATATTTTGATCCTCAAAAGACTGCACACTGCACAGAAAGATTTTTTTTTTATAAATGTATGCAGTGCATTGTGGACTGCCAACAGCAGCAAAAGGACAGAAACTTGGGTTTATTGCAATATTGCTTTTTTTCTTCTTTTTCATGTTATTTGACTGATGATGCCTCTTTTAAACCATGGTGAATGAATCTGACATTCTCAAAACTTCCTGTCAGATCAAATTTCATTTAAAACTTCCAAATTTTCAAGCCATCAAGCACACATACAAATCCAGGTTGCACTGTAATTCTAAACAAGCTTTTGCATTGTAAGAGAACATCCTTCACTCTTAATTTTCATTCCAACTTTTCACAGATAAAAAATATCTGACTGCAATATACTTCATGTTCAACTGTGTCAGGTACATACTGACAGACAGCCTACAGTCACTGGCTAACAGTCTTGCCAGATCTACCTTGAAGGAACACACATAGCACACACTGTGCAAGTAATGGTGCACTAGACTCCTACCTCCTCTTGGGGAAATGAGCAAGCAGACTCTGATGAAGGCAGAAAGCAGACTACAACAGCAGCAACAACCCCCATTTTTAACCTGTTCACTGATTTCGACCGAATATTCAATCAGAAGAAACATACATCTCCAGTGCCACTGACCGAATATTCAGTCGGCGACCTTTCCCTATTTTTTTGCTAGAAAACCCCAACACTTTCAGTGACGTGTGAGATATCAACTGAAACTTCAGGATTCCTTCTATAATAGATGCTAATTATGTATGTGTGACGTTTTACAGTCTTTGCCGCCCATGCGATTGGAAAGGTGACCCTACTATTCAGCGACTGTAAACAATGGCGGATGAACTTGCTTCAACTCCAAGCGTCACTCAGGCCTGAAAAACAAACTTATACAGCAAAAGAAGTTGCAGAAATCATTACCTGTGGAGCTGATTCTGATTTGAAATCGGTTTATTCACTTGATAAGAATAAAAATGATGATAATCTGGCGCATGCAGGCGATAATATGTTGTTGATGTTGAAGTCAGATTTGACCCAGATAAGAGTCGGAGTGACATTACTAGTATTGGCGATCATAAAAACGAAAGTACCGCTGCTCCTGGTGTGTTGTAAAGTATACTGAACAAGAAAATATATAGCACGGCTGTACAGAGAGGAGAAAAACGGCACGTTTAGTTATGGCTAGGCCGCGGGCGGCTGACCCAGCCCGTGACCCCTGATAGCGTCAGTGCCAGACATTCCACTGCCTACCATCAAGGTCACGGAGTACTTCCCTTCTTTGTCTCTGTTAAAAAGTGGCGCCTTTTCACTCTCTTTGGAAGCGGATTACAGTGCAGTCAAGGTTTTGTTGGCGCCTATCTTTTGTCAGTCAAAAGAAATTTCCCTTGTCTTGAACTACACCAAGTTTCAGAATTTCGTGTTTAGTCGTTTACTATTTATTTGCAATCGTTTTGGGTATATGTTTGCCGTATCAACAAATCGTCTGTGCTAGTCAGACAGTGAAATTAATTTTAATTCTTTAGTTGAGCAGGTGGTGCTAATAAGAGTGGGGCACACAATCTTTTACTCCAGTAACGTGGAATTGAATGAGTATTTAGTGCACTGTGTCTGCTGAAGTGAAGGTGTTTATTTTCAGTTTTTTAGTCCAGTAACGTGGAGTGTGTGTGTGTGTGAGTGTGTGTGTGTGTTTTTTGGGGTTTTTTTTTCGGTATCTATCTTCAGTGTGTGTATTTCTTCATGAACTACTAATGTCCGTGACAGGAAAACACAAAAAATAGAGTGAAAATGCGTAGCACAAAATTAGCCAAGACAATGTCACTGATTGTAATATCAGGTTTTTTTTTCAATCAAACATGAGCATGGACTGGACTAGGTCGTTGTGAAATAAAATATGTCATAAAAGGTAATTACAAATCATGCTGAATTGAAAACAACATTGCATGATTTCTGTTACATTCTACTACTATACAGTGATAATCTCGTACAGACCGAACTGGATTTGACAGGTTTAATTGACAACAACAGCAGCTGATATATTTTTTTTTAATGTTGGAGTTGCTTTTGTTCATCAAAAATGATGAGACTTTATTAGACTGGAGCTGAATAGAACAGAATATGACTGAGTGTCCCACTCTCATGTATTATATGACTCCAACAGACTGACCCAAGGAAAATAAACCAATGCAACTAATAAACGGTATATAGTGAAAAATGCCATAACCCCGTCTATCAAGTCTAGTGGCCAACCTCGTGACATTGGAGTACTTAACCTGTGTTTTCCTCCTCCCCTTTCGTAAAAGAAAAAGACACCTGGTAAGTGAAGACGCATGTCTGTCTGTCTGTCTGTCTCTGTATGTTTATGTGATGTGTGCGTCTGTGCCAGTGCGTGCGTGTGTCAGTTTGTGTTGTGTGTCCCCCCCCCTCTCTCTCTCTCTCTCAGAGACACACACATACACACACACACGTGCGTGCGCGCACACACACACATACAATCCTTTTTATTCCCTTTATGTTTTTTTTTCTTTTCGTTCTTTATTTAATGCTTTCTGTGTTTCCTTCTGTTTAAAAGCTTGTATTCTTTTTCTTTTCTGCCACAGTCCACTTTTCTCTTTGTTCTTTACTTTTATGTCTGTACGCTTAGTATTAGAAGATTAGTAAGGACTAGTTGTAAGACAGGTCCAGTGGGACCTAATGCTACAATCCTTGAATAACAAAGTGTTTTTCATGTTTCATGTTTCTTTCTTTCTCACTTTCTCTGTCTTTAGAACTGCCTTTGTGTCCGAGTGTATTGGGGAGGGGGGGTGTAGGCCGGTGTGTGGGAGCGTCTCTGTTTCACCAACTCACAACCCCTCCCTCTCTCTCTCTCAAACACACACACACCCTTTGTAGAGAGACACAAGCACCCCCACCTCCCCACCCCATCTCTCTCTCTCTCTCTCACGGTTTTGTGCAAACACACAAGAAACAGTCTACAGGCCTCCTATGTGGAATTTGTCTTGCAGCCGGCAGCTAAGAGGCAGTGTACCAGGCGGGTCAAGTTGCCGCTATGGTGGAGTAATTAACTGGAGGCTCCCTCCTTCCCCGCCAACTTTGAAATTTGTCTGATAAGTGAAGACAGGAGCTGAAGTGTTACAGATTGCATAATGCGTCTTCGTTAGACCATGAAAACCTAGAATGCTTGATTAGTGGGGTTGACATTTATGGGAGAAAACTGAGATCGTGACGGAGTTACATTACTGCATGAATTTACGTATGTGTTATACAAGATTTGGTAGAGTAGCCTACTGAACTAACCTGGTCATATTTAGTCTTGTTCTAAAGCTGTTTATATTGGCTACACGATTTTTTACATATCAGACAGACTGTTGAAAGGCGCTTTAAAAATTCAGACTGTTTAGCAACCAACTCATTTTTGTTCCCTGACAGCGCTGTGCTGGCACTACAGCTGTCAGTGGGATGGAATGCCCCACTCACGCTGAAAATAGGTCAGGTCACTGCTAGGTCAGGCCGCTTGCCTCTCCAACTAAAGAGCATGTTTGGAACAGCCGTGATAGTGTTGTGGGGTTTTCTGGGCTGGATGAAGAGATATGAATTTTTTTTATATTTTAACCCTACCAGACCTTAGCCCCTGAGCGTAATTGTGCCCCCTGCCTGGCCTCCTGAGCAAAATTTTGAAAAAAATGTATATACGTTAGAAAACTGTTCATATCATGCACACCAATGGTTAGAATTATATGAAACGTGGAGAGATTGTAGAAAATAGGCCTATCTTTCATCTAACGCCAGTCCAACCCTCAATCACACAAGCATCTCCCCTATTACTTGGTTGGGGGGTACGGGCACGCCCCCTTCTTCCAACACTCTGTCTCGACCTACTTCTTTCATTGTCAGAATCATCACTTTCACTCAATGCTTCATCAACGTAATCATCGTCACTTGAAT
Source organism: Monoplex corrugatus (assembly GCA_030674185.1). NCBI lineage: Eukaryota > Metazoa > Mollusca > Gastropoda > Littorinimorpha > Ranellidae > Monoplex > Monoplex corrugatus. Next base: position 46,509,160 of record JAPXFY010000022.1, read on the forward strand.
CGGAAACGTATTCCTGATCAAATTCTCCAATCTGCAAAATGTCCACCACTTGTTGAACTGTGAAGCGAGTTGGCCTCGCCCGTTTACCTGTTGAAGTGCTTGGTTCATCACTAGCTCGCTTCATGGTCAATTTTGCACCCAAATCACCTCAAAATACCATCAACACAAAGGCAGACAGTTGCAATAGGCTGAACACACGCTCAGGCGACTCTTAGCAACGGTCCGGTAGCTATTTTTAGCTCTTGATAAAGTGACGATCGTGTGAGTGTGCTATTCCCGCTATAGCGGGAACTCGGTATATAGTCATTTTCGTCATTCCCGCAATAGCGGGAACTCGGTCTGGTAGGGTTAAGTCAGAACGTTTAAAATTCCGTGGCACAGGCGATTCACCTCTTCATTTACACTTTGGCACTGAAAGGGTTAAAAGAGGTAAAGACCACCATAAAGAGAAATTTCAAACCTAAACACAACAGAAATGATCCCATCCACCACCTTGAGCGGCAAGCAACAAGTCTTCCACTGACGGACTGGACACTGCAACCCATTCTTACATTATGTGCCAGGTGGGGGGCTGTCCCAACCAAACCCACTCTTACATTATGTGCCAGGTGGGGAGCTGCCCCAAACCAACCCACTCTTACATTATGTGCCAGGTGGGGAGCTGCCCCAAACCAACCCACTCTTACATTATGTGCCAGGTGGGGGGCTGTCCCAAACCAACCCACTCTTACATTATGTGCCAGGTGGGGAGTGCCCCAAACCAACCCACTCTTACATTATGTGCCAGGTGGGGGGCTGTCCCAAACCAACCCACTCTTACATTATGTGCCAGGTGGGGAGCTGCCCCAAACCAACCCACTCTTACATTATGTGCCAGGTGGGGAGCTGCCCCAAACCAAGGTGGGGAGCTGCCCCAAACCAAACCACTCTTACATTATGTGCCAGGTGGGGAGCTGCCCCAAACCAACCCACTCTTACATTATGTGCCAGGTGGGGGGCTGCCCCAAACCAACCCACTCTTACATTATGTGCCAGGTGGGGGGCTGCCCAAACTGTCCAATGCCCAAGTCAGACAGGACCACAGTCTCTAGAGCACACTACACAGGCTTGCCCACTGTTCACAAGTCAAAACGAGGCAGTGGGGGGGGGGGGGGGGGGGGGGCCTTACAGGGTAACTCTAAAAGAACATATCTGGGGCAACAAACACGATTTCATGAAACCACATCCTTCATCACGATGAATGGACTGACCATCTGAGGGTTAACCACGCACACACACAAACGAAACAAGGATACTTACTCCCAACAAGACGGGTGTAGCAAAGTACTTGGCTTCTGTCTCATCAGATCGTACGAAGGCACACTGCACTTTGCCCTCATTGCCGTTGAGAGCTTCTATCAGACTCTTGCAAAATTCTGCAGCTGCGAAAGCCATGGACAGTGTGGCTGAACCCTGCATATACCGGTGTGTATGAATGCATCAATACCGGTGTGTATGAATGCATCAATATACATATACATATATACACACAAAGTACAGACACACCCAGAGAAAACCTCACACACACCCCCCCCCCCCCCCACACAAGCATGCACATACACATTCCCTAAATGCATTTATCAGGGCTTAAAAAAGGAGGAGGAAAAAACCACTGAAACTAGGGGGGTCCGGGGGCCATAACTTGTGCGCCGTTGCTATGAATGCTTGCAAGCCGATCACGGATGCCTTGCTCCTTTCATTTTTTTGTTTGTTTTTTTGTTTTTGACAAACCAAAATCGTGGAATTCCGCCCAGACGTGGAATGTTTTAAGCCCTGATTTATGCACAACGATGCACGCACACACGCACATATGGACATATCCACCTGTATATTCACAACCTACACAAACATAGATGTACATGCCCATATGCACATTACATGCTGTACAACGCAACATACACACAGCGTCTACGCAACTTTATCTACATAAAATTATACAAGATTTTGCACAAAATTGAGCATCCCCATCCCCAATATTCTGCCATGTCCAAACAGTAATGCAAACACACATGGTCAGATACATAACATTGAGGCAGTGTAAACACAATTCATGAACAGGTCATGTAAATATGTGAACATCTGTGTAACGGGGATGAGAGCGCATATGTGAGAGCATGCATGCGTTATGTTGCATAAATGTGGGACAGTCATTAGGATATATGCAAGAGCAAGCATGTGAACGAGTGAGGAATGTTAATGGACATGTGCATAATTATGTGTGTGTGTGCCTGCTGCCAAGATGTATGTCACTGTGATCTACAGGCAACATAAGAATTGAAAAACAAAACTCAGAAGTAAACTGATACAATGTGCAGGCAACAAAGTGCACACATACACACACACACACACAGTGTTATACTCACAGCCCCAGCTTTGGCATCAACGACCTCCGTCCCTGCATTCTGGATTCGAAGCGTCAGCTTTTTTCGTTCCTCCTGTCAACACGCAGCCAAATGTCCTGACACAGGTACAACTTTTAACCCTTCCACCCCCACCCTATCCACCAGCCTCCACCAGAAAGCTGATGGATACAACGACAGAGTGAAAGGGTTAGGATGACATGACAAAAGACCACACCTGTAACACCTGCTAACAGAAATGATGGGGTGTAACTCGTTCAAATGAATTCGTTCAAATGAATTAAACATACCTCCCTTCCCCTATGAACATGTCCAGTAATCCCCCCTGGCAAAAAAAGAGTACCTTCCCTTTCACTATCCAACAATGCACAATAAAGACATTTAGCATTCCTGTGACCTGATTTTTTATTTTAATATTTATCCTTCTTTACACAAACATAACACCCATGAACGACAGACGACTGTTCTAATACTTCCATATCTGCAGTACAAGGTGTGACTAAACATCACACCTTACTGACTAACATTACGAGGGAAAAGAAAGATTAATTTGTTTTAACATCATACGTTATATATCAAACGTAGTACCACATCTTATCAGCAAATAATAGAATAAAGAAAATAACACTGATATTCAACTTTGTGTTATCATAATCACGAAAAAATTTCCTTCTCAAAAGAAATAACAATACACAGGAACACATTACCAGCAAATTTGAAGGAAAAATACAACAAAAAATAAAGACTGATGACTGCAAATGGTATGTGGAACGGTGGATAACAAGGAAATATACTGTATTCACCTTAGGACTGGAGCATAGTTCACACAAACACAAACATGAACAAAACATTTACCACTTTTGACCTCTAGGTCTTCTACTGGGTACACTAATGACAAAAAAAAAAAAAAAAAAAAAGGGACAGGGAAAAAAAAAAGAAGGAGGGGAAAAAAGTGGTGGGTGGTTTTGTTCATTTTTGTGTTTGTGTGAACTATGTTCCAGTCCTAAGGTGAGTACATTTCTTTGTCATCAGAAAATCATGTTCCAAATCTGGGACTGTTCATAGACCACCCAGACAAATCCCTGAGTCAGTGAAATGAAGTACACGTCTGATAAAGAAAGGACAGTTGTGTTAAAACACTGCATTATCATCATATCACTACAATACAGGTCTGATAAGTAAAGGACAGTGGTGTTAAAACACTGCATTATCATCATATCACTACAGTACAGGTCTGATAAAGAAAGGACAGTTGTGTTAAAACACTGCATTATCATCATATCACTACAATACAGGTCTGATAAAGAAAGGACAGTTGTGTTAAAACACTGCATTATCATCATATCACTACAATACAGGTCTGATAAGTAAAGGACAGTTGTGTTAAAACACTGCATTATCATCATATCACTACAATACACGTCTGATAAAGAAAGGACAGTTGTGTTAAAACACTGCATTATCATCATATCACTACAATACACGTCTGATAAAGAAAGGACAGTTGTGTTAAAACACTGCATTATCATCATATCACTACAATACACGTCTGATAAAGAAAGGACAGTTGTGTTAAAACACTGCATTATCATTGTATCACTACTATACAGGTCTGATAAATAAAGGACAGTGGTGTTAAAACACTGCATTATCATCATATCACTACAATACAGGTCTGATAAGTAAAGGACAGTGGTGTTAAAACACTGCATCATCATTATATCATAATCATAGAAATGTCGTTAAAACACTCCATACCAATATATATTCAATTAGCAGCGCAATTAAGAACAGATCCCCATTCCACCCCAAAATTTTATTGGAAAGGGCGTAACAGCTTGAGTTCTCCGCACTCGTCTAAAAAGGTCACATTGAATAAATGCACCGTGAGCCCAAACAGTTTGGAAAATAATGCTATACAAACACGATTTAAAACGATAAGTACATTTTTCAACAAGACAATGAAAGGAAGACTTGTGAACATTCATACTCTCTTGTATCCATTCGCATACAGTACACATAAACCTTTTACAAACCAACTTTACAAAGAAATTACATTTGTAACACATTCCCTCCCATCCTGCAGCATACAAGGATCCTCCTCCTCCTATACTGATAATAATTCATCACAATTCATACAGCCCTCCAACATCAAAATGCCACTCTGTCCAATGTTAAGATAAAGAAAATATAAAGGCAATTAACTAAATGTTGCATCACACTCTATACACACTACAACAATCTTGGCTACATATTAAATTTTTTTAGATAAAGTCACAAGGCTGTTTTTTCTTTCGCTTTGAACAATTCGGTGAAGAAGGCTGGTTGAGACAGATGTTTTCATCTGGGTGTTAAAAACAAAGAGAGAAAGAGCAATATGGATTTTCAAAGGGAATAGTGACCAGATGACCACAGTTTGCTACTTACATAATCAGAGATGGGAACTGCTGAAAAAACAAAAGAGGAAACACACGAGGGATTTCTGGGGCATGGGAATTCATAAATTTATTTTTAAGGCATTTAATCTGTGCAGTATGGGGCATTTCCAGGCATCCAATCAAACATTTCAAGGTAACTCATTAATGTAAAGTGCAGTGAGTCCTTACCTATGCGTGGGAGAATGGTGCTACATAAAGTGATTTATTATTATTATTATTCTCTACATGGCTCATTTCTATATATGCACAAGGTAAGTCACAAATTATGCTCATTATACTTGCTCTACTTTGAAAAACTTCCAACCCAAGCAACTAAGTATCAACAACAAAGATGGAGAAACATTAAGAGAGACAGAAGATGCCCTCACAAGATGGCGCGAGTATGGCAAAGCCTTACTCAACCTTCAAGGCGGAGAGACTGCCCAACCTAACACGCAATCTGAAGTGTAAGAACTAAAAACCCTACAGGAAGAACATACTGAACCTTTCAAACATCTGAAAGACGGAAAAGCCCCAGTACAACATTTCAGGAGAACTCCTCAAAGACACAGGCAAAGCAGGTATGCAAGCTTTATTTCAACTTTATTTCAGCGTCATACATGGACAGCATTGTGAAGATAACCTGGATGTCTGCTAGCAATTCAATGAGAACCAGTGAGGATCAGACGAGATGGAGAAAGACAAGACACCGACTGTGGCAGCTACCATCACAAGTGATGATGCGAACAGGTGACAGCTGACTTCGGGGGGGGGGGGGGGGAAAAGGAAAGAAATCCAAGGAAACTGATTCTTTCTGCAGCAGAAATTCGCAAATCCAAGGAAAATTCCCAACCCTGAAGAAAATTAATCATAGTTTTTTTCCAGTCTACTTCACTTTACTTCAGGCACATTAACTAAGGAACTTCACTCCTAAATGAAGCAGAGACACCTGCTTTTCAGCTTTATTGATCCAACATACGCACAACGCAGTGACTTAACATTCACCCAAACAATGAGACAGAGATACTTATATAATAATTTCTTTGTTAGATTTCTCATCATTTCCAATATATCCTACACACACACACACACACGTGCGCGCATACCTTAAGACACACACAAATACTTGATGTTAGAAATCAGACAAACTGACGGGAGGGAAAGAGACAGGAGGGGTGCACTGTGAGATAAGGGGATGATGGTGATACCGCTGTGGCCTCCTATCACTGGCACGTTGGTCTTGGCCACATCCAGGCCCTGAAAACACACAGACATCAGGATAAAAGGGACACTTGATCACCAACACATCCTCCTTGACCACAATGGGCAAACACTGCAGGGACACTGGTCACAACACCTCTTTGGAAATTATCCCCCTTTGACTCCCTCACCCTACCTACCAACTGCAAAAAACTTACCCCTTTGATTCTGGCACCCTATCCACCAACTGTCTGTAAGAAGCTGGCGGATAAAGTGAGTGTGTCAAAGGATAAAGTTTTTGTTTTGCTAGCATGCTCGACAATGCAGGATGCTGGTGGACAGAGTTGTAGGAGTCAAAGGGTTAACAAAGTCTCAGCCAAAGATCAAACAATATCATCAATAACAAAACAAAACCAACTAATCAACCCAAACAAATAAGAAAACAAACAGTAGAAACCTTAACAAATCAAAAGTGAACTTGCACAAGGAAATCCAATTTCATGTGGTAAATATAACAATGAAATCTTAAGACTAACAACAACTAGATAACCAGCCAAACTGCTCACACTTGTCTTGACGAAGACCTCTGAGGAGTTGAAAACATTAACTCAAATCACTTATTTTTACAAAGACAAACAGAACATTTCATTTTACAAATATAAGCAAATAAATACAAAAACAGATTTTTCCATAAAAAAATGAACAGACATGTTACTCATACGTAATTCTTCCTTATACATTCTTTGTCGACTAATGGTACTATTATTGATTTCTAAATTCATTTTATAATCTGATGTTATTCTTGATGAACCAACTATGTTTATACTGCATTAACATACATGTATCTGACTATCTTACGAACCAACTATGTTCATACTGCATTAACATATGTATCTATCTTTATACAGCAGTAATGTATGAAAATTATTAACCCGGGCCCCAATCCCCCACTTATTTGTTGTTGTTGCCAAACTGCAATGGGCATATTATGACATGGACTAAACGTTTGCACAATACAAACAATACAAAAGGCCCACTCCCCCTCTCTGTCATTCTAACCACTTGGACAATGCCTTCATTGTCTGGCTGTATGTTTACACGCGGCCTATCTTTCTGCGTTTACGTTTTTCATGTCAGTTTGGAAGAAGAAGAAGAAGAGGAGACAACCATCAGGTGGCAGTGGAAGATAAGGATATAGCACAGGGGGAGGGAGAAGAAATAATAGCAGCACAGGTGGAGGAGGAGAAAGACTACAACAAACCAAACTGTAATCTGTAGGTGACCCAAGGCCAGGTAGACAAAGAGATATGACAGGTGCATGCGGTCCCAGACAATGTAATGCATGCTGTATTAAGATTGTCTGGTCTAACATTTATTGCAAGGGCTTTGTTCTTATCATGGCCTTGTCTGTACAGTCTTAGTCCTGAGGAAGAGGGGGGGAGAATGGAGGAAAGGAAGAGGTGGTGGTGGAAAGAAGGAAGGAGGGAGGGAGGGAGGGAGGACAGAGTGACAGTAGTAGTCATTGTAGAAACAAAAGGGGGAGAAAAATAGGAGGTGGAGGAAAGCTAACAGCTGTAGCTGAGTAACAACACCACCAGTAATAGTAATAGCAATGGCAGTAATAATAGTAACAGCAGCAGTATTAGCAGCAGAAAGAGTAGTAGCAGCAGTAGTAGTAACAGCATCACCACTAGAGTGGTAATACTAGCAGCAGCAGAAGTAGCAGCAATAGCATAATTAGTAGTAGTAGAAGTAGCAGCAGAAGTAGTAGCAGGAGCAAAAGTAGCAGCAGCAGTAGTATCCTATCAGGTAAAAGAAGTAGCAGTAGCAATAACAGCATAGTAACAACAGTGCTAACTCTTTTGACTCCCTCACCCTATCCACCAGCATCCTGCATTGTCAACCATGCTAGCAAAACAAAAACAACCCTGTGACTCCCTTAACCTATCCTCCAGCTCCTGCAGGAAGCTGGTGGACAGGGTAAGAAAGTCAAAGGGTTAAGCTTTTGAGTTGGTGGACAGGGTGCGGGAGTCAAAGGGTTAAGTTTTTGCAGTTGGTGGATAGGGTACAGGAGTCAAAGGATTAAGTTTTGCAGTTGGGGGATAGGGTGCAGGAGTCAAAGGGTTAAGTTTTTGCAGTTGGTGGATAGGGTGCGGGAGTCAAAGGGTTAAGTTTTTGCAGTTGGTGGATAGTGTGTGGGAGACAAAGGGTTTATAGAGTAGCAGCAGCAGCAGCAACAATGGCAGTAATAGTAACAGCAGCAGTAACAGTGACAAAAGTAGTAATAGCAGTAGTACCAGTAGTAACATAGATACGCTCGTAGTTATAACAGCAACAGATGTGTGGGCAGCAATACCATGTGCGAATGAGAGCGACAAGCATACCAGACTGAACTGATATGTTCAAAGAGAGAAAGAGGGGGGGAGAGGGAGAGAGAGGGGGAGGGAGAGAGGGAGGGAGGGAGAAAAAATGATGGGAAGGGGGGGAAGAGAGAGAGGGAGGGACAGAGAGGGAGAAAAAAGGAGGCTCGAGGGGGAGGGGGGAGAGAGAGAGAGCGAGAAAGGGAGGGACACAGAGAGAGCAAAAAGGACAGGGAGGGAGGGAGAGACAAAGAGAGATTGTGTGTGTGTGTGAGAGGGGGTAGGGACAGAGAGAGGGAGAAAAAAGGAGGGGGGGGGGAGAGAGACAGACAGAGAGAGAGAGAGAGAGAGACAGACAGACAGAGAGAGAGAGAGAAACAGAGACAAGAGAGAGAGAGAGAGAGAGAGAGAGAGAGAGAAAGAAGAGAGAGTGTGTGTGGTATGAGCTCTTGGGCATGTGCGTGTGCCTTCTCATTGCAATTAACTCACTATGAGAACTGAAAGATTTAACAACCAGAATTATAACTTTCCTTTTCTTTCTTTCATTTTTTTTCCCCTGCCCTATCTTCTGCACTGCTCCATACTGACACATCCCGCCACTTATTTCGGCTCTCCATCACACTTCCAAACCCTCCAAAAGTACAGTCACTATAACAGCCACTGAATCTGGTACTTTTATTCTAACCATGCTGCGATGAGAAAAGGGATGTTAGCAATAACTCTGTGCAATTCATGGACTGACGCTGTCCGACATTTCTCTATGCGGTCCTAATATCTTCAGACATCAGCCAGGCCTGACACCTGCAGTACTGGTTAGGACATTTGAGCAACACCCTCAACAACACACACACCTGAAGTGGATGAGACTCAGCTAAGTCTTACCAAAAGCCCATAGCCAGATCCACTCTAGGTAGGGGCAGCTCAAGGCTGGAAAACCCCACAATTTTCTGAATAATGGGATTTGAACCTACATTTTCTGACTAATGGGATTTGAACCTGCAATCTTCCAGTCAACAGCAATCGGTGCTAACCACTTCCCCACATTGACCTGAACACCCAAAACTTATAACAACAGGTACGAAGAAGATGGACAGGCATGCAATAATTCATAGAACACTGCATTTTCCACAGCAAGACAGAAAACAAAAGGCCTGCCAACTTTCCCTGTATATATTTACAAAAAAATCACGAATTACACTTAATTTGGGAAGTTTGTATTAAACCTAAAATCACTCTGTACTATTCTGCATGTACAACACATGCATGAAGAGATGTCTTTTAAAATGTCTGTATACTTTGTATACTCAAACAAATGACATACGTTATTCTGAGAGCAAACATTCACTGCATGGGAGAAAATGGAAAAGAAAAGAAAAAAGGATCCATATGTATTCTGCAACAGGACAGCTGGAAAAAAGTCAACTGATGACACGTGCACAATCATCTGATGACACGTGCACAATCATCTGACATGTGCACAATCATCTGATGAAACACACACAATTAATCATTTTTCTTAACCATCAAAACGTGCACAATGTAACATCCAACAATCATTTCAAATCAGAAGTGGGATTCTCCAACATCATTCAGAACTCGGATTCCAAACATAAACTGGGTCACAATAAACAACAATGTCAAAGGTGATCACAATACCTGTTTAATGTCACCAACATTCTCACTTTCAACTGCTGGGTCCTACAAGTGTAAGCAATGTTATATAATTACCATACCACTATGGTGTGAACAAACAAACATTTCATGTCAAAACATAACAACAATTGAGAATACACAATAAAAAAAAATTTATCCTGCCATGAAAAAAGCTTCATTCTGGCACCTCACAATCATGAACAATTCATTACACAATAGAGAGATGAGTGTGATAGCCAAGTGGTCAGGATGTCAGACATCCATATAAAAAGCATAGAGTTTGATCCTGCATGGGTAGGGTGTACATGGTGGGTAAATGTGGGAGAGATGTCCAATCTCCAGTGTCAACATATGCGCTGCACTGCTAATGCTGAATCCCTTTCGTGTGTATACCCACACAGTATGCTAACATACGTTACAGATCACATAAGCTTTCTTTGGCTTCACAGAAACATGATAATACCTAGCATGCACACCCACCCAAGATGGAATATGCAATGCAGAAATTATACTACACATTCCTAAGAAAATATATCATCATCATGTGCCCTGCCCCATGGGATCGGCGATCATGGCCCTCCATACAAATCTATCCTTTGTTGCTGCAAGTACATCTTCCACCCTCTCTGTCCTCAGCCACATGCAATATTTTCTCCCTGGGTCTACCTGGTGTTCTCTTCCCCTCCATCTTTCCTGTTGCGACTAGGTGCTCTATTTCTCGCCGCATAAAATGTCTTATAAATGTTGCTTGTCTTTTCTTAATCTTCTTATTAATATTATTATATTCTTGTGCCTGTCTCTTTGAAGACTGTCTAATTTGAAGAACACAGCACAAGTCAACCAATCACGTTTGAAAAACATAGCACAAGTCAACCACTCACATTTGAAAAACATAGCACAAGTCAACCACTCACATCTGAAAAACATAGCACAAGTCAACCACTCATGTTTGAAAAACATAGCACAAGTCAACCACTCACGTTTGAAAAAACATAGCACAAGTCAACCACTCACGTTTGAAAAACATAGCACAAGTCAACCACTCACGTTTGAAAAACATAGCACAAGTCAACCACTCACGTTTGAAAAACATAGCACAAGTCAACCACTCACGTTTGAAAAACATAGCACAAGTCAACCACTCACGTTTGAAAAACATAGCACAAGTCAACCACTCACATTTGAAAAACATAGCACAAGTCAACCACTCACATTTGAAAAACAGCACAAGTCAACCACTCACGTTTGAAAAACATAGCACAAGTCAACCAATCAATCTATCAAACACTAGAAAAAGGAAGGATTATTAGCAAGAGCTGAAGTGATGCCTATCCTTGGCTACTGTTTAGCATACTGAAGATTTCACTTCTGTTAACTATACACAAGATCATGTACAAAAACATAATGTGTGAAAAGAATTGTAGAGAAAAAAGGAGTGTGAAGACCTAGGCAACAACACAAAGGTCTCCTCAACATGTTGACAACTGCATCAACTAGCTCTCACAAGCTTACAGCACCACACACTGAGCTGTATGTCATAAACATTATTCAGCAACTGCTGGCATTCAAAAACAACAACTAAACAATCACCATTTGCCAACCAATCACCTCCCCTACTCATCCCCCACCCCCATACCTAAAACCATCATATGCATATAGAAACCCACAATCCAAACAGACAGAGAGAGATAGGAAGGGAGGGATGGAGAGGGATGGAGAGGGAGAGAGGAGAGAGAGAGAGCGAGATGAGCAAGCGAGAGAGAAGAAGAGAAAGAGAAGACAAAGATAGAAGAATACCAACCTTGGCTTCAGCAATGAATGTGTTGGACCGGACTACATCCAGCGTGGTGACACCAAACACTCGCCTGGGGTCGTACACACCGCGTTTCTTCAACACTTCTGAGGCGATGGGAATAGTAGAGTTCACCTACAGACACAACAGTCAATTCATTTCTTTATAATTACCTTTTAAACAGTAAAGATTATGGCAACTTAGAAACTGCAAACCACCGTGTACTATGTTAAACTGTTTTTATCAGCAAAGTCTTGTTGTTGTCATTTGCAAACTGTAAATCATGAAATTTTGCAACAGAGTCCATCCTTGACCAGAGAAGGTAGGACCACTACCTTCTCCCTTAACTCCGTGAAGAGTCACTGAGGTACTGCACCAAAGAAACGTTCACCACATTCTTCCAGCTATGTCAGTTGCATGTCAATGGAAATGGTTGTCCATTCAGCAATAATGTCAGTTTTTTTGGGTTTTTTTCTGTCTTCATCTCCATCTCTCTCCCTCAACAATTCCTTGGAGCACTGATACAGCACAGTCACTGGATCTTGTTACATGGCCATACAAACGGAGTTTTCTTAACTGTCAGCAGATCTTTGTATCCTCCACTGTGCTGCTTGATGGCTTGCAGGCTTGTTCATTAGTGATATCATCACTGTATCTGATCTTTGCTATCTTGCAATAACATCTCATTTCCATGGCTTGATTTCATCTTTCTAAACTGCTGTGAAGGAAAGTAGGGGAAAACTTCCAAATATTTGCCGAGTCGTGCTCACAGCACATGACAGGGAACACAAGTTCAACAGCTCAACTCAGCCAGAAGAAGATGATGAGACAATGACTAATCAGTGGGCAAATGATGGTAAGCAATTTAATGTTGCAACAGCCAAGTTTGAAAACAAAAAAACCTTCATACTTTGTCCTGCATACTAGATTAGTTTCCAACAGACTATTTTCACTTGACTGAAACTGGAATTACTCAAGAATCCTTGTAATTCAATCAGCAATCTATCACAAAACACTAAATCCAAGGCAAGGAAAACATGTATGCCATAAATATACCTCTAAAATTCAGGTAAACAAAATAATATTATACCTTACATGATTATGAACAAATACAATTCTAGTTTAACCCTTTGACTCCCACATCCTGTCCACCAGCATCCTGCATTGTCAACCATGTTAGCAAAGCAAAAACTTAACCTTTGACTCCCTCACCCTATCCACCAGCTTCCTGCAGGAAGCTGGTGGATAGGGTGAGGGAGTCAAAGGTTAAGTTTTTGCATTTGGTGGATAGGGTGTGGGAGTCAAACAAGTTATAGCATATCCAACGTCGACAGCCAATATTAAATCACACAGTAACTAAAGCACCTATTTCAGTATTTACTAAAGCATAGTAGGATTATGTTGGGTTTACTCTCCATTAAGAATCTGTACATGGCAAGAAAAGTCAGAATAAAAACAAACATCAGGATAAAAACAAACACACAAATGTAGGGATACTTCAGTAATGTGCATGCAAAGTTCTTCTCTGCTGATCTACTTCTGCACTTAGCTACCATCTACAATTTCTGTCTGAAAACATATCAGTTGCTGACAGACTGAATTAAACAACAAGTCTGTGTTCCAGTTGCTATACTACAATTTCTGATGTGATGCAATCATCACCAGCTGCTGAATGACAGGCTGTGGGAAACACACACACACACACACGCACGCACGGCGCGGCGCGCGTAGACAAACATACACAAACACACACGTATGCACACACACACACACACACACATGTACACGTCAAATTAAAGAACGAACGAACGAACACATGTACACAAACATACACACACACACACTTGTACATACACAAACATACACACATATGTATTCACACTCACACACACAAAGGAAGGTAACAAGATATTGGCACAGCTTAACAGAAGATGTCTGCTGAGCAACAGTTTTTTTCCTTTAGAGCTGTAGTTTCACTGTCAGAGTGCTCTAGGTGGGTATCATAATCTACATGTCAGAAGGCTGTCAAAACGCCAATGACACCACTACTACATAATACATGATACAGGTCCAATATAAACATGGCACATGCCATATGTCTGCACTTAAACCTTGTGTGCTGGAGCTACAAGAGATGACAAACACAAAAGCAGTGTCACAGAATGATGATTCAAATAAAACACAACAGATGCCATACACTTGTGCTGACAGCTTCAGGATGCTCAGTGATAGAATTCATCTGTCTGGAGATATAAATGGCACCTCACTTTGATTTGTGTCCGGCTCAGGCAAAACTTTGTATATATATATATCACCTCCACCCACCCATCTGTAAAAGGCTACCCAACATGGTTCAGGACAGGGGAAGGTAAGCAAGTAAAGGAGAGGAGATGGGCACAATGTTCATGTTGGCCCTGATAAAAAGCTGAGGCTTTACCACAACACTGTACTCCACCCTCAGAGTTATGAGAAAACCTTTACTTTTACTCTCATCTCACCAGGTCGACGATACTGACAGTGACCCACACACAACTTACTGGGTTGGTGATAATTCCCAGCATGGCCTTGGGGCACACATCTGCCACAGCATCTGTAAGGTCCCGAACAATGCTCGCGTTGGTGTTAAACAGGTCATCCCGCGTCATGCCTTTATAAACACAATGTATGTACAGATAAACTATGTGTACAACTGAACACGATACATAGATGTACTGCTGGACCATGCAACAAAAAAATTACAGAATTAATCCTTTGATTCTCACACCCTGTTCACCAGCATCCTGCATTGTCAATCATGCTAGCAAAGCAAAAAATTAACCCTTTGATTCCCTCATCCTGTCCACCAACTTCCGGCAAGAAGCTGGTGGTAGATAGGGTGAAGAAGTCAAAGGTTAAGTTTTTGCAGTTGGTGGATAGAATGCCGGAATCAAAGGGTTAAATAATTCTTAGCCACAGATCCTTGCTATTGTCAAGTGAGACAGAAAACAAAAATAATTTAATACCATAAATGGCGGAGTCAGAAAACAACCTTCACACTTCATAAATTTACAAAACTTTCTAAACACTATGGTGCTATGAATGTGATCTTAAGTTAGTTGGCCCAGCTTCAATGAAAATTTACTTCAGCAGTTTACAGTGTATGCTTGCTTTTTTTTTTCTTTCCTTTTTTTCTCTGCCCTCCATTCTACAGTCTTGATGGAGGCAGACACAAGAAGATCATTCATAAGAAGATTAGCAAAAGACAGGCAATATTTATAGGCCATTTTATGAGGAAAGGGGAATCGGAGCACCTGGTCACAACAGGAAAGCTGGAGGGAAAGAGAGCACCAGGTAGACCCAGGGAGAAAATACTGGACGGACTTGCAGAGTGGCTGAAGACAAAGAGGTTGGAAGAGCTGCTTGAGGCAACAAGGGATAGAAACAGATGGAAGGCCATGATCGCCAACGCCATGTGGCAAGGCACCTGATGATGATGATGCCTGCCATTCACTGATAAGTCCCACAGCAATCTCTCTCTCCCCAACCTCTCTTCCCCTTCCCCACCCTAAAACCTCAACCTTGACAAATCCCACAGCAGGCTGTTTCTGACACTTCAGAATGGCAGCTGGTGAGCACAAAATCATTAAAAGTATTGCTGGCAGGAGGGTGAGGGTAAGGGTGAGGATTAAAGCAACAGTCCAGAGGAGATAATGATGACAAAGTCCCATGGAACAGCTTTGCTGTGTATCCATGCATTTGTTCCTGTGATCTCTCCCTTATCACCCTTTCATGCGTTTAAGCTACAACATCTACATCTGTATAAAACCCTATGCAAAATTCACAATACTTCCAGAAGCAGAGCATGGACAACTGACAGAATATGTTGTTTTTAACTCCCTTGCTGTCACCTTGCAATTTTAATCCTTTCAAGCAATGCTAAAACATTTTGCTATAGTCTGGGCTCAGAAAATTTCACAGACTGTTGAGAGAAATTTCCTATTTTTTGTACTCCCGAAAACAAAGAATGACTGCTCTAATGGCAAGGTTAAAAAACAAACCAACAAAACCAACAAATGGCAATACGCAGAACGCCCACTAGTTATATCCAAGTGGGGGATGGGAGGCCAATTCTCTTTGGTTAAATAGTCTCCAAAACTTTTGAAGATAACACCACGTAAACAAACAGAAATAAAATAATTTAAGCAGATCAATAATTTGTAATAGAATTATTTCAAACAGTGGAACAAAGTAAGAGTCTACTCAGGACATTAGGAATGTTTCCTGACCTTGTCATTCAAAACAATTGAGGAATACCGTTCACTACCCTGACAGTAAAGAAAAACCCTCAACAGAAAACATCTACGTTATTTGATAGGACAGACAGCCAGGTGGTTAGCATGTCAGACTTCCAGTCACAGGTCTCAGTTCCACCCTGCTTGGAGGATTTTCTGAATTTGCAGGTCACCATGTGCAGACCTGCTAGCGCCTGAACCCCTTCCATGGCTGTTCCCTAACCCTTTGACTTCCGCACTCTGTCCACCAGCATCCCGCATTATCAAACATGCTAACAAAGGGAAAACTTGTTCCTTTGACTCCCTCACCCTATCCTCCGGCTTCCTGCAGGAAGTTGGTGGATAGGGTGCGGGAATTAAAGGGTCAAGTTTTTGCAGTTGGTGGATAGGGTGCGGGAGTTAAAGGGTCAAGTTTTTGCAGTTGGTGGATAGGGTGCAGGAATTACTGGGTCAAGTTTTTGCAGTTGGTGGAAAGGGTGCGGGAGTCAAAGGGTTAATCTCCTGTTCCCTTATTTTAGTTGTCTGCCCCACAACATATGTATGCCGTCAGCTCACTCACTGTGTGCATGTTCCGGAACTTTCTCTAACTGGCTCCTACCCAGAGTTGGATGAGCTATGGGCTCATTGGGAAGACTGGGACCACACAGTCGAGCCTCATCCGCTTCACGGATACGTCACTGAAGATGTTGCTCAAATCTTCTGACTAGCACCGCAGGTGTCTGTATCTCTTAGGTCTGGTTGACGCCAGCATATATGATGACAGTAAGCATAGAGTACAGCCCTGTCTCAATCTCAATCTCAGTCTCAATCACAGATGGAACTCCATAGCATCATGATTATCATCACCATCGCCACCATCATCATCACGTTGTTAAAAAAATAATAATAAAATAAAACAAAAAAATTAATAAATAAAAACAAACTGTGCCAGCTTCTGTGGCCATTAAGGTGGTGTAGAAAAATAGGACGAAAAAAAAAAAAGGTGAACACAAAGGTAACCTCCCTAAGTGCATTGATCCTAAAAAAATTTTCTTTAAATGTTTTGGAGGTTTGTGACAAGCAGAAGAAAATTAGTAGTGAGATGTATAGGGAATAAACCAATTCACCAGCACTAGCTGGGGTGGTGCTGAATGAAATGAAGTTCCTCTTGATGATTTTCTGTCCGGCTGACTTGTTACTAATTCTTCATCAGACTTAGTGTACTTACAATTCAATTCATTTTTGGTGTAACTTACCACGCTTGTGCTTCGTTAACAAAAGAGAAAGAGAACATGTCAACTTTCCCCTGTGATCAGACAGCACAGTTGGTGTACATTCTGTATGTCCGTGTGTTTGCTCAACTAGCTGCTTCTAGTTTATCAACATTATACAGAATTTTCATAATAAACCGGAGACGGTGAAGGGGTTGAAATATTTTCAAATTGCTGTTGTCTTTTTGTTGTCTCTATAGTTGTCACTGTTATTTTTGTTGCCGCTTTGCATTTCATTTACTTTCTTTCTTTGTGTTATAGAATTTGTTCCTAATGCCATTTCTGGTCGAGTAAACACTAACACCAGACACAATTTTTTTAAAGAAAGCCTGATTTCCATTTGTTTGCTCATACCGTTCTTTTCTTTTTGTGTCTGCGAGTTAGAGGAGAGTTTCCTTTCGTCACACCAACTTAGGCAACAAAAATGATGTGCTAGAACATTAACAGGAGTATGATAAAATGTATCATTTTTGTTGGTGTGTGTACGATAGTGTGTGTGTACGATAGTGTGAGTGTGTATGTGTGTGTGTGTGTGTGTGTGTGTGTGTGTGTGTTGTGTGTGTGTGTGTGTGTGTGTGTGTGTGTGTGTGTGTGTGTGTGTGTGTGTGTGTGTGTGTGTGTGTGGTGTGTAGTGTGTGTGTACATGTGTGTGTGTGTGTGTGTGTGTGTGTGTGGCGCGCGTGTGTGCGTGAGCATGTACGTGTGTGGCTACATGTGTAAGTATATATGTGTGTGTGCATGTGTATGTGTGTGTGTACATGTGTGTGTGTGTGTTGTGTGGCTACATGTGTATGTGTACATGCGTGTGTGCGTGGCTACATGTGTAAGTATACATGTGTGTGTGTGTGTGTAGTATGTGTGATGTGTGTGGGCTACATGTATACATGTGTGTGTGTGCGTGTGTATGTGTGTGTGTACATGTGTGTGTGTGGCTACATGTGTATGTATGCATGTGTGTGTGCATGTGTGTGTGTACGTGTGTGTGTGTGTGTGGCTACACGTGTATGTAAACAGTGTGTGTGCGTGTGTATGTGTGTGTGTACATGTGTGTGTGTGGCTACATGTGTATGTATACATGTGTCTGTGCTTGTGTATGTGTGTGAGTACGTGTGTGTGTGTGGCTACATGTGTATGTATATGTGTGTGTGTGTGTGTGGTTGTGTGTGTGGTCTGTGTTGTGTGTGTGTGTGGTATGTGTTGTTGACGTGTTGTGTGTGGTACTGTGTGTGTGTATGTGTGTGTGTGTGGCTACATGTGTATGTATACATGTGTGTGTGTGTATGTTGTGTGTATACTGTGTGTGTGTGGCTACATGTGTATGTATACATGTGTGTATGTGTGTGAGTGACATGTGTGTGTGTGGCTACATGTGTATGTATACATGTGTGTGCGTGTGTATGTGTGTGAGTATGTGTGTGTGGCTACATGTGTATGTATACATGTGTGTGTGTATGTGTGTGAGTACATGTGTGTGTGGCTACATGTGTATGTATACATGTGTGTGTGTATGTGTGTGAGTACATGTGTGTGTGGCTACATGTGTACATATACATGTGTGTGTGCGTGTGTGTGTGGATAGTGTGTGTGTGCTACATGTGTATGTATAATATATTATTATATATATATATATATATGTGTGTGTGTGTGTGTGTGTGTGTGTGTGTGTGTGTATGTGTGTGCACTGTATGTGTGTGGCTACATGTGTATGTATACATGTGTGGTGTGTATGTGTGTGAATATGTGTGTGTGTGGCTAATGATGTATACATGTGTGTGTGAATGTGTGTGTATTGTGTGTGGCTACATGTGTATGTATACATGTGTGTGTGTATGTGTGTGAGTACATGTGTGTGTGGCTACATGTGTATGTATACATGTGTGTGTGCGTGCGTATGTGTGTGAGTATATGTGTGTGTGGCTACATGTGTATGTATACATGTGTGTGTGCGTGTGTATGTGTGTGAGTACATGTGTGTGTGGCTACATGTGTATGAATACATGTGTGTGTGCATGTGAGTATGTGTGTGGCTACATGTGTATGTATACATGTGTGTGTGTGCGTGTGTATGTGTGTGAGTACATGTGTGTGTGGCTACATGTGTATGAATACATGTGTGTGTGCATGTGAGTATGTGTGTGACTATGTGTGTGTGGCTACGTGTGTATGTGTGTGAGTACATGTGTGTGTGTGGCTACATGTGTATGTATACATGTGTGTGTGTATGTGTGCGAATATGTGTGTGTGTGGCTACATGTGTATGAATACATGTGTGTGTGTGCGTGTGTGTTGTGTGTACATGTGTATGAATACATGTGTGTGTGCGCGTGTGTATGTGTGTGAGTACGTGTGTGTGTGTGACTACATGTGTATGTATACATGTGTGTGTGTATGTGTGTGAGTATGTTGTGTGTGTGGCTACATGTGTATGTATACATGTGTGTGTGCGCGTGTGGTGGTAGTGGAGACAGGCAGGGAGTGTAGGGTTATGTGCCAGTTCTTTAAGGTTACATGAGCATGGCGAGTCTCTTCACTGAATGAAACATGGCTGTTGCCATAGTAACAATGCTGTGAGCCAAAAATCTGTGCCTTATGAACATGATGGAGTACTGAACAAAACAACACTCCCCCCCCCCCCTCCCAAAATGTGGACCTTCAAATACTCATTCAATAAATTAGATGTTCTCACACACAAGCTAACATCTGTCAAAAAATTAATGTTACGGCAATGCCAACGCATGAATGCTTTGTGACTGAAATTTAGTCTGTTTTCTTATTTTTTTACCAGCCGTGACACAGCAAGCAATACGGCTATACCACACAGCACTCTTGTATAGCACTGTGCACAGCGCTCAACTATATGCGATAGAGCTGTGAGAGAGAAATATGTGCCTTATGAATAGTTACACGACACCCCTGATGTTCTTTCTTGACTGATCAGCATGCAACCCTCTTACATCTCAGGGTGCACAGTGCTCAACTGGCTGGCTGGCACTTCAGCACTAGCATTGAGTTCTGCATCAGGCTGTCCTCCCCCCCCCCCCCCCCACACGTCCCACTTGTCAATGGCCAGGCCCTTTCCATAGCTAATATTTTGGGTTGGCAACAGCTATGAAATAAAACACCCAATACTCACATTAAACATCTTGTAAACCATAGATCTGTCAAGAAGCAAAGCCATAACAAGATTGAGGCAGCTGAGATGTGGATTTTTAGAAGAATGTTGAGAGCTCCATGGACAGCAAAGAAAACAAATGAGACAGTCTTGATGGAGGCAGACACAAGAAGATCATTCATAAGGAAGATTAGGAAAAGACAGGCAACATTTATAGGCCATTTTAAGAGGAAAGGGGAATTGGAGCACCTTGTCAAGGAAAGCTGGAGGGAAAGAGAGCACCAGGTAGACTCAGGGAGAAAATATTGGACGGACTTGCAGAGTGGCTGAAGACAAAGAGGGTGGAAGAAGCGCTCAAGGCAACAAGGGATAGAAACAGATGCAAGGCCATGATCGCCAATGCGATGTGATGATGATGGAACCATAGATCTATGTTTGGTGGCTAAAGAAAACAGAAAAATACCCAACAGGCTGACAACTCCCCCCCCCCCCCCCCCCTCCTTCCTGAAATTGGGGTATGACTTCCTACATGTCAGAGAAACCCACAAAATACAGGAGAATATAAAACTGTCAATCAACATTATGAACACACAATGTGGACCAACTGACAGGGACATTTGTACATACACTTCCTAGGAAACACTGTTCATGATGAAAAAAATCATTGTAAAAAAAAATCCAGAAAAAAAACAAACCCCAAATTCAGATTCAACCCATTTCATAAAAAGCGACGGCAGTTGCAGATTTATTTGACAAACGCTCGACAAACATCAGCAGCGTTCTTAATATCAGCAATGCATTTAACATCAGTGGTGTTCTTAACATCAGCAGTTACTTAACTACTACATCAGCATATACTTAACATCAGCAGTATACTTAACATCAGCAGTATACTTATCAGTGGTGTTCTTAACATCAGCAGTGTTTATCTGTTTAACATCAGCAGTGTTCTTAACATCAGCAGTGTACTTAACATCAGCAGTGTTCTTAACATTAGCAGTATACTTAACATCAGCAGTGTTCTTAACATCAGCAGTGTACTTAACATCAGCAGTATACTTAACATCAGCAGTGTTCTTAACATCAGCAGTATACTTAACATCAGCAGTGTTCTTAACATCAGCAGTGTATTTAACATCAGCAGTGTTCTTAACATCAGCTGTGTTCTTAACATCAACAGTATATTTACATCAGCAGTGTACTTAACATCAGCAGCGTTCTTAACATCAACAGTGTACTTAACATCAGCAGTGTTCTTAACATCAGCAGCATACTTAACATCAGCAGCATACTTAACATCAGCAGCATTCTTAACATCAGCAGCGTTCTTAACATCAGCAGTGTACTTAACATCCATCGGCAGTGTTCTTAACATCAGTAGTATACTTAACATCAGCAGTGTATTTAACATCAGCAGTGTTCTTAACATCAGCAGTGTACTTAACATCATCAGTGTTCTTAACATCAGCAGTGTGTAGGCAAAAGGTAAAAAACATCAACTATTATTTGGTCAAAAGAGAGAAGTACATGGATTTCTCTGTGCACCTGTTACTCGTCCAGTCAGCCTATTACAATTTGTCTGGCATGATCTGTCCATTTCTACAGCTGCCACTGAGCTTTACGACAACTGAGCTGGTATTACCTTGATATAGATCACAGAACATCTGTTGCGATGCGTACTAGGAACATAAAGTGCATACATCAAAAGCAGATAAATGAGAAAAGTTGATTCTTGTTCAAATCAGCATGACACACAGAAAGTGACACACAGAAATCATCAGCAACACAGACAGTTCAATTTTTCCTGCAGCTGGCTGAAGTGTTCAAGGAGTAGGTGACCGATGCATGGACCATCAAGTACTTGAATGAATAAATACAACAATAAAAGAACAGTGATGACAGTTCAATTTTTCCTGCAGCTGGCTGAAGTGTTCAAGGAGTAGGTGACCGATGCATGGACCATCAAGTACTTGTATGAATAAATACAACAAAAAAAGAACAGTGACTTTCCCCATTCAGAAAACATAACACTGACATAAATTTGCTGCAGTCTCATGACCCAAACCACAAAACAAAATAAAACTTGCACTTTTTTTTTCAATAAAATGGTAAGAGAATGTAGGATAGCTTCAAATTTTTATTTCATTACTGTGAATGTGTAGGCAGATTATAGCATACATAATATACTTATCAAAACAAATTACTACAATAACTGGAACATTTACAGAGAGCAGACCCTTGATAATATTGAAGTTCGGTGCACTTTACAAGTGACAATCACAGGATAATTATACAACATACACACAAATAAACACTTACTTAAAACGAAATATGCCTTTATCCAAGAAGAAACACACCGTAAAACCAGCACCATTAACCTGCCCAAAATACATAGCCTCCAGCACAAATCACACCCAACCCAAACTCACCAGGTTTTCTAGGCACGCCGGCAGGAATAAGGACAATGTCAGCCTTCTCCAGACACTTATGCAGGTTCTCGGGGCCCAAGAATCCCTCCACCTTGGCGCGCGTCTCAATGTGACCGAGGTCAGCAGCCACCCCGACGACGTGGGCAATGTCATAGAGGTTGAGCTGGGACACGATGGGCATCTGCTTCAACAGCAAAGACAGGGGCTGCCCGATGCCTCCTGCCGCTCCCAACACTGCCACCCTGGCATCTCTGGTGAGCTGAACAATATAAAAGGCAATAGCATGTTGGAAAAATGAAGCAGAACTCAAGAAAAGTTCTCTGCTAGTGGCTTTGTGGTTCAGAGAACAAACCTGGGACATGAGGTTTCCATCTAATGGATTTACTGGGGTTTTAATACTTTTATATTAAAACCGGTGCGGTCTTTTGGAGGAGATGATAAACCATGATCCTATCTGCAACACACATGAGAAAATCCACAGAAAAAAGCTGTCCTTTGCAAAATATGTACAAGAACCCTACTGTCAAATTTATAGGTAAACAAAAATACACACAGACAGAAAAAAAAGAAGAGGCAAAAAAGGTGGTGCTGCATTGCACCAACATGCCCTGAGGTGCACAGCATGCATTTCACACAATAAATCTGTTATGACAAGAAACCAATGAACATAAAAATATGCCAGTTATACCACAGTGTCACAAGGCCAACATTATATGCTTATTTGTAAACTGGTTAAAAACCTGAAAATGCTGATCAATAAGAAAGACAAAAAAGCTCTTAGTAAAAGTGGGTTGGAGGGGGAGGGAACCTAAATCTGTACCTCATAACAATAGAAGTCAACCTGATATCGAAAGTTGCATGTTTTGCTGAGTTTATAGCTATGTACATGCTATCTATAAGAAGAGAATGACTGCCAGGAACTACAGAGCTAAGTAAATTAAATGCAAATATACCAGTATAGCCTTGAGAGATGGAAAGCACTGTTTCCTAAAGGGCTGTCTTTGTCTGATTGTTTTTGTCTGTATGTACCTTTTCAAGGGAGAAAACCTTGCTTTCTCTCTCTCTTGGGGCTCATTTATATTTCATACATCCTAATTCAATACAATTGCACTTCGGAGAAAGGGGCAAATATGAAAGGTTTTCCCAACCCTTCCCTTGCCTGAATCAACAGGTACGCAATAAACTTATCATCAAGTGCAAAGGCATGCACTACGGTGTTGCAAAAACTGTTTATATATGCAGCCTGTAAACTAAAATGAAATGTGAAGGATTTTTTTAAAAAAATCAAGTAAATAAGAAGAAAAGAAAACTTTTAAAAAAAAAATGATTCAGACTCTTCGACTACGAATGCTAACAACTCATTAACTTGTAATATTCTGGAGGAAAATGAAAAAGAAAAAAACAAAAACCTTGTGAAAGATACATAATAAATTATGTGATTACTCAATACATAACAAAGATATGGGCTGACTGAGGAATAAAGGTGGTTTTTGCCCAAAATGTGCATTTGTGCAGGTAGTCTTTTAAAAGAGAAGAGAAATGATTAAAACAACAACAACAAACCATCACCACCGCCATCAAGAAGAAAACAGGACTCAGACTCCATAGACATGCATGCTAAAAATTCATTCAAGCTGTAGTTTGAGGGGAGAGAAAAAGAGTAAAGAAAAGAATCTATCTTCTACCAATTCACAACAAGTACATTAAACAAGTAACCTACATTAGAAACTGTGTGATTACTAGGTACAAAGATGTGCACTAAGACTAGAGATACAGTAGCATTGCCAAATTATATACTTGCACATGTTGCCTTTTAAATTATGAGGAAAAACACTTCTTGAGAAATAAAATGAACAAGATGAAGAAAAAAAGATGACCCAGTCTACATAGCCTTTCGTGTTCTAATTCCATAGTGACTTCAGTTCATCTTCTATGCACGGGTAACTTATGTCAGTCCAGATCTATGGTGTTACCTGGGGGTGGGAGAGGGGAGGGGGAAGTGTCGCTGCTAGGTGAAACCGCAGTCACTCACACAAAGCAAGACCCAAACGTAGACTTCATCTCCATGACTAAAGTATTATTCAAACGTATACTTCATCTCCATGACTAAAGTATTATTCAAACTAGTGTCACTGCTAATGGGCATAGCAGGTGGTGACCCATGCGCGCATACCTCAACACTGAACTACACTGATTTTGCAACAGTCAAGGTCAACTCCTTATTTTAACTTGATCATCCTACTTCAGATCATGTGCACTTTACAGCACTTACTACACTGATTTTGCAACAGTTCAAGGTCAACTCCTTATTTTAACTTGATCATCCTACTTCAGATCATGTGCACTTTACAGCACTTGGAATGTGGCAGAAAGGGAGCTGGTGGCATGTTGGGGAGTTGGAATACAAATAATGCCACAAAAATAATGTGAAACAGAGAACCTAACATTGTAACCAATAAATCACATAAATACGTAAAAGACATAGAAAAGGAGGGAAGTAGCAAAAGAGATATGAAAGCACTTTATCACTCAAGGATAGTAGTAGTAATAGCATTAGGCCCCACAAGACCTGCCTTACAGTTCTTGCTATTCTACACATACATACAAACATAATTTCAAGCAAGATGCATAAATCATTAAATGAAATCTACAGAAACAAAATCAAACACAAACAAATTGAAAAAGTCTTACAAATGTATCATCAAAGGGGGCAAAAAAGCAAGCGTTATAAAACTACACGCACTCACATAAAAAATGCCTCCCTATGCCCAAAAACCAACCAACAACAAAAACAAAACACACACACAAAATCGAGAGAGGCAGAGAATAACAGACAGTAGATACAGAGACAGAAGAGTAAACTTATTCAAAAGATCTAGATTATAAAGCCCAAAGAATCCCTCTAAAAAGCCTGAACATGTACACACGTTTTAACTGCCAAAAAAGGTGGCACAAATACCTTATAGTATACTTGGGTCATAAGCTAGTCAACTTTAGGTCATCCTTTCACATACAATTTCAGTTTCTCAAGACGACATCTCCACGCTTGGAACTAATTCTATATGCACCAACGTCACAGGTGCCATGTATATGGTGATCATGGCACAAGCCTTAAGCCGACATATACACCTATGAGCTGGCCAGGTCCTGAGGCCCTACCTAGCCTGTTTTATCTAGATAAATAAGCAAGTAAGAAAATGAAAATAACAAATAACAGTAAATATATGCATACACCCACATGTCCAAACACAGACATACACACATATTCATTCATACATACACACCCATATCCACATAGCATGATGGCCACCAACAACAGCACAACGACAGCAACAACCACAACAACAAAAACAGCGGCAAGGAGGAAACACACATACATTACATATCATGACAAACTTACAGACATATCTGGACAACTGTCAACAAACAGCCCACAAACACACATAGAGATGGTTTGGCAAACTTGCTTGTTCTCCAGTTGTCTTTTCCTTTTCTTCACTTTTCCTTTGTCTCTGTTTCAGGTAAAGCCCAAACACTTTCCATTCCATGCTGTAAGACTAAGAGTCTGTGCAGTGTTACTTTTGAGATGATACCAATGTTGGTCTGATTAATGATAGCTCTTGTTTTACCTTTCATAGTGGATTTCTGGCCACTTCCTCTATCTATTCCTTTTTGGGTAAGACATTGGACGGTATGATGACTCACATAACAGTGGAGTCCATCTACAATGAACCTGCCTTCAACCAATTTCCAGCAATAACATACTCTTGTAATCTTGGAGTTGTACTGGACCAAACTCTTTCCTTCCACAGCCAGGTATCCTCTGTCTGTCGTGCTTGTTACTTAGAACTTCGACGGATCAGTTCTGTGCGTCATCTTCTATCTGAAGAAAGCACTATAACTCTCATTTCTGCACTCATTCTTTCCAGACTCGACTACTGTAACTCGCTTCTTGCTGGCTGCCCCCAAACACTCTTATCCAAATTGCAAAAAGTTCAAAATAACGCTGCTCGCCTTGTACGGAAATGCCTAAGGTCAACTCATGTTTCCCCTCTGCTTCGAACTCTACACTGGCTTCCTGTTCGAAAGCGTATTGACTATAAACTTTCCCTCCTATGCCATAAGTCTCTGGCTGGTCTAGCTCCCCCCTATCTTTCTGATCTCCTGACTGTTTACATTCCCTCCAGAGAGCTACGCTCTTCTACTGATGCCCACCTATTTAAATCCCACGCTTCCGCAACAAAACTCTTGGTGAACGTGCTTTTTCTTATCAGGCCCCCTCTATTTGGAACAAACTTCCCTTTCTTCTCCGCTCTACCTGTACCCTTTCTTCGTTTAAGTCCAGTCTAAAAACC
>JAPXFY010000022.1:46538897-46563897 GCA_030674185.1 Monoplex corrugatus
CGTTTAATTTTTGTTTAAAGCCCAGAAGACTCTGTATAGCAGCCATATCAGGGCTAAACCCATTTCAAAGCATACACAAAACTTCAACAGGAGGAAAAAAAAAAAAGAAAAAAAAAAAAGAAAACTAAGTATACATATCGATGCATTCGTGCACATGATCTACAGACGCCCCTGGCATTGACCACTCCATTCAATTTATCACACAAGGGATTCAAAAAACATACCTGAATATAAACTAAAAAAATAACTCGGGGCACTAAAACATAAAAACAAGCCTAAATTACCAAAAATTGCTTCCACATATCACTCAGTCTCTACAGCCAAAAATGCACTTAATTATTTAATACATGTACCAAATTACCAATCTCACTCTACACTACAGCCAAAAATGCACATAATACATGTACCAAATTACCAATCCTAAGAGAAAGTATGCAAGACTTTATTGAACACATACAGGTGAATGGACCAGCATGGCAGAAAATGATAGAAGAAATGACAGAAAGCAAAGGAACAAGGCAAAAACAAAAACGGTGACAGAAAAGAGGAAATTTCTAGCAGAGTTTCCAGATGGTGGGAATACTATATTTATACTGAAAGAGCCCCACACCCCCACAGGGGATGCCAGAGAGCAAAGAGTTACAATAACTGTTATGAGATGAAATAAAAGTGACAAGTTTAGATGCTGCTGAAGTTGAAAGATAAATCATTAAATGATGAACAGAACTGAAATAATTTCACGGTGACATTGTCACTGACAATAACATGTCTGGCAGGTTTGGGGGACGACTTTCTGCATGGAGAGCTGAGGATCAAGAATAATGCCATGGTTTTTGACTGAATCACAAAGTACAATAATGATGTCCCCTAAATGGACAGAATAATGACTGAATCAAAGTATGATACTGTTGTCCCCTAATTAGACAGAACAAAGTTTTACAGTTGGAAGCTTGTGCTTGGAACAAATGACCATTGCTTCAGTTTTGTCTCCATTCAACTGTAACTTATTCTTATCAACCAGTTCTGAATCTCAACAGAACAGTCTGAGGCTTTGGAAAGAAACGCTGAAAGATTTTCAGGAGGCGCACTGTTGTAGAGCTGGGCGACATCAGCATAACAAGTTTCACCAGCCTGGACTTAGAATTTTGATTCACTGACTAAAAAGAACTGGACAGATATGACAAATATCAAAGAAAGACCACTACCTTGAATTCCAAATGTGTACTTCAGTCAAGAGAGGAGAATGGTGTGGTCAACAGTGTCAAAGGCAACAGAAAGATCTCAAAGGAAATTTGGCATGAAAGCAATCATTCATAATAATGTGAACGAAAGCAATTTTGGTGCTGTGGTCAGAACAGTAAGCTGACTGAAAAGGATGGGAAAGACTGTTGGCTAAGAAATGACTATTCAGCCGTTTCAAAACCAGTTTCCTATAAAGCTTAGCAAGGAACAGCAAAATGACGACAGGATGAGAATTTCTGAGATGTTAGGATCGAGATTATTCTTTTTCAGCAGAGATCGATCAAAGGCCATTCTGAGAGAAGATGGGTCAGATCCAGTGAGAAGAGAGGTGTTGATGATATGTTATGAATGGAAGTACAGAAAGTATTCGCAAAAAGAGACAGGCAGGTATGGGATTCAGTTCATGAGACTAGAATGACATTTCTTTTAGAATGCTGGCAACCAGATTTTCAGAGACTAGGTAAAAATTCACTGAGTGTGAGGAAGTGAATGAAGGATCAGGAAGTGATGGGAAAAAAAAAAAGATTTGTCTAGCTTGGTTCGAAGATCATTAACTTTGGAAGAGGTAAAAATGCTGAAAAAAAAATATATATATATACATATGAACTACTCAAATATGAATGCACATGAAACGATATTAGTAAACTGAATTTAGCCTATCTGCTCTGCAGAAAAAGTGACACAAAAATACCTTATATAATCATATTTATGTACTACAGACACTGGGCTGGCTACTAAAATTTTATCTGCAGTTTCTGGGCTGATAATAAAAGTACCGCATGACTGAACAAACTGGGCAAAATGGTAAGAAAGACCTTGAACTCAAGTTGAAGAGTCACCATCATGGTGTTTTTTTGTTTTGTTTTGTTTTGTTTTTTCTTTTTTTTTGGGTGGTGGTGGTGGTTGTCCATTTTATCCGATTGTTTTGTTTTGTTTTTCGTACATTTGATTTACCGAATCGGAGGGGAAAAAAGCCCAGAAAAACTATGAAACGCTACAGACTGATAAATCATAGTTGATAGTATTATGTTCGCACGCAGGCAATAATCTTTACGGTCCAAGCGGTAGTGAATAAGTGATGCTTATTTCTGATGTGACCTGACTTGGTCCCACTCGAACTCAACAGGCTTACAAGTACTGAAGTAGTAAGTACTGTAGTCAGTAGTAATAAATAGGGCGTTCGGTACCAATCGGTCCAATGAATGCACACTCACTAACGACTGCAACATAAATGTGAGTAGTAGACAAACACAAAAATTGTCACGACTCACTTTCCTGCGGGTTGAAAACTGCTGCCTGACAGCGCATAATAACTGCGAGGGACGAGTAAGTCTAGACATCATCTTCGTGATAACAACAGCAGACAACCTTCAGCCTCACCGGCTTTGATGACGATAGGAACCGGATACAGGTTAATGTTAGACATGCGCAACGATTCTTCCAATCATTTCGCGCTTGACAACTGTTGCACACGCAATTTATTATGAGCGATATGAATTAAACATAACGCATTTGTGTATTAGCATTTACCGTATTCATTTTTGTTTCTTGCTAATTGGAACAAGATTGTTGCATGTTCAAGGAGAATTTTATGTGAATGTGTTAAACTAATTTGTTTTCGTGGATATAGTCAGTGTTTGCTAGAGAAGTGAAACGGCCTTGAAACGTTCATATCCGGTCAAAGACGAAATTTCAACTTTCAGAATGGCTGATGTTGGTTTGGAAGTGATTGAACCTAATGATTTGTATAATATGCTTCAGCAAGGAACTGACTACTCTAGTCTGACGGATCCAAACTACTTATTGTTGATCGGTGCGAACCTTGTTCACATCCAAACAAGTGTGTCTGCCCGCGTTCAAGCAAACAGGAACAAACAAACAAAAAATTCTGAACGCGTGTTATAAATACAACCAGACAAGACAGGTGCATATTTTCGGCCAACTGGCCTTTTAAGGCTTTGTCAAGCGTGGACCTAAGATCACAAATGAACAAACAACAAATACAAAAATTAGGAGAAAAAGACGGAAACATCCCTGCTGCTTCCTTCAGTGGGAGAAAAGTACTAAAATGACATAATGTCACAATGTGTTTGTGAGTAAATAATTATGATGTCAGACTGGAAGTGAGATGAATTCTGCAGTTTGAAAACTGGTCATGCCATATAAATATTGTTTTATCCTGAAGAGGGTCCAGGGCGAAAACAAAAACTATGATGCACTAGCTAAGAGTAGTTTTTGGAATGTATAGTTCTATTAAATAATGCATAAGAAAAATATAGGCTAAGCATATGATCGACTGAATGGAAAAGTATATAATCAAGAGGTATGGCTGATGTCAATGGATCATGGATCATGTCTACTGCAACAAATACAGTCTGACCTTGAAATGGGAAGAAAAACATCCTAAACCAACAGCCAAGGGGCTGAAGGGAAAACTGGAGTCCCCAGAGAAAAACAACTTAGTCAGATGCGGCTGGGTCTGTCTTGTGAAACAAAAATTCAAAACATTAAGATTTTTTTAAAATGGCGTATGTGCAGCTGCAAAGCCAAGACCTCACTGAGATGGGAAAATGGTGATAGTATGGTCTATTTCAGTAGGATGAAATATGGAGAGGGGGAAAGAAAGTATCGTAAATCATCGAGGTGAAATGTACATGGACTCAAGGGCACATTGAAAGAAGATTGTATGCATAAATTCATCCAAGCAGTGTAAACATAAATTATACGTTTGACAAAGGCCAGTGTGCCAAAAATTTGTTACTGTCTTGTCTGGTTGTATTAAATACGTGTTCTGATTTCTTTCGTGTTATTTTCTGGTTCCTGTGTTTACGTGTTACTGCTATGTTAAAGTGATTTCAGTATGATGAGTACAACTGCTTGATAAATAATAGTTAATATTAACAACTTGCCAACTTTCAGTTTTAAAAGGTATTTGAAATTCAAGTCCACAAGAATGGCACAGTATAGTTATCTGTCTTCATTGTAGAAGTTTGAGACAAAATGAAGTAGACAAAAAAATGATAACAACAAAAATGTACAGCAGTAGCAAAGTGACACAGGTGCAAACACTTACTTCAGGGTGCTATATCATTAACACTATCAATCTGTACTACTACTAGTCACCCACTATCCAGAAAGTGCAACATCATCTCAAAGCATGTGATGGTAGTTTCGGGGTGTGAAGGTCTTGTCAGACTGGTGCTTCTGGATACCAGATACATTGCCCCATTTTTCCTTTACTCCTTGTGATGCTTTCCAAATATGTATCTTGTAGACAGTGAAATATATTGATGAATTGGATACATGTTAGGCTTTTATTAATAATACTGTACAGTGATTAAAACTGAAAGAAAAATGCTTGTCAACATGGTGAAGTCACGACCATAGTGGATTGCAGTGACTGGGATCAAGATCATGGGTTTGAACCCCCATCAGTGTGAAACTCAATAAGTTTGTTAAGACCTAACCAGTTCCTACCCAGAAGTGCATTCTGTGGTCGTGCTGGCCATGGGATGACTGGGATTACACAGTCCAGTCTCCTCCACTTCACAGATGCTTCATTGATGTTTTGATAGGTTTGTGGCCGCTACCACAGGTGTTTGTCCCTTAGGCCTGGTTAACATCAGAATATATTATCAAAATGAGTGTGGAATACACACATAATGACATATATACACAGGGTACAGAAATTCAATCTTTGGCACGTGCTAGATATAATTATATACAAGAAATATGTAATTGGAAACGCACGCACACCTACACAATACATTCACACGGAACCATGAATGTATTGTGTAGGTGTGTTTGTGTTTCCAATTACATATTTCTTTTATATATCTAGCACGTGCCGAAAATTGAATTTCTGTACCCTGTGTATATGTGTGTCACACACACTCACACACACACACACACTCACACACTGTGACACACACTCACACACACACACACACACACACACACACACACACACACACACACACACACACACACACACACACACTGTTTATCATGCACACCATACCTAGACTATAATGACCCAATGGTTATCACCCCTCTTACAGCACATTTCCTGTGCCCCCCTTCACAACCCCTAAGCCAGTAAATTTATACAGGTTATTAAACTACACACAAACCCATAACATACATTATTCAGTGTTAAGAAGACAAATTAACGTGACAGAGACAAGTGAATGGTATTTAAGATGGAAGAGGCGGGAGGAGAGCGGGAAGATGGCAGTCAAGACAGGGGGAAAAGATGAGGGGGGGGGGGGGGTTCGTGTATGAGCAGATGTTTATACTATTTTGAAATACAGTGATGGAAAGACGTGTGCAGATGCACAAACACCCACATGTAAACACTCCAGCACAAATGTGCACACACACACGCACGCACGCACACACACACACACACACACACACACACACACACACACACACACACACACACACACACACACACACACACACACACACACACACACACACACATGCTCACACCTATCCCATAAACACAAATCACGGCATTTCATAATTCATAATACGGTCATCATTGTCACTTCCATTCTCATCATCATAGCTTTGTGAAAAATTGTCCCCAATTCTGAGGCCTATCAATAGTATCATGTCCTACTGTCATGATGACATCAGTTTTGAATGTGTTGGAGAACCAAACAGAGCAGTATGAAGGTAGTGACACAGGATAGTGCAGAAGATGAAAGAGGTGGGGGACTTAAAATGAAAATGTTGGTTATTTGGTTAAATGACATTTTTATCATCCTTTTTCCATAGCTCTTGACATGGTGGCATATTTGTGACCTTGAAAAGTGATAATCCTGTTCAACCTCCATGCAGTATTCTTCTATCTTCCAAGCAGTTTTGTCTCAGATTCAGATGTGTTTGCACACATATTGTTCTAGATGGTGTTTGTTTCACACTTCTCAGTCTGCACTCTCCATTCTCTGTGAATAGGCTTTTGTTGTTGTTGTTTGTTTGTTTGTTTGTTTTTTTCTTCCTTTTCTTTTCTTTTTTTCTTTTTTGTTTTTTTGTTGTTGTTTGTTTTCTTTTCTTTTCCTTTTTTTTCTTTTTTGTGCATAGTTTACAGGATCTGTAACGTTTGTATTCGATATTTTGCATGCTCTACAGAAGAGGGGCTCAGGCACTAGCAGCCTGCTATATTTTAACCTGGGAGAGTGTGGACATCTCCACATCTGTACCCAGCAGGCAGATAGACAGGGTGGAACATCATACCTTCTGATTGGTACTCCAATGCCCCAGCACTTACCTGTAGGTGTCATCCATGTTGCCTTGTAGTATGATTGTAAAAACAAACAACTCGATTAAATCACTCTTTCTAGTTTTTCATTGAAGTAGGCCTACCATAAGATTCTTCTTTACTAACCCTTTGACTCCTGCACCCTGTCTACCAGCATCCGGCCCTGTCTACCACACGAGCAGAGCAAAAACTTGACCCTTTGATTCCCTCACCCTATCCACCAGCTTCCTGCAGGAAGCTGGTGGATAGGGTGAGGGAGTCAAAGGGTTAAGTTTTTGCTGGTGGTAGATAGGGTGCGGGGGTCAAAGGGTTAATCCTTTGAATCCTTCACCCTGTCCACCAGCATCCTGCATTGTTAACCATGCCAGAAAAAGAAAAACTTAACCCTTTGACACCAAATTCATGGTGGGTAGGCTGAAGGAGTCAAAGGCTTAGGATTATGTTGTTGGTGGATAGGGTGCAGGAATCAAAGGTTAATCCAGATGAGGATGTGGAAAAAGACCTGATGTTGGAAAAAAGAAAGATGGAGCAATGTATCTGAATTCAAAAGAGAGAAGATTTCTTATACATACTGTTTTTGCAGATGCCCGCATCAAAAGTGAATATAATGAGAGTCATGTGATGACTGCAAAGAAAGCTCCCAAAGTAAGTATCAGGATCTTGACAGTCTTCATCTCCATATTTTTGCTGAATATTCTGCTATATAGCTTTTGACTGCAGACCAGGGGGAAGTGTATGTCTGTGTGCGATTGTTAGGGGTGGGTGGTTGGGTGGGTCAGATATGACTGTTCCAATAAGCAAAAATGAGCAGCCTGAGTTGTTTATGTTTCCTTGTGTCTTGAGAAGGATTTATGGAACGGTTGTTCCCAATTTCTCTGACCATTCACACTGATTTAGAGCAGGATTTTGAAAGTGTATTCTCTGTTGTTAATATTTCATAATATGAATGTGCTCCTAAAAAGCATTAAAAAATGGAGGTTTGAACATACCAGACATACAAAGGTACATTGAAGCCTTTAAACTTTCCTGGCTGAGAAAATTTTAAAAAAAAGTAAATGGGAAAACATAGGTAGTGAATTATTCAAATATGGATATTCAGCATGAATTCAAATTTGATCTCATGATCTTATTGCAATTACGCTGTGCTGTTTGTTTTGCTTTTATGTAGATTACTTGCTTAAAATGAATTTTTTTAAAAGTTTGAGAAAAAAAAATTGTCAGAATGAAAAACAAACTAGCAGAGAAATAGACAAAACAAAACCAGCAGACATTTTCAGGTCACATGAGTCATATGCTTGACTAAGACAGCAGCAACACCCATCCCCTTCAAACAAGCAAAAACCATCATAAAAAGAAACTTCCATCCTAAAGAAAACAAAAATGATCCCATCTGTTACTTTAACGGGCAACAACAGATCACAACCATTCTTGGGCCCCAGTAGCTCTGTTGGTTTGAGCGTCAGATTCACATGCTAATGGTTGTGGGTTCAAATCCCGGGGTGTGCTACATTAAAACTGGCCATCTCACTGCCCCATCTTAACATCGTTGTTGTTCTGGTGGTGTCACTATAGGATTAGATAAGCTCCTCTTCCCCCTCTTCCCTGGGATGGTTATCCCCGTTGGCCATATCACCTGAGGTGGGTGTCTGACATAAAAACCGAACCAAACCAATCACACAGCCTTTCACCTGAGGACTGGCCACTGTCACTTACTCCAACATGTGTACAGCAGAATGGGGTTGTCCCACATGGATGAGTGTCCGTGTGAGACAGGACAACAGTCTCATGAGCATGTTTTACAGTTTTACCTGCTGTTCAGAAATAAGAGAAATAAACAGTGATCAAATGCAGAAACTCTGGAAAGGCAGCTCTTGAGGCAACGAAAATGATTTGATGAAAACTGCATCATTCATTCAGACTACTGAATCGACAAGTTGAGGCATAGTCATGCTAAATAAAAAAAATTAAAAAAGAAGAAGAAAACAAACAAACAAACAAACAAACAAACAAACAAACCCTCAGACGAACTTGTCAGCTTTTATTAGTTTTATTCTTTTTCCTTTTTTTTTAAATTGTTTACATTATTTGATTAATTGCTGTCTTTTTTATTTCATTCCACTGCAAGTTTGTGTGTGCCAGGATGAACATGGATTCTTCATGGTGCCTTATGATGCTGAACTGGATTGTAAACAGAATGTTGTGGTCTATGATAACAATACTCAGTCCTACACTAATAATCAAGGTTTGTGCATGCTTTTGTATCTGATTTATATGAGGTTTATGTCTTTCGTTTATAGTCCTGTTAGGTAATGTCTTCAAATATAAAAACAATATTTCAAGAACTGGGAATCTAACCAAAATTGATTAAGAACACTGTATTTACTTTACAGGACAAAACTGCACAGGATTTCAGCACAAGTACTTTAATCTAACGTAGGGAAAAAAAAACAAAAAAAAAGACACACACAAATAGTGGAGACAATACAATTTAGGACATGACAATTGATAACATATGACAGGTCTTTCCCCTTTGTTATGGTAACAATAACTTCAGTTACAAAATGATTGTTGATCTTGAATGCTGACAGTCACTTTGGTTATGGTTTGCTATTGCACGTATACATGGTGCAGCTTCTGAAGTACAGCTAATTTCTGATTTCTTTCATACCTTTTCCCCTTTTTGTTTCATTTTCAGGTGTGTGTTGTGTGTGTGTGTGTGTGTGTGTGTGTGTGTGTGCGTGTGTGCTGTGTGTGTGTGTGCGTGTGTGTGCGTTAGTGTGTGTGTGTGTGTGTGTATGTGTGTGTGTGTGTGTGTGTGTGTGTGTGTGTGTGTGTGTGTTTCAACTTCCACATTTTCCCATCTTCCATATTTCACTAATCCTTTGAGAGTTATTTTGAATACAATATTTGTGTAGATCCATGCATGTGTTGGGTGACCATCAAATTGTTCTCGTGAAGAATGCCTACAAGCACCACTGTTTTATTATAATCAATCATTTCCATTTTCAGCACCAGCGGTAATGTGTGCACAGCTTTTTTGGAACAGGGGAAGCAGGAATCCAGTGAAGATTGTACGAGGTGAGTTCCTGTGTCTGTGTACAGAAGCTTGTTAACTTTAAAAAACATTTTTTTTAGTATCATCGCAGTCAGGGTGGTTACCTTTGCGCTCACCTTTTTTTGTTTCGTCCCATTTTCTGCACCATCTTTATGGCCACAGAAGCTGCCACAGTTCTTGCACTGCAGTGATGATTATGTCAATGAGATGATAATTACAATGCTATGGAGTTCCGTCTAGGGCTGTACTCTACGCTTACTAACGTAATATATCCTGGCATCAATCAGGCCGGAGAGATACAGACACCTGCAGTGCTGGTCAGAAAATTTGAGCAACACCCTCAATGATGCATCTGTGAAGTGGATGAGACTTGACTGTGTGGTCCCAGTCTTCCCAATGAGCCCACAGCATGCCCACCTCTGGGTAGGAGCCAGTTAAACTTAGTGCCGAAAAATCCCACAATGATTTTTGAAGGGACTGGTGGGGATTCGAACCCACAACCTTTCAGTCAGTAGTCTGTTGTGTTAACCATTACACCATGGTGACTGGTAGCAGCCTGTTAACTTAATGATGTCCATTGTGAAAGAACACAAAAATTACACCTAGTTTTGTGTCATTTGGATGGTAAAGCATATGTGCTTTTTATACATTTATACAAAAACAAATTGAAGTTGTGAGATGTAGCAGCTTTTAGTATGATTTGCTTCTCTCACTTGTTCCTCCGTCTCTGTCTGTTTTTTTTTTTTTAAATCAATATTTGGGCTTTTATTTTCAGCGATAGGAAGTTATGGTTGGGTGGATGTGCGTGTGTGTGTGTGTGTGTGTGTGTATGTGTGTGTGCGTGTGTGTGTGTGTGTGTGTGTGTGTGTGTGTGTGTGTGTGTGTGTGTGTGTGTGTGTGTGTGTGTGTGTGTGTGCACATTTGAATGTTTGTGTATGTGAATGTTTGTATGATTATGTACATATGTGTGTGCACATGCATTTGTATTTGTGTGAGCACATGCATGCACACATTTGTGTTTGTGTACATGTTCTGTTGTGATGCAGACACTGAATGTGTGTGTGTGTGTGTTTGTAATTTTTCTGCACGACAGGTGGCTATGAGAAGTTTTCTCAACTTTATCCCTTTCTGCGCACACAGAAGATCATATACATGCCCAGGGTATGCACTGTGTGTGTACATTTGTCTCTGTGTGTGTGTGTGTGTGTATGTGTGTGTGTGTGTGTGTATGTGTATGTGTGTATGTCTGTGTGTGTGTGTGTGTGTATGTCTGTGTGTGTGTATGTCTGTGTGTGTGTGTGTGTGTGTGTGTGTGTGTGTGTGTGTGTGTCTTTCTGCCCTTTATCTCACACACAGAAGATCAGGTACATGCCCAGGGTATGAATTGTGTGTGTGTGTGTGTGTGTGTGTGTGTATGTGTGTGTGTGTGTGTGTGTGTGTGTGTGTGTGTGTGTGTGTGTGTGTGTGTGTCTTTGTGCCC
Organism: Monoplex corrugatus; assembly: GCA_030674185.1. Lineage (NCBI taxonomy): Eukaryota > Metazoa > Mollusca > Gastropoda > Littorinimorpha > Ranellidae > Monoplex > Monoplex corrugatus. Next base: position 46,549,947 of record JAPXFY010000022.1, read on the forward strand.
TTTGTCACACACACAGAAGATCAGGTAAATGCCCAGGGTATGCACTCTGTGTGTGTGTGTGTGTGTGTGTGTGTGTGTGTGTGTGTGTGTGTGTGTGTGTGTGTGTGTGTGTGTGTGTGTGTGTGTTTCTGCGCTCTGTTCCATATGAGCTCACAGAAGATAATGTACATGCCCAGGATATTTCTTTGTGTTTGTTGTGTATGAGTGTGTGTGTAAGTGTGTGTGTTAGTGTGTATAAATGTGTGTGTTTGTGTGTAAGTTTGAATATTGTGTGTGTGTGTGTGTGAATACATGCACACCCAAATTTAAATGTGTGTGTGTTTGTGTGTAATGTGCTATGTGCGCGTATATGTGTGTGTGTGTGTGTGTATATGTGTGTGTGTGCAAGTTTAAACGTTTGTGTGTGTCTGTGTGTAATGTTGTATGTATATGTATGTGTATGTGTGTGCATGTGAGTATGTGTGTGTGTGCACACGCGCATGTGTGTGTGTATGTGTGTGTGTGGGGGGGGGGGGGGGGTATTTCTTCCCTTTGTGCCTTTGTACACACACTGAAAATCATATATACATAACCAGGATATATTCTGTAAGTGAGCGTGCATGTGTGTGTATATATGTGTGTGTGTATGTGTGTGTGCATGCACGTGTGTGTGTGTGTGTGTGTGCTCATCAGCAGCCACTGAAAACTTGCCAGAGATAGATAATTCATGTATAACTCATGGCTACAGGAATCAGCACAAGGAGATAGTTAATTCATGTATAACTCATGGCTACAGGAATCAGCACAAGGAGATAGTTAATTCATGTATAACTCATGGCTACAGGAATCAGCACAAGGAGATAGTTAATTCATGTATAACTCATGGCTACAGGAATCAGCACAAGGAGATAGTTAATTCATGTATAACTCATGGCTACAGGAATCAGCACAAGGAGATAGTTAATTCATGTATAACTCATGGCTACAGGAATCAGCACAAGGAGATAGTTAATTCATGTATAACTCATGGCTACAGGAATCAGCACAAGGAGATAGTTAATTCATATATAACTCATGGCTACAGGAATCAGCACAAGGAGATAGTTAATTCATATATAACTCATGGCTACAGGAATCAGCACAAGGACATAAACATTGAACATTTGTTGTATACATCAAGAAATGACAAGAGAGAGAGATAAAAGAGACAGATTTTAAAAGGCTCAGAACTGCTTTTATGTCTAGCATCTTTCATCATAAATATACAGGGGGGTGCAAAAGTAGGTATACAGTAAGTATCACATCATTATTATAATGCTTAATTCCGCTCTCAATGAGAGGAGTGTGTGAATACCGACGGCAAGCAGTTTGAGTATCTGAGGGATTAAGGCTGTGCTTTTTATTTCATGTATATGCAATATTCATTCATTTTGTATAATAAGTGCAATGAGTATTGTATGTGTTTTCTTTTTTCATAACTGTATACCTACTTTTGCAACCCCCTGAATATTTCAGAAACCTCACTATGCCTTTAGTCTCCTCTCAGATTTTTGAGGGTGAGCCCCTTTTCTCTCACTTGCAGCTTTTTTTTTTTTCCCGACCCAGGAGAAGTTTGGAGTGTGATTATCTGACAGACTCCCTTAGCTTGCACAAAACTCTATGCGTCGGCAAAGTCTTGAAAAGGGGTAGGGGTGGGGAGATGGACCTGATGAGATACAACTCTGACACCACGGAATTCCCAAACCAGGACAGGGTTAGGTAGTGGGTGATTTTCCTCTGCACTGTCTTTTGTAATGTGGTCAGTGTAAGAAATGCTCAGGAGACATTTGAAACATCTTATTTCTACTGCCTGAACCTTCTGCCACAGTTTTGTCATCAGAGCTCATGTCCCGTATGTATAGAAAGATGGAGAACATGAGTGCATGCAGTTGCTCTAAGTATAGATCCCTGATGAATGTTGGTCTATTGAAAGAAGTCTTTTATTTAATGTAGGTGCACTCAGATAGAGCTTTCATAAATTTTAGCCCGTTGAGAGATATATGTAACAACCTTGATTCATATGTGACATTGTATGGGAAAACCCTGCTTAAGATGCAGACAGCCGGCCATAGTTCATCATCATCATGTGCCTTGCCGCATAACATTGGCGATCATGGCCCACCGTATAAATCTTATCTTTTGTTGCTGCGGGCATTTCTTCCATCGTTTTTGTCCCCTTCACTCTGCAAGACTTTCTAGTGTTTTCTCCCTAGGTCTACCTGGTGCTCTTTTTCACTCTAGCTTTCCTGTTGTGTCTGGGAGGTCAACTTTTTCTTACCTCATAGAATGTACTAAAATTGTTGCTTGCCTTTTCCTGATCTTCTTTGCTGTTCTTTCTGTGCTTGCTTCTTTCAAGACTGTCTTGTTTGTTTTCTGCTGTCCATGGAACTCTTTAACATTCTTCTTAGAAACCCCATTTCAGCAGCCACAGTCTTGTTCTGACTTTGCTTGTTGATTGTCCAGTCTTCACATCCATATAATGCTTGTTGAAAGTCCAGTCTTCACATCCATATAATGCTTGTTGACTGTCCAGTCTTCACATCCATATAATGCTTGTTGAAAGTCCAGTCTTCACATCCATGTAATGCTTGTTGACTGTCCAGTCTTCACATCCATGTAATGCTTGTTGACTGTCCAGTCTTCACATCCATGTAATGCTTGTTGACTGTCCAGTCTTCACATCCATATAATGCTTGTTGACTGTCCAGTCTTCACATCCATATAATGCTTGTTGACTGTCCAGTCTTCACATCCATGTAATGCTTGTTGACTGTCCAGTCTTCACATCCATATAATGCTTGTTGACTGTCCAGTCTTCACATCCATATAACCATTGCCATAGTTACAGCCAGAAATAGCTGGTAGGGTGAAAATTATGACTACCAAGATTTGTCTGGAGTTCAAGTTTTTAATGTCTAATTTTCAAATTCTCAGTAGATTATTGATTAAAGCACCCTTAAAAACAATGACTTTTTTTTAATTATGAGTTTCTTACTTTCCTTCTTAAAAATACAAAAAACAGCTGATATTTGTTTTTGGCTTGTTGATTTATAAACTTTGAAATATTAAACTAAAGTAAGTTGAAAAGTGTTAACAAGAAATGAAAAATTTGTACTTTAGCCAGATTTTGCAATGTTGGGTCACACGTGTTCAGCTCAAAAAGGACCACATAAAATGTTGCCTGTTTATTTATATATTAATTGATTCATTAATTAATTGAATTAATTTAATTGGTTATCTCAACTGCTGCACCATCTCAGTGACATTGATCCCACCCATCATTCCTGTTCTACAACACATCATTAAACCCAGTTTCATTCAGTCCAAAAACCAGTACTAGAGATGTGAAGTCACCATTAGTCCACCCACCAAAGTAGAGCCTGCACTGCTGCTGGGTCATATCAGTGGTGTTCAGCAGTGCCTATTCTGATCCAACTTTCTAAGGACTCTGCCTGCTGAGCCCCCTACTAACAATAGTAATCGCTCAGTCATGAAGCCAGACCTAGGAACCACAGTAATGTTGTGTGCTATTTGTACAGATATAAGTTTAAATGACTTCAGCTCACAAAAAGTGTCTTAGGGTGCTGAAAGCAAAACGAAAAACAAACAAACAAAAAATGAACAAAGAAAAAAACTCTTTGAAATTGCCAGCTGTGTTAAGTAACCTAGCCATAAAAATTAAAAGCAGCATTGTAATTATGTTTGATTGCCAGTGGGGGCGTTTAAAAGCAAGCGTGGGTTGCTCGATGTTTTGAAATAAATAACTCATCGCACGATACTAAACCAAGATTGATCTTGCCTTTGAAATTACATTTCAACACTTGTTAACAGCATGGAGCTTTGAAAAAACATAATGAAAGAAAGGTTTACCTTTTTTACCATTTGTTTTCATATCAGAATTCAGGAACAGAGGTACCCCCTGTGGGGACGCCAGGGGGCTCTTTCAGTATAAATAGTATCCCCACCTTCTGGATATTCTGTGCTAGAAATTTCCTCTTTTCTGTCACTTTCTTTGTTTCTGTCTTATTCCTTTGCTTTCTGTCATTTCTTCCTATTATTTCCTGCCTTGCTGGTCCATTCACCAGTATGTGTTCGATAAAGTTTTAGTACTTTCTCTTAGGATTGATAATTGGGTACACATGTTATGTGCATTTTTGGCTCTAGGTAAATGAGATATGCGAAAGCAATTTTAGGTAATTTAGGCCTGTTTTTTATGTATATTTTAGTGTCCTTATTTATGCTTAGATTTGCATTCCAGTTTGTCTTTTAAATCCCCATGTGCGATAAATTGGATGGAGTGGTCAACACCAGGGCATCTTCTTAGATTATGTGCACGAATGCATTGGTGTGTGTACTTAATTTTCTTTTCTTTTTTTCCTGTTGAAGTATTCTATATGAAATGGTTTTGAAATGGTTATAGCCCTGATATGGCTCTATGCAGTCGGCCGGCTGGGCTGAAAACAACAATAACAGTATGAATAAAAGGAACAGAGGCCTGGTTAGGGCAGAGGTAGAGCATTTGCTGCCCAGTCTGCTTTCATTGATAGGAATCATTCTCAGGGACTTCTGTTGTATAAAGTTATTAGTTTATAGACATGTGTATTATGTGCATGTGTCCTCCAGTCTACCCAGCTGTGATCCCCCATGGAGATGTCAGGAGTTCTTTCAGTATGAATATTATCCCCACCTTCTGGAAATTCTGTGCTAGAAATTTACTCTTTTCTTTCACTCTCTTTATTTTTGCCTTACTCCTTTGCTTTCTGTTATCTCTTGCTATCATTTTCTGCCTTGCTGGTCCATTCGCTTGTTATTGTGTTTCACTAACCCTTCCGTACTTTCTCTTACAGTCTTAGGATTGGTGATTGGACACATATATGATCTACATTGTGAATATACTTGAAATACAAACAAAGGCAAGGGGTTGGGACTAGACAGCAGGAAGACTGTAGTCATGGTGATCAGTAAAAAACATGAAATCCCCTCATGCAAAATAATAGCAAAGGGCACAACCTTGAGACAGGTTGATAAGTTTAAATACATGGGAATGGTCATTTTACCAGATGGCAGATGCACATTGGAAATAGCCAGCAGAACTGGCCAAGCCAAAACAGCATTCAATAAGATGACAAGCATTCTTACCAACAAATGCCTATCAATTGACATCAGGAAGAGAGTTCTTGAATGTTATATAGAACCAATGCTGTTGTACGGTTGCGAGGCATGGACAGTCAACAAGCAAAGCCAGAACAAGGTTGAGGCAGCCGAGATGTGGTTTCTAAGAAGAATGTTGAGAGTTCCATGGACAGCAAAGAAAACAAATGAGACAGTCTTGATGGAGGCAGACACAAGTAGATCATTCATAAGGAAGATTAGGAAAAGACAGACAACATTTATAGGCCATTTTATAGGAAAGGGGAATTGGAGCACGTGGTCACAATGGGAAAGCTAGAGGGAAAGAGAGCACCAGGTAGACCCAGGGAGAAGATACTAGACGGACTTGCAGAGTGGCTGAAGACAAGGAGGGTGGAAGAGATGCTTGAGGCAACAAGAGATAGAGACAGATGGAAGTCCATGATCGCCAGCGCCATGTTGCAAGGCACCTGATAATGATGATGATGATCTACATTGTTGGCTCTAAGGAAATATGATAAATAAAGGATACAGTCTTTGTTACACTAGTTTTTGAATTACAATCTCCAAGCTTCTTTGTCTCAAGGTTGTGTTTTGGTACACACTGGTGTTGCATACAGGAGAAGCCTGCCGCATGGATAACAGCAAGTTTTGCATATCACTGTGCCTAGGCTTGTGTCTTGGAGACATCTGTCCAGCATCACATATCCATTGACCCTAAGGACTGAAGGAGACTGACCGTTATTTTGTCATCCATCAAAGGAGGATGCTCACTCGACTGCATTGGAATCAAGTACATACATTATCTGCTTATTGTGTGTTACTTTATTTTATTGTTGTTAATGTTGTTCATTCCCCAAGACCTTACCAGGGTATATGGCTTGTACACAGTTCTAAGGTTTATGTCATAACAGTTGTAAATATCCGTCATATTGCACCTGTGGCTTCAGTGTGTATGAAATTCATACTGAGTGCAGACATGCCATCTTGGGAAGACTGAAACATATGTAATTTTATTTAACTGTTGTTGTTTTGTTGTTGTTGTTTGTTTTTCACATTTTGGTTAATGATTGATAGGAGCTGGAGGAGATCAAACCGTACCCTGTAGAAATTGTGGAAGGCAGCCTGTACCTGGGTAACTGGTACCAAGGCAACGCTCCCCCCATCCAGAAAGATCTGAAGATCAAGGCCCACATCAACCTGTGTATAGAAGTGGATACATTGTAAGTGACATGGATTTGTGATTTTCGTCATTTTGTTGGCTAGAGGAGTCTGCACATTACCAGCAGATTTACTGATAATAATCATGATTGTTTGTACAGCGCTTAATTTCACAAGAGTTGTGAACGCTTCACAAAAGAATGAGTGGCAGAGGCAGACACATAAACATGGCAGCCCCTACAGCTGTGATGAAAACAGATGAACTGTAAATCAGAAAAACACACAGAAAAATTAGAACACATGTGTTATTCATTTTTTTTATTCTTTTTGTTTTGTTTTACAATGAACAGACATCAACATACAATGTAGTAACGAAAAATAATATCAATCATACACATTGTTATGTAGAACATGTGTTTAATATAACAAAACAAGACAGGGGCAGATTTTGGGCCAACTGGCCTTTGTCAAGCGTATTACAAAAGACATCAAAGAATAAATGCATACCACTCAGTTAAAGAAAATAGTTGACAACTTCCCAAACATAAGTGTCCAGGTATATACACATCTGCTGTTTTCTCCTGTTGGTTGCCACATTTGGGAAGTGTTTTTACACATCTTGTCATTTTCTCCATTTTTACGCTAAGTGTTGTGCATTTATTCTTTGTTGCCTTATGAATACTCTTGACAAAGCCCAGCTGGCCAAAAAATTGCGCCTGTCTTGCCTTGTTGTATTAGATACTCACTGCAATTCTATTTTCATGTTTTTATGGTTTGTGTTTTCTTTGACACTGTTGTCTCTGGTGACACACTTCTATACACATGTACTCGGTTTGTGTGTGTTGTGTGTATGTGTGTGTGTGTGTGTGTGTGCTTGAGCATGTTTGTGTGTTGTGTGAGTGTGTGTGTGCATGTTTGTGTGTGTGTTGTGTGAGTGTGTGTGTGTGTGTGTGTGAGCATGTGTGTGTGGGTGTGTGTCTGTGTATGTTTGAGTGATGTGCGTGTGTGTGTGTGTGTGCGCGTGCATGTGTGTGTAGTGTGAGTGTGTGTGTATGTGCATGCGTGTGTGTACATTTGTGTGTGCATGCACGTGTGTGAATTAGCTTCAAACAACCAGGAGATCAGCTGCTGTACATCCCAATACACGACGACAACATTGCTGATCTCTTCTGTAACTTTGAGGCAACTTTCTCATTCATCGGTCAGCGTTGTTATGCACCATGGCCTGTTGCTTTTCCTCCTTACTGTTGTCTTCCGTTCATTGTTTGTGTCGAGTTTTTCATGCATGATTTCTGCATGGCTGTGGTCACCCTTACAGCTATATTCACAGTTCTGCCACAGTTGTTTATCTTCTTGTTTCATTAATCTTTAACCCTTTGACTCCCTCACACTGTCTGCCAGCATCCTGCAGTGTCAGCGAGGCCAGCAAAACGAAAACTTTGACCCTTTCACGCCCTCACCCTGTCCACCAGCTTCCTGCATGAAAACTTAATCCTTTCACTCCCCATCTTATCCACCTGTTTCCTGCTGGAAGCTGGTGGATAGGTTGAGGGAGTGAAAGGGTTAAGTTTTTGCAGTTGGCAGACAGGGTGCGGGAGTGAAAGTGTTAACTGGTTGGAGTTAATTGAATCAGTTGCTTTTTTTTCTTTCTTTTTTTTTTATTGGTGGGCTGTGGGTTTATCTATAAGAGGTGAATTGTCTCTTGCAAAACACACACACACACAACACACACACACACACACACACAACACACACACACACACCACACACACACACACACACACACACACACACACCACACACACACACACACACACACACACACACACACACAAACACACACACACACACACACACACACACACATACATACAGACACACACACACAAACACACAACACACAAACACACACACACAAACACACACACACACACACACTCACAACACACACACCACACACACACACACACAACCGTCAATATCACTAAAAAACATAAGACAACGACACACACACACACACACACACACACACATACAGACACAGATACACACACACACACACACATACAGACACAGATACACACAGACACACACACACACATTGATGTTGTTGCCTTATTGTTCACTCAAATATAATAGATACAAGCATCACTCGTTTATATTGTAGTCATATATCAACTATGATATAATTGATATGAGCATCAGACATTGACATTTGTGTCTTAAAATAATTGTAATGAATATGAGCATAACACATTTACAATTTTTTCTTAAGATAACTAAAAAATATGAGCATGACATATTTATAGTTATGTCTTAACCCTTTGACTCCCGCACCCTGCCAATCCTGCATTGTCAACCGTACTAGCAAAGCAAATACTGAACCCTTTGACTCCTTCACCCTATCCTTTAGCTTTCTGCAGGAAGCAGATGGATAGGGTGAGGGAGTCAAATGGTTAAGTTCTTGCGGTTGGTGGATAGGGTGCGGGAGTCAAAGGGTTAAAATAACTGTAATAAATTGGAGCATCACACATTGATTTTGTGTGCGTCTGTTTTTGTTAACAACTGCAGTAAATGTGAACGTCACGCACTGATACTTTTTTTGTCTCATAACTATGATAAACATGGCATCACACATTTATTACAGTTCTGTCTTATAAACGACTATAATAACTGTGGCACCACACATTTATATTTTTGTCTCATAATAACTATATTAAATATGTGTGCGTGTGTGTGAGAGAGAGAGTGGTGTGTGTGTGTGTGTGTGTGTGTGTGTGTGTGTGTCTCATAACAACTATAATAAATATGGGTTTATGTGCAGGCTTAGGCTTTGTTCATTATGGCACTCACGACTGTAGTGCAGACGTGAAAAAAATGTATATGCGTGAAAAAAGGAGTTCATACTTATCTGCACGCTCTCTGTCCTTGAGGAAGAAGGGAAGCTAGCGTAGCTTATTTTCTGGTAAACATGGCACCGATGAGGCCACAGAAACTGATTTGGTGATGGTGGTGGAAGAAAAGAAACATGAAGCATCGAACAACTCGCCGTTTTTCTGTGCACCCAGTTAACAGATCACGAAAGGTGCATGGAGAGTATTATCATTTAATGCCTGAACTGCTGTCAGATACACAGAAATTTGCAAAATATCTGAGAATGGCACCTGACATGCACAGTCATTTGCTGGAGCTACAGTCTCTTGATCCACACACACATACAGAATTAAGCGTTTCAGTGTGAACGCCCAGAGGATGGTGCCCTCACGACTCCTCATCTGTCTGCATGCATGAAAGAAGTGTGGCGAGCATGCATGACATTTTTTGCGTGAGTGATCGTGCATGTGTGTCTGTGGCAGTATGAACATCTCATCTTCAGCAGTGCAAGTTAAAATAAAGTTTTTTTTCACTCCAGCATGATTTTTGTCTGTCTGCACGACAGTCGTGAGTGGCAGCATGAACGTACCTTTAACACGTCCGTGATGGGCCGTGACTATAGTTGTGAACGCCGAGCTTTACCTACTGCTGGGCTGCGCTAAAAGTCATTTCGGTGATATATGATACAGAACTGGCTGGCGACTAAAAACTATTTAAGCAATAGCTTTATAAATAGCACAGCTAAACTCAGCATCCATTTTTCATTAAGTACACACATTTTGGTGACAATTGGACTTCATTCAGGCCTGCTAGAGAGGGTTTTTTTTTACAACTACTGGTTGTTTATTGGAGGAAGGCTCCGGCTGACTGGAAGTTCAGGTAGAGGCAGGGCCAGTTACAATAGTGTTAAGGCTTGTGCCATAATCATCAATATAAATGGCACCTGTGATGTCAGTGTATATGGAATTAGTTCCGAGTGTGGAGACGTCATCTTGAGAAACTGAATCTACATGTCATGGGCATCGTGGGCAGTGGTTAGGACAAGAATTAGCTTCAGTTTATTCCTGATGAATTTTCAGACTGGTCTGAAGTTTGGTCCCAGCCTAAACCATTGAGTCTGGGATGTTTGCTGTCCATCTTAATGCTTCAGCACTTGTTCCGGTGATGTCAGCTTAGTGTTTCGTAAGTTTTGTGTTTGGAATTGTTCGAGTGCAATGACCCCTGTTTAACCCTTTGACTCCCACACCCTATCCACCAGCTGCAAAAACTTAACACTTAGACTCTCTCACCCTATCCACCTGCTGCAAAAACTTAACTCTTAGACTCGCTCACCCTATCCACCAGCTGCAAAAACTTCACTCTTAGACTCACTCAACGTATCCACCAGCTGCAAAAACTTAACTCTTAGACTCGCTCACTCTGTCCACCAGCTTCCAACAGGATGAGAGAGTCAAAGGGTTAAGGTTTTGCCTTGTTAGCATGGTTAACAATGCAGGATGATGGTGACCAGGGTGCAGGAGTCAAAGGGTTAAGGTTTTGCCTTGTTAGCATGGTTAACGATGCAGGATGCTGGTGACCAGGGTGCAGGAGTCAAAGGGTTAAGGTTTTGTCTTGTTAGCATGGTTAACGATGCAGGATGCTGGTGACCAGGGTGCAGGAGTCAAAAGGGTTAAGGTTTTGCCTTGTTAGCATGGTTAACAATGCAGGATGCTGGTGGCCAGGGTGCAGGAGTCAAAGGGTTAAGGTTTTGCCTTGTTAGCATGGTTAACAAAGCAGGATGCTGGTGACCAGGGTGCGGGAGTCAAAGGGTTAAGGTTTTGCCTTGTTAGCATGGTTAACAATGCAGGATGCTGGTGGCCAGGGTGCAGGAGTCAAAGGGTTAAGTTCAGGGAGGGTAAAGCAGCAAGTAAGAGATAAACACCTCTCTTGTAATGCTGGTCATAGAGAAGTTGAGGTCTCTACCACCTCACTCCCCTATGTCTTCGGGGTTATGGGTCAAACTTATTAAACTTTTTTCTTTTTTTCCCGTTTTTATTCATCGAAATGTATATTGCCTTTTTTCATGTCCGCAGATGAACACATGAAACGTAAAGAAGCGGTTTTGGTGTTCAGCACGCTGGGCATCAGTCGTAGTGCCACCATCATCATCGCCTACCTCATGAAACAGAACATGTGGCCCCTGGAGGTAGGGAACACATTTTTTTCCCATTCTGAAATATGTTTGTTAATTGTTCATTTCAGTTTTGTCTTGACACAAGAGATTTATTTCATCTTGTATCTGTGTATCTGTCCATTCACACCACCCTGGGTGTCCCAAGGAGAAAGAGTGGATGTTCAACAGTGAGTGGAAGACCTATGTGGTGAAATGCCATGTGATGTCAAGGTCAATTTCATGCCATAGAACAATATCTTCCTTGGTCTGCCTCTCATGTTAAATCCAGGTATCTTATTGTTACACACTTGTTGAGCCAACTGGTGGGGTCGTAACCTGGTCAGATGACCAAACCACTTCGTTCTTTGCTCGATGAATGTGATGATAGATTGGTATTATTCCCACTGTTTCCCTAATGTTAGTGTTTCTGATCATGTTGCATCTGATGCTGTTGACGGGACTTCTCAAACAACACATCTAGTGGTGATTTTGTATTCCAAGGGTTTGGTCAGGATCCAGGTCTGGAACTGGTGTGTCAGGGTGGGGAAGAAGATGGAACAATGAGGATGTTGGGGTGTTTTAGGAGCGGGGCAGGTTGATAGTCCACATTGTTTACTGTCAGGATTCTGGCTTGGATCGGTCTTTTGAGTCTTCCATGCTCTGTGAGGGAAACATTAACATGGGCAGCCAACAGCCCAGATTTTAATGTTGCGGGTTGGGACTGAACTCAAGATATCAGATCTTGAGTCTGTGGCTCTGCTGGATAGCCCACGGGAAAGAAAATGCTACCATGGTATTTTGATTCACTCATTGGTTGAGCGTAGAGCCAGTGTTGTTGATGTAAAGGGTACTGGGTGTCCTGTTGACCTTCATGGCCTCAGTTTTGCTGATACTTATTTTCATGTCGTGGTTTTCACAAGTGGTGTCCAGGATGGTTGGTGTGCATGTTATCTTCCTTACTGGGTACTAGGCTCTGATAGAGTTAGTCCGCAAACAGCATCGTATTCATTGTCTGATAGTATTAGTCCGCAAACAACATCATGTTCATTGTCTGATAGTATTAGTACGCAAACAGCATTGTGTTCATTGATGCTGCACAATCCATTTACCAGGTGAAAAGTGAAAATCAAGCTGTGGTTAGCTCAAGGGACTACTGACTGGAAGGTAGTGGGTACAAATCCCCACCAGACCTGTCAGAATGTTTGTGCGATTATCTGGCCCATCTCAGCTCCTACCGAGAGTTATCTGGCCCTACTCAGCTCCTACTGAGTTATCTGGCCCTACTCAGCTCCTACCGAGAGTTATCTGGCCCTACTCAGCTCCTACCCAGAGTTATCTGGCCCTACTCAGCTCCTACCCAGAGTTATCTGGCCCTACTCAGCTCCTACCCAGAGTTATCTGGTCCTACTCAGCTCCTACCCTTAGTTATCTGGCCCTACTCAGCTCCTACCGGAGTTATCTGGCCTTACTCAGCTCCTACCCAGAGTTATGTGGCCCTACTCAGCTCCTAGCCAGAGTTATGTGGCCCTACTCAGCTCCTACCCAGAGTTATGTGGCCCTACTCAGCTCCTAGCCAGAGTTATCTGGCCCTACTCAGCTCCTACCCTTAGTTATCGGCTCCTACCCTTAGTTATGTGGCCCTACTCAGCTCCTACCCAGAGTTATCTGGCCTTACTCAGCTCCTACCCTTAGTTATCTGGCTCTACTCAGCTCCTACCCTTAGTTATGTGGCCCTACTCAGCTTCTATCCTTAGTTATGTGGCCCTACTCAGCTCCTATCCAGAGTTATGTGGCCCTACTCAGCTCCTACCCAGAGTTATGTGGCCCTACTCAGCCCCTACCCAGAGTTATCTGGCCCTACTCAGCTCATACCCTTAGTTATCTGGCCCCACTCAGCTTCTACCCTTAGTTATGTGGCCCTACTCAGCTCCTACCCAGAGTTATGTGGCCATACTCAGCCCCTACCCAGAGTTATCTGGCCTTACTCAGCTCCTACCCTTAGTTATCTGGCTCTACTCAGCTCCTACCCTTAGTTATGTGGCCCTACTCAGCTTCTATCCTTAGTTATGTGGCCCTACTCAGCTCCTATCCAGAGTTATGTGGCCCTACTCAGCTCCTACCCAGAGTTATGTGGCCCTACTCAGCCCCTACCCAGAGTTATCTGGCCCTACTCAGCTCATACCCTTAGTTATCTGGCCCCACTCAGCTTCTACCCTTAGTTATGTGGCCCTACTCAGCTCCTACCCAGAGTTATGTGGCCATACTCAGCCCCTACCCAGAGTTATCTGGCCCTACTCAGCTCATACCCTTAGTTATCTGGCCCCACTCAGCTTCTACCCTTAGTTATCTGGCCCTACTCAGCTCCTACCCTGAGTTATCTGGCCCTACTCAGCTCCTACCCTGAGTTATCTGGCCCTACTCAGCTCCTACCCTGAGTTATCTGGCCCTACTCAGCTCCTACCCTGAGTTATCTGGCCCTACTCAGCTCCTACCCTGAGTTATCTGGCCCTACTCAGCTCCAACCCTTAGTTATGTGGCCCTACTCAGCTCCTACCCTTAGTTATGTGGCCCTACTCAGCCCCTACCCAGAGTTATCTGGCCCTACTCAGCTCCTAC